>JBBBVM010000059.1:6105461-7328246 GCA_037355625.1 Petunia x hybrida | reverse complement strand
GTAGTTGCAGCAACCAAAATTAGGGGTTGATTATTTTATTCAGTTTACTACACACAAAAATGTTTTAAAAAATAAATAAGTCTTTAGGATGGTTCGATCTCGTGACCCTTTTAATGTAGGCACGCATGAAGCCGCTGCGCATATTTACTAGTCACATTGGTTGACGTTTGGCCAGGAGTATATTAAAAACTCCAGCATCTGGCTTGAGTTTCTAATTCCTTGGTTGACGCATCAGCCAGAAGCAGTAGTATTTTTTCGTAGAATATCATTGGGTGATGGATCAACCAAGATAAATCAGACAGCAGGGCCCAAAATGGCTTTGGTTGACGATTCAACCAAAGGTTAATCGTAGTATGAACACAAATATGTACCTATACACCATACCAAACATGCTCAAAGAGTTGAGAGTCGCTGAAGACATTTCATTCGAAAAGTTTGTATGATTAACACGACAGCATCAATACAGTGGAATTATGGATGTATGTAGTTAAGAGTATAAAGTGTAGGAATATACTGGTAATGTTTTACGACTAATAAACAGTCGAGTATCTGTTTAATAAACATAGAAGGGCAAAAAACACTTAGAAAAAATACATATTCCTATTTAAGCTCCCGTTTGGACATAAGTTTTGGAGGGATTTTTTGGGCAAAAAACTAACATTTACACATCAAATTTCATTCTTATAAGAGCTCAAAGGCTTTTTTTGAGGCAAAAAATTTGTTTACAAAAAGTACGTCCAAACACCTTTTTATTTTAATAATATCAAACTTCACATAAAAATTATTTCCCAAAAATTATTTGGGAATCTATGTCCAAACGCTAGATTAAACTATAGTATAGGTCAGAGTTTCCCCAAAATTTTACAATCAAAGAGATAGGGAGAGTCGATAATTGCTGGATTAAAAAACCTAGAATTAGCCATACCCTTCCCCCCGAATTTTAATCTCAACACTTTCAGCCTCATCAGCCGCCAAAACACCAAAATCTCTACGCATAAAAGCTAAGTTGCAATCATGGCAGGATTAAGAACCCTCAGATACCATTACAAGCGAACAGGCGTGCGGGCACTAAAAGGAAGCTCTTATACGTAGTACCTTTACGGCCCTCACGCCGTCCACATACAAGAACCCGACCCGCCGGCAAACCATGGGTAAGTTGCGATAACGGAAAAATTGGGAACGACCCTGCAGCAATTGAAGATTCTTCTGATTCCATACCCAACTCTGCGGAGGAAGGGAGATGGGAGGACGATCGCGGAGAGGATACCAGCGATATGCGTGAACAGTCCGCGCCCGCATTCGAGGTATTATTTCAATTAGTCTGTTAGTTGCTCTATTTTGTCCTTTTGTTTTTGCTATTCATTCGAATCATCAATCTTTAAATCAACTGTTACGACATTTCGTGGTGCCCGACGACGCCCAGGAACAGTATGTCAGTGAAGAGGCTTGGCAGAAACCCTCAATTCCAGACTGCGTGAGGGAGATAGACATAACCTCCTACGGATTCAAGACACCTTTGGATAAACACGGGCCCGCCAGAGCCAGGGTTATCAATAGATGCTCGTTGGAAAACTTTGCCAAATTTAAGGAGTTGTTAAAGGAATATAATATATACAGAGAATTCAAGGACAGTTGTTTTGGTCGTTTCCTAGACATGTCTACCGGGTGGACCTTCAACGGAGAGCTGGTTCATAATATTCTCGTCCGTCGAATAATGCACTGCAAGAAGCAAAACGAGGTGTGGTTCCTAGTCAATGGGAAGCCACTCTGTTTTGGCCTGAGAGAGTATGTAATCATGACCGGGCTTCAATGCTGGCCTAACCCATCCGATGAAGAGTTCAGTTCGCTCCTGAATTCTGGCAGTGCTAAAGCACTTCTGGAAAAAGTCCTTGATGGAAAAAAGAAAATAACCGGGACAGAACTCGAGATGAGAATAAAGTCCGTTGACTTGAGTTATGTAGAGAAGTTCAAGATGAGCATGGTCTGGTTTGTGCATATGGTTTTAATGGGACCCCCCACTAAAAAGTTTGTCAAGAATGAGTGGATACTGATGGCAAACGATCTTGAGTTTTTTGCCAAGTATCCATGGGCCTCTGTAACGTTTCCGTATCTATTGAAGAGCTTAAAGAAGAAGCCCAAACGCGTTTTCAATAATGACGACAACACTTTTCGATATCACTATCACATTCTTGGCTTCTCGTATGCTTTCTTGGTATCAATTTTCAATATGCATATAATTTTTTTTTGCTTTTTCTGCGTTCTGGTGTTTATGATTGGAAAACATAAGACGGCGTGATGGACTGATAATACTCCTTCCACTTAAGGCCTGGATTTATGAAGCTATACCTTCCATTGGACGTATATTGCACAAAGAACGTGAGCCGAAGATGCCGAGGATGCTGAAGTGGCAGCGGGCTAAGAAGCTGTTGGAGTGGCAGGAAGTTGATCCATTTGGCGCACGTGAGGTCGAGCACGTAGATGTAAGTCGAATGCATTTAATATTTTATTTTCCGTTCGTTTGATCCCATGCTCGTTACTGGTTTTATATTTGTTCGCTGCAGGCGGAGGTGCATCCGTTCCTTGTCCCTTCTCTTCGCGAATCGTATCAACCGTCTTTGAATGAATTTAGGTCCCTCCCCGATTTGCCAGATGAAAAGATCGACAGGTTGAGGAAAGAGCTAGAAGGGGCGACAGCAGTTACAAAGGCACTCCATCCGGAGCACTGTCGATCCTCTGTCCCTACTCCAACAACACGGCGGAGTAGAGGAGGCTGGGGATTCAGGTAGTCTAAGTGATGCATTCGGAGGACATGGTATATGTGCGGGAGGAGCTGGAGTAGACGAGGCTGGAGATATATCTGGAACAAGTTGTGATGTTGTACGTGATGTTGTTGCAGGACAAGGGGCATGTGGAGGGGACGTCAGAAGCTCGACGGGCACTGCAATTTGCACGCACCAACCACTAGAAATTGATTCGGTAGAAAGAGTACAAATTTCGGAGATGGATCATTACAAACCCCTTGAGTTACTCACACAAGTCGAAAATTCCGAATCATTTGCTGCTTGTGACTCGGAATTCGTCGACTTTGTTTTGGCTGGTGAAATAAATCCAGTATTTTGAATGAGGACAGGATTCATAGTTTCCCAGAGAGATTTGCAGTTGTAATGCTTCACGATGAATTTGAATTTTGAACCATAGTGGGCATTGTCCGTGTTTGGTGCGTAACAAGCACGGCGCAGTGAACAAACTGTTAAAAAGGAAATTGTTTCATCCCTCGCAACATCCTTGGATAGAATGTCTGGAAACCTGACCGAATAAAGCTTATTACACCAGAGCATTAAACATAGCTCTGGTTTATTAACGCTTTCAACGAAATGTTTTTTGTTGATTTTAACTAACCATTCTTCCTAGACGTACTCATATATAGTTGACACACAACGCACAGCCTCTTTGGCTAAACTAATCAACAAAAAAACATAGTTAGCAGTCCGATATGCATAACCATAGCGCGCGCGGCAACATAACAAAGGAATGGAGCAATGGAGTGATAATTAATTGCAAGTAATATCCAATTACGTGATATATTTAGTCAACATTACTAAAACAGTAACTCTTAGCAAAGCGGCAGAACCAGGTGGAGTTTAAAATTTGAAGGCATGCCTTGCCAATTAATATTGTACTAAAAAAGAAACTTCCCTCCAACTGATTAATTATCCCACCAGTTTTGGTTCGCGGATTTAAGATTTTTCCCTCCAAGTAAAAATTAAAATTACGAAACATTTGGCAGTAACTTGCCAACCCGGCCCATTATATATGCTCCCATAGCCCTAGCGAAAATTGTCTCTGAGAACCCCCTTATTTCTCTGAAAAACCAAGCATATCATCTTCTTTTCGCCGTTTCTAACATAGTGAATTAAATTGATATGCCTGCAGAAAGATGCAGCCTACGTCCGCGCGTCGTCGTGGATAACAAAGTGTTCCACTCGGTAAACACGGTGAAATCCGACGTTAATTTATTGGCCGTGCGGGTCGATCGTCTTTCTCGCCAGGTGGATTTGCTGCTGATGCGTTTGGAAGACTTCGCGACGGTCTTAGAGCAAGTACTGAGTAATCACCAAGGCGATTGTCCTGAAGGAGCGCAAATCGCCTCTCCTACAGCCTCACCACGGCAGGGGGTTTAATTTGACTCTTTCTATGGTATCTGTATTTCCCTATGTCTGAGTCTGCTGTTCCTTTTTGAAGTTTACTTTGGGTACTGCAAAATTTTGATATTTCCGATCCTATGTCAATATGCAGCACTATTTGTTCCATCCCGTGGTAGTGAACATCAATCTGTGTATGTATGTTGGTAGCTCAATTTGTAATTAGTATCTGGAGTAGTATTATGTGTAATGATGTTCCTCCAAATAATCCGCGCCCTTGACTAATATTGCACGAATATTAGGCCTATTTTCCCCCAATTCCAGATATTTAAAACAAAAAAGTACTTCATCTGGTTTCGTCTGAACCAACGGCTTCTGCTTGACACCTGCATATATGAAAATATTAACATCGACAATTACTATTCTACATTATGTTATTATTATTTTTACTATAACACTTGTTTTGACATAATATAAATTTTAATTTTTACAATTAAATTCCTAATATACCAAATAATTTTTTACGTAATACACCTATATTATAATATTAATTTTAAATCTTTTTTTTGGAGTGTCATATAATTAAATTTCGTGCTTATTATTTGTATTAAAAGTGTGAGTTAGTAATATAAAAAAGGGAAAAAGAAAGTATTTGTTTTATGGAATTAAAAAATAAAACTTAAAAGGAAAAAATAATACTCCATCTGGTCCACTTTATTTGATTTTTTAGTCTATTTTTTTTGGTCCACAATATTTGATCTTTTCGGAAATCAAGATTGATTTTTACAATGTCACCCCTTGCTAATAAATGACTTTGAACAAAATGATAAGTAACCTCAACTTGAAAAAGGCCTAATATAGTCAATTATATTACTAATTAATGCTAAAAAGGTGATTATCTTAATACTCGTGAAAATATCTAAAACATCAAATAATATGGACCGGAGGGAGTATAACGTAGTAGAAAAGAGGAGAACATAAATGTAATGGGTTGGAGTTAGTTTGCACCATTTTGATGTCTGCTCTATTTCGGTGCAAACAATGGTGCACAAGGTTGGCTATCCTTCTTATCCCTCTCTTTATTCAAGTTCATTTACTTTGAGTGTATGCGTCATATTTCCTAGAAAACTTGTGAGTCATGGTGTCCATGTGACTTTTTGAAAGATATACTCAATGTCTTCTATACTTGTCAATCGACTCCTGCACTTCCATCTGTGCGCCAACATTCTTTGATGGGTAAGAGTTTGTTGCCAAGAGATCTAATTAACCAGATATCTGTTGCATACGTAACATGTATATGTTGCTTCAGTCAAAACCATTTTGGAGGTTGGTCATACTGTACTTCGTATCACTCCAATAAGGCTTTCGACCAAAATTGCTCAGAGAAGTCTGTTTGCTTGGTCGTGTAACTAGTAATAAGTGTCTCAAATAAATTCATGTTGAGTTCAACGTCCTGTCTTAGTTCAGTCGGTCAAGATATGGTTTCCAATACTCGTGAGTTTAAGCTTCCGTCGTCTAATGGAATATTTTTCACTGCGTCTTTGAGTACCAGTACTTGACAGTTGATGCAATTAAACCAAATTGGTACTACGATTAAAGAGACAGTGTTTTGGTTTCCAATCGACACATTCATTGAGATACATGGATTAATTAAGTACTAAGATAGATTATTGAAAGAGTATATTTTGTAGGAGAAACCAAGTCAGTGCCGGTTGTGAAAGAATGACTGTCCAGACATGCACCGGTTGTGAAAGAAGACTGTTATTGAGCAATGCAAATGTCTAATAAAATTCCAGAAACAAAATAGATGGACATCAACACAATATTATCACTTTGCAATATTATAAAATACATCGTCACAAACACATTCTGATCATGTGACTTTTACTTACCACAAACGCCTTCCCTCTTGGATGGTCCACATTTGCCCATGCGAAGCTTCCAGCTCTAAATCCTAGGGCTGTGAATACGGTTGTTCCAGACAAAAGTATACTCTGTTTCAAGGCTGTTAGTTAGGTTGAAACAGAGAAGCGTATACTTTTGTAGGAAACTGCCGTCCAAAATAAATTACAAGAGTTGTACAACACTCTTTGCATAGGTAGTCGAAGGTTTGCTGCAGGACCGGAGCGGAGATGGTCTTCTTTGACCAATTCAATTGACAGGAATGTATTGTACGATATTACATATATGATTTCACCACTAGTCCATTGAGGTGTAGTGTTTATACTCCTCGTAGAGTCTCTCTACGACCTGGAACAATGCAGGAGGCAAGTTATAAACGAAGCTAAGCATTTTATTTATACAAACTTCCAAAAAGGTTCTACGGCCTTGAGTATTGTTTCTACCCAATTAGCGTCAGACTGGATGCAATCTATCAATCTTTATTCGACGTGCAATTGGTCGTGGTGGTATCATCAAGCCAGACGACCCCAGTTGTGTGCCGTCTGTACGGACTCCACAACCATAAATGGGAGTTACATCAGTAGTTGCAACATCTCCCTTGCAAACAGGGCATATCCTTGTAGCATTCGTTGTATCAACCAAAGGTAACTGATAGAAACATGGCCAGCAATACAGGTGCCCACACCAAGTCAAGATAGGCATTCGAGGCACTTCCAAGCAAATGCTGCAGTTGAAAGGACCACCCCCACAGCTTGCTACCTCTGTGTTGTGAGTATTGTGACCTTGTACCTGACTATCCTCATTGACAGCAGATACATTCCCATTATCAGAAGTAGTATTTCGTTCCTGATGACGGCCTCTATACATTATATCCTCTATCCGTTCGAGTCTTCTATACAAAGACTCAATTTGCAATAACGTGGGGTCCGAAGCTTGTGGGTTCGCATGATCCATAGCCAACCGTTGGTCTGTTCAAACGAAGAAGGAATATTATTACTAAGAGATAGAAATGGCAATGACAAATTGGTTATAATATTAATTTGAAAAGTATACACTATGCCGCAATCCCGCAACAGAAGAAGTTAGCAACACAAAATAATTTTTCAACCCCAACTTCTTTGGAACCGCAACGACATCATGCGGAAAGTCGCGTAGCAAGCACAAAATGAGTAAGGATCAAAATTTAAACAAGTTAACATAGGAAAAATTAAGGGGACTCAACATATAGTATATATACATAAATTTTTTTTTAACCTATATACACAGTGTAATTTTTCCGCGAAGGGTATCAATTGATACCCCTTCACTAAGCCTCGGTCCGCCCATGGATCCAACATTGGGACAATGTTGTGATGTGTGTTGAGGCTGTTGAATAGATAAGCACACTCAGGCGCAGAAATACAAGCAAACTAAATTGAAAAATCCACAAAGGTACAGACATTGTGATTCAACATAATGGCTGAAATAAAAAAATCAGAGCCTTCAAACAAAGAGACGCAAAGCATTTTGTACATACAAACTTCCAAAAAGTTTAATTACCTCAACTATCTCAAAATATGATAATTCTCTCAACCCAAACAGCGTTAGTGAGGGTGGGAAATATCACCACGCTGACACATATCCCCCTTTATTCTACGCGCTCTTGGTCGTGGTGGTATTATCACGTCGTGCACCGGAGGTGGGCCGCATTCAGTACCATAAATGGGAGTTACATTTTCAGTTGGGACATCTCCCTTGCAGACGGGGCATTCCCGTGCAGTTGATGTAGAATCAACGAAAGGTAACTGATAGAAGCATGGCCAGCAATACAGGTGCCCACAACAAGTCAAGATAGGTTCTATAGGCATTTCCAGGCAAATTTTGCATTCGAAAGGACCACCCACACAGCTTTCTAGCACCGCGTTGACACGTGCCACCTCACTATCTTCATTGCCAGCAGATATATTCTCAGTAGCGACAGTAGAATTTTGAGCTCGGGGACGGGCTATAGATAATAAATCCTCAACTTCTTGGAGTCTACTTAACATAGACTCAATATCTGAAACAGTAGATGGGGGGTCGGAGGGTTCTTGGTCCGCATGATCCATTGAAAACGGCAGATCTGGCCAAACGTACGTACAGGAATATTTTTATTTTTAATTAGATATAAACTGCAATCTATGTACGCTTCAAAACGGTTTTTTGAGGTCTAGAACAAAAACCCCCACCCCCAAAATTCATAACCCTTTAGAAGTTTATTGTAAACTAACTAACAGCATATCGAACTAAATGCAAACAAAGGAAAAAATGATTATATACAATTTTAGGTGAAATTATCCAGCTACCCACAAAGTGGAAAACCAAGTTCGAGTTTCGAAATCAATATACAATAGCTACGCATCTGCAACAAACAATCAGGACTAGGAAGCTCTGACACGAAGACGTCCATGGGGACCACAAAAAACCGCAACAATAACTTAATAAACACAGATGGGTCAACAAACCCTATAAACACTACACCCAAAAAAAAAAAAAAGTAGGGCTGAGAGCTTACACTGATCAATGCTTTTCCTGCCTAATTGTTCTCAAATCTCAATAACGGGCTCTTGCCCAACAGAATCCTTTGTGATTAGTTCTGATGAAATTAAGCAGCATTGACAGAACGTTTTAGGGAATCGCTTTATATATATATAGAGCCAACCTACTTGGTTAAAAGTGAAAGACTTTAGTCAAATATAATACAAAAGTATAATAATTAATGCGGAACCCTAATTAATGTGAGATACACGCTTAAGTCTTTTCAAATAAGTACTCTTTATCCGAATATTACTTAATTAGTTAGTTTCTTGGAAGTTGGAAACGTCTGCAAACCTCTGTATCCTGAACAAAATACATTGGTAGCACATGTTGTTATCCAGGGATTAACATAATCCGGGACTGTTAATCCCACCTCCTATATGGGATAGCTAATCCCACATTTTGTGTGTAAAAGTGGTGCTAGCATTAACTGATACCTCAAACCAAACATGGGATAATAATAGTCCCAAACTTTATCCCGGGATTATAATCTTTATCCCGGCTACTCCCTCCATTTATGTTTACTTGTCCACTTTCAGCTTTTCACTCCCACCATGAAAAAAAAAAAGAAAACTTAAACTTGACAAATATACCCTAATTAATTATACTTGAAAAGTATAAGATAGTATTTAATTGGGAAGAAATTTAAAAAAGTACAAGGAATTTAATATCAAGGGTAAATTAGGAAGAATATAGCTAATTTTATCTTGAATTGCTAAAAGGACAAGTAAACATAGAATTTGACTTTGGTGAATTTGAATAAGTAAACATAAACGGAGGGAGTATATGATATGTTTGATAGATAAATCTCTTCCTCGACTTAATGTATAAATTTGTATGGACTACAACCTTAACAAATGATTTCATCGGCTGTGTGATAAGTCGGCATTTTACCGACTTTGAGCCTTCCTTTATGGGAACTTTGTGTGTTTTTAAGCTAATTTCACGACCAATTCTTATGTAATGTTGCTTGATTCCAGGTGCTACTTAGTTTAAACGCTCGAGGCCGGAAACTGAGCGGAAAGAACACAAAAGAAGGCCGAGTCGAGTCGAAGTTGGAGTCGTGCGAAATGGGACAAGCTTTCAAGGACTTGTGCGGCTCAGCACAATATTGTGCGATAGCACAATGCTTAGCACAATGCTGAAAAAGACCCAATTGGGTGGTCAGCACAATATTGTGCGGTCAACACAATTGCTCAGCACAATATTGTGCGGTCAGCACAATGCTTAGCACAATGATGCAAAAACAAGCAGCAACTACCTCAAGTCTTCAAGGAATTGTGCGGCCAGCACAATATTGAGCGGCCAGCACAATCAGCCAGCACAATATTGTGCGGCCAGCACAATATTGTGCGGTCAGCACAATTGGGACGGAAGAAAATATTTTGTGTAATTTTCTTAGGAGTATAAATAGGAAAGTGAGGGTTTTATTACATAACACTTATACTACATTTTACTCTATTTTTTTGGGCGATTTTGAGAGCAAAGTTGGAGACTTAACATCATTTTGTAAGCTTCTAATCTTGTAACTTTGAATCTTGATTCCATATATCAATTCAAACTTATGTCCAACATGATTTCATCTTTTCATTACATCTTTATTACTATGATTCAAACCCTAGTTATGAGTAGCTAAACTCATAACTAGGGGTGTAATTATGCTATTGTGATAGAAAATTAATGGGTGTTGTTCTATTTCATTAACCATAACACAAGTAACAATTATCCAACTCCCCATTACAATAACATCAAAATCCCAAAATCCATGATATTTGGGATTTCTTGTCTACATTGCTAGTTAAAGACTCGGAAGAGATTAACTAGTGTAGAATAGTGGAGTTGGCGAGGATTTGAGTTGATAGGCTATTCATATAGACTAACTCATCTAAAAGGAGTTACGCTCGGAAGAGGTCTCCTTTCCTCGGGTCATTGAGTAGTGCTTCAACATTCAACTAAGGCTCTGACGAGCGGGTTGTGAAAGGTCTCTCCTAGGCCGGAAGGATTCTAGAGATCACGATCGGAATGCTCGACCATAATTATACTTGTGTTGGGAAAGTGAAGTAAAGACACCCGTTGATTGGAAATCACTATTAGTTGGTTGCACCCCTAGTCTAGTAATATCGAACAACTTACTCGTTTAATTGCTTACACTTTAGAATTAATCATAGTTTTCATCAAACAAATCATACTTCTAGGACTCAATACTAAACCTCATTTGAATATCTATTTGCAACTCTCTCACTTGACGTGCTAGTTCCCTTGGGAAATCGACCCCGACTCACATCGGGTATTATACTTTGACGACCGCCCTTCACCATTAATGGTGTAAGATTGAGCGTGGATCACTGTGCATGTACGTGATGTACATAGTACATACATGTATAAATCTATTCTAGTACTGTTGATTTGATATTCTTTAAATTGTGCTGAATTTCTAACAATCATTTCCGTTAATGTAAATCTTGGAGCAAATAAAAGACTACTTTACAATACAATTTTATATCCCGCAGTGACATTATATATTTGGTTTAGAGAGCACAATGCTTTTGTCCGTTCCGTGGATGTTCTTTTACTTTTTAATCATTTTTTCTTCTTACTCCATGTTGATTTTCTGATGTTTAAAAGTTGCAATAAAATAAACTTCTATAGAATTTTGTTTCCCCAGCTTATGAAATGATTATCGCATTCAGGAAAAATCAATTGACATCGCGCTTTTGTATAGAGTTGAACTGAACTCTACTTGGACTTGTGCCAATACAAATGAGGCAGGCACCATCTCATTCTAACAAAAAGTTCATGTTGTTGCGAGACTGATGAATACTATTTTCTGAATAAGTTCTTTTTGGTTGTATACTAATGTCAGGAGGATTCCTTAATTACATTTAATTGTCTTATGATTTTTGGTATAAAATTGGTCGCTTATCATTATAGATGTCTCATGTGCTGTCATAAAGTATATTTCATTCGTGCGGCAAGGTTTAGAACGTGAAATTAAAGTAATTCATTTTTGTGTTAATTCAAACATGGATTTTACAAATATATGCTTACTCTATGAAATATATGGATAGAGATAAATAAGTTAATATGAATCATATAAGGTATAACATTCTTTCATTTTCGTTTTTAGTTCTTCGATGACTTATTACGCTTATGTTTGCTTTATTACTGTTGATGTTTTGTTTTAAATATTTCTCTGTTGTTATAAATTCATTTATTTTTGTGGAATAAGGGCTGGGGGAGATTTGTAAGGGCCAAAAATCTAAAGGCAGGAGATCATGTTAGCTTGCGACTCATTGAAACCACAGAAGATGTACTAGTAGTCTAGTACGTAGTAGATAAGCAAGCAATTAATTATATATAGAATATATTCATAAATAAATACTGTTCCATAAAGTAATATCCTTTTCGATTTTCGAAAATCAAAGTGGATGAACTTTGACCAACAATTTAAGATGATTTTTTTTTTCATCATATTGATATGGAGAGGGCCGTATGTAGCAGTACCTTTTGTATAGTTTTGAATATGCTAATTTTTATTTGAAAATATTAATTCAATATAGTCTAATTTAGAATCAAGGATTAGTCGAATTGAATTTCGAGAAGTGAAAAGGTTCATAATTTTTAGAAAAAGAAGCCCTTAACATAATGTAGAAAAAAATCTAAAATCACCATTAATTATAGCATGCAGATGAAAAAATAAGAAATCATCCAGTAATAACATACACCGATCCAACAATCAGCCACTCACCTTTCTTTCTACAGGAGATCTCAGTATTACCAAAGATAAGTATGGTACCTTTTGAAATTCAAAAACTTTATCTTTTCGTTTATATAAGATATTCAAAACTCTTAGTTCAATCCTTAACAACTAAAAAAGAACAAATGCCTTTTGATTTGATCTTGAATTAAATATCATTACAAATACTGTCTTAATGTCCTATAGTATTTTCTAAGTTTTGTCCTAAGTCTTCTTTGTTTTTTTATATATACATAGATTATTCGAAATATACGTGCATCGCACGTGTCAGAAAACAAGTTAGTATTATAATTTATACACTCGGCTAATTTCCTATGAACTTCCTTTTCTGCGCTAATTTCCCATGAACCGTACTGCTTCGCCTATAGGCTATATATAAGGGTAGTGGTAGCTGAATCCAAATTCTTCTTATGGGAACACTTCATTCCTTACAAATATTTCTCATGAAAAATAGTGATTCCTTATCTTAAAAAGTGTTTGCCTTCGGTCCTGGTGTAAGATTCTAAAAACTACTCCCTCATTTAGATGTAAATCAAAGAATATGCACGTTTTTCTTCGTCTGTTCTTCCATCCATGATTGGAAGAACGGAGTTCGACAAGTCATGAAGTCCGATCGGGATCTTAATTGCGCTCTTTGGATTGTCTTCGATTTAGTGTGTGCACCGATTACGGTGCACTCAACTCCTAAATTAGTGAAATGCTGTGATATTCCTCTTGTCATGCGGAGTTCTTGAACAAATGAATTCCAACTCCAAATAGTTGCTCTGCATTAGCTCGTATTTTGGTTGCAAGGACACTTCTCTGGAAGGTCCCATATTTTCACGAGCTGTGCGTCCGCCATGGTTTTCTCTCTTCTGTCGGTTGATTAGAGAGACTTCAATGCAAGAGCAACAATACAGATGAAGGTTATCATGCCACACAAACCAGAACTTGGAGAACTTGATGATTATTCACTCCGTTCCAATTTATGTGGCAACATTTCCTTATTCGTCTGTACCAAAAGGAATGGCAGCATTCTAAATTTGGTAACAATTTAAATTTAAAATGACAGTTTTTCCATTACTGAAATGATTTACAACAACACAAATATTTTGACGTATTTTACAGTGCAAGTTTCAAAAGTCTTCTTTTATTTCTTAAACTTTGTGACGAGTCAACTATGACACATAGTATGGAACGGAGGGACTGAGGGAGTAATATTTTAGCTTTTATGAAATTCATGAAGGGTCTTCTTTGAGATTCATTGGCACTGTGTAGGCTGACATCCCCACTATCATGTAGGACATCCCAATTACCGTTTTGTCAAACATATTTATTTTCTTCTCTTTTATATTTTCCTTTATCATTTAAGCTCATTTTTCACTTGCTTTATTCCACGAAGACCACCTTTAAAACCCAACAGGAGGTAAACTTTTGAAAAAGCTTTCCACAATGTGTTAGAACTGAAAATAAAAACCTTATTTCATTATTTTCGGCTATTAGTGCCAGATGTGGTTTTCATAAAGTTATTGGTTACTCTCACTCCTTCATTGTCCTAGGCTGACAATTGTAGGATCGTTTGGTTCCCCGATGTAAAGAATTATCACAACTATTTTAATTAATAATGTACTTGTGTACTATCTTTATATTTGGCTTCGACCATTTATAGTATAGACGTGAAGATTTAATTATAAAAAAAGAATAATTGTGGTCTCAATATACAGTTCACATAGATTGCTGAATGTATTGCTGATGTTTAGATCCCGCTTATACGGTTATACTCCGTAGTTTGTATAGATGAACGTACCCATGCAAATTTGTTAAGGGAATTTGGTAGCCTTTAATTATCAAACAAATACTCCCTCCGTCTCAAATTAGTCGATACTTTCAAGTTTCAGACATTGTACGCCGAATGGCCCATTAAGAAAATCGATAACTATAGCATATGTTTTACTGTGTTATCCTTGTTTAAGATATGACTGAAATAATTTTTGAGAATATCTGAATAATTAAGGGAAAGACCTAACAAAAATAGTCTTGAAATTCGTTGCTGTCAACTAAATTGGGACAAATGAATCTTGCTAATGCGTCAAGTAATTTGAGACGGAGGGATGAGAAAACAAAGTCACATGGACAGTATCCAAGTGCATGGACAGTATCATAGGATCTATTGATATTTAATGCATGCAGCAAATAATAATGGAGAAAAAATCCCAACCCCCAAATTGATACCCAAGTGTCTTATGGAAAAGTCTAAAAAGATATATGTGCTTTACAAGCTACTATTATGCTTACCCAATTAACTGTCTACATGTCTGAGCCATAAGCCCATAAGTGGCTTTATAAGACACTGTTGAGACGTTTGGATTTCGTAACTTATCTTTTTTGGGTTAATTTAAGCTAAAACGTGCTTATAAGCTCTTTGTTCTTTTAGTTACCAAAACACTCAAAAAGCAGTTAAGTGCTTATAAGTTAGGCGTGACCAAACGGGATCTTACTGTTTTACTCCATCCGTCCCAAGTTATAGGGAAAATTTTTATTTTCGCCCTTTTATTTTTGTTCAACTTTATGGATGATTCTCAACCGCACAAATTACTATGGGTTTATAAACAGCAAGTTTCAAAAATATTACTGTACATATTTCTTAAACTCCGTGTCAAGTCAAAGTACCTCACATAATACGAGAGGGAGGGAGTAGCATTTTATGCAACTTGTTGAAAAATTCACCTAACTAATCCTACAATGTTGCCTTCCTGCTACTACAACAAATCTTATCGAGAAATACTCCCTCCGTCCCATTGTAGTTGTCACATTCAGCTTTTTCACGCATATTAAGTAAAACAATTAAATAAAGTGTATATTTTACTATGTTACCCTTATTTAATGTTTGATTATTAACTTTGTTGGATTTTGATTTTTTAAATTATTAAGGGTATAGTTGGGAAGAACTAGTAAATATAGCCTTCAAATCCTAAAAAGACAACCAATTTGGGACAAACCATTTCTCCTAAAGTGCCGATAGGGTAGGATTGAAGTATACTTATAACTACACGATGGTCTAACTTTCGATATATCATGGCCCATATGTCAAGTTAAACATGCAATGGTTAATGAAAAGGCGACGTCATAACTATAATTGCTTTGACGTTTACTCCCTCCGTCCCGAGTAAGTTGGCCTCTTTAAGTTTGACAACGCTCAACACACACCTCGGCTTGAGGTATGAACGGTCATTGCAATACAATTTACACAACTAGGAGTCGGGGTCGGGTCCACAAGGAACAAAGTGATGTGATCATCCCAAATCCTTGCTAGCTTCACTATATATTCTACGCTTACTAATCTCTCTCGAGTCTTTAATTAGCAAAGTAGACATGTAACTTTAGTGTCATTATTCAAACTTACATCAACTATCCAAATGCAGCAATACAAATCAAAGAAATAAAGAAAGGGATAAAGAATTGCTCATTAAAGTGCACCCAGTCTTCAATATCCAAGGATTGTTGATGATTCTTGCTCCCAAGTTGGAAAAGTAGCCAAAGATATGTAAACTATGGTAAACTATCTATTTGTAGTCCCAAAGTAATTACCATATTTTCCCCAAAATTATCCCTAGGATACAACAAAGAAATGGGTGATTTTTCGTCATATAGCCACTCTGGTAGTAAAAGTTGACCCGCAAGCAAGTTTTTCGATGCTCAACTTAGTCACTGTTTCACGCATAGGCACATTTCGGTTGAGTTTCTGTCAGACTAGCCAGTTTTCTTCTTTTTCTTCAACTTGATGTCTTTTTTACTTGTTTCTTCCATAGCTCTTCTCCAACATATTCAACCTACAAAATGCAACAAAACCATGATAAGTGCTCTTATTTAATCAATTTAACACAACAATAGCTCCGTATATGACAATTAAATATTTTCGGACAATACAGTTAATAAGTAGGGTTACGTGTGTAGCTGGAGAGGATTGGCGAAAATAGTCTTGAAATTTGGAAGCGACAACTAATTTGTGACAAATGAAAATGAATCTTACTAAAGCGTCAACTAATTCGGTACGCAGGGAGTACAAATTATTGGTGCTAGTAATTAAGTACTATTGATACAGTACAACATAATCGAATATACAAGGTACAAAAGAGGCCATCAAGACTCGATACATCAAATCTATTATCTTCTGTGTTCGTCCGTGTCATTTTGTATAGTATTGAAAGATCTTTCGTTCTCCTTTTTTTGAGGGATTTGCAGGAATCTTTACTGTGGTGTGGCCTGCATCAGATACCTGCCGATGATATCTAGAAAGGAGCGTCAGTGAGATTGCGTTACTGAGTATTGAAAGATCTTTCGTTCTCCTTTTTTGAGGGATTTGCAGGAATCTTTACTGTGGTGTGGCCTGCATCACACACCTGCTGATGAAAAGAAGAAAGTAGCGTCAGTGAGATTGCGTTACTGAGTATCGAAAGATCTTTCGTTTTCCTTTTTTGAGAGATTTGCAGGAATCTTTACTGTGGTGTGGCCTGCACCACCCACCTGCCGATGAAAAGAAGAAAGGGACGTCAGTAAAAAAAAAATGGTCATTTGCAGTGGCGAGTGTATTTACTTTCCGTATTTTCAACGTCTACACGTCGGCGAGAGCATGCACTTGTCTTGTTGATGCTTTACGAGTGGACGGCAACAGTAAAACTCAAGAAAAGCTATCTTCATAGGGATAGGGCAGGAGGTAAGATTTGCCTCGTTCAGGTCAAAAGTCGGGTTGAGGTAGTGTGAAACAAAATTTCTCCATAGGGTTGGTGCGCATTCAATACGCATGTAAGCATGCCAAATGAGTGAAACAGGAATTAGCCTGCGGAGCGCGTTGAATGGCAGGCATATTCAGTGGTATCATGAAAGTGTATTATTATTGATTGGACTTTGTGCGTTAGGGTTTCTAGTTTCGAGGGCTTGCAGCCCGTTAAATGTTTAGATCTGACATGCGAGGCTTGTCCATTGGGTGCTCATGAGCTTGTGGGATGTCCGCAAAAAGTAATAAGTAACATTCAATACAAGACATGGGAGGGGTTCAAAGAATCAATGAATGCAAATCAGAACACCTAATTTATGACAGTATCTTATCTCAAGAGGTGTAAGTGACTATCTAATGAAAGTAGATCTGATAGGCCTGGAAGGCAATGTGTATGGTTAATTTGACTGTCCAATGTACTGTACTGCATTGTAATTATGATTACAACGTCTAATTTGATTGTTACTTTAAATATCATTGCGGTGGATGAAAATATAATGTGGATGGCCGTGTCGTTGTGGTGCATTCATCAAGTATTTATGTGGATAGTTGTTGAAATTATAGTGGCATCCCGAAAATTCGTTCATTTGTGGTATTGATGATACTGATGAAATACATCAAAAACAAAACTGCAAGGCTAAACGACAATACATTAGATGTTGTTGTTGCCAAGTCCACACATTTGGGTGTGGCTTTAATCCCTCTAATTCCAAAGCACTATGCTCTGAACCCTAAATTACGACCCACTGTAGCCTACACCGCTGAATTCACCACTCAATGCGTCGTCTGCCGAGCCTAGCTGCTCTCACGTCTGCTGATTGGATGTCCACAACCCTAAGTGCACGATATGGAGCAGTAAATGATCTCACCTGACAGTTCCCTCATTTACAGTGGCATTGGGTGGAGAAAAGGTTCATATTTATCCTGCAAACTAAGAGGGAAATGAAAGATTTTTTCAAAATGGAAGAGTTCTACTCCGTATTAATTTTACGCATTCTTTAGGTTTTCAAAGAGTTTACTAGTCTTAATTTTTAGTGTCAAATGTCTTAGCACCGTCTTTAGGGTTAAATAGATCATAGTGAAATAGTTTCCCTTGCATGCACTTTTCCGGTTATACGAAACTTCTAATGGGGTCTAAAAAGGTAAAGTAGGAAGGTTATTATTATTTTTTTAGTTGACATGATGGAGTTACAGTTGCCGAACTCCCGTGCACGAAAGATAGTGAAGACGACGATAACACAACGATCAGTACAATAAGTTTCACTGAAGACAGTACAACGAAAGTCGTTCAACTAAACCTTGCAGAAGGCAACCACGACAACACAGTAGGTTCATATCAGAACAACAAACAAAACCAAACAACCGAACAACTAAAACTACGTACCAAACGCGATAAAAATCATAGAGCGCCCTGACAAAGACATCGCACAAACTTAAAACAGCAGGCAATAGCCTAGCGGGATAAACAGAAGATGCGGTTGGTGTCGTACAAGTTATGGTCTACATGACTGGATGGAATGAAATTTTCAAGCAACTCTAACAACTACAACCGCAATTTGGCAGCCAGACTTGTGCATCTTGTCTTACGAACTGATAAATTGGCTCCCATTATCTATCTGATGGCATAGATAAAGTTATTAACGATTAGTTACTATTACATATATTTGTTTCTAATTAGCAGGCAGTAATAATCTACGCACATATTGCACTCTAATTTATAAAACAATTCAACACATTCGATGACTAGACAAATCATTTTGGACCAAACACGGAACACGTGAGAACCAAATGTAACAACACAACAACTGACTTTATGTAGAAAATTAAAATATAAGGTTCCGATAAACATGAACATAAAACAGCCTTTAAGTAAAGGCTGTTAATTAAAAATAACCACGCCTAGTAAAAAGCACAAATTGTCCTATCCCGACCACCAAATTTCATCCTTCAATAATATTTTTTATGATGGCTTTCTTCTCGGTCTTTGCCTCTTCCGTCCGACGCGCAATTCGACCCCCCTCAACTTGGAATAGATCATGCTGCGATGCATTTAGTTCCAAGAGTGCCTCCTGAAGTTTGAGCTCCAACAGATGCACCCTTTCCAGCGCTTGGGTAACGCGTCCAACTTTTTCATGGAATAAAGCTTTATCCATCTGCATCAGAAAACATCATTAAATTATTGCCGAATTTACACAATATAATTAAAGCCCATCCAACCGGAGGTGCATGAAACAGTAAAGAGCAAACAACCTGTTGTTCACCAATGAGTGGCGATGCATTGGTAGAGTTGTCCATTTGTGTGCTTGATTATTCAATAAAACTGAACGAAAATGAAAACAGAATATAGTGAAAAGAGAAGCAAGATGTTGGGAAAAGCTAAAAGGAATCAGATTTATAGTTGGCACCGTTAGGATTATGAAAAGTCGCATATTTAAGATAGCTTTAGGATTACAGATTACGAGGAGTCAGATTTAATTACCAAAGCGTTTTAATTTGTCAATTTTCCGTAAAAAATGGCACCCATTAATGAAAAGTTCATGCATTTTGAAAATTAAAGGCTTATAATATCAGCGAACATACTTAAGCCAATATTCGTTCGTTTTTACAAATTAAAAGCGAAAGAATAAACATCAGCAATAATAAATTAGACATTATCTATATTCCCTGAACTTTATCCACTATATATATGGCACATATATATTTGAGTTGTAGTAGAGTTTATAGTACAAAATACTATATACTCTAAGCCACTGTACATCCTTTTCAGGTTTTCAACTTACAGATGGGAGTGGTATGTCATAATTGATGCATGTTATGAGATTCGGCTGAGGGCATCTCCAACAATGCACCAATTTTGACACCAAATGCCAAAATGGTGTAAAAAATGGGGCAAATTCAACTCCAACAAGCACCATTTTGTACCATTTTTTGCACCATTTTGGTGTGATGAATAGTGTCGCGCCAAATTTGGTGTGACACTATTCATCACACTATTTATTATTTTATTATTATTTTATTATCATTATTGTTATTATTATTATTGTTATTGTTATTATTATTATTGTTATTGTTATTATTATTACTTAACCCTTTCATTAAATATATTACATATATTTAATCATTTTTTAATATCTTCACAATATTAACCTTACATCGTAATTTTGCTATATAAATTTGTATAAATTAATTTTCGTAAAAGTTAATTCTATAACTATACTTTAAAAAATATTAACCATAAAAAAGAGTGCAACTATAAAATATAAGATGTTGCTAAAAGTGAAAGTACATTGCACCAATTCAAGATGCTCGTGAAAGTCCAACTCCAACGGTTGAAATGGCAGTAAATGAAACCCAGCGATTTGTTAACTTTTTAGCTCGGCACAAAGAAATTAAATCCCAAAATGCTCATTATGAACTTCGCAATGCATTAATAGATCATCTATAGGAGCATACTAGAGGTGGAAGTTGAAGAAATTTGTTGTATTCAGACTTAATTTACTGTAATGTAATGTAATATAGTATTTAATTTTCTTGTATTTCAATGATTTCACTTTTTTTTTTAGTTATCCGTTAATATGTATAATCTATAATGCTTTCCAATAATTATATTATTTAAAATTTTATGGTTTAAAATACTTTAATATTAGATGGTTATACAATAAAGGAATATAAATTATATGTAATGAATATGTAAAAAAGAAATAAAAGATAAAATTTATTTAATAGAAAGAAGAAAACAAAATTTAAATAGAAGATAATAATATAATATGGCGGAGAGAGAAGAATATAAAAAGAATATTCTTTTTTGGTGTAAAAAATGGTGTTATTGTTGGAGTAAATTTGGTGCTACACCATTTTGGTGTAAAATTTGGTAAAACTCAAATAAAGCTATACTCATAGGGATTAGGGAGGGACGGAAGATATCCCCTCGTTTAATTTCTAAAAAGTTGGATAGAGGTAGACTGTAACAAAATTTGTCCATAGGGTTGGTGTGCATTCAATATGCAGATAAGGGTCAAACTGTATTAGAATAGGTTTTGTAGTTAAAGTTAAAGTAGACTCTGTTTGTTAGTATTATTATAAATAGGGGTGCTACCTCAATTATATTGAGTGGTCTAAAGAGTAGAAGTTCAGATCAATATTATTAAGGGTCCGTAATATTAAAGATAGTTATTTTTATTTTTCTACATGATATTCTACAAGTTCATTCTTGAATATAAACTACTGGAAATTAATACCACACGTTAATTTAATTTATATTAAATGGTCGAATAGTAAAATGAAGTTTCCGTAACCATCTCCAACCTTGCACCATTTCTTGCACCAAATGCTATTTTGGTGCAAAAAATGGTGCAATGGAGCTCCAAGCATCCAACCTTGCACTATTTTTTGCTTCATTTTGGTGCATGAATAGTGTCAGTCCAAATTTGGTGCAACACTATTCACTTGCACCATTACTATTCAACATTATTTTATTATTATTTTTATTATTTAACACTTTTAATTTAACATATAAATTTTAGTTTTTACATTTACATTCCTAATATACCTATTAATCTACCCAATTACTATTCAATAATACTTTATTTTATTTTTTTATGATATAACGCTTTTAATTTAACAAATTTTAAATTTTAATTTTTACATTTAGATTCCTAATATACCTAATAAATTTTTATATAATATTTTATAATATTAATTTTACATCTTAATTTTGGAGTGTCTTACAATTTTATATCTTAATTATGGAGTGTCTTAATATTTTATAATATTTGCTTACAATTTATATTATTTGAAAATTAATGGTACAAAATAATTTGATATTAAATGGTTATATAACAATCGATTATGAATTACATCGATAAATATGTAAAAAAAAGAAAGAAAGGATTTGTTTTATGAAATTAAAAAATAAAATTTAAGTAAAAGTATAATATAATGTAAAAGAGAGAAAAGAATATAAATGGAATATTCTTTTTTGGTGCAAAAAATAGTGCAATAGGTTGGAGTTAATTTGCATCATTTTGGTGCATGCACTATTTTGGTGCAAAAACTGGTGCACAAGGTTGGAGAAAGGAGCAGAGTAGGGACCTTGGTTTTGTTAAAAGTCACCGCCATTAATTTTGTTACGTTATTGGGGAAATGGAGGGTGGGAAAAGTTAATGGAGAGGAGGCCCACATATTAAAGGGATAATCGAACACAACTTACGCCATCTGCTATATGTATATATATAGGTGTATCTCTTGATATATCCTTCTATCACATTAACTATCATACTATCTAACTTGAAGTCTTGAACTATGTGTGTGTGACCTAAGGAAATGTTATTTCTTTTTATATTGTACCTGTATTTTTTTTTTTTTGAAGAATATATACGGGTACAAACACATTATTCCAAGCACTAGTTCTGTCCACATTGCGGAAGGTGAAATATTCACCCTAGGGTGATGAAGAACTCATTCGTTATCTGAATACACAATTTCGATTTTGCATCTGATTTCAACATTTCAGCTTGTCTGTCCAACTGTTGTGTCATTTTGGGTGGCCAGTAGCTTTGCTGTGATGTATCTCTTCCCAGCAGACTCTAGGCAAATCCAATGGAGGTATCTCCATAAAAATAATATTCTAGAATGTGTTGCCACAATATCCTTCACTTGAAAGTCAATTAAGGCATTATTTAAGGGAATCTTCTGGAATGGAGAATCAGAGTTTTTCTGAGTATGAATCCCCTGAGATGGAGAAACTGACACACCATGGTCTCAAAACTGATGTTGGAGTAACTTCCTTGACCATATCATCCACTAGAATGCCAGAGATTTCCTATGATATGCACTACAATAGATGGAAAAAGTTTCTTTTGAAGAGGGATTACCCACGATGTAAAGATAAGTTCTTAAAATCGCAAAGCAGATTTGAACATCTAACTCGGATGGTGAGGATATGCTGTTTATCATTTTCATATGTTATGTAGCATATAATTGAATTTGTAATATTCATCTAATATAATCCATTCAGTCAATTTTAGTTGCGAAGGTTGACTTTTACTTTCACATGAAGGAATCAGGAATAAGTTTTCTTGTTCCCGAAATTGATATGATTTACAACTTCAACAGTTCAACGGTAGTAGGACTGTAGGACATGGTATTCAAAAACCTAAAAATTTGGAACCTTTTGGTATTTGAAGTGATCAGATGCATATTAGTAACTATCTTTTGAATATAACGACCAATTTTATTGGGTATTAGAAATCCATGCTTATTCAAGTTAGCTCATGTTTTCAAGAGTACGTATCTTTTAGTTAACGGGAACTTATCTTTAATGAAGTTTTTAAAATATAACAAAATTTACGATTTTATCCAACTTAAAAGTTAAAACAACTTACAATAAGGGTAAAAAAGTCGGATGACATTTCAGTGATTTCACTAAGGCTTCGTGCTGCCTTTTATAATACTAGTACTAGTATAGTATTGTATAGAAGATAGATAGATAGTAATTGTTTAAAATAATGTGAAAATGTGAAATGTTACCTCAATCAGTACTTCATGAAGCTCGCAATCACGTGGATCAAATTAAGACGCCTAGTTTATTCCAGAATTCCACGCGTCATATTTTGATTAGTTTCCATCGATTTTCCCCACCTTTGTTGTTACTGCTCTGATAATTTCATTTCGCCGAATCACTTGGTAACCCTGCCCATGCCCTATTACCCTGTCTCTTGTGGCTATAAAAGAGCTTTCTCAGTATATGTTTATTTCAAATTTTCACTCAGAAACATCCAAAATTCCTCTTATAAGGGAATACTCCCATTGTTAATGGATCAGACAAGCTGCCCGACAAAAATATTCAAACTTCAGCCCCGATTTTTATACATTTTATTTGAGCCATTCCCTCAATTTAGTATGTTGTTGATGTCTTGTACTTTCATGCTCGCTTCTGATGAGCTAGTTCAATCCACACTGCGGAGGATGAAATTTAAACTCTATGATGATGAAGAACTCATTTGTTATCTGACGATCTATGTTTTTGTTAATTCATTTTTATTTTTTATATCCTGCATCTTACGGGTGCTCTCCCATACGCTCTTTGCCCAAAAGAATCACCATGCTCCAACACCTTTACCATATTTATCCGTTGGAAAAGTGGTGCATCCAAGCTAAGGGAGAGTTGTTTCTTAATCACGTTGTTTGAAAGGAGGCCTTGGAGCATTTTGTTGCCGGGTTTTCTTGCATAAGCCGTAGGACAAACAACATATGTATTGCGTGGAAAGTACTCAGAATTGGTATTATCGTTTCGGATCGATCTTTCTGTTAAGATGTTGATTGGAGAAGAAAAGGAGGAAATTTCAGAAATATTAAGAATGAACCGACTCTCTTGATATAAAGGAAAGCATTAGTGCGTGTGACTCTTTAATTAGGGCATGTTGAAAGTCGCACCATTTAGAAGTACGAGGTGCAGTTTAGGGTTTTCACTGAACAATGTTCGCATAAAAGAAAAAAGATTCGGTAAAATAAAAGAGGATGTTGTTACTCCTCTTTGATATATCTTTTGGTTTCCTTTGGCTGTATAGAATGGATCTCTTACCTTATAGATTTTGATCATTGGTGCAATTACTTTTGTCATGGCATGTTGATGTTAATTAGTCAAGCTGAATCTTTGATCTAATATACAACGTACTTTCAGCCCAAAAAAAATTTGATCGTCTTATTATTTTTTTTTCTAGACAATCTTTTCATGAGGGTTAACGAAGTAACAGCGAAAATGAACATCTGGCACCCCTGAAAAATTAAATAAGTCGATTTGATTTATACTTGATCATATGGTACATGATAAATGAAGACGATCCACTGAACCGTTACGTCTCGTGTCAATGCATTTGTACTAGGCTACTAGCTATGCTATAATGATATGACAAATTTCTAATTAGCTTTAATTCGAACAACATAAATTGGTCATTGATCACCAATTTTGGAAAAGTATCCCTGATCATATGAGCTTCTTGTTCATATGGTACACTGGTAAATGAAGACGATCCACTGATTAGTAACGTAGTATCTAATAAATGTATTAGTAGTAACTATGATATGTCGATATGACAAATTTCAAATTAGCTTTAATTCGAACAACATAAATTTGTCATTGATCACCAATTTTTGAAAAGTATCCTTGATCTTATGAGCTTCTTGATCATATGGTACACTGATAACTGAAGACGATCCACTGAGTAGTAACGTATCTAATAAATGTATTAGTACTAATTATGATACATCGATATGACAACTTTCAAATTAGCTTTAACTTGAACAACATAAATTGGTCATTAATCACCAATTTTAAGCATACTTGATCATTATGTTATACTACTACTTGATAGTGCGAAATCTTCTATTTATAATCCGGGTCCCACGATATTCTCGGATTCTCCTCTTTTTAACCCTAACAAATTACTCTTCTTTTTCATTTTCTTTTAGCCACAACCCTAAATGTTGTCTGCTCTTCTTCCTTCTGTTTCCTCTCTAATTTTCTTATACCCCTCATTTTGGCCATGAAGAACAACAATAAGATGACCCTTTTCTGTGTTCACCTCACAGATTGTGTAGTTACATTGCCCTTTGAAATTTTATATTTTGCTCTAGAGTAAATTTTTAACTAATTGTCATTTTAATGTATATATTTGTTTTTTCGCAGATTCTTCCACTTGATATCCCTGGATGTCTTCCTCCTGAGGCGAAAACTGCCATTCTAGAGTGTAATAGGAAGGAATGGGTTATTGACCTTATGGGTGGAAGAGATATGTTAATCAAGGGGTGGGTAAAATTTGTAACAGAAAACAATCTGAAGACAGGCGATTATGTTAGTTTTACGCGTGTTGACAGTAGCGTTGACTCTGTGAAGTTTGATGTCTCTTGTTTTGACTCCAGTGATTTTGATCCCCCATGTGGATCTTGTCATTCTTGTTGCCGAGACGATGAAGGAAGTGATGACGAAGGAAGTTCCAACGATCCCCCATGTGCAGGAACTGCTAGTGATCCAGTTATTATTTGATTAATGTATCGGTTGAAGTATTAGTTGTAGGAGGTCAAATGCCCTAATGGTTTGTTCTTAATTTCAGTATGTTGTTGGTCTGTATATGATGCTATGTTTTCAAGTAATTAGATGTTTCTATTTTTGAAATGATATTTTATAAGTAATGGAATGTATATTCATGTTTGCATTTCCTTTAATTCTGGTTATTGTATTATGTAAATAATTTGAACCATAAGGTAGAAGTTTTTCATATTCTCATATTGAATTTCTATGGACCGAACTTCAATCCTTATGCGAGAGAAGTTCAATCCCTTTGACCAATTTGAAATTAATGTTGAAATTAAAAAACCAAATTTGTAAAGCAGTAATTTTGGTTATACTTTTACAAAAAATTTCAAACTACTGTAGTTTAAGTGTTGGATATTAACTTAACGTTCGGGATGGATTAGTGGGCTCACCTTGTAATCTAATGCGTTATTTGGCCTGTGGTTTATGTGGTTTATTTGTAAGTCGATACATAAAGATTTTGAAGGAAGAACTAACGAAATAAACACATACTCTAATTAATTTGAAGCATTAGTTGTTACTTGTTAGCCATATATTAGGGACACAAAATATTTCGGGTATCATATGATCATATGAATGTGTATAATACTCCATCTCAATTTTATATAAAATATCTGTTTTACTAACTATATTCTTTTTATAGAAGTTGGCACTAAGCAGAAAAGGTGGCCATTTTCGTTTAATATGCAACGAAAAAAGCTAGTTGAACGAAATACGTGCAATAAATTACCCAAGCTGAACATATGCAGGCGACATTTCTTAATAGTCTTTCCACAATTCATATATGAAAAATAAACGTTTTATTAATTTGCTTTTATCGTAACTAATGAAATGTACGAACTACTTTATCAGACGGTCCTTGCACTTCTTCAGATAAGAATAAGTGAGGTGTAATGATATGCCAGGCCTTCATTGCGCATGAACTGACCCCTATACCTAAAGGCTGCTTACTGTATACCACTGAATTACCCTTTCAATGCGTTCCTCTGCACCTCAAGTTGCATACTTATCTACATATTCAATGCATACCAATCCTACGGACAGATTTTGTTACACTCTACCTCCAGAACGAGGGAATATATTGCGTCCTTCCCTATCCATATGAGGATAGCTTTTCTTGGGTTTTATCATTGCAGCCGAATCTCAAAACATGCATCCAAGACTGCTAAAGGTCACGCCCATCTGTAAGTTGAAAACCTGAAAAGGATGTACAGTGGCCATTGCACTTGACCATTTCTTTGATGTGGAATATTCAGGAAAGGAATCTCTTCTGACGACCCTTTCTTCTTTCCATTGGTATGCGGGTGATGGCAAGCGATGACAGGTTAGATTCGTGCATCTCCTGCGAAACATAGAACCCAATATCATTCCACAGTATACTAATGACTTCGACCACCACTGAAGCTTCGAGATTTGACAGATCGATTCTTGAAAGATTATCGGAACCAGCCTAGTTAATTTCACTGGACGAAGTTTGTGAAGAAAGGGCCAATTTGGTGAATGAAGTGGACAAATTAGGGGCTTGCAATGCTACAAATTTATTGAAGATTAGTAAGTTAAGAGGCTAACTAAATTGCAACGGTGGAAGATGTATTTCTTATTGTCTTGGGCTGTTTTTTTTGGTTTCATAGTAGCTAGGTTTATTTGATACAAATTGTTTATATATTTGAACGTTTAACTTTTTAATGTTTCGAGCATTTATCAATGGCGTTCCAACAGTGTAGTATTTTGTCGTATATAATTCAAATTGATCATCATACGAATGTTCTAATACTGCAAACGGGATGTTCAGACTAATGCAAAACAATATTCATAAATATTCATTACATGGATTAAATTGTACGCCTGCCAAACGACAACACTTGAAAACACGACATTCAGAACAAACCGAAATTTTTTCTTTAATGACTATACTTAAAGGGAGATTATTTCTTCATGGTTCCACATGCATGTGTGCCGCTGGAGGACGTGCTGGTGAAGGGTAGTTCTGGGGGTCAATCTTGAGTTCAACTTGAATACCTCGAAGCATACGCTTAATAAGATTCATATCCTCACGGAATTCATCGAAGCTAGTCCTTAATCGGGTCACTTGATCCTCCACATTTCCTATATATACTGCCAACTGATCAACATCTGAAGTCAAGGATGCAATATCTTCACGGACATGATCGATTTCAGTGAACCTACTATCACTTGGGACTCCACTATCATGTTCTGGTGTTCTTGGGTGCCTTACTCTTCGAGGCATTGTTGTTGTTTCGCCTTGTTGTTGTTGTTGTTGTTGTTGTTGTTGTTGTCTAAGATGTTGTTGTGCAGATGTTTATCATTTATAGAAGCCAGGCTTGGTGCCTTTTCGATTGCATATGTGATGATTTGAAGAGGTGTCTATTCATATTGAATGGTTAATTGGGGTTAGT
This sequence comes from Petunia x hybrida, assembly GCA_037355625.1. Taxonomy (NCBI): domain Eukaryota; kingdom Viridiplantae; phylum Streptophyta; class Magnoliopsida; order Solanales; family Solanaceae; genus Petunia; species Petunia x hybrida. Next base: position 7,299,628 of record JBBBVM010000059.1, on the reverse strand, counting down.
ACACGTGTTTTAATTGTGAACAGGAGGTGCCTAACCCTTGCCGTGGAAGTCATAACATCTTCATGGCGATACGAATCATCGTATACTCGTTCGATTAGTCTATTGTTAATGTTTGAAAATTATTTATATAGTTCCAGTAGTCTATTAGTAGAAATTTTTAAACAAATCATCATAAAACTAACGGCTAGCCCCTTCAATTCAAATCTGAAGCAAACAACGAATGCGTCACTTAAAAAAATAAAAATAAAGAATACATAACGGACAGAGTTGGCAAGTGGCTTCAATAGTTCAATAGTTGCTACTCCCTCCGTCCCAAATTATTTGACACGTTCAGCTATTGCTCGCCCAATAAGAAAATCAATAAAGAGAGTATGCATTTTACTATGTTACCCTTATTTAATGTTAAAGAGTAACTTTTTTGGAGAATTTTTGGAAAGAACTAATAAATTTAGTCTTGAAATTCTAAATAGAGAACTAATTTAGGGCAAACGATTTCTCTTAAATTGAAAACTAATTTGGGACGGGAGGGAGTAATTCTTCAGACATTAATTTTACGACCCCTCATATTTTAAATCTCACCTATTGGTTAATATTGGAATTGTTCAAATACCGATGCCCCGACTGGTTTCGTATTACTAGCCATAATAGAGCAGGACTGTTTATACGGCACGATCTCCATATTGCGTCGCCTATATATAGGGGGTTGTGGTAGTTGTAGATTCCAAAATCTTCTTCTCGGAAACACTTCATTCAATCCAAATATTTGAGAATTTCATAAGTACTCCTTCATCCAGAACAACTCCTTCATTCAGAATGGATTTTGTATGAGAAATTTGTATATCAAATAATATGCACAGTTTCTTCCTGTGTTATACTTATTCCATAAAAGATTGGTTGAACGGAGTCCCCAAAGTCATGAAGACTGATCGGGACCCTTATTGCGTTCTTCCGAATGACTTCAATTTAGTGTGTGAACTGAATACGGTGCGCTCAACACCTACCGCAGCGAATGTTGTGATATTCCTCTTGTCATGCGCAGATTGTCTAAAACTCCATGACTGCAAAAATTCTCCCCTTAACAAGCTTCATTTCGTCAAATTAACGAAAATCTCAGGTTTCGATCCTGAGTTTGAGTTTAACCAGTTCCCTCTCTTTAGTTCAACATCAGTTGGAGTTTAACCAGTTCCCTCTATTTAATTCAACATCAGTTGTGAAAATGAGCATATATTGTGGAGCATCCAAATGGGTACGCACAAAAAGCAGTGGATGTAGCTAGGAAGCTGCTCCTGCTTCAGCCACCATCAGCGGTGTCTATAGATTTCTCAAGTGAAAGTGAAACATAAGTGTGGTAATTAGTTGCAGGGAATTGTATCATTATCCACGACATCGACATAAGAACAAGTCGAATCATTATCCATTGGTTGTTTCAAGGCCTTGAAAATATTAAATACGGGATAATTTTGGGAAAAATATTGTAATTATTTTGGGGACTACAAATAGAAGGTTTTACCATAGTATACAAAGTCGAAAGAATAAAAAGTCGGTATTGCGATAGGCCAGTGAGTATTTTCTCGCCTCGAATGCTCCCATGCGGAAGATGTTAGGGGGTCGTTGTGATCCTACGTTTTCATGGTTTGGTTAGTGCTTGCCAAAAACGAAGAGTTGTAATTTGATGACCTCCCAACCATATAGGCCAATTTGCATTGCCCTAAATTGAAGGTTAGGTTTTCTAGGTACCTCTTTTTTGTAACATTAATTAGGTTAATGTATCATCAGTACACGTCGAATGCGTAAGTTAATTTTCTGAAGAAGAATATTAAATCTCCCACTGCCCAGCTAGCTATCCTGGTCATATTACACGATCTGATGTTCGGGGACTCATCAGTTAGTACCTGATCACAAGATGAAGTAGAACTCGTTAAACTATCAAAGGACGTTCTAATAAATAATCCTTTCAACCCACGTCTTAGTAATTGTTTGGTACGAATGACCTGTCCTTTCACGAGAGTTTTAACCAGCTACTGCACAGTAAATTGTGAGCATGATGGGTAGGAGGTGCAAGATATGGGAGCTGGTCGTATCGTACATCATTGCAGCATTTACTACTCTCAACAAGCATCGGTGACATATGTTGATAACATGAAGGGGTGACATATGTTGGCAGAACAATTTGAAAAGGTTCCATTGGAATGGGTAGCAATCGTGATGTATAGCTATTACCTGTCAATCGGGCCGGGCTAGCCCGGGACAGGATCGGACCGGACCGGTAAAAGACCGGACCGGACCGGACCGGTTCATTATAAACGGTCCGGGATGAGGAGGAAGCGGGTTGCGGGCCGAGCTGGGCTTAAGAAAAAGACCGGTTAGCCCGGACCGGTAAAAGACCGGTCTTTGGCCCACCGTTGAACCGGACCGGACCGGACCGGTTTTGTGCTTAGTTAAATTGTATAATACAGCTGCTGTTAGAAAATGATCATTAGGTATTCCACATGTATAGGTTTTAATTGGACCTCTATTTAGTGAAAATATGCTGGTGGCAATCTGTAACATTTATGTATCAACTCACTGTGATTACCTGACATAATTGTTTGTGTTATAAAATTTGAATGTCATCATTTTAAGCATTTCATATAAAATTTATGTTAATTATAAGTTAATGTATTCACTAGTTCAGACATCTAAATGCTGTTGATTTTTTTCACGTTGTTGCTTGGAAGGTTTCAACTTTTGATTCTTTTCTCCTTGTTCTGTTTTGCCACTCTTATGTTCATGACGTTTCTAAATTCTTGGCTTCTGAATAACAGAAAATAAATGGTGTATGCTCTCTTTCTTTTAACATCTTGTTGTTTCTTTGTTTGTGTTGATGAGATAGAAAATTCAAGAATGTTGGTTTTATCCATTCTCAAATTCACATACATTTTGAACAGTTTTTCTTGAACTTGCACGCTATATATGATTGTGTTGAAGTAAACAAAGATGCTACTTCTTAAAGAAAAATGTCCTTGGCTTCAAATTAATTGACGTATTTAAAGAACAAAATCAATGAAACTACTAATATGTACACTCAATCCTAAATAACTTTGCGGTACAGCTTCTTTAGGATTCTTTCCCCGAGCTCTTTAAGTATAAATAACTTCGTGTATCTTACCAAGCCACTGCCTGGCCTCTAAAGCATTCAACAAGCATTGGAAGACCCTCCTTGTATATATATACCTTAAAAAATAGTTAGTTGGCCTAAAACATGAAAAAGAAAGCAAAAAAAAAAAAAAAAAAAAAGACCGGACCGGACCGGTGCTTAATGGATTAGGGCCGAGCCGGGCTTAAAATTTTTGAAAAAAGACCGGTTTGGACCGGACCGGTTACGGCCTAGACCGGACCGGACCGGTACCGGGACCGGTGAGCCGACCCTTAACGGGCCGGTCCGAGCCGGTCCTGGCCCGATTGACAGGTGACCGCTAACTACAGGTTAAAAACGTTAAAGGAATAATATTGACGTCTACACTAAATATTCGTGGACCAAAACGACTATCATTGTATCGGTCGATGATTGGAATAAACTTCACCACAATCCACAGTAACAGCTTGTTTGGATGGTTGTAACCCATGGTATGGTATTGTATTGTTACCATTGGTGTGACGTTTGTTTTGGATGTTTCTTTAATTACTAACATTATATGGTATCGCTAAATCCATGGTTATGTAGCCATGAATACTGATCATATCCCTTTAATCACAAGTTGGGCAAGGACAGTGGACCGCTGATAGTATATGGTGAATTGATAACTCATTCTATATCATGAAAGAAAATCAATTTAGGATCCAGCGCCAGTTAGGGACTTAGGGTTACTGTTTCCGTCTTTCTTTTCTTTTATGTATTACTCCCATCCCTTTGATGAAAGGGCAAAACATTACTGGCAGCGTTCTGACATAATCAATAGTATTCCCCAACTATCCACCATCATATTCAATAAATAGGGCACTAGCTACCCATCGGTTTCAATTTATTTGAAAAATTTTGCTTGTGCACGAAGTTTAATAAAGAAATTGCGACACTTGATTAGCTATGGTCTAAAGTAATTGAAGATGTTTGCGTGGATACATATCAATTCATTTAAGATAAAACAAAAAGTTTATTTTTCAAATTTAGGATGTAGTCATTCTTTTATAACGAATCAAAAAAGAAGAATATGTAGGTTCTAACAAATTGAAACGTACAGACGGAGTCGGGAGCACGTGCTTTACACAACGACTACATGATCACACACCTTAACTGGGACCAGCTAAAACGATGTCAATAGTTTCTTACGATGAAAAGCTTGCTCATTCACTGCACTGAATGTTGTACATCAAGCGTGATTTAGAAGAAAAAATCATTAATTCTCCCTTTGGAAGTAGTAAAAAATGAACTTCACCATTAATATGAGGTGTCGATTGACATTGGCGGGTGAAATATTCTGCTGACAATTAAATCTAAATAAGGGAGTAGTAGTTTTTGAAGGGAAACGGTTGGTTAGCACCCATGATAGGCCAGGTGAATCTCGGTTGTAGATACTCCACTTTGCCCTAAACCTGCTCAAAAAATTTTCATGTTAATTAGATTATAGTTCGTACGTGCTCATCATCCTAAAAAAAAAGGTAATCTTATTTATATTCACGAGAACCCAACCATTACTACCCAGTCGAGAAGACAAAAACCAAGACACACCATCGGCCTCCTGAAAAAAATCTTTCATTCCCTGTTTTGCAGGATAAGAGTGAATCTTTTCCTGCAGAGTTTGGCATTGGAAAAGGAAGGAGCTGTAAGGTGAGTTTATTGACTGTTCCATATATCGTACTCCAATAAGTCAGAAGTGTAATGGCTAAGTTTGCAGCCACATTCAATTTGTGCAAGATGCAATGTAGGGTATTGTCATTTAGTTTTCTTGCAGTTTTGTTTTCGATGTACTGCATGCTTTTGGGCAATCTCAATGGCAGTCATCTCGGCATTGCCACTCTACTTTCCACAACTATCTACGTCCATACTTACAGTAAGTGCACCACAACAACACGGCCATCCACATTCTATAAATAATTCGTGCTTACCATTGCAAAGAAAAAGGCCACCTTATTTATATCCTCAGGAAGTTTTTAAATATTACCCTGTACAGAAGGCAAAAACAAGACGCGCAAACCTCACTTCACTTCGCGATCTATATAATCTCAATTGCGAACTAAACTTTTTATTAGTAAACCGTTAATGAAATGGTTGAATGTTTTTTGTTGGCCAAAAATTTCTTCATAACATTATACTCCGCTACTACAACTTAAAAGTAACAATACTGCATTTTAGCCCGTTAGTAGAACTTAATGGAATGGAAACATCACCATAGTTGCTAATTGCATGTCCAATCAAAGGCTAGTTGATATAAAAACAGAAGGCAATTTTTTCCTTCTGATGATCAAAGAGGAGATGTAGTTGAGTAATGTTATATACCAATTCCGGTGTAGGACTTATAATCCAAGAATTTGAAATAAGGGAGTAAAACTGTCGTGGAAGTTCAAAACAAATCAATCGATTCCTTATTATTTTTCAACAGATTAAGGAAATTATGGTGAAAATCGTTTAAGTAAATAGGATAAGGTGCAATTCCCAAATACCCCCAATCGTCACGTCTTCATAAAGTCCAAATTGCACAATTTGGTGAATGGACACGTCTATTACTATATGTTATTTAATGGCACCTAATATGATATTGGCGGGAAATAAATTTTTTGTGTAGGGAAGTTCCGGTAATTAAAGACAGTGACGTTTTACATTTCACCTACAGCTCCCAAGGATGGAACCTAGAGGCGTCAGCGAAGCAACAATGGAAGAACCTCTACAATTTGAGGTGCTAATGTCCAAATCGTACATCAACATGGATGTTATGGTACTTCTCTTTAAACATATTGCACGATTTGTTATAACATAGAATTTTAAGATGTTACTACTATTTTTACTGTTTCGTCTAACTACAGCATCTGCCGGAGAGAATCATTAAATTTATGCCGGATAAGGTAGAAGTTTGCGTTCTTCACGGTGATAGAGGATCTTGGCCAGTTGCAGTTGGTCGAAGTGAAGGTATCATTACTAAATTTACTTCTGGGTGGCGAAAATTCATTACGGACAATGATTTAGAGGAGGGAGATAGTGTGCTGTTTCGATTCTCTGAACGTGGGGATGCAATTGTGAGGTGGGAAGTTCGCATCATCCGCCGAGTGAATTACTATGATGTTTTATATAAGCCTCAACGTGATGAAGGACCCTCATCAAACCCGTCCAATGTACTTAATTCTCTTACCTGATTTTTTTGCATTTCTCTATACACTGGCTCCACTAGATTAGTTTAACGATATATGATTCAATTTTTTCAGGAAATGAACATGGAGGGTAATGAGGAAGTTGCTCGCTTTGAGAGTGTGAGTAAAGCGACAAATAATTTAGATCGCGAAGTTATTAGTCTGACAGGAGAGATTTCATCTTTGGTGGGTAGACTTGAATCTCTTAAAGAGAGTCTAAAAGGCAAGGAAGCAGAACAAAAACATGCAGAGGATTTGGTAAAGGCGGCAGAAAAAGCTGTGATAGACGACAAGGATTACCCCGTGATGATCTCGATTATTGACAACAGCATGTGGCTTATTAACTGAATGTATGTCTGTGAGATCAAAATCTACTAGTAGTAACCCTATTGATGCACATTTTTATTTGCTGGTTTTGTTATGTTGAGTGAGGTTTGGTTATACCTCCCGCGTTGTAAAATTTCACAGTGGTGCTTACCATTACAATGCATATTTTGCTACTACAACAATCTGCACTGTGGCCAGTTTAATTGTTTAGTGATATTGATATTACAAAAAGCTTAACTGCCAATTTTTACACAGTATAAGTTTGCTTATTGTGTTACCTACAATGATTAGTGCACATGGAAGAATTAAAGCATAACGATTAGGGCGTCAATTGGGTGCACAATCCAAAATGATTGGGCATTTTGAACTATGAATATAGTAATCCTTAAGAAAAAACTCAATATAATGTGCTTAATTGTGAAAGCGTAATTGGATCTTGATTGAAAAACACCCCGTAAGTACATTAAACGTTTCTACGACTGGATTATACGCAAATCTGTTTGTTGACCAGGGAATTTGTAAAGATTATAATTCTGTAATTTGGATCAACAACAGTCACTATATTAAACAACATCATGAAAATGCATTTAAGTACTGCTACACTGCTATATACTACTAATCAGCCATAATCATCCATCTGTTCTACTCCATTCATTCCTTAAATACAGCATCATCTTTGTTCAACTTCAGCAGTCCTTTACCCTTTTTGTATGAATTAGTTGGTCATTGAAAAACCTAAATTGCACCTCGTAAAACTAAACAGGGCGGTTTCCAACTTTCCCTATTGAAAGACGCCCCAAACACGCATTATTTCATTTGTACCAAGAGATATTCATTCATCCCTCTTTCAAAAAAAGAAAAAAAAAATTCATCCATCTGTTAACTCTAATCATTCCTTAACAAAGAATTAGGAAAAAAAATGTCAGTCGATTCTACTAATTCAAAGTTCCATTTACCCGGTACAATCGTTTTTGTTAATGATCCTGTGAAAGTTGAATTAAGTTGGGAAGATGTTACAACTGATGACTTTGTAAGTTTTATTGGTTAATAACAATTTTTATTTTTTTATTTAAAATAGCCTCTAATTAGTGTCGTTATTGATAATTGTTTCTGTGATAGATCTTTCCAAAACATGTGCTTAGCCGATTGCCTGATGAACCACTGCCGGTTCGTGTTATTTGTGGGACAGATGAATACGACATGCGCCTGTTTGTTGAAAAAGGGTGTAAAAGGCTGGGCAATGGTTGGTTAGATTTTGTACTCGCCAACGACATCATGGTTTGTAAGTATTTATTTTTCCAGATCAAGGACAAGCTATGTGAAGGTCGATTAGTTTTCAATGTTCGCATAATGGGAAACCCTCCAAGTCCTGATGGTGGTGATTCTGATGATGATGCATTATGTTCATCAAGTGATGGTTCTGATTATGCTGGCGAAGGAACCTCTGATGATCCGGTCCAAATTGATTAGATGTAAGGGTTAGGACAATGTTCGTCTAAGGTTTTTGTTGATATGTTATGTATTTTCAAGACGTTAACGTCTGGTTGTACTTAGTTTTTTAAGACTTTAATCTATGTTAAATATGCTGTTTCATGTATTTTAAGTATTGAATTTTTAATTTATGTTGAATGTATGTTTAATTTAGGCTGTTGTATATATTGTTTCATGCATAAGTTTGACTATTGTAAATAATAATGTCCCGTACTTGTGCAAGAACTTATTTTGTCTAATGTAACAATTAAGTTGCAACTTACAATAACGACTATACATGGATTCATAAAAGACAAGAAGAGATGTTATGGAAGAAGAATATTCTACGCATTGTATGATGTAGCAACTGACATGGAAGGAGAATATATTCTTTGTTAGAATATGGGACAACCTGATTTGTTTTGTTAGAATAGGAATGATGATACATGGAAGATTTCCGTTTCTTTTATGTGATTGTCAAAGATTTACTATAAGATGATGATTGTCAAAGATTTACTATAGGAAAGATGATACGGGAAAGATTTGTTCTATGTCATTGTCAAATATTTATTTGACAAGTTATTTATTCTCAATTGATGCCAGTTGACATTATTTAAGGCATTCAAATGTGACAAAAAAATTCTAGACTAAAAATGAGTTTAAATTTAACAACTACGAATCTGGGCAAACTTAATAAAAACATACATTAAATATAACGGAACATAGTTAGTAACAGATCAACGAAAGTACATGCTACCAAAAACCATAGATCAAGTAATAAACCCTACAAAGGTAATCAAACTTCAGCCTCGCTTTTTATATATTTTATTTGAGCCATTCCATCAATTTAGTATGTTGTTGATGTCTTCTACTGCCATGCGCGCATCTGAGTAACTACTAGTTCAATATGCATTTGCGTATTGAACTAAAATGTAAACCCTATGAAGATATAGTACTCATGTGTTATCTGATGATCTAATGTTTTCTACAGTATTCTCTCCTTCACATGGCAAATCAGCAAGGTGTATCCTTTGTTTGCAGTTTGGAGGTTGCTTTAGCTTCGAATATTTAGATTTGAGTGGCGTGTTTAGGAGATTGCATCACCCGTAAAGTGCTACTTTTGTTGGGGTGCCGAATTCCCCCTGTAAGGAACTTGTTTTTACATTGTATATCGAACGTGGCTTTGATATTAATGAAAGTGGTGGTCATTAATATAATTTTTTTACGCTGAGCCCAGCAGCGAATCTAATTGTAATGACCTCACATAATATTTTTTTTATACGCTCAGTGAAATTAAATTAAAATGTTTTAGAAATGAATCTGGAAGTCAAAAGAATAAAAGTCGGTATTGCGATAGGCCAGTGAGTATTTTCTCGCCTCGAATGCTCCCATGCGGAAGATGTTAGGGGGTCGTTGTGATCCTACGTTTTCATGGTTTGGTTAGTGCTTGCCAAAAACGAAGAGTTGTAATTTGATGACCTCCCAACCATATAGGCCAATTTGCATTGCCCTAAATTGAAGGTTAGGTTTTCTAGGTACCTCTTTTTTGTAACATTAATTAGGTTAATGTATCATCAGTACACGTCGAATGCGTAAGTTAATCTTTTGAAGAAGAATATTAAATCTCCCACTGCCCAGCTAGCTATCCTGGTCATATTACACGATCTGATGTTCGGGGACTCATCAGTTAGTACCTGATCGCAAGATGAAGTAGAACTCGTTAAACTATCAAAGGACGTTCTAATAAATAATCCTTTCAACCCCCGTCTTAGTAGTTGACTAGTAGTAGTTGTTTGGTACGAATGAACTGTCATTTCACGACAGTTTTAACCAGCTAGTGCACAGTCAATAGTGAACTTGATGGGTTGGAGGTTAAAGATATGGGAGCTGGTCGTATCGTATATCATTGCAGCATTTACTACTCTCAATAAAAATCGGTGACATATGTTGATAACATGAAGGGGTGACATATGCTGGCAGAACAATTTGAAAAAGTTTCATTGGAATGGGTAGCAATCGTGATGTAGTAGTTAGTAGTACATATCCCTTTAATCACAAGGGTTCACAAATTGGGCAAGGACAGTGTTGCGCTTTAAGTATGGACGCAGATAGTTGTGGAAAGTAGAGTGGCATGCCAAGATGACTGCCATTGGGATTGCCATAAAGCATGCAGTACATCGAAAACAAAACTGCAAGACTAAATGACAATACACTGCATCTTACACAAACTGAATGTGGCTGCAAACTTAGCCATTACACGTCTAGCTTATTGGAGTACGAGATATGGAGCAGTCAATAAACTCACCTGACAGCTCCTTCCTTTTCCAATGCCAAACTCTGCAGGAAAAGATTCATTCTTATCCTGCAAAACAGGGAACGAAAGATTTTTTTCAGGAGGCCGATGGCGCGTCTTGGTTTTTGGTGAAATTCTTTCATGATATAGAATGAGTTATCAATTGACCATATACTAAGTAGAGAAACGAGTTATACATGGATTAATAATATAAGAATTAGTAGTGCAGGGATTAGTAATGAATTCTTATACATGTATTAAAAATGAGGGTTTGAGAGTGAGTATTTTTGTCATTTTATTATTTATCCATATATTAATAAGCATGGTATTACTACAATTTATACTACTACAATTTATAATTTTATACTAATACCATGTTGGCCTTGGTGTTAATTTATACTACAATTGCATTGAGGCATTAAATTGTATATGGAATCCTAGTACTTGATTGAATTTTGCTACCAAACAAGGGATAAAACCCTACTTAATTCATGGACTAAATTAGTCAATACATCATACCAAACGATTATCAAATGCACCACCGCAACACGGCCATCATATATTCTATAAATAGTTCGTGCTTACCATTGCAAACCTCACATTTGTCTTAATACTGTAAAGCTCCCACCCTTTCTCTGTGCCATTTCTAAACCCTAAAAATTTTCCCACCTCAGATCTGAGGAGGCATGTCGAACAACGAAACAAGGTTCACTACAAACGGGCACCATAGCCCGCACAACAACCGCAACAACAACGCATTGAATAAGTGGGATATCGCTGTTATTGAGTCCAACGTCAAGGAAAACTCCCGCACGCTTGAACTGATGAGCAATGATATCTGGCGTCTTAGGGGTAGTTTTTTGAGAGTCGCTGAGGAAAGCAGCAGGACCACGAGGCGCATGGAAAGAATGCTTCGCGCGCTGCTTGTCGTCAACGAGGTGAATCCCGACCAGTTCGTGACCCCACCAAATTCTCCTAATACGGAGGATTAAAGATATATGAATTTTATCTTAGTAGTATTTAGTAGTATTAGTAACTTAATCAATGCACTCGGAAAGGTAAGGCTATATGTATCATATCTCCACTTCTTCCGTATTCTCCGTGTACAGTGCAACTATATTTAATATATGATATGTTTTTCTGTAAGAAATCAAATGTGCCCTACTTGACTTTGAGTTCGAGTCGCAAAAGTATCAATATATGTAGCCACGAGCTAGTTGTAGCATTAACTGGTCATAGACATCAATAGGTATTATGGCATGTTGCAACTTGCAACACACATCGTTCGGCAAACTGCGTCTTCGTAGTGTTATTCCCTTTTTGTGTCGATTATTCAAATTTTGAAGAGGAGCAGTGCATGTATTTTTTAGTATAGGATTATGGACACCTCACTTGCTTCAAATGAGAAATGTGTTAGTGAAGGTAAGCCTTCAATATGCGACTTTTTTTTTAAATCCCACTCACATCAGTTGTGTAAGTTTCATAAAGTTTTCACCCCGAGAAAAGAAAATTGAAGCACGTATTAATGTTATGGAAACAGTCTTAGATGACTAATCTTATGGCTGCGAAACATAGAACTCATTCAAATAGCTAAAGTTAAAAAGATAAATAAATAATAAGAGAATTAGAGAATAACATTAAGAGGACGCAGCTCGTTGCAACTTGCAATATGTATTCACGTGATATGATTGTGATTTTCATGTCGTCATAATTATATAATTTCCATTTACTCTTACAATTAATGATATAAATAATTTCGGGATTTTTACAAGAATACCAACCGTAGAAGATTTTAAGTTAATAATTCTTCAAAAATCATGGCTGCTACACGTTGAATTATAATTGAACATTTGACACTACAGTATACATTGCATGAGTGTTTAGAACTCTTAATTACTGTGGTCATTATTTAAATAATGGCGCGTGCATCATCATCATCATATCATACTTCATCATATCATTCATATCATATCATATCATCATCATCATCATCATAAAAGAGCCAATCCTCTAAGTTAAAAGTGAATGACCGTTTTGCCCTTTCGTAGCTATATTTTACAAATACATTTACCAACCGATAGAATTACCTTCCAGGCTTCCACTTACAATGAACTGAGTAATTAGAAAGACACCTACGTGGACTTTAGTGCAGCCACTTAATGCAGACGTTCCCAATGATTTAGATTGCTTGTTTGCTTCCCTCTTCCACTTCACGTATTTAAAGCTGCAATTTGGTGAAATGAAAGGTCACATTAACTCTTCCGTTTCCTTTAAACTATTTGATCTGTTGTATCTTATATTACTCCAAATATAGACCGTCATTGCATTTTGAAAACCAATTAAGGAGCACTCATGCCACATTTTTGTGGTATGTCACCATATGCCCCATCACCCAATGTACATGTAGCTGTAATGCTCCTTCTCCGTTGAAAGATAATTGAATTAGCACTACATCTATAAAGGACCTTAAGTTAATTTTCTTAGGGTCTTTTTTACTCACTTAAAGAGTCATTGTCAACAAAACTACAGTAATATATATATTTTCTGTTTTTGCATATATATATATATATATATATATATATGACTTTAATGTCAAGATTGTATTTCTATGTTAGGGTATTTGTATGTATGACTTTAATGTCAAGATTGTTGTGACTTTATATATGTACAAAAATAAATACTTTTAAGTTTGTCAACATCGAGGGATGAAAGAAATGGTCCATACACAATGTAATGATATACTAATACATGATGGAACTGCTTAACTCTGCTTTTGTTTCAAGAACCTTTGTTGGTTACGGTTTTTTTCTCTTTGTTTTGATGCTTTAGCCAAATATGATTGACTCACCATTTCAAGGACTTGATTTTTTTTTAACTTATTGTTTTACAGTAATATTTTTTATGTGAATTCGCGCAATGCTTGTACCCAAAAACTAGATTTGGGTACTACCTACTATAATTTTAGCACTAAAAAGTTAATTTAATTTTAAATAAAAAGTCATGAATTATTTGTTATAAAAGTATTAGTATTTTCTATAAATGGGTATATTAAATATTTCTCATGAATCTGAAAGTGCAGACTTTGAAGAGTTGCATTGATAAATATTCCTCCTTAAATGGGTACATTAAACCAAATACTATCTCTTAACTGTATTTAATTGAAGAATTTGAATAGTAGTTGCAATTGATAATATATATACAGGTTCCGTATCTGTCAAATGCAATTGCTACATAGATGGCCTTTTGCCCCATTTCTGTGATATCTATTCATTAATTTACTTACTCTCTTAAATGGATATTTATCTGAATTATGTGATTCGGTATATATTTGTTATATTCATACATCACTTTAGACATCTTAATCTTTACAACACGCTGGCCAGCCCGTAATTACTGAATAGTGGAATTGTTAGCTGTGATTATATCTCATAATGGTTATTTACATTCAATTTATTTATTTACATGTTTGATATATCATATCCATTTTGCGTATACATCTTAATATGCGCCCTACTATGTTCTGAAGTACCTCTGCTTGGCCATCTGGTAAGTATATATGTTAGTACAACTTCATCCCACTGTTTTGTCAACAACAATAATGTTTTTACTTTTTCTGTGGTATTTCTATTTTCCCGTTTTTTATCGTCAAAAGTTTCATTTTATAAATGGTATTCGATTTATACCACAATGAAATCATGACTTGATTTGTAAAATTCCCTCTATAGTGGTGAAAGAGGAAGCAGTGAAGATGCTACTGTCGCATTGCTACTTTTGTTTTACTTTGGAATGTAATACTTCCTGCGGTCCAAATTATTTGATTTTTTGGGTGTTTTCACGCGTATTAAGAAAATTACCTTTTAAGCATTAATTAGCAATATACTCCCTCCGTCCCAATTTATGTGGCACCATTTGACCGGGCACGGAGTTTAAGAAAATAGAGGTTGACCTTGTTAAGTATCAATTATACCCTTGAAAAAGTAAGAGAGAGAAGATTTGAGTAATAAAAAAGTTGTTGGTAGGTTTAAAAGTATGTAGAGCCCAACAAGGGTAAAATAGAGATGATACATTTAATACTCCCTCCGTCCCAATTTATGTGGCACCATTTCCTTTTTTGTTTGTCCCAAAATAAGTGGCACCTTTCCTTATTTGACAACTACTCCCTGCATCATCTCTATTTTACCCTTGTTGGGCCTTACATACTTTTAATCCTACCAACAACTTTTTTATTACTCAAATCTTCTCTCTCTTACTTTTTCAAGGGTAAAATTGATATTTAACAAGGTCAACCTCTATTTTCTTAACTCCGTGCCCGGTCAAATGGTGCCACATAAATTGGGACGGAGGGAGTAGTTGTCAAATAAGGAAAGGTGCCACTTATTTTGGGACAAACAAAAAAGGAAATGGTGCCACATAAATTGGGACGGAGGGAGTAATTGATTATATTAGCCCTTATTCAAGCTATTATTACTTATCATTTTGTTTAATATTATTTATTAGCAAGGGGTGACACTGTAAAATTGTATATTGATTTCCGAAAATATCAAATATTGTGGACAAAAAAAAAAAGGCTAAAAAATCAAATAAAATGAACCGGAGGGAGTACTTTTATTTGTTTTTGTCCGGGAAGAAAAGAATTTAATCAATAATATATGCAACGTGAATATAGAGACAAATTGAATATGGAGACCAAAATGTGTTAAAATAAGTTACATCCAAACACCTTATCAAATATGTGGTGTTTGTACATATTAGTAACCTGGGTAATGTACGGAGTCTTAACTCTCAACTGTGTGAAGATTTTGTCAGATTCATTTGTATGTGTTTTTCTTCTGTTTCGTCTTCACTTGATACTAAAGTTTACTAAACAATCATAAGCAGTCTTGAAATTCACCTTTCAAAAATTAAGAAATATCATAATTAAAGAAATCAGTTAGTGGTAAACATAACCAGTGAATAACATATTTTCATTACAAGAATAAGTTTTTTTTAGTTTTAAATTTTTAATACTCCTTAGTATGGGCCTATGGGGTACACGCGCAACGTGCGTATTCAGAACTAGTAATATCCGTATCACAATACGACTAGAGCACATTCTTTGTAAAACTGTCATTGTGATTATTCTAGAAAGCACATCCTTTTGGGTGCATTTTGAGCCCCACGACCCTAAGGCAAAGATGATGTAAGGCTTAGCAAAGCAAAATGATTAACAAAGAAAATTTGTTTACGTTTTATAATTTCTACAATAACTACTCCCAATAAATATTGAAAAGAGTGCAATGCAACGTACTATAACTCAAGAAACCGTCGTTTCTATTAAACAGGAAACCCTTCACTAGTTAATTCAGATCGTGGTGGATCATGCGTGGACGCAGCACTAGTGCACTACACATCGTTTCACTATAAATGCACGAAAATTCTTCATCATCATCACACAAGAAAAAACAGTAACAATAACTATAGCAAAACTGTAGAAACATCATGGCAAGGCGTCCAGTTATAAAGATGGCAGACTTGAAGAAAGATCTTGATGAAGTGAAGGGAGCCCTAATAGAAGCAAGGGACCGCCAACTTATGGATATTCGGAGGATTAAAAGGATATTTGAACTTCTCCTCCAACCTCTGGGCAAGTCCTTGGACGACGTATATTTCACACCGCCCAACTCTCCTCCCACCGGCAATGGAACTTAAATTTATCTTGTACTTTTCCCATTTGTTATTTTCCTATTTAAAAAGTAGTCTATGGTGACCCTTGTAATTGTGAAACTCCCTTTTGTGCTTTCCTGTTGAATTTAAACTTTAATGTGTAGGTAATACTAGAAATTACTTAATATTAGTGACATGTAATTTAAGCACGATTCTACTATTGATTTTTTTACACGAACATACTACCTCTTCTTTATACAGCAATGGTTGAACCAAGTATGGCATTAGAATTAGACCTTTGACCAGCAAAACAAGTCAGAGACAGAACAAAATCAAATTCTCACAAAATCTAGTCAATACTACACATCCAAGTTATAGTCAGAAACTGCACCAAATATCCTAACATACCATCCATCTATTCCTCATCTTCGGAGATGATATGAACGCGAAAACAGAAACCTTGTTGGGGATTTAGTGGTAAAATTTGGAAGTGGAGAGCTTGTCCTACTGTGATACGACGCCTAGTAACAAACCGCAACCAACCGCGCTGAAGCCTTTTGCGAGACGGCGACACAGTGAGATACATGTTGAACCTAAGCATACCACTGTAGATACAAGCTTTCGTCGTTTCGTCTGGTAAAAGAAGGTTTAAGCGCGCGGGGAAAATCTATAATAAAATAGTTCACCGTTTAATAGATTTAAAATAAAATAACTACATTAAACATAACCGAGATTTTAAAAACGTGGTACGAAACTTACTAGATCGTCAGTTGTAGAGTATGATCTGCATATTCGTATATTGAAACATGTACGGTTTTCAGTTCGGATGAACCATCCCAAAGGCCAGATTTCACGGTCACTAGCGTCCGGCATATCTTTGAGGAAGGTAGAAGATCGACGAGGCGAAAAGAAGAAAAGTTAACTTTTGGTTTACCGAATCCTCCAAAAATATATAAGTAAATTCGAGGTAATGGGAATTGCTGAAACCCTACCAAGAGATAGATTGGGTGGGCTTAAAACTGTCTTATAAGTTTATAAATGGGATTTCCACATAAATAGCCCTCAATTAATATATGTTTGGTAACCATCAAAATTTAAACCTATGCGAAATAATTCAAAATTTCTTTACAAACAATAGAAACTTCAAATATTAATTTATGCGAAATAATTCAAAATTTCTGTTAATTTGCCACTTAATTTTTCAAAAAGCAATAAAATATATTGCTTAAATTATTCTCAATTTGTATATCTGACTGACGCCTCATCATAAAGATAAAAACTATATATTAACTAAAATCAATTCATATTATCAATCAAAATAAGTTGCTCATAAAATAAGGTGCAAAGGATAGACACAAATTAAAGAAAGAACAAAGAAAAGGGAAAAGATGAGTGAGAGAGATACATCTAACAAGCAAATAAAAAACAATAAAAGAGGAAATGATGAGAGAGAGATAACTAACAATATGCGTCCATTGGAAACCAAATTATAATATGACTCCATAATCAAGTCTCATTTAAACACATTATATAGACAATCCACGATATAGAACGTAATGCTAGTACTAAAGTACTCCGTAGTAGTCAAATAAGAGGCCATCTAAAGCTGACTTGTCCGAAAACTTTCAGTAAATTAATCCCCCAAATCAGTATCCCAACCCAGTGGCACTGCAAGCTTGAACAGTTCTACAGCTAGCATACACCTTTCACAAGTTATGTCCAACTCACCATAGCCATATATGATGTATGGATTCATAGAAGCCCAGTGACCAGCGCTATTCTCTACACAAAATCTGAGAACTCGGATATTCTCGAACCGTTCAGGACCGAGCATATTTCTTAATTCACGACGATAAACAATCATATCCAGTCTACCATCTTCGTCAGACCATATCCTCCGAAGCTCTTCTATTCCACTATAGTGCTGGCCATTACAAAGCAATGCAATCCCATAAGCATATACTGCATCGCCAATACCAGAGTCAGCAACTTGCTGCAGGATGGGTAAACCATCAGTATTTTGCTCGTAAAAGAACTTGTAGATGCCAAAGAACAGAGATGCGTGGTCAATTCTTTCTTCATGGAGCCTTCTTATAAAGGAAATAGTTGCTTCATCGACATATGGTAGCTTATAACTGTTGAGATACAGAGACAGGCAGTACTGGAATCTGCTCGAGAACACTATACGTCGAAAATCCCAGCTCCTGCCAAATAAAAAAAGCATGCAGTAATTTATACGTAATTCCATATATTGTGGAATGAAACAACTGTAACTAGTGCTTACACTTCAGATATGTTCCTTAAAGACGTTCTCGATGGCTCGTCGCTAACCACTTTCTCGATGATTAATGCCTTCAAATCATCTTGGAGATTTGAGAGGGATGGTTCCTCCATCGTGATTTTCTAACTCACCAATTTTATTGCTTACTAGGAAATAGCAGCCCCAATTGAGGTTTTGATGGCTGTTATTCTTATTGAAACTGGAAAGATGGAGCGCTGTTAGCTGTGTTTGTTTTGGTTGCATTTACTAATTACTACAGTAAGTCATAGAGCATTGATATATGAAATAGTTTTGTTTTATAGCGAAGTGGTCATAATTCATTCCATGAGATGGCGTGACTGATAAATTGGAAGTTCAATATTCTAATCTACACCATAATTCGTTAGTGTCATTCAAACGGTGGAAGGTCATAAAAGTGACGGTGGAATAGCTAGTGATGTGGAAGGTCATGAGTTGATTTTGTTTTGGTCCCCACCCCCTCTTCCCCCCTTAGTCGGCAGTGTAATATGTTGCTTGTGTGCTACTAGTATTTAGATGATAATTTTGTGATAAGGATTCTTGATAAAAATGGATAGACGCGACATAATGTTGTACGCTCATTATGTTTGTGGGGGGGGGGGGGGTGTTATTCAAGGAGGGAGAAATGTATTCACAGATTTTAAACTTAATAAAACGTCAAATAATATTCGTGGATGGAAAATTAAAGTGGAGGATGGACTGAAGAGGATTTCACAACATGGTTGAAATCAAGAAAATAGTTAATTTGTGACAATTAAATCAAGAAAATAGTTAAATCAAATCTAAACTAAATGACATGAGGATCTGAAGAGCATTTCACAACATGGTTCAAAATGGAGATCCCATGATCATACATTAGTCGTGACGAATTGGTATCTTACTTTAGCCGTACGTTATTTTCCTTTTGATGTCAAACTAAACGTTAATTTAGGATTGTAACTACGACAAAAATATTACTCGTTGTTATGTTTGTGCAGTATCATTAACAGACCGTCTATCACTATCACTAATGGTAGTGTTTTTATTGCTTTTGCTTATGGTTGTGTCGTTTATTTATTGCCGTGACTTGGTCGTGTTTTGCTGAAGTTATGGAATGGAAATGTTTCCACGAAACTAGTATGAATTAACCTCATGTTATGCTTAATCTATTCATAAGATTATATGTGTTTGGTCACTCAAACAGATTTTTCCCCTTCAAAACCTTCTTCCCAACTACTCCCTCCGTCCCAATTTATGTGGCACCATTTCCTTTTTTGTTTGTCCCAAAATAAGTGGCACCTTTCCTTATTTGACAATTATTTAATGCATCATCTCTATTTTACCCTTGTTGGGCCCTACATACTTTTAAACCTACCAACAACTTTTTTATTACTCAAATCTTCTCTCTCTTACTTTTTCAAGGGTAAAATTGATACTTAACAAGGTCAACCTTTATTTTCTTAAACTCCGTGCCCGGTCAAATGGTGCCACATAAATTGGGACGGAGGGAGTAACTAATACTAATACGGCTTATTCCCAAGACCTTGAACCATACGAATAAGTCATGCATGGGAGATGAAAATCCGTGTACCTTTGTACATAGTGCCTGATCATACTTTTTTTTTATCAGTATACGTTTTATTTATTAGAGAAGAATGCATTTCCTACACCATACGCAATTGAGAGAAGGAAAATATATGGTATATTAGAATTCCATTGTTATTCCTTTACCGTTTTGAGTAACACCATTTCACAAACCCCAAAAACAAAGATTAACTAAGGATTGAAATAGACAGACCTCTAGGGTTGAGATCAGACGATAGTTTGATGAATGATAAAGACGATTTGGTTAAGTAATGTGCAAGATGAAGGAAATGAGGTCAAATTTACTTACATAGACACTATAATGGATTGAATATTTGTTTTAATCTTTTATTTATTACTTAGGGTGCATGCAGGCAAGATAATGTTGGAAATAGTTTGTAATAATTGGAGGTCTTAAGTTGAAGAGACATATCTATTGGCGAAAGAGGGTGACTATTATGTAATGTGACCTCCAACCTGTTGTAAAAACGTAAAAGAGTATCTCAAATGCAATACTCAAATATGTCCGGTATAAGGATGGTACAAGAACTAAGGGAAATTTACAACACACAAACAAGAACATTGAACAATTTCCTTGAAACAATCTCATTCACAAAGGGCCACGAGTCATCTGATTAGCATCATAGTATTTATAGCCTGGCTGGGGTGACACACTGTTCACATAGCTAGCATCAGCAGGTACAATAGCAGCAGGTACAATAACACAACCACCTGATTGAGGCATGGATCGATCATAGAGGTACAGCTGCGGAAGGGCCATGCGAGGACCATAAACTTGAACTGATGGAACTACATACTGATATGGCACTTCACCAGGTTGTGGAAGATCGTAAGCTCGATAAGGTAAAACCCTGTAGCTGTAGTTTTCCTGAGAAGGTGGACCAATAGAAGGGCCAGAAGCGTAAGCATGATTTTAAGAGAATACAGCAGATGCTGAGGCATCGACCATATAGACTGGAGGGCCCTGCATGGATGCCGAGGGCATCTGCTCCACACCTTGACCATGTCCACCTCTTGGTGCTTGCCGTGGAGGGCCCTGCATGGATGCCGATGGCATCTGCTCCCAGCCCGGAGGGCCCTGCATGGATGCCGAGGGCATATTCTCCCTACCTTGACCATATCCACCTCTTGGTGCTTGCTGTGGAGGATAGTTACCAAGAGATAATATAACAATATAGTAACATAGAAATATATTAAATTTTTAGGGTCCGAAATCCCCACCTAGACCTTTAACAAATATAGGCAGTAGAGAGCTTCTTTGATGATTTGGGAGTGATTATCTAACTTACAGTACAGTTCAGTGAAAGTATTGGAACTATACCAACATATATGTAAATTCTATATCGCACTGTTTTGTGTTCAAATCTATCCTTGAGCTACGAAAGGCGCATCCAAGAGGATTGGGAAAGAGTGATGTGTGGCTAAAATACAACACATTACATACTTGTACTTGAGTTATTGTTGTGCAAAATTGATGAAATAAGTGCACTTATCATGGTTTTGTTGCATTTTGTAGGTTGAATATATTGGAGAAGAGTTACGGACGAAAACAAGTCCAAAATAAGCCAAGTTGAAAAAGAAGAAAACTGACTAGTATGTCAAAACTACAGCAGAAAAGTGGCTATGCGTGAAACAGCGACTGAGCTGAGCTGCGAAAAAGTGGATATCTGGTGAACGTTCGGTACCAGGGTGGCTACGGGATGAAAATTCAGCTCTTTCATTATTTTAACTTGGGGATAATTTTGGGAAAAATATGGTATAGTTTTACCATAGTTTAAATATCGTTTGGCCTTTTTTACAATCTTGGAGCAAGGATCCATCAACGAAAACACCAAGAAAGCGAAGATTTGGAGCAACCCATTGAGAAATTCTCAACCTTTAGTACTCCTTTCATTACTTTCATGCTTTGTATTGAATATATTTGTTGTTGTTGATGTTATTGAAGAATTGATTTTGTGAATATATTTCATGGCTATTTGTGTTATTAATTGATATGATTTTGGACATGAATATATGAATGAGTCATGACTAGGAATTTATACTGTTGGGTTTTGATTATCTAGCTTCCATTGTTTTGATTGCTCGACTCTTGTGCTCGCGACACTTGAGTTGCCCGTCTACTTTGCTAATTAAAGACTCGGGAGAGATTAGTTAGCGTAGAATAGTGAAGCTAGCGAGGATTTGGGTTGATAGGCTATTTCATAGACTAACTCATCTAAAAGAAGTTACGCTCGGAAGAGGTCTTCTTTCCTCGGGTAATGGGTAGTGCTTTACAAGCTCAACCATGGCTTTGACGAGCGCCGTTGAGGTAAATCCCTTCTAGGCCGGAAGGATTCTAGGGATTACATTAGAACGACTCGGCCATAATATATAAACCCCGTGCTATAATTGTATCCTAGGCTCAAAGCTTGCTTTCCTTGGTTGTGAGAAGGCCATAGATCATATTTACTTGCTTTCCTAGTGTAGTTTGTAGTAGTAGATAATATCGTTCCATCACCTCGTTATCATAGTTTGGCTTAGTCAAATAGGTTTAGTTCCTCCACTACTTTGATCGCATCACTTTGTTCCTTGTGGATTCGACCACGACTCCTAGTTGGGTAAATTATATTGCGATGACCGTTCATACCTTAATTCGAGGTGTGTGTTGAGCGTTGTCAAAGAGTACCATACTGAGCAGAAAGGAGTAACATGAGCCTTCAATTGGATTAGAAGCCAGAGGCTTAACCTAGCCTAAATATAGAGACTCCTAGAAACCTGTTGCACTCCTCTGTGACTTGAACATTACAATCTATTCTCATGATTTTATTTCTTTCGTTATCCTAGTTGTACCAGTGAATGTTCTTTTATATATTACTCCACTAATCAGTAGAAATAAGCACAAACTCCGTGGAATTAAACACAAAACACTGAATCCTCAACTTTACAAAGAGACGAGTCGAGTCTTTGCATGCAACTGAGTTCATTAGTCAGCAGTCACCAAAATACTTCTACCTCAATGTCAAGACGACCACAAGGTTTGAAGAAAAAAACGGCATAACGTGTTACTCCCTCCGTTTCAAAAAGGATGAACCTATTTCCTTTTTAGTCTGTTTCAAAAAGAATGAACTCTTTCTAAATTTGGAAAGAAATATTCACTTTTACTCATCCCTAGATGATTTGTAGCCATACAAATATCTATAACTTATTTTAGACCACAAGTTTCAAAAGTCTTCTCTCTTTATTAAACTCCGTGCAAAGTCAAATGGGTTCATCTAAAGTGGAACGGAGGGAGTATAAATGAGCACTCTCTGAACAGATAAAACAAGTATATATGGCAAATAGCAAAGTGGATGTGTTTTACCTCACGGCTATCTTGGATGTCTTCTACCTCCATGTCTTCTTCTGCATCAGTGTCTTCTTCGTAATACCCATCAGAGTCTTCTTCTACCTCATGACAAAATGAGATGTGACTCGACAAGTACAGTTATCTCAAATATTTTAATTATAGGACTTTCTTACCCGAGAGCGACGCAGGAACCTCCTTGGGGAGTAATGCAAGAACTTCTCCTGCAGCCAGTTGCTCTGCCGCTTTAACAGAGCGTCCAGCTGATTTGGATTTATATCGGAAACCGTTGAAAGTGACGGTAGTTATGTACTTTGGTAGATGATCCGGACCCCCATCCCTAGTCGTTTTATAGACTGGTAAGGGCTTTCCATGTCTTACCGCGAACTCATGAAGTTGCTGCTTATGATACATCCTCGCTCTGTTTCAAACCAACATCTCACACCGATGAGTACTGTTCTCAGTTAGATGTTCCAGATTTCAATAAAGATACGAGAATGCATAGACAACAAAAGTTCTTGAAAAAATACATAAACATGAGAAACCTGCGTAGCAATGTCAGACAATTAACAACCAACGCCCAACTAAAGACTACTAAGTATTACCACATCAGTCAGGTGTCTCTTGGCTTCAAACTCACCAAAACTAAAAATCACATATCTGTAGATTAATTTCTCCCAACACTAACTTTATATATGACTGCTGGATTTCAGCTAACTCTAGGTTTTTTTGCTTTGCTTTGCATTACTTCTATCTTCATAGGTAGCAACATTTATGTTAACGAATACTGAATTTCTAGTTGAACCTTTATTCCGAGTCCTCCCTGTGATTTGTGGTCGATTTGTAAATTGTTGTTATTACTCCTTCCAGAATGCGATAGATGATGAAGATGAGAAGCTGAAAGACTTGAAGAAGAACTAGGGTGAGGAAGTATAAAAAGCTGGATGATAATTGCCAGATACCGAAGCCTATAGAAGAGAGAAAGAAAAGGGAAAGAAAAGTAACAAAAGATGGTGCGTAGAAGAGAGAGAAAAGTTGTCGTAGAGGAGAGAACAATAATGGGGGAAACCGAAGAGAGAGAAAAGTTTTCAATAAAGCTTTCACTACTGTTGCACACTTGAAACGACACTACAGCAACATACCTGTTCATAAAGGGTGTTTTTTGCACACATAAGGAGTAAACGTTAGGAAGACTTTATTGTTTAAAATTCTGACCCCCTAATTGCAAATTTTATGCAGAAAATTACAATTTAATTAAATTAATTACTCTATACAAATTACAATTAAGTACATTTAATAAAATATCTTTGAATATTTTATGACATCATATTATATATTTATTATTATAAATTATTTTTATTTCTTTATTTATGATAGTGATGGAACCCTTGGTGCTCCGGTTCAAATTGATTAGATGTCAGGGAAGTAGTTTGGCTATGTGCTGTTTTCTTCTGTAAATTTTTCATTTTTTAGTTGTTAAATTTAAGATATTTAGTCCATCATTTTCGCATTTTGAAGACACAAATGGACATTTAACCTTTGCACTTCCCCATTACAGACTATAACTTATCTAGTTAGAGTATCGATATTGAAATATGGACTGATTGAAGTGTAATTTAATGACATGCATCGATAGCAACGGCTGGTGGAAAAAAGTTTTCAACATGAAGAAACACCATAAACCAACAAAAATAGCTTGTAATATATCCAAATGTATCCAACATAAAATTAAAAATACAATACTAGCAAAATCAATCATTATTCAAAGGTTTCAGGATGGCTTCCTTTTCATTCTTCGGTGGCGCAATTGGACCAGCGTCCACTTCGCATAGGTCATGATGCGCTGCCCTTAGTTCCACCATTGCCTCCTTCAGTCGGAGCTCCAACGCATTCACCTTTGACATAGCTATAGTAAACCGTCCTAATTTTTGCAGGTACAAAGCATGGTCCCTCTGCATCAAAAATCAAAAATAAAAAAACAAAAAATTTGACAGATTACGTAATATAATTAAAGACTACACAATCGATGGTACGTGAAACAACGAACGAAACCTGTTGTTTGGCATTGAGTGTATAAACATCGGCAACGTTTTCCATTAGTGAGATTGAATGGGCAATGAAAGGGGAAAGAGATAGTTACGTAGAAAGCAAATAGGAGAAGAAATCCAAATGAATAAGTTGTGTGAACAGACGCAAGAAATGAACAGTCGCAAAAAAGATTAAGTGTAGTGATAACGAGGGTGAGAAGCACTAATTAAGGTGCTTAAATAGACAAACATACCTGTTCACAAAGGGTGTTTGTTTAAAGTTGACCCTACTGTTTAATAGACATATTTAATATACATCGCTAACCAAAAAAAGATGCTAAAAAATAGGTTCATGCATATCCTAAATTCTGAAGACAAACAATTAGGATGTTGGTAATTCTAAGCCTTAAAAATACTACTGGGAAACAACAACGTAAATCGTGGTAGAATCCCAACAGCATTTGGGATCTTATGCTTTACCATATATCGCGCTGAAAGGTAGTATTAAAACACAATCTTCTTCCTTTTTTATTTTATTATCTAGCTCTATAATAATTAGAATATTTTTTTAATACACTTTTATTCTCTTATGCATTGTATATTTTTTATGTACAGTTTATAAACTTGAAATATTTGATTCATATTCATAACACTCGTAGTAGATTTTATGCATACTAATCTATAAATATATAATGAATGATAACCAGTGTATTTGGTTAATTTTAGGAATACTGAATGCATATATATTCATAACACTTTGTAGTACTTTATGCATACTAATCTGTAAATATATAACGAATGATAACCAATATATTTGGTAAATATTAGGAATACTAAGTGCATACATATTCATAACACTCGTAGTATATATTGTGCATACTAATATGTAAATACATAATTAATGATAACCAGTGTATTTGGTAAATATTAACAATACTGAGTGCATACATATTCATAATAATCGTAGTATACTTTATATAATGAATGAACAATGGAGTAAATGACACCTAGAATGTCTTTGTGCCTACTTTATATAATGAATGAACAATGGAGTAAATGACACCTAGAATGTCTTTGTGCCTACTGTAAATAAAGAACGAAAGTGATATGAGCAAAAAATTAGGAGATAACTCACAAGGTAAATAAGTAGTTAATTCATATTAATTAATAATATTAAATAATCTGTTTTTGAAAATGGCTAAAAAAAGATACCTACGTAAGTCTAAATATTTATATGCAGTAAATTAGAAAAAATGTATCTATTTTCTGTTAAAGACACTTCCAAATGTCTATACAATGTAAAAATCACTTTAATTTCTGCACACTTCATGACATGAAATTATAAACATAAGCGTTAAGAAGAATTTGTTTTTTAAAATTCTGACCCCTATAATTGCAAATTTTAGACTGATATTTAATCATAAGTCATTTTGCTTAAAAAACTCCTGTTAATTTTCGAAGCCGGTCTATTGTTTTTTTTTTTCGGTTTCTCTTTATTAATGACAAAAGTTTAAAAAAGTCATAAGTTATTATGTTCACACCGTTCTTGGTATAAATATTGTCATTTAAGTGTTGCATATTTCGAGCAAAACCACAATCGCAGTCATTTCTGCATGCGTCCTCACATAACCAAGTCAGTACTCTACTTTCCATAGCTATCCACATTCATACTCAATAAATGAACCATAACTACACGGCCATCCACATTCTACATTAAAGAAGTGGCCACATTTTGGTGGTTAAGATACTCATTAATATTGGTTGTGTATTGTGTGAGAAATTTGAAAGGTCTGTTTGTTTGATTCTAAAAAACGTATTGTAAGCATACATATCATATAATACAAGGCTGCGCGCTAATTAATTTCAATATTTTTTCTCATGCATATTAATTTTTTTTTTTTAAATAAAGTCCATCCACCTAGGCTTTCATCTCCTATGCTGGTGCGGGGTTAGGCTTAGAACCCTACTATGTATATTAAGATCCAAAAAGTAAATACATTAAGGAGGGGGACATAGAACCTTACCTCCTCAAAACAATTTTAGGTGTGTGATAGCACCTTTTAAGTAAGAAAGATACAAAAAGGAGTTGTTCTTGTGACTACCCTCGACATATGCATGTTAGAAAATTCCCTAGCATATGATTAAAATAGTTATCAGGGTTATTTTGGTAACATTAATAATTTACAGGATTTTTTAGTAAAATGAATTTTGACTTATGATTAGGGGATTCTCACTTTTATAATAATAATAACAATAATAATAATAAATAAATAAATAAATAAATAAATAGGCTCTCTAAACGTTTAGTCATTCTATAGGTATTTTCGTGGGAATAAATATCAAGGGTTTCTGTTGGATAAGAGGCTGTTATTAAGAACCATTAGGTAGGATAATTGTTGTTGGTGACGTCCTACGTTTGCCGTTTGCTTCCACCATTGTAAGGTCACTACTCTACTTCAATGTCTGTTTTTTTTTTTTTTGATGGGGCTTGTTGGCCCTTTCCGTCTATTAAATTATTTGTTTTGAGCTGTTGTTGTTAGTGATATGATTAGAAAACTTAGTTTTTTTGTTGTAATCAATTTGTCATTGCCATATCAATATGTTAGTATTATCCTTTTCGTTTGACTAGATCAACCGTGTCCTATGGATCCTAGGAACCAACAACCTTCTGAGTCCCCATCTCCTCATTCAGATATGGGTGCTCCTATGCAAAGGAGGGTCGAACTGCTTGAGTATTTAATGGGTGTAGTGCACGCTGAGGCTCGGAATACTACTTTGGATGCTGGGAATGTATCTGCTGTCAATGAGGATAGTGAGGTACCAGCTGGTCCTTTCGAATGCAAAATTTGCTTGGAAGTTCCTAGAGAACCAATCTTGACTTGTTGTGGGCACATGTACTGCTGGCCATGCTTTTATCAGTTACCTTGCGTTGATTCAACTTCAACGAATGCTACAAGGGAATGCCCTGTCTGCAAGGGAGATGTTGCAACTACAAATGTAACTCCCATTTATGGTTGTGGAGACCGCAGTGAAGGAACACAACTGGAGTCTGGCTTGATAATACCACCACGGCCAAATGCGCGTCGTATATCAGATTGATAGATTGCATCGTGGTGTGGTTTCCCGTCCAATCTAACGCTACTTTGGGTGGAAACAATTCTCTTTCCATCTCTGCTTCATTATAGCACTCACGAAGGCCCAGTAGATTCATTTAGTTTGTGGTTCCCATCATTGTAGCTATGCATGTTTTGGAATTCCTGTATTTGTACAGTTGTATCTTATCAATTCAGTGTATCTGGTTTTCGAGATCATTTTTTATGCATTCTTCAACTGATCATGTTTATCTATTCAGCAGCCTCAATGCAGAAGTACACGCACTATTTCAACATTAAGGTGACCGTTATTTCATTACAATGGAATATTTGATAAGAAAATATGGCATTTCTTTGCAAATTCGCTTGCAGTTGCACAGAACGTCCAACATAGTAGAATTGCTGTGTGGAGTTGGTGGGGCTGTCACTATGAAAATGGTTTAAGAGCTATTATTCGCAGAACTTTACCAAATTACTTTCACTTTTGATCTTTCGAAAAGAAGATGTACTATCAAGTATGGTCAACAAAGTTCTTTTTTTTTTTATCAAGAGTGGTTCATCAGGTTATTAATGATGTGAAATTTTTAGTTGCTGAAAACTTTGAGCAATTGAAAGGTCGACTTGGAAGGAAATCTTTGAATATACTGATTCATACAAGATGCCCCTCTCTTATAGTCTTATTTTCCTGTCGGGTGGGGGAAACCTCATCAAAACTTCTTCAAGATTAACTCTGATGGGAACTCAGTGATCACAGAAGGGATGGTAGGAGTAGGGGGAGTACTTAGAGATCATTCAGCTTGCATGATTCTAGAATTTTCTAAGTCACTACAACTGCACAAACGACTTAGCAGAGGCACAAACAACTTAACTTTGGAGCTTGATTCTGCACTGGTTGTCGATATGCATTTAAAGAAATATAAAGCACCATGGAACCTACGGGAAACACTCGTGTGGCCAAGAATGGTGTGGCCAAATAGCACCCTCCTTTCTATTAAAGACACTTCCACATGTCTATACAATGTAAAAATCACTTTAATTTCTGCACACTTTATGACATGAAATTATAAACATAAACGTTAAGAAGACTTGGTTTTTTAAAATTCTCACCCCTATAATTGCAAATTTAGACTGATATTAAAAAGTGTAATTAAATTAATTACTCTATACAAATTACATTTAACAAAATCTTTTGAATATTTTATGACATCATATTATATATTTATTATAATAAATTATATTTACTTCTTTCTTTATTATTATTATTAAATTGGGAATCCCCTAATCATAAGTCATTTTACTAAAAATCTCCTGTGTTGTAAAACTAATAGTAGTAAAGTAGAACAATACAAATTAAAAGTATGTGAGAGGAGTATATGAGAACTTGTATTCTCAAAGTGTTTCAAGTCTGTCTTCCATAGAGCCAAATGTGCTCTATTTATAGGATACAAATACATAGGTTACAAATCAACCCAAAGGTTACAAGAATTAAGTAGTGACTTAATAAGGAATTAGTGGTCGCTTAGTGGGGAGGAATTAAGTAGGAGAAAGTGGGGTAGTAAACCATATGTTACAATTGAACAATAGTGAGTAGTGGTCATCCACACAAATAAATGAATTTATAACATCCTGTTAATTTTCGAAGCCGGTCTAATGTTTTTTTTTTCGGTTTCTCTTTATTAATGACAAAAGTTTAAAAAATTCAGAACTAGCAATATTATTTTGAATATTCTTGATGAAAAATGTCCTAAAGCAATGTTTTTTACCAACACTAGAACATATTATTCTATGAGCATTAAGGGGTATGGTGGTTCTTGTTAGTAGATGTAAAAACCCAATCTTGGTCATCGTATTACTTGTTGATCGTAACCATTAACTAGCCACCCATACACCTTTCACAGCACAAGGTTACCTAATTTATATTGAGTTGATTTGAAGTGAAACTTGTAATAGTACTCCTCCAAAAATATACTTGCAGACCTCCATTTAGTCATTTGAGTTGACGTTTCGCGTTCTAAAGCGGTAGTTGGCGTATTTAGTGCATCCAGTGTGGTTGGACTTTTGATGAGGGTAGTTGGGGTTGTAGTATTTATGTTTTGTGTATGGTTTCAATGCATCGTCTATGAAGTTCAAGTGGAGCTTTTAAATACTTCTCACAAACCATATTGGGGTTTCAGTCCTCCCTCTTGAAAAAATAATTGTTGTGCTCGTATACTTGTCCAAACGTGATGAAGCAAGAACCGTGTCTACTGGACCTTCCAGCAACAGTTGTAGAATCAATAATCCATAAATTTATGGAATCCGACCCTTCTGTTGCTGATATCTCAAATCTGACCTTAGTGTGAGTTCAAGAATGATTTGTTTTTTTTTTTATACCTTAGTACTTGCCACGACGTTATCATGCATGCATTTTACAATTTCAGGTGCGACCTTACACGTAAGCTGGTGTTTACAGGGCAATTTCAACGATACCTGCCTCTGGAGAAGATCTTGGATAAACTGCAACGCTGCGACCGTGGAAATCTTGAATTTCTATATGGACTGAGCAGCAAAGGAATTGATTATGCTACCCTACTTCTCGGGACTCATGTGTTTTTTGTTGCCGGTAACAAGGAGGGGTTACGCTATATGGCCCAAGTCGCTAATAATTCTTCGTGCGAGGCCCAATTCGTTAATAATTCAGCTGTGGCCCAAGCAAAGTACAATTACGGGATTGCATTGCTGATGTTTGATAGGGAAGATGAAATTAGCATCAACTCGGGGATGGAAGTGCTGCTTAGTCTATTGAAGGAGCCCGACGGAAGAAATAAGACGATTGAATGCAGAAGACGTCTCAAAAGGATGATTGGTTCGGCAAACTGCAGCAAAGTCGTAGAGACCGGGTGCTGTCACTTTCAGGGGCCGGGGCACTGGAACGGATATATGACAGATATTTACGGCTGCCGTGAATTATTTGTCAATTGTGATCTATGTCTCATTGACGTTGAAACCACGAAATTAACCTTTCCGATGTTTGACTTTGAGATGGGAGCTCCTTGTCATTCAGATTTAAGTTCGGATGATGGTAGCTTTGGTTCTAGTCTGGATTATTAGGGATGTGTATACTTTGTATCCCCTTTTTGGGCTCAATATATGCAGTACTTACTTCATCGTGGACTGATCGTGCGCTTGTACTTGTCTAACGATTGTCCAGTCTGAAGTTGTAATGTACTTAGTACTTAGTAGCAGTATTGACTTTCTCCTTTTTGTCCATGTACGATACACCAAGTTTGCATCCGCTGGGCTGATTTCGTGCATTCCCGTTATTTGTATTGTTGCAAGGGCAAAGAACTTGTCTACTAACCAAAACAAGTTCCACCCATCTTGATTAATAAAGTACCAGGGCATGTGATAGCTGCTCAATATTAAAGAATACCTAAAATTCGATTAAACAAGCGTCCTTGTTTTACACATGTCGTTCGCTAAACTTAAACGCCAGCGAGTGTGGGAATGTTGAATTCCTATCAGGATTCATACGTGCGGGAATAGATTATGCGACCCAACTCCTGGGGACTCGCTGAAAACGTGTTGGAGGGCTTACTCTACATGGGCCGAGCACATGCCTTCATTGATGGTGCGGCCCAATTCGCTAATTAATCAGCTGTGGCCCAAAAATAGTCCAATTATGTGTTTGCGTTGCTCCTGTTGACAGAATGAACAAATTAGAACTAATACGGCAATGGTTTCGTTGATTACCCTATTGGTTGAGGACGACGGTATACGTACGGTGGTTAAAACCAGAGGACCTGCCATTAGTGATGGTAACTGCAGCAAATTAATGGATTCTAAGTTCTGAGGAGAAGTCGGAGCAGGACACATGAATTTATAATGCAATTCATGGCAATATTGCACCCGTTAGTTAACAGTCATCTGCGTGTTGTTGACATTGAAACTTTGGGATTAACTTATCCGCTCTTTGATGGTGTCAAGCAGAAGGCGTTGATTCACACGAAGCACCAGCTTCTACTGTGGATGAATAGGTGTCTAGACAACGTACCTGCTCAATCCTGATGCAGTGCTTATTAATTTGTGGTTTTGATTTAGTTCGTGTCTAATGGACTGATTTCTGACTTCAATTGTATTCGTCAATGGTAATTGGAAATAAAAACAGAAATTAATATGACATTCGGGGGAACATAGACCAATATTAGTCGGAGTATTTGGAGGAACATCTGTGCACGGAATACTACACCACGGAATACTACACCACATAATACTGTAACTAGACAAGTTTCCGGTACAAACAAGCGCAGCTGGACAGATGCAATACCAACTCAACTATATCAGCATCAAATAGCATTTTCTTTAATTAATCGTCTTCACATACGCGTGAGTTAAAGAAATTACCGGGGGAGGGGAGGGGAACAAACGAATCGAAGATCATCTGCTCGAAAAGTGGAGGAACAAGGGTCGTTACCTGGTAGTCGCCAATGTAAGCGAGTAACAAATATTCAGTTTTTCGGTCGCGAGTTCAGTGAGTACGCGGGCTTCATTCGAAATTTTTAATCAAGTTTTTTAAAAAAGATTATTACTTTCTTTCTGCATTGTTCCAGATCTTTGTGAAACTATACGAGGATAATAAACACTACAGCTGAGTGAACAATGCTTCGAGCTGAGTTTGAGTGAAAAAAAAATTTACAACGGCCAAAAACAGTAGTAAATGAACTTCAATAAAAAGAGAGGGAGAGGAGGGAGAGTTAGAGACGAAAGAGAAACCGGAAAAAAATAGGGATTTTTTCACAACTGCCTAATTTATAAGATTTTATTTCATTCGATGCCATTTAATTATGGTACTATTTATTAAATTGCAAATATACCACAATTGTTATTATCCATATAGGTAGTTATCAGTAAATCCTCCCTTTACATCTGAAACCATCACTGGAAGAGGACTCCTAAATTTAAGCATATTTAAACGGAATCCTAGTCAATTACAATCTCAACAAATATTCCCACAAACTTCTATCTAGTGCATTCATAAATAAAATATTGTTATTTAAATAAATTGATAATATACATAGTATATCAATATATAGTTTATTAATATATAGTATATCAATATATACTATGCACATACAGAAGGTATATTAATAGTCATATATTATGTATAGTATATCAATATATAGTATATTAATGTATAGTATATTACAGTAATATAAATAGTATATGCGCTATATTATTCACATTGAATTTTCTATCAACAAGTTTTGTCCTTATATTCAATTAATAAGACAACTATGTAAATGGGGAGAGGAATAACAATTCAGGAGAGTTTGATTATTTAGAAAGAAATAATTAAACACAGTCTACGTTATTTTAGGAGAAATGTTGACTTTGAAAAAATTTGGTTGGGATGGGATAATGGAAGTGGTACTTTTATAGAGAAATGTGGTATACAATTATCTCCCAAAAAAATAATAACAAAAGATCTACACGTAATTAATTCGCGTGGGCCATATGCCAACTAAGCAAAGTAGCAAAACGTTGCCCACTCTCGGCGAGTGGAAGTCAGAAATGCAAGCCCAAGTGCAAATTGGACTTTTCACACGCTGGCCACGTCAGGTGCGCCAAACCGTGCGGCAATTTGGAATGGTGTGTATCATCACCCAAAAATTAAAGAGGTGTAGAAGACCAAAGTGTTCTTCAACCCCAACCTCTCATCCAACTAGTGAAAATTTTTAAGGTAAATTTTGTACTCTTTTAATTATATTTTGCTACTTTGTGAAATATGAGTCTTAATTCTTGAGATGTCTATCTCTCAGGGTTTTGTATTGGGTAAAAATTGGCTCGCGTATGTAGTACCTCGGTGGGTTCGGTTTAAAGTGTACGGAACCGTTATTTTGTAGTCGAAGCCCGAGGCAAGCAACGAGAATATTGAAGTCATCAACCAAAGCTACAATCCACGGGACACCTTGGTGAATGGCCACCTCGTTCGTACTAACGACAATCTATATCCCCGAGGTCAGCACCTTGAGCCTCGGTGGGCTATCACACCTTCAGCGGGATAACTACCCATGACCTTAGTCCATTAACCCCACTTCCAAAGAATGTGGGACGTGAGTGGATTAGTGGGCAAATGGAGGGAATAGCTTGTATTATACTTCTATAAATAGCATCCCATTTTATAATGTAATTATCTAGAAATACATACAGAAACTCTGCCAAAATTTGTACTCATCATCTATATTGGAATTTTGTCTTTACTGCACATCATTTGTCCAATTTCATTATTTTATTTCAACGTTGATACTTAGCATTGCTTGTAAACCTGTTTCAAATTCGATTTATTGTCCTAACTGATTTAGGCCAATACAAATTGGCGCCGTATGTGGGGATTCAAGCAATTACGCTTCGTTCCAAAGTTGAACGATAACCCAGTTCAATTTCTTTTACGTACTTTGCTTTAGTAATGGCTAACAACGGTGATGATGCCAATGTACACCAGTTACCTCTCGATGGACAAACTGGTACGTTCATGCCACCACTTCCAACAGAAAATACACCCATACCACCACCGCCTCCAACTGATCCTTCTTCATCAGGATCAAATGGCCCTTTCCAAGCGTTTGTCATATGCTCTTTGAATATCCTCCAAGCACGCTTCGATTAGCAAGCGACTTTTAACGCCGAACTTCGTAGCTCCTTAGAGGCAGTCTTGATGAGAAACCATGCTACCCCTACTGATACTCCACCTGTAGCTCCGAATAGAGGCATCCCAAATTTCGTTCCTGCGGGCACGACAACAGTGAAACCTCAAAATGGAGCCACATCCGGAGGCTCAGGGACTGCACCGAACACCAATCCACCCTTCGGGACGGTTCCCAACGTGGCGGAAACTAACTCCTCGGTAGATCTCGAAAAATGGAGAAGAGAAATTGAAGCTCGAGTTGAGGCTCGAGTCGAGAAACGGCTCGAAAGCGTACCCGGGGTAAGGAAGACTCAGAGGGCATTGGACATCAACAAATGTAGGCAATTGCCCTATAAACCCGAGACTGCCCCAGCACCAATTCCAAAGCATTTTAAAATGCAGATTCTAAAGAAGTATGATGGCACCACTGATCCAGTTGAGCATGTGACTGTGTTCACGGCGATGGTGAAAGGAAACGATTTGTCTGAAATTGAAAAAGAATCTCTGTTCTTAAAGAAATTCGAGGACACTTTGGAAAAGGGAGCGCTGTGTTGGTATATGCACTTGCCCTCTGAGTCTATTTCAGATTTCAAGGATTTAGCTGATGCATTCATCAAGGTTCATACCGGAGCGCAGAAAATTCTTCAAAGAAAAGAGGATATCTTTAAAGTCGAACAAAAGTATGGGGAACCCATCAAAGACTTCCTCGAGCGGTTTCAAGCCGAGAGGATGGAGTTGCCCCCCATGGGAGATAACTTGGCTATCATGGCCTTTGAGAAAAATATCAATGTTCGAAATTCTGAAGCAGCTGCCGAATTAAGGAAAGAGCTCCAACAATATCAAGCTCAAACGTGGGATGAATTACACGACAGAGCTACCACTAAGATAAGGTTGGAAGAAGAAGAATGGAGGGCTGCAGGCCGAAGCTCGAGTTACAGAAATCAATCGGAGTCATCACGACGCGCCGAAGCGCAACGTAGGAACTCAAAGGGTCGATATGAACCATACAACTCGCAAAGGCAACATGTAAGACAAAGGCTCGGTGGACCACCCATAAGCCAGCGCCTCGGGGGCCGAGTGAACCATAATTCTAACCAAAAGAGCACCACTGGGCCTGCTTTGGTAACCAAAGATAAAGATTTGCCTCGGATACCAGATTACAACTTCAACGTATCAACCACGGAGTTGGTGAATGCTTTGAAGGGGATGACGGAAAAAAGGGTGAGATTACCCAAAGATATGAGGACAGCCCCTGAAAAAGTGATCAAAGTTTGCGTTGTGAATTCCTTGCTGACTATGGACATCGTACCGAGGACTGTAAGGCACTTCGCCTCGCAGTGACCTATCTATTAAAGAAAGTATTGTTAGGTGAATTCCTCATTGATAAAGGGATGCAAAATTATGCAAAGAACAGAGGGGATGGACAGCCACCGCAGGCACCACCCCCCGAGAGGGTTGTAAATGTGATAACCGGGGGATCTGAAGTGAATGGTGTGAACTTTGCTGCTACCAAGAAGTTTGCCAAATTGTCAATAACAATGGAAAAGAGGACCCGAACGGGAGGCTCGGGTAAGGAAATTATTTTTGATAATGACGATTGTAATGGGATAATGTTTCCCCATCATGATGCCTTGGTCATTATGTTAAGGATCAATGACTCATATATCAAATGAGTCTTGACTGACCCCGGTAGCTCAATTAATATCATAAGATATGGAACCGTTAAGAAAATATGGTTGAAGGATCAAATCATCCTGAAGGCAACCGTCTTAACTGGTTTCAACTATTCCACGGAGAAGACGTTAGGCGAGATCATTCTCAATATGTAGAAGAAGTTCTCAAGGAAATGACATTCTAAGTCATGCCCGAGGACATAGCTTACAATGTGATCCTCGGGAGGCCATGGATTCATTCAATGGAAGCTGTACCATCCACTCTTCATCAAGTCATCAAATTCCCAACCCCTTGGGGAATTTGTTCGATTAAGGGAGAGCAACGAACGGCTAGGGAATGATATTCGATTGCGTTAAAGAGTGGAGTTGTCCCGAACGGACCGAATAAATAGCAATCAGAGCAGCCAGGGTCTGGTGAAGAGAGGGGTCTGGCTCCCCAAACCGACCTACAAGAGGAAGTAGTAGAGAAGATCCCAGTATGCATTCAAGAACCTCGGAAGCAAAAAGCCGAGGTTTCAACTACCGAAGAGTTGGAATCCTTCATACTTTCGAAGGATTCCCCAGACAAAAAAGTGTTTGTCGGCTAAGAGTTGGACCCAGAGTCAAAAAAGCTATAATCGAGTTGTTGAAGTTCAACAGCGATTGCTTCGCGTGGTCCCACGCTGATATAGTCGGCATCGATATGGATATCATAACCCATAAATTGAATGTGGACCTATGCTATACCTTGGTGAAGCAGAAGAAGAGGCCGCATGCTGGCGTACGGAGAAAGGTGATCGAGGATGAAACAAAGAAGTTGCTCGATAATGGCTTCGTCATAGAAGCTAAATACCCCAAATGGCTGGCTAATGTCGTAGTTGTGCCCAAAAAGAATGTCAAGTGGAGAATGTGCGTGGATTACACGGATTTGAATAAAGCTTGTCCCAAAGATTCTTATTCGTTGCCTCAAATAGATAGATAAATAGACTCCATGGCTGGACATAAACTATTAACTTTCTTGGATCCTTACTCGGGCTACAATAAGATCCTTATGGATCCCTAGGACGAAGAAAATACCTCGTTCATTATTGACCGAGGCACATATTGCTACAAGGTAATGCCCTTTGGACTCAAGAATGATGGTGCAACCTACCAAACACTAGTATGTCGCATGTTCAAAGATTACATCGGGAAGTCGATGAAGGTATACATAGACGACATGTTGGTCAAATCAGTTCGAGTTGAAGAGCATCTGAATCACCTGAGAGAGGCCTTCACTGTCTTAAGGCAATATAACATGAAGCTGAACCCTGAAAAGTGTGCCTTCGGTGTAGGCTCGGGAAAATTTCTAGGATTCACAGTCTCCAAACGGGGTATCGAGGCTAATCTAGAAAAAATCAGAGCTATTGAGGAAATCCCCGAAGAGCTGTCCGGGGTAAAAGAAGTTCAGCGCTTGACTGGCCGAATCGTTGCCTTAAGTCGATTCATATCTAGATCCTCAGAGCGTTGCCACAATTTTTTTTTTTTCAGTTTTAAGGAAGAATAATGCCTTCGATTGGACACCGGAGTGCAAAGAAGTGCTGAGAGAATTGAAGCAATACTTGGCTAACGCGCCGCTGCTCGCCAAGCCAAAAGATGGGGAAACTTTGTTGGTTTACTTGGTCATGTCCGAGGTGTCAGTGAGTGCCATGTTGGTTCGAGAGGAAGATGGCATGCAACAACTCATTTACTATGAGAGCAAGACAATCCTCGATGCTGAAGTCAGGTACCCACATCTTGAAAAATTAGCGCTTGCCTTAGTTGTTACTGTTCGAAAACTACGACCTTATTTTCAATATCATCCAATAGCCGTAGTCTCCACGTTTCCCCTGAGAAGCATATTGCACAAACCAGAGTTATCAGGGAGACTATCTAAATGGGAAGTAGAATTAAGTGAATATGATATTACCTATCAGCCACAAACTGCTATAAAATCACAAGTCTTAGCGAATTTCGTGGCTGACTTTAGTGTGGGAATTCTTCCCGAGGCAGAAAGAGAGAATTCAATGTCCAAGGGGATGACCTCGGAGGTATGGACACTTTATACCGATGGGGCGACCAACTCGAAAGGTTCGGGGCTTGGAATTGTCCTGGTGACCCCAACGGGGGAAATGATCAGACATTCGATCAGGTTCGAAAAGGTGACCAATAATAAAGTCGAATATGAGGCTGCCGTAGAGGGGTTGGAATTAGCCAAAGAGATGAGAGTGGAGAAAGTTGAGTTGAAGTGCGACTCACAATTGGTTGTGAATCAAGTGCTCGGGGAATATTCGGCCCGCGAGCCCAAAATGTAGTAGTTTTTAGCCCGAGCACAAAAAATCTTAGCTAAGTTCCAAGAATGGAAAATCCAGCAGATACCTCGTGAGGAGAACGCCGAGGCTGATGCCTTATCTAACCTAGGTTCGGACATTGAAGAAGAACACTCGGGGACTAATTTTGTTATTCAGTTGCTCTCATCTCAAATGAAAAACATGAAGCTAGAAGTCAACTCGATGAATTATACTTGGGATTAGCGAACCAAGTTCATCTCTTATCTGGAATCGGGGACTTTCCCAGCCAATAAGAGAGAGGAGAAGAAGTTAAGAACTCAGGCAGTTTCATACTCGCTAATTTTTGGAAAATTGTACATAAGGATGTACTGTGGCTCGATGGCCAAATGTTTGGGCCCAGGAGAAGTTGAATACATAATGAGGGAAGTCTACGAAGGCAAGTGTGGCAACCACTCGGGGGAAAAAGCTTTAGTATGCAAATTGCTTTGGGCGGGATACTATTGGCTAATTATTAGCGCTGTTGTCGAAGCCTTTGTGAGGAAATGTGATAAATGTCAACGTCATGGCCGAATGATCCATCAACAGGACGAGCCTCTATATTCGGTCATATCACCTTGGACGTTCATGAAATGGGGAATGGACATCATAGGTCTTTTACCAAAGGCAACAAAAAGTGTCCGATTCATACTCGTACTAACTGACTACTTCACAAAATGGGTGGAAGCGGGGGCTTTCGCCAAAGTAAGACAGAAGAAGGTGATAGATTTCATCCGCAAAAATATCATCTACAAGTTCGGCGTCCCAAGAGAAATTACTTGTGAGAACGACCCTCAATTTGTGGGATCGGAGGTCACTCACTTCCTGAATCAGTGGGGCATAAAAAGGATAATATCAACCCCCTATCATCCAAGTGCCAATGGCCAAGCGGAGTCCTCTAATAGAGTGATCGTCGAAAATATAAAGAAGAGACTTGATGAAGCAAAGGATCCATGGCCCCTTGAGTTACCCGGGGTGTTGTGGGAGATGCGAACCACAGAGAAAAACAGCACCGATGAAACTCCTCTCTCCCTTGCTTATGGAATGGATTCACTCATTCCCGTGGAGGTAGGCGAGCCCTTTGGTACGCCCATGCTACTGAGGATGAAAACCAATAAGCTATGGGATTGAGTTGGATTTACTTGAAGAGAAAAGGGAACTAGTTTTGGTTCGGCTAGAGGCACAGAAAAGACAAATCGAAGCATATCTCAATAGGAAAGCTAAACTCAGGGATTTCAAAGTCGGTGATTATGTGTTGAAAGCTTCAAACCAATCAACCAAGGAGAAAAATGCTGGGAAACTCGCTGCAAATTGGGAAGGACCTTACAAAGTCAAAGCAATCATGGAAAAAGGTTCTTATCAGTTGGAGGATTTGAAGGGCAAACCCGAACCCTCAAATTGGAATGTCTCCAACTTGAAGCGGTATTATTTCTGACAACAAGGTATGTTACCCTTGGGCAATAAAATTTCACCTACAGCTACGAGACAAAAATGCTCCGAAGCTTGGGTCGAATGACTTTAGCTAACCCCTCGTTTTACTTTGCTCGACATTTTCAGGAGGCGGAGGGAATGACATACCTCAGTCTCCATCAAGATTCAAAACCGAACACTGGTTGGGATGTGAGAGATGGGGTGCAGTCAAACTCGACTCGAAGCCTTTCATACCGGGGACTGTCGCCCGTGGATTAGCTTAGTCCTTTGTATTTTTCGTCCGATAGTGGCGTCATTTTGAAACTTTTTGAAATTTGCCTAAGTCTCCTTTTGACTAGGTTTTAGGTAAACGCCAATCTTGGCTCGTTATTATCATCAATGGAATGAACTTGATTCAATATCTCTTTGTTTCCGCGATTTTATCTATTGAAGATATATTATTTGATCGAAGTCATTCTTTCATGCCATGGCGAGATGTCGCTCCAAGCTAGTATCGGTTCATCATAAATCATAAATCCTTGCAAGCGAAGTTATCTTAAGTGTTCGGTCTGAGTTTCCAAGACAAAATAAAGGCTAACACTTAAAGACAAAAATGAAATTTATTTACAAGGCCCGAAGGCTTCAAAATGTCATTAGATTAAGCCCGAAGGCTATAAGGATTGTTCATACAAAATGGCTCGATGGCCACAATCAAAACCAAAAGTATGAAAAATTAAGTGCTATGCTTCGGGACCATCTCCCTCCTCGGAAGTCCCATCCTCAGTATCCTCGGTGTCGTCTTCACCTTCATGTTTTTCATCCTTAGCTTCGTCATCACCCGAACCTTCACTCTAAGGAAGTTCATCTATCATGGCTTGGGCTTTAGTCGCGTTATCCTCAGTCTTAGCATTCTCATCCTCCAAGTTAAGTTGGCCAGCTCGGAACTACTTAAGTAGCTTCAACCGAGACTTGATGGCAGCCCAACGCTTATCCAGCTCCGCCCTTTTAGCTTTGATCTTGGCCTTCGCTTTCTGGTCAGCCAGTTCATCTTGAAGCTGCTTAGCTTCGGTTTGAAGAGTCGAGATCATTGAGTTTTGACCTTCCAGTCTTTGGATCTCGAGCACATGGTTTTTCAATTGCTCGTGATGCTTGTTGGCTTCTTCCATGAACTTGTCCTTGACTTGGGCCAATTAACCATTAGGCCTTACGATCTCGGCATCCAGCCTCGCGCGCTCCACTTGAAAACCATCACCTAAGGCTTGAATTTTGGCTTCGGAGGCTGCAGCTGCTTCACGCAGATCGGAGTGGGACTTGGCCAATTGAGCCTTTAATTCGGCGATTTGAGCATTAAAGTTGTCCTTCTGCTTATCCCAAGCAGCGGCGATGTATTGAACCTCTTCATACCTCATGGCCTTGAGTTCAACGACCCTCAAAGATAGAAGGAAACCCTGAGCAAAAGTTACCGAGGAGTCAGAAGAGGAATAAACACTCAAATGAAAGAAAATTGAAAATGATAAAAAATTACCCTAAGTGCATTCGCAGCAGTGGTGGTGGCTAGTTGTGCTGGAGTGAATTTTTGAACAACAGCCTCCTTATTCGACCCTAGCAATGGAATGAGGCTTAACATGTCTCCGCGAAAGCATTTCAAGAGGTTTGACCAAGCTAAAACCTCCAACTTCCTCAAAGGCCTCTCCGAGGCTGAAACTCTAACAGACTCGGAGTGCGCCCGAGCAGAACTGGTGGCTGTCTCTTCCTCAGCAGCAGGAGCCATAGCCTCGCCAACATTGGCCTTGCCTTTAGCCTTGGCAATAGCCACATCAGGTTCAAACTCCTACTCTTCGAGGTTCACCACCTTGATTTCCTTTCGAACCTCAAGGCCCTCGTTGCCTTCATCAATGGGTTCATCAATCAGCCCCTGACGTCCCTCAATAACAGCTTTAGTGGCGCAATCTTGAGTGGCCGAAGGGTTGAGAAATATCAGTGGCACGATGGCTACCTCTTCAAGAAAGGGAGGGTTTGTGTGCCAGTGTCATCATGGAGAGAGCTCTTAGTTTGAGAAGCTCACTCCGGAGGCTTGATGGGCCACTTCGGTGTCGACAGAACTCTTGGTATCTTAACCGAGCAGTTCCATTGGCCAAAAATGCGATGAGATGTGGAAAAGCTTTGCAACGTTTGTCTCGTTTGCAAGAAAGCTAAATCGAAGTCCAGCCCTCATGGTTTGTATACCCCGTTGCCTGTACCTGATCGATCTTGGGTTGATATATCCATGGACTTTGTGTTGGGGTTACCGAGGTCGGGGGGTGGACATGATAGCATCTTTGTAGTCGAATATTTTTCCAAAATGGCTCACTTTATTCCTTGCAAGAAGTGTGATGATGCACAACATGTAGCTACCTTGTTCATTTCCAATGTGTTGAAATTGCATGGTGTGCCTCGAACTATTGTGAGTGATCGAGACTCGAAATTCTTGAGCCATTTTTGGAAATGTTTGTGGGGTGCCCTCGACACCAAACTACCATTCTCGACGTCTCATCATCCTCAAACTGATGGATGGACCGAGGTAGTTAACCGAACCCTTGGCTCTTTGCTTCGAGCAATGACCAAAGGCAAGGTCGGAAACTAGGCTGATCGTTTGCCCATGATGGAATTTGCATACAACCGAACATTGCATCGAATGATTGGAATGATTCAGTTCGAATGTGTGCATGGTTTTAATCCTTTGATTCCACTTGATTTAACCCCATTGCCTCGAGATTCTGTTATTGATTTTGAAGGTACTCAGCGAGCCACTGCCTTGATCGAGTTGCATGCAAAGGTGAAGAAGAACCTCGAGGAAGCTTATACAAAAGTCGCATCAAAGAAAACATGGGGCGTAAAAAGTTGGAATTAAATAAGGGAGATTGGGTTTGGGTTCACTTCCGAAAGGAACGCTTCCCGAACCAAAGAAAGGGAACGTTGGCTTCTCGAGGGGATGGCCCATTTCAAGTGCTGAGCAAGATCAACAACAATGCTTGTGTGATCGACATCCCTAGTGCGTATAACGTGTCCAACACCTTTAATGTTGCTGATTTAGTTCCTTGTATTGTAGGTCAAACTTCGGAGGATGAAGAGGGCTCGATTTCGAGGACGAAATCTTCTGATCAAGTGTTCGAAAAACTGAGGCCAATGACACGAAGCCAAGCCAAGCTGAGCTGCTGCACGATGTTCACATTTACTTGGCTTGGTCGAAGGAAAGCAACTACTCCGAAGCTGAGTGGCCGAGCTCAAGAATCGAAGGCTTCATCTATAAGCTTGAGCTCGAAGAGGGGAGTGACCGAACCCCAACCGAACACTCAACATCGACGCCGAAGTAAAAGCAAATGACCGAAAGAAGAGCGATCGATGTCAAGAGTGAGCTGAGCTGAACAACTGAGCACCGAAGTGAAGAAGCTCGAGCTCAAGTGTTCGAATTCGAGTGTTCGATTGAAGGAGTAACCGAACACTCACTATGCAGCCCTACGTGGCTTACTCCTATTGGACGCCTGTGACCATTTACTGTTTTATGCTTAGCTTAGTCTATATATACTCCTTTATATTTCACTTGTAAAGTAGTTGTTGATAAATATTTTGATATAGCAGTTGCTATTGAGTGTCTCCGATGGAGCCCAAACCCCGTTGTGGGATTTTAAAGAACTTGTGTCAATCGGTGTGAGTCGTTTGAACATTTTCTTCCTTGTCATTCAATTTGCAAGAAGCGTTGTCTTTCTTGAGGATTGTTGCTTAGTAAAGGTGATTTTTGTTTCCGATTCGATCGAGCTTGAGACAAGTTCCTCAATATTCTTTTGAGTCGAAGCAAGATTTGTCTTGCTTCTACTTTGTTCTTGTTTTCTTCTGCGTTTCTTCGTGTTTAGCTTAACCGTCGGTTTTGCTTGCACCATTCGTACTGACTGTCACGACCCTTTTTCAACTTAAAAAAGAGGAAAATTATTTATTTAAAGGTCTGTGACGATGTTCAAAGGTACACAAATTTTTAGAGATATCGGAGTCGCCACTTGACAAGTTAAAGGTGTGCCAAGTCACCAAAGTGGTGTACCTAGAACACCTATGACTCGTAAATGGTCTGCGTCAGAGTTCCGGGTAAGGATCTCGGTTAACTCT
Organism: Petunia x hybrida; assembly: GCA_037355625.1. Lineage (NCBI taxonomy): Eukaryota > Viridiplantae > Streptophyta > Magnoliopsida > Solanales > Solanaceae > Petunia > Petunia x hybrida. Next base: position 7,255,045 of record JBBBVM010000059.1, on the reverse strand, counting down.
CGGGAAGGTGTTAGGCACCCTCGAGTCCTGTGCCAAGCACAGTTGCTTTCATTGACGCATTTCGACTCTTTGAAATTGTTTGTCGTATTTGCCTTCGTTTGTTACGCTTCGATTTGATATTAATTTTGACGTTCAAATGGGAACTTAAATCGAGATATAATCGCACAAGTACTTCACTCGTTCGAAATCTTCCGACTTAAGTCAATTAAATCGCACAGGCACTTCACCCGTTCGAAATCTCTTGACTTAAAATGAATTCCCATGTGATCAAATAATTATCATTTAATTAAACTCGGCTCGGCCTATTAACTTGCCTAATCGAGTGTCTCTAAATAATGCCTACTCGTGAATGTTGCTTATTATATTTTTCCTTCGATTTGTTACTACTTCAATATAATTTTCCCATTCAAAATCTCCACTTAAGATGAGCTACATGTAAACCCTTCACACAATTGCTTTAGTCCAGTTTCAACAAACTGTCGAAATATTTGATTTTTTTTTTTAAAAAAAAAAATTCCATAAGTTTCCCAATTTAAGTAAGACTCATTATTTTTTAAGGTAGGGCTTGAAGCGTTTGCCCACTGTACAACATTTGCTTATTAAAACTACCTTACATTGATGTCCTAGTTTGCTAATTCATTTCAGCTCTAACCCATTTTACATATGTTAGCTAATATGGCATAAACATACTTGAAAAAAGAAGTAGAAAAAATAACAGCCCTTTTGGATCTTAATAGGCAGTCTTTACACATTCATGGCCATAAGATGGGCAAAAAATCATACATGATACATAGAGAAAAATTAGAAAAATTTACCTTAGTAGCAAAGTTTCCCAACCAAACAACAACAATGATACACCAAGTCCAAAGACAAGCAGCAACGCACCAACACAGCAACCTTTACCAGCCTAAACTCAGATCCTCATTTTGCTAGCTATTTCTCTTTCTTCTTCACTCTATTCTCTAAGTTTCTGATATTTTCTCCCTCTTTTTCCTCTCTTATTTTCCCTACTATTGACTCTCTATTTTTGCATCTTTTCTACTCTTTTTTTTTTTCTAAATTTCAGATCTCATTTTTTCTCTCAGATTTCTATTTTTGGTACTTTCTTCCTCTCAAGTTTTGAGCAGTAAAAAATGTAGTATTTTTCAGATGTTTTTTTTTTGTTTTCTAGGGTGAAAAATGAAGGAGTAGTATCTCTCAGATCTGCCCTCTTCTTGGAGTAGTGAATGTCTCTTAAATAGACTATAAAGTAGAGTGAAAAATATTGGGTAAAAAGGACACAATCACATGTGTTGCTTTACTTTTCAGAAAAAAGTACTACACAACATGTGACTCTCTAAAATACCTATTGCCTCTTTTATGCTAAGCCTCTCACCTACCCTAAAAGCAAAAGTTGAACTATACTATTTATGCTACCCCTTTGTCCTATTTTGACTTGTGAATCTTAGGATTCCTTTTCAAATTTCAGATTTCAACTTCTGTATTTTATCTTTTCAACTAAGACACAATTAACTTCTAAACAAATTCTACAGCAACTAACACTTAGACACATTTGAACAAACAAATTTCACCTAGGCATGAAGCTAACAGACAAGTTAAACAACACTAAACATCGAGCGTCAGGCCATTTCAAGCTTCGATAATACACAAGTAAACAACAAATACTTTGAACATTAGGAACAAATCCTAACATAAGAGACGATTGAATGCTTAAACTGTCGAAAGCTCACGAAAACTAGACAGCTTTATACTTGAAACAATGCTAACAAGACCATGACTTAGAGTTTTCACACTTTAACATCATGCTAGAATAATCTCTACAAACTAACCAAGGAGCATACACAACAAGAAGCAAAAAGTATGTTCAAACTCAAAAAAAACATCCTGACTTGATCATTACCATGAAACTCTTCAATCCAGCCTACTATGATTTCATCCAAACAAAACATCTTCCAATCTACTACTAAGACTTAGACAAAGGAAAAAAATTGACTAATAAGGCAAAACAAAGGGAAAGAACGGAATCATCCTCTAACCCGTTTCAAGCTAAATCCCGAATCGTTGCGGCGAGTGCATCTTGCTGCCTCACGAATATGTAAGCATCAAAACCTTACCAATGTCATTGAAACAGCCCCTCCACCATCAGTCGTTGCATCAATACAATACCAACCAAATATATTCACCACCACGGCGTCACCACTGCCTCAATCATCACCGCGCCACTGAAACAACACCACGGCTAAGCCGTGTCATCACATCACAACTGCTATACGCAGCTTCATGCCACCCCCAGTTCAAAATGCTAACACCATCACGAACCCGAGCAACCTCAGTTCATCACGACACCACAGTTGCTACCATAGTTTCAAACAAACCCCTACGTCGCTCCCTCAACCGTGGCAGCCCCCAAATCCCCACACCATAGCATCACATCACCACCAAACGACCTCATCACAGCCACCATAGAAAAGGAGAAAGAAAAAAATAAGAAGAAAAGAAGAAAGAACAGAAACGGACAGAAAAAAAAGAAGGCGGGGTGCAAGGGGACGGGTTTCTGGGAAATGGGGGTGAAACAAGTGAAAGAAAGGAGTAAAGGAAAAGAGGGAAACAAAACTTACCGGAAAAAATCAAAGGTCGCCGGAGTTGAGCTTTGACCGAGACTTTGACCGCCGATCTACGCGAATCGGCTATGATTTTGAAGAAACCGAGTTGAGAAATGGAAAGAGGGGATGAAAAGGAGTAGAGTGATATATTTTCGTATTTTTTCCGGCCACCGGAGGTGGTGGCCGGCGGCGGCGCCGCGGTGGTTCTACGGCGAGAGGCGAATTCCGGCGATCTTGAGCAAATTTGCCATAGTTTCCCTAGTCAGGAGACTAAGGGGGGGTGAGAATGAAATGAGAGTTTTTTTGAGTTTTATATATTGTGGATTTGGGCTCGGGTCAAGAAGTGGAACTGGGCCAGTGGATCAAGAGAGTGGGCTTGGCCCCTTTTCCTTTCATTTTCTGAATTGGGTCGACCCAATAGCACACTTAACACATAAATTAACAAGAAAATTTAATTAACTAAACTAAACAACCAATGACAACTCACACAAAATAATTACCAGGAATATTTAATTAATCACAAGATTTTAAATATCTATTACACTCAATCAATTCTATTTTTGGTAGTTTTTGATATTTTCCTCCTAGTTAATTGACGGAAATAACTTAAATAAAGTGGTAAAATTCATGAAATAATTAAGCGAAAAATTCTGAAAAATTAGAATGATATTTTATCTTTTTTTTTTTGAATTTGGTGCCAAAATTAGGTGATTACAGCTGCCCCTCTTTGTTCGAGAACATGAAAAGTTTTCGGACAAAGACGTAATCGGAAGCTAATTTTGGCTTTCCGGTTCTAGCCGAGAACACGCTTGCAAAATTGTGTCCGTACCTTGCCGGTTTGGTTCTAACCAAGAACAAGGCTACCTGCATATCCCCGGACTAAGGAATCAGGTCAGTGTAGTTCCTCACGTGCGGTAGCTGGGACTACCGCATACAAACAGATACTAGACTCTCCTAGACTAACACTAAGCACTCTCTAGACATACACAGACTAACTCTAGACACTTTCAGAACTAACTGGGACTGACTCGACGCTCCTAGACTTACCCGGACTGACACATGACACTTTTGACACACTAGAGTTGTTGCTGGTCACTGTCGCTGGTTGCTGGCTAGCTGGCTGGTGGTCACTGCTTTACAAAGGAAAAATGAAAATACAACATTCGAAATGTAAAATTACAATACCTAAGCTAACTTCTTCATGCTTCCCAAGCTGATAAACATGGTCCGAAGCTCCCACTACCAAGTGGGTCTTGAAAACTTGAATTTGCCGCCCGGGCGGGCTTGACTTGAAAGTTGAATTTGCCGCTTTGACGGGCTTTGAAATTGCCGCTTTGACGGGCTTGACTTGAAAGTAAAATTGCCGCTTTGACGGGCTTGACTTGAAAATTGAAATTGCCGCTTTGACGGACTTTGACTTAAAAGTTGAAATTGCCGCTTTGACGGGCTCTGAAATTGCCGCTTTGACGGGCTTGACTTGAATGTTGAAATTGCCGCTTTGAAGGGCTTTGACTTGAAGATTGAACTTGCCGCTTTGACAGGCTTGACTTGAAGGATAAAACTGGAACCACCACTCTGGTAGGTTTTGCTTTTGCTGAAAGTTAAAACCATCACTCTGATGGGTCTTGTTCTTGCTGAATTGAAAACCATCACTCTGATGGGTTTTGCTTCTTTACAGAAGCGGATTCCCTCGTTCTTCTGGTGGGTGACTTTCCAAACTACTCCCTCATTCTCCAGGTAGGTGCCTCGGCTTCTCAAACTACTCCCTCATTCTCCAGGTGGGTGCCTCGACTTTCTCTAAACCACTCCCTCATTCTCCAGGTGGGTGCCTCGACTTTCTCTAAACTACTCCCTCATTCTCCAGGTGGGTACCTCGACTTTCTCTAAACTACTCCCTCATTCTCCAGGTGGGTGCCTCGACTTTCCAAATTACTCCCTCATTCTCCAGGTGGGTGACTGGACATTCTCTAAACTACTCCCCTATTCTCCAGGTGGGTGCCTCGACTTTCTCTAAACTACTCCCTCATTCTCCAGGTGGGTGCCTCAACTTCTCTAAGCTACTCCCTCATTCTTCAGAAGGGTGCCTCGACTTTCTCAAAACTTCTCCCTTATTCTCCAGGTGGGTGCCTCGACTTCTCAAAATTACTCCCTCATTCTCCAGGTGGGTGCCTCGACTTTCTTTAAACTACTCCCTCATTCTCCAGGTGGGTACCTCGACTTTCTCTAAACTACTCCCTCATTCTCCAGGTGGGTGCCTGGACTTTCCAAATTACTCCCTCATTCTCCAGGTGGGTGCCTCGACATTCTCTAAACTACTACCTCATTCTCCAGGTGGGTGCCTCGACTTTCTCTAAACTACTCCCTCATTCTCCAGGTGGGTGCCTCGACTTCTCTAAGCTACTCCCTCATTCTTCAGGTGGGTGCCTCGACTTTCTCAAAACTTCTCCCTCATTCTCCAGGTGGGTGCCTCGACTTCTCAAAATTACTCCCTCACTCTCCAGGTGGGTGCCTCGACTTCTCAAAATTACTCCCTCATTCTCCAGGTGGGTGCCTCGACTTTCTTTAAACTACTCCCTCATTCTCCAGGTGGGTACCTCGACTTTCTCTAAACTACTCCCTCATTCTCCAGGTGGGTGCCTCGACATTCTCTAAACTACTCCCTCATTCTCCAGGTGGGTGCCTCGACTTTCTCTAAACTACTCCCTCATTCTCCAGGTGGGTGCCTCGACTTTCTCTAAACTACTCTCTCATTCTCCAGGTGGGTGCCTCGACTTCTCTAAGCTACTCCCTCATTCTTCAGGTGGGTGCCTCGACTTTCTCAAAACTTCTCCCTCATTCTCCAGGTGGGTGCCTCGACTTCTCAAAATTACTCCCTCACTCTCCAGGTGGGTGCCTCAACTTTCTCAAACTTCTCCCTCATTCTCCAGGTGGGTGCCTCGACTTTCTCTAAACTACTCCCTCATTCTCCAGGTGGGTGCCTCGACTTTCCATATTACTCCCTCATTCTCCAGGTGGGTGCCTCGACATTCTCTAAACTACTCCCTCATTCTCCAGGTGGGTGCCTCGACTTTCTCTAAACCACTCCCTCATTCTCCAGGTGGGTGCCTCGACTTTCTCTAAACTACTCTCTCATTCTCCAGGTGGGTGCCTCGACTTCTCTAAGCTACTCCCTCATTCTTCAGGTGGGTGCCTCGACTTTCTCAAAACTTCTCCCTCATTCTCCAGGTGGGTGCCTCGACTTCTCAAAATTACTCCCTCATTCTCCAGGTGGGTGCCTCGACTTTCTCAAATTTCTCCCTCATTCTCCAGGTGGGTGCCTCGACTTTCTCTAAACTACTCCCTCATTCTCCAGGTGGGTGCCTCGACTTCCAAATTACTCCCTCATTCTCCAGGTGGGTGCCTTGACATTCTCTAAACTACTCCCTCATTCTCCAGGTGGGTGCCTCGACTTTCTCTAAACTACTCCCTCATAGGTGGGTGCCTCGACTTCTCTAAACTACTCCCTCATTCTCCACAAGCTGATGAACTGGTCTGAAGCTCTAACTAATCCAGTGGATCTTTGAAACTTGAAATTGCCGCTTTGACGGACTTTGACTTGAAAAATTGAAATTGCCACTCGGGCGGGCTTTGAAAAACTTGTAATTGCTGCTGGGGCAGGCTTTGATTTGAAACTTAACTGAATCTTGAAACTGCATGTCCTTTGATAATCTCCTTCATGGTACACTCCTTGGTGTGGCATACTTTGTGCCGATGTGGAACATTGGGCTCCAATTATCAAGGTTGGTCCTGACTTGCTCTAGTACAACTGTGAAACTATAACAAGTTTTGCAAATTTTTCTTTGCTCGTTTGATGTTGGAGAAACTGAAACGAACTGAAGTAAGACAAAATGATGGAAACGACAAAGCTTCTAACCAAAAGATGAAAAAAATGATGACGTCCCTTACGGGAGAGGTAAAGGACTGAAGAGATGATGATCTTTTTAACATGACATGTATTTTGGAATCAACTCTTAATCCGCTCACATAGTCCATCCATGAATGTGTACCCAACTTTCCCAATCTTGTTTGATGGCAAATCTAACGACCCTCATTCGACTAGTAGTGCCCTTTCGGGTTTTCACCGGCTAGCCTCTCTCTTTGTTCTTTTAACTCACCGTTGTCTTGCAGCGCCCTTTCAGGTTTTCACCGACAAGACTTCACTTTTTTTTCTCTTTTTTTTTTTCATTTTTGTCATTTTTCGCTCTTTCCCATTCGACCTCCGATCTTTCCTTGCTGCTCGACCCCGTCTTTCTTTTCTTCCTTCAATTTTGGCCTTTTTCTTGATTCCTCGGAGAATTTCTCCTTTAATGACCTTGGTGCTCCCAGCTCCAAAATGCGATTGTCGGCTTATAAGAATGCGACTTTACAGCATGGAACTTATCCCTTGATACCCTACTCGGCTTGACATTCTCAATGATCGGTCAGAAGGGTCTTTATTTGGACTATAACATTGGATTTGGTTTGACTATGAAGAAAGGGGTTCAATATAAAAGCTCATAAGCATCTCATGAGACGATCAGATGAATATCACAAACTATGAAATCACCGCTCTTGAAAATAAAACAAACTTGTTTCCCCCCAGTTTAGGAAATTGGGGATTCCCTTTTTTTTCTTTTTCTCTCTTTTTTTTTTTTTTTGAAAAGCGGTTTGAAAGCATCTCATGAAACGACTTGGTAAAATATTACATCCTTTGGAATCATTTCTTTTAAAATAATAACTAACTGAGACCCCAATTTATTGAAAAACCGAGGAATTATCTTTTGAATTTTCTGATATGCAAACATAGGGGATATTGAGACTTTCCCCCGAGATGAAAACAAAGAAAGCAAAAGGAATTGACTTTCTCCCTTTCTTTTTTTAAAATAAACTAAACTTCGGCCCCAGTTTAGGATGAACTGGGACGCTTTGAGTTTCTTCCTCGATTTCGAGGCTGATATCTCGTGAAACATATGAACAGATGGTACAACAACACAGAAGGTTTTTTTTTATTTTATTTTATTTGTAAATAAAATAAAAACAAACTTCTGCCCCAGTTTAGCATACATTGGGGATTTGAATTTCTTTTGATATTGGCCGCAAACTTGGAGGCAAGTTTTTGCGTCAATGAGGAATAGGGGAAAAATGAACTTTCCCCTATTATGACCGCACCCGAATGGTTGCCTACGTATCCTTTTGAGAGGAATCAGTTCAGACGTAGCTCTACCACTGAGGTAGATTTTGTTGTTTCTTTTTCAATTTTTTTTTTCTTTCTTGTTTTCATTTTTTCCAATTTCAATCACATTGATTCCAAAGGAGGGTAGCCAAAGAAAAAATACGCAAGGCTCAAAGGGCTAGAAAATTGGTATAGTGTTTGGGTAGCAGAAACGAAAGCCGTTCGTCATCCCGACCCGAGAATGCCTCGCACAAATAATGATTCAATGAATTGACCTGGATTGATCCACACGTGTCCTCGACTTCTACTTCAATGATAGTCCTCAAAACTGGTATTTCATCTTCGGTCAAAGCGACCGTGCATGATTTGAACTTCTCACCGATCTCCCTTATCGGATGACTACTAATTAATTTCCAACTTAATTCACTCCCTCTTTTATCCTTCGTTACTACTCACATAGCTCACAATGTTAGACCACGTGTTTAGATCAAGACGTAAGTTCCGCACGCATGTCATGTTATTAAGGCCGACAAAACATAAGACAGAATACTAAGAAAACAAGACCGAGAAAGAAAATAAGAGAAATAATGTCGAGACGAGAGAAAGATCTCGCTTTTCATTGAATTAAAGATAGAAGGGTTTGAACATCAAAATAAGCAAAATAATGCACTTGGATTACAACCCTTAAATAACCAAGTACATAGAAAGATTAGCAAAACAAGCTACAACATTTCACAGTCACTCAATTGCAAGTCATGGCTAGTTTTCCTGTGTTACACATTGTTGAGCCCTTCACCAAAATGTACCATGCTGATACCAAAGAAATTCCCCTAATCTGGCAACATCTTCTGCTTTTTCTCATTTTGTCCAACGTCCATTGAGGTAGACTTCACTTCTTTGGGACTGATGAATGACCGGGTAAGATATGGAATTGGCTTCTCGAGAGACATGCTCATCTTCTTCATTTCTTCAACCCTTACTCTGTCTGCCACCCCTGGCACAATTTCAGGAACACAGTTCACTGTCACAAGCATTTGGTTAGCCCTAATTGACACATCACCAACAGGTACTATCGGCATTGCAGATTCTCAAATCTTCTCCACATACCATTCCCACCATATACACATCATCATGGACGGGCAATGAGTTTTGGTTGACATCTGGCGCATCTGAGCCCGCGACTTGGATTTGACCATTATCTATCAGAGCTTGGATCGCCTTCTTGAGACTACGACAATCATCTGTGTCGTGCCCTGGCATGTCTGAGTGGTAAGCACGTTGACGAGTATGGTCTACCTTCGCCATTGGGAGGACATTTCCCGTGATTGGCTTCAACATATTCAAGTCATTCAGCTTTTGGAAAAGACTGGAGTAGGATTCTCCAATTGGCGTGAACCTGTTCTTTTCTTCCTTACGCAGCTTCTGATGATAAGCACTTGGGCGGAAAACAGAAGGCCCCTCTGGCTGGTAAGGAAGATTTGATGGAGCTTGAAAATGATTATGTGGAGCTTGGTGAGTGGGATATGTAGGTTGTGGGGCAGGAGCACGCCATTGCGGATAGAAAGGTGCTGGAGCATATGGCTGTGCTAGATGGACTGAGTATTGTGGTGGAAGAGTGGAGTATTGTGGATTTTGTGGAGGGTGGTAGGGTTGTGGAGGACGTATTTGTGGAGCTTGGTATGAGTGAGTTTAATAGTATCTTTTCTCGCTCCCTTTTTGCGAGCCCGAACCTACCATGGCCACATTATCTTTATTCTTCCCCAAGGCTCCTGACTGGGCCTGTACCACTTGGGCGGTTCCCCTTAATGATGTCTGGCTCACAATCTTGCCAGTTTTAACTCCTTTCTCAATCATTTCTCCTATTTTGACAACCTCGTTAAACGGCTTTCCCCAGGCAGGGATCAATGCACCATAAAACTCCTCATTTTGAGCTTCGATGAATAAACGAACCATCTCTTCATCAGGGATTGCAGGGCTCACTCGAGCGGCCTGCTCGCGCCATCTGAGGGCATACTCCCTAAAGCTTTCACTTGCTTTCTTTTTTATCGCATCCAGAGAGGATCGATCTGGCAAAACTTCAATGTGGTACCTGTACTGGTCGTAGAATGCCTGCGCCATGTCATCAAATGCCAACCATTTAGTTACATTCTGCCTCATGAACCATTCAGCAGCTGCACCCCCAAGCTTTCGGAAAAGTAGGCTATCAACAGCTTGTCTTTCTTGACCCCTCTCATTTTGTTGCAGTAGGTCTTCATATGAACTCTTGGATTTCCCTGCCCGATGTATGGCTCGAACTTGGGAACTATGAACCCGTCTGGCAACTGCAATTCAGGGAAAGGGCAAAGATCCTTGAAAGAAGTGTTGAAATGATCTCCATATCCCTGCATAATTCTCACAGCTTGTTCTAAACCCTTCACTTTGCGCAAAATCTCCCTCTCGTCCATTTTCCCCAACCGATCGAGCTCAACTTGAGACTCGTGATGGAAACCCTGATTATATGGACCACTTTGCCGGAAATTGGATTCATGGGGCGGATCATAGTGTTGGTCCCCAACCTGAAGATGTGGGTCACTGTTGCACCTGGCCGTGACTGGCCTAGCTGGACCCTGAAAAACTAGAACTTGTGTTGGAGGTGGGCCATACTGTCCCTCTGGTGGAGGTGGTGCATGAGGACGCACTTCAGTTTCATTTGTTACGCCACGGACATGGGCAAGACCAGTAGGATAAGTGGGATCCTCAACTGCCGTAGATGTACCCGGTGCTTGTTGTACCGCTGTCGGCACAACCCCATCTAGGTTGGTTGGAATAGGAGGAGGTGCCTGTCCTGTGGTCAGTGCGTGATGCATGTCGGCCACGAGTTGTTTCAAAGTATTAACCTCCCCAGTCAATCTCTCATTTTCCAGTGCCAAGAGTTCCTGGGCACCGGTCTCGGATCTCTCTCCATCAGATGGCATGGCTACGGGTGAAGTCACAGGTCCCCTTGATTTAGTTCTGTACGGATGGTTCGATGCCAGAATTCTGTACCAACTCTCCAACTCAAAACTATTGGAAACAAACCGGGTTAGCACAAAAGAAGCACATATTGCAAGCCTAAGGTTGTTATGCGTTATCCCGAAACGGTTGACGGCGTAAGCCGAGTGTACCGGTTGTATCCCCGAAAGATTGCTTATGAGCCTTGATCAAAATTAGAATAAAATTATAACTGATACGCAATCAGTGCAAGGACGGATTTGGATGATTATTTTTTTTCTTTCCTATTTTTCTTACTCAACAAACGTAATTTAGACAAACGACACGAGACAAACTCAAAATAAAAGTGCTTGACATGATGCACGAGTCAAAGATATATACAAACTGACACATTGGGCGGGTACACTGGACGGTGAAAATAATGAGACTCGATTTTTTAGCGGAGTCAAATTATTCTACCAGGATCAACGCAAAATACAACTTAGCTAGTTGCAATTTATCGTATGCACCCTGACTTGACCTTAAACAAACAAATAAAGTGGGACCCTGAAATAATTTTTTTTTTTTTTTTTTTTTTAAAATTAAGACTCAACCGGAGATTCGAAACGGAACTTAAGAATAGATTATGAAACAAACTATTTTCTTATCCGAAAGGTGACTCCAAAATCGGACATTACGGCAACACAAATACGGACACGATTTTTTTTGTTTTGTTTTTGTTTTTTTTTTGTTTGAAACAAACTCTTTGATCTAATTCGAGAAAGAATCTTTAGAGTATTTACAAAATCTGGCAATTAGGACGACACAAAATATTACACAAATTAGACGCAAAATTGATTTCTAAAATTGGCCATTATGACGGCGTAAAACCCCGATAAATTAATTTCAAAATATGAACTTGACTTGGATACAAACACAAAAAGGTCCAAAAATTTCGCCATTATACCGACGCAAAATTATGACAAATTATTTTCTAATACTTGAGACCAAACCCGGACACAAAATTAGACTCTAAGAGTTCTTGAAAAAATTCGCCATTATAACGGCGTAAAATGACAACTAAACAAAAAATATTTCGAAACACGGGACTAAACCCAATTTTTCTATCATTTCCTCTTTTTTTTCCTTCAAAATTTGGCTCTCGCCCCTCGGTGATACCTAGAACACCTATGACTCGTAAATGGTCTGCGTCAGAGTTCCGGGTAAGGATCTCGGTTAACTCTCGGGAAGGTGTTAGGCACCCTCGAGTCCTGTGCCAAGCACAGTTGCTTTCATTGACGCATTTCGACTCTTTGAAATTGTTTGTCGTATTTGCCTTCGTTTGTTACGCTTCGATTTGATATTAATTTTGACGTTCAAATGGGAACTTAAATCGAGATATAATCGCACAAGTACTTCACTCGTTCGAAATCTTCCGACTTAAGTCAATTAAATCGCACAGGCACTTCACCCGTTCGAAATCTCTTGACTTAAAATGAATTCCCATGTGATCAAATAATTATCATTTCATTAAACTCGGCTCGGCCTATTAACTTGCCTAATCGAGTGTCTCTAAATAATGCCTACTCGTGAATGTTGCTTATTATATTTTGCCTTCGATTTGTTACTACTTCAATATAATTTTCCCATTCAAAATCTCCACTTAAGATGAGCTACATGTAAACCCTTCACACAATTGCTTTAGTCCAGTTTCAACAAACTGTCGAAATATTTGATTTTTTTTTTTAAAAAAAAAAATTCCATAAGTTTCCCAATTTAAGTAAGACTCATTATTTTTTAAGGTAGGGCTTGAATCGTTTGCCCAACATTTGCTTATTAAAACTACCTTACATTGATGTCCTAGTTTGCTAATTCATTTCAGCTCTAACCCATTTTACATATGTTAGTTAATATGGCATAAACATACTTGAAAAAAGAAGTAGAAAAAATAACAGCCCTTTTGGATCTTAATAGGCAGTCTTTACACATTCATGGCCATAAGATGGGCAGAAAATCATACATGATACATAGAGAAAAATTAGAAAAATTTACCTTAGTAGCAAAGTTTCCCAACCAAACAACAACAATGATACACCAAGTCCAAAGACAAGCAGCAACGCACCAACACAGCAACCTTTACCAGCCTAAACTCAGATCCTCATTTTGCTAGCTATTTCTCTTTCTTCTTCACTCTATTTTCTAAGTTTCTGATATTTTCTCCCTCTTTTTCCTCTCTTATTTTCCCTACTATTGACTCTCTATTTTTGCATCTTTTCTACTCTTTTTTTTTCTCTAAATTTCAGATCTCATTTTTTCTCTCAGATTTCTATTTTTGGTACTTTCTTCCTCTCAAGTTTTGAGCAGTAAAAAATGTAGTATTTTTCAGATGTTTTTTTTTTTTGTTTTCTAGGGTGAAAAATGAAGGAGTAGTATCTCTCAGATCTGCCCTCTTCTTGGAGTAGTGAATGTCTCTTAAATAGACTATAAAGTAGAGTGAAAAATATTGGGTAAAAAGGACACAATCACATGTGTTGCTTTACTTTTCAGAAAAAAGTACTACACAACATGTGACTCGGGGGATTGGCATGGCAGGTCTCCCCAAGTCTTTTTTGTGTGGAAAAAGGCTCAAGTTTTAAACATCAATTCTAGGGTCCTCATTTAATTAGTGTTATTAACTATGTAACATTCTCACCCCAATGTTTTGTAAGTTGCACAATAGTCCATGTATATAAAGTAGTTTTTTGCCAAATTTGGCCATTCCCTAGCTGCTTTCCCTCTCTCCTCTCTCCCCCGTTTTCCCTCCATTTTTCCACATTCCATTCCCGCCCAAAGCTCCACCATAGCTGTTGAGCTTCCTTTCGTATTTCGAAATAATACCCATTCCACCATAGCTGCTGAGCTTATTATCTTGAATCTCCTTTCCAGTTTTAGGCAATACAAGCTGAGATCCCCCACATTTGGGTTATACGGAATTTCGTTAAATCTGGTCGTCGTTTCTTATCCATTAAAGGAGAAATCTTGTTCCTCCAATTTTAATCGTATCAATCCAGTCATATCCGGTAAGTGTACTAAATTTTCGAACATGTTTTTTGTTGTTTTTGTTGATTCGGGGTTGTTACGGATTCAGTTCCTCCGAATAATCTGCGTGAAATTCCAAACACCATTTCGACTTTCCTATGGCCGTAATTGTAATTCCAAACATATCGCTGGCATTTTACGCGGCGTATGTATATTATTGGAATTTTCACAGATAATGTTCGGAACATTCTGTAGGATGTTTGAGCGTTCTGTTGAAGTTTGGAACATCTTGCATTAAGCATCGAAAAAGTGTAAGGTGATGTTCAGAACGTCTGCATGAGATGTTCCAAACGAGCAATACTGAGGTTCGGAACATCTTGCATCGAGCAATGAAAAACTGTAATCTGATGTTCAGAACGTCAGGAAGATGTTCCAAACGAGAACATTGAGGTTTGGAAACATACTGTATAAATATTAGTAATACTAATAGTTGGTCATTCCAATTTATTGCAGGTGACCATCGATGGGTGAGGTTATATTGGGAGTTAATTATCAAGGTGAATGGGTGGAGCGTTCTAAATGTTATGCTTGGGTTCCGAAGGTTAAAGAGTCAAGACCCATTCTTGTGCCTAGAGATGTTACGTATGATGTTCTACTTAACAAAATCATCGGAAGTTGGGGGATAAGAGACAATCCGAGGGATATTTGCATTACTTACATGCTGAGTGTTGCCGCAAATCAAAAGACTCCTCCCGTTACAATAAGAAACGATGATGATGTACGCCTTTATATGGCTGACGTTGATCGTAATGGTGCTAGGCCCACACTAAGGGTAATTGTGGTTTCAACGACGGAGGAATGTGTTGGTTCTAATGACCAAGAAATGCCAAATATTGGAGGGCATGATTTTAGTCAGCGATTGGATGACTTACATGAAGAAGTAGCAGAAGAAGACAGAGGAGGAGGGGTAGAAGAAGACAGAGCAGGCGTAGATGTAGATGAAGAAAAAGAAGAAGAAGTAGAAGACAAATATGTAGAGGAACATCCTGCCATTTATACCCCTGTGTTTCCAACACAAAGCAGCGAGCCGATATTTCACTTCGTTGATGGCACAGGTTTTGAAAAAGGTATGACTTTCCCCAATAAGAAAGAACTGGTCACCAAATTGAAGATTGCAGCAGTTAAACATCGTTTTAATTACAAACCATTGAAGAATACTGCAAAGATTTTTAATGCTAGATGTTTAGATGTGAAATGCAAATGGTGGTTAAGGGCAATGAGGTATAAAAGTAATGATAGGTTCTACATTAGCGTTTACAATAACATGCACACATGCGGTGTCCAACATCATTCCAGTCATAATTCACACGCCTCTGCCCGGATAATTGGTGAGTTCATGAAAGGTAAATATTTAATGGGAAAAGGTCCAACCACAAAAGCTGTCAGGGAGTCCCTTAACAACGATTTTGGTTGTAAGGTTAGCTACTGGAAGTGTCTTAGGGGCTGTCAATTTGCAAAATCTTTGACACGGGGAACACATGCGAAAGGTATTGAAATTCTTGATGCTTATGCTTATATGGTTAGGAGCAAGAATCCAGGAACCAAGACAGATTTGAGGCTTTCTAGCACAGGGAAGTTCTTTTATTTTTTTCTCTCTTATGGAGCGTGGATCAGGGGATTTACTTACGTGAGAAAAGTCCTAGCCGTTGACGGTACACATTTGTCTGGCGAGTATGGAGGGGTCTTGCTGTCTGCTGTTGCTCAGGATGCAATGAGTCACGTATTCCCTGTTGCTTTTTGTGTTGTAGACAAAGAGTGTGACGACTCATATGAGTATTTTTTCGAACAATTACGCTGCATAGTTTCAGATAGTGAAGAGTTGTGCATAGTTTCGGATAGACATCCGAGCATCTCGAAAATGGTCGCCCAAGTGTTTCCTTCTGCACACTATGGAGTTTGCATGTGGCACCTTGGTGAAAGCATCCGAACAAAGTTTCAGTTTGGATTCAGTCTTCATAAATACTACACTGCAGCAAAGGCATACAGGGTAGAGGAATTCAATGATGCTATGAATGAGATCAGGGCTATTGATTGGAGGGTAGCGGATTATCTTGAAAATATTGTTGGCTATCATAGATGGAGCAGATTATATTTCCCAGAAAACAGGTAATATTACTGTCTGCTTTCAATATGTTCCAAACGTCACATTGCGCTCTCCGAACATAACATATATGTTCAAAACATTATAGGAATATTTATTTTCCGATGATGTTCCGAACTCATTATCGGAGTTCTGAACGTGTGAGTCATGTTAGGAACATCACTAATGTTCCGCACTTCTTATTCCTATATCTTCACTTGTGCTTTATGCTAGGAACATGTTTTGACTATTATAATTTTTATTCTTTTTAATAGGTTTGAAGTTATGACATCAAACATAGCTGAGTCCATTAATTCCATGCTGAAAGAGCAAAGAGAATACCCCATTGCTGCCCTCTTGAAGGATATAGGTAGGAACTTTGCGGAAAAATTCCACACTAGGGCCATGAAGTTAATCAACCACCCAAATTTATGCGTCCCAGACGTTGAAATAAAAATAAGGAAGAATAAAGAAGCGGGAGACAAGCTAGTTGTCAACAGGAAGGGAACTTATGGTTTCGAAATCATTAGTCCAGGGCATGAGGCAGAAGTTGATCTATATGAGAGGACATGTACATGTAGGGAGTTCGATCTTGATCAGTTACCTTGTGTACATGCTATGGCAGCAATTAGGGGGTTGCATGGCGATGAATATGGAAGTAGAGTGTATGAATACACTTCTGGATATTACACAACACAAGCATACATCCTTGCCTATGCAGAGCCTGTCAATGCAGTACCTCCTGAAGAATCATGGGTCGTCCCTGCTGAAGAGATACTTTATCCAGTGCCTCCGCCCCCAAAGCCGAACAACCGTGGAAGGAGAAGGGTTAACCGGATTCGATCTATTGGGGAGCGTCTTCCAAAGAGGAGAAATAAATGTGGCAACTGCAAGAGATATGGGCACAAGAAAACTACATGCCCCGTTGTTCGTAGTGGAAATGAGGCTACAAGTCAGCCTACGAATTGAGTTTGTGAATTGGATATTTATATCATCCTCGTTATAATTTCAATTATTTGGATTATTTGGATATTTATTTGAATTGCATAATGGACTTTTCGTCCTACTTGTATTGGTCATCTTGTGTACATATTTGGCCAAATTTGTTATTTAACTTATGGTTTGCACAGATTTGCTTTACTGCATCTTTTGTGATTATGTTGTGCACATAATTGCATATTGTTCGCAACACATCCATTTTGTTTAGGATATTACATATGATGTTCCGAACGATGTCAAGGCATGTGAAAGCTTGTGAGGTCTTTATTTCACAATTCACAGTCGTAGCGTTTACCAAGTGCTACCTTATAGGAAATGTTCGGAACCTCGTGTCGATGATATTATATTATACTTTTATACGTGACGTTCCGAACAAGCTATTCAAAATTTAAAACACACAAACGGCTACAATGAACAGTTGGGAACGCAAATACCAATACACTAAACGGCTAAAATACAAGTTGGTTGCTGCAACAGTCACGTCAAAAAACACATTGACACTTGTAAATATGCGTCCCTTCATTTGCTTCAAAACATCTATAAATACCTCCACTTTGATGAACACTCAATTCACAATTCATTTCGCATTAACCAAGTATTACGTTCAGTTTTCACTAGTTTCTATATCAAGGAAGAACAAGTTGAGGTACTCAAGTTTTCCATATTTTCTGCCTTTTTTCTAAAACGATTTCTCCATCTAATCTGTTTATATTTCCTTAAACATAACTATCCACTTTGATTCTTTTCTAAATTTTAAACAACTTTTCATGCAGATGGCCAATAACGCATTAAACGATCCATGGAATAAGTACCACCGAGTCCGAGAGCCTCCAAACAAGTCGCTTCCCATAAGACTGCTAGACGTGCATTATGAAGTTGTTGACATCAAAGAGGTAGCAGATAATTGTGAGAGGTCCATTCAAACACTCGAGACAAAACTTGAGCAGATGCAATTGCAGATAGATCGGATTGAGAGGATTTTGCAAAATCAATTCGGTGGAGATCCAAACAATAACGAAGACGCTATTATATATTAGATGTTTAAGTAGTTCTACTGTTTATGAATATGCTTTTGTATCTCTGTTCAATTAATATTATTATGAAGGTCTTTAATTAGTACTGTTAAACTGTCTCCAAACCATCCTGTTTGCTTATAGTTCGCAACACATCAACTGTCGTTTAGGATATTATAGACGATGTTCCAAACGACAACTTGGCCTACTCCATTTCTGGAAAACTTAATAAAATCATACAACACGTTCGGAACATAATACGTGTGTTCCATCATGAAAACAAATGTTCGGAACATAACGGTTATGTTCCAGATACAACTGATGATCATTAACATTATCCACGTCCAAATATCCAGAATGAAAACAAATGTTCGGAACTTTACTAATATGTTCGTCACATTAAACAGCCGTTCGGATCGCACAATTGTTAATGTTGTTATCTTCGGGAGAAATGATGCTCCATACATATAACGATGTTTCGAACATCAACGGGAAGTTCGTCGCGTTTATCCGATGTTCCGAGCGCGCTCTTCTATTGTTGCTATCTTCATCACACTCTTCACATCTAGAGTGGTTAGAGTGACAAACTATGATCATTATATACCTACAAAGGACCCAATATACCTGTAAGAGCGATAAATTCATCCACTTTCATCACAAAGACCACTTAGAGTAGTTTGTGGGACAAATGGTGATCCTTATGAGTAGAAATGGACAAGTAGAGTCGTTAGAGTGGGAAATGATGATCATTACGACTAGGCAGGACCCAACAATACTTGTAAGAGTGGAAAATGATGATCAATATGATAATAAATGACCAACTATACTTGTAAGAGTGAAAAATGATGATCACTATCACTATAAATGACCAACTATACTTGGTATAGGGAGAAATGATGATCCATACATATAATAAATGACCAACTATACTCGTAAGAGTGATAAAGGATGATCATTATACCTAAAAATGATCCAAGATACCTGTAAGGGTGCATTATGATGACCATGATGAGTAGAAATGGCCAACTAGAGTTGTTCGACAGACAAATGATGATCCTTCTAATCTAGAAATGACCCAACATACCTGTATGAGTGTCAAATGATGATCATTTTAACTAGAAATGACCCACTATACTTGCTAGGGTGACAAATGACGATCACTAACACTATAAATAACAAATTATGCTTGTTATAGGGAGAAATGATGATCCATACATATACCGATGTTTCGAACATCAACTTGACGTTCGTCGCGTTCATGCGATGTTCCGAGCGCGCTGTTATATTGTTGCTATCTTCATCACACTCTTCACATCTTGAGTGGTTAGAGTGACAAACTATCATCATTATATACCTACAAAGGACCCAATATTCCTGTAAGCGCGATAAATTCATCCACTTTCATCACAAAGACCACTTAGAGTAGTTTGTGGGACAAATGGTGATCCTTATGAGTAGAAATGGACAAGTAGAGTCGTTAGAGTGGGAAATGATGATCATTACGACTAGGCAGGACCCAACAATACTTGTAAGAGTGGAAAATGATGATCAATATGATAATAAATGACCAACTATACTTGTAAGAGTGAAAAATGATGATCACTATCACTATAAATGACCAAATATACTTGGTATAGGGAGAAATGATGATCCATACATATAATAAATGACCAACTATACTTGTAAGAGTGATAAAGGATGATCATTATACCTAAAAATGATCCAAGATACCTGTAAGGGTGCATTATGATGACCATGATGAGTAGAAATGGCCAACTAGAGTTGTTCGACAGACAAATGATGATCCTTCTAATCTAGAAATGACCCAACATACCTGTATGAGTGTCAAATGATGATCATTTTAACCAGAAATGACCCACTATACTTGCTAGGGTGACAAATGACGATCACTAACACTATAAATAACAAATTATGCTTGTTATAGGGAGAAATGATGATCCATACATATACCGATGTTTCGAACATCAACTTGATGTTCGTCGCGTTCATGCGATGTTCCGAGCGCGCTGTTATATTGTTGCTATCTTCATCACACTCTTCACATCTTGAGTGGTTAGAGTGACAAACAGCCACTTAGAGTTGTTAGAGTGGCAAATGATGATCATTATGACTAGGTAATTAAAGTGAGATGATCAGTATCACCCTAAATTACCAAGCATACTTGTTAGAGTGACAAATGACTGCACATCCATCTTTGTGGTTTCGAACATGCTAAATATGTTTGTCACGTGAACAACACGTTCGGAGCAGCATATTTCGATATTGCTATCTTCATCGTTCTGTTAACGGATTTGTTCAGATCAGATCACGATATGATTGAAACATGAAGTGTGTCGTGCGGAACGACTTAGGGTACATTAGTAAATTATAGGACAAAATAACAATTTCAAATGAAATTTCTTGATCATTACTGCACAAAACATAACAATTGGAAATATAGAAACTAAACTATGAACCAACACTTGATCCAAGTACAGAATATGAGAACGATTAGCACCACGACTATTAGTACCCCAAAACCCAATTTTTTCCGCCATAAACGTGCCGCTTTCCTCTCTTCTTCAACAGCTTTCAACTTCTTAAGTAGACCCCATATTACTCTCTTTGCTTGATCTGACATCTCTTCATCATGCCATCTAAAGTAGTTGCAACCATTTGCCTACATAAAAAAATAAAATAAAATAAATACAACAAACAAATAAATTCAAGAAAGAAAATAAACCCACCACCTAACCTGACCATATTTGCATCCGTAAAACCTCCTTCCTGGGTTTAGCTGCGTCCACGATGTTGTTAACTTCGCATAATCTCCACATCGACAAAATGGTACAACACTGCCGCTATTAACGGATCTACTTGACATTTTAATCTGGATGTTTGATGTAATTGTGTAAACTTGTTTTACAAATAATGAACGCATATATAATGTGTTGGGTGGTGTATTTTTATTACCGTTGGTAAATAAATGTTGTTCACGCGCCCAATGTAATAATCTATCACGACATTGGGCTAGATCGAAATGATGTTCGGAACATCGTGTAAAAGATATGTTACGCGAATTATACTTATGTACACTGCCGTTCCGAACAAGAGATTCAATATTTGAAATTCAAAAAAGGCTACAATACAATTTCCAAATACCAATACACCTATCATCTAGAGTAGTAGACTAGACTTGGTTTGCAGGTAGGCCGAAATGATGTTCGGAACATCATTTCGTAGACTAGACTAGGTGAACATCATTTCGTAAACTAGACTAGGTCTGCAGGTAGGTCGAAATGAGGTTCGGAACATCATTTCGTGGATACGTTACACCAATTACACTAATATAGGCTGACGTTCGGAACCCGTTCAAAATTTGAAATACAGAAACGGCTGCAATACAACCCGCTCAAATACCAATACACGAAACGGCTACAAACGTTTCGGTTGCCTCTCTCAACTTCTATAAATACCCAACGGCTCAAAGCATTTCAAACCATATTCATCAACTTACAATTCAAGGAATCACAAACTATTCATCTTAAAAAATGGCACGTCAACCACGAACAAGAGGAGCAAGAGGATCCTCCACGGCTAGAGGAGCCTCCACGGCCAGAGGAGCCTCCACGGCCAGAGGAGCCTCCACGGCCAGAGGAGCCTCCACGGCTAGAGGTGCCTCCACGGCTAATATAGCCTCCACCTCTAGGGCATTATCATTTGCAGACGAATCACAAACTGAAAGGGCTATTGACATATTGGAACAACTAAGGGCAGAAGTGTGGGGTTGGAAGTTCCAGTTTGAGGGCTTCCTACATGACTACAAAAAGGACGTCAGAAAGATGGCGAAGGAAAGGCGTAGGATCACAAGAATGCTCAAAGGGCTGCTTGCTGATAAGGGGATCCATTACCTTGACTTCTACTCCTCTCCTTGACGCTAGATTTGGATGTTCCTATTAATGTTATTATATATATTTCTTTTTGAATCTTTATAATCTAGTATCTTTTGGTAGAATGCTAGTATAAGTAGCATTCCTTTTGTAAAGCACTGACAGTGATGTGCAGTTTCTCCATTTGAATGCTAATATAACTAGCATTCTTTTTTGTAAAGCTCTACAATGATTATCAATGGAAATTACTTTTATCTAGTTCAGAACTCCATGATGCCGTTCAGAAAGGTTTTGTGTCGTTCTGGAACATTATTGACCTTTATACAATAAGAGTATCTCGTTTGGAACATCGTAATTTTGCAGAAAACATATATATCTTGTTCTGAACAATTGATGAGCACTCGATATGCTCTGTTCTTTTTCTAAAAACACTAATCCATCTATCTATAATTAAAATAACCACAGTATACCGAACGATATTAATAATGTTCCGAACATCTTGTTAAAATCTAAAAGGCACAACAGTTACAATATTATCAGTTGCACTCGTTTGAGTAGTACATAACGGTTACGATAAAGCCCTTCCCAACAGACTCGTCGATTGCCCCTTTGTTCACATTCACACATTGATAAATACCCAACAGTCACACATTGATCTACAACATTTCAAAATGCCTCGTCGTCCAAGAACAAGGGGAGCACCTATAAGAGGAGCATCGAGTTCAAGATGGTCTAGACTTCCTTCCTCGAGTTCACATTGAGATTCTGGAAATTCGACCAATGGCTTGGACCAATTAAGGTATGAAGTGTGGGAATGGAAATTCAAATTTGAAGAATTCTTCCATGATTATAGAAGGGACATAAGAAGGATGAAGAGAATGCTTAAAGGGCTCCTTGCTGAAAAGGGAATTGATTATGTCCCGTACTCCACACCACCAGGAACACCACCTGAAGCACCACCACCCTAAGTTCGATTGCTTATGATTATTTTAGTTATAATTTTATATGTTTATTATATTATTGTGCCGTTTGTGTCTCGATATAATATGTATTTTGCATTTTCTAAGGAACGACTTGTCGTTCCAGAACGAAGTATTATTGTTCCAGGGTAAACTTAATTAAATGTTGCAGATGTTTGGAACATCACTTTGCATTTCAGGAACAGACTCATGTCGTTCTGGAACTGATGTAATAATCGTCAGTATTTAATATTTAAGCACATCAAAAGCTGTTACTTGTTACTTGGCTAAGAAAATAAAAGTCATCCATACCTAATTACAAACCCAAAAAAAAGTTAAAAGATTATCCAAATATTACATATTACCCAAATCAAGGCTTCATTTTCCCGTCGAAAATATAAACTGCAAAACGTCGCCTCCACCGATCAGCCTCGTTGTCACAAATTTTGTCCATGGAGGTGTTTGTAATGAGATGCTCAATGTACATCAACGCGAACACTCCACAGGATTGCCCTGTTAGATTTTGTGGACAAAGTGATCTTGGCACTCTCTCAAACGACCACATGTCTCCTTCATTACACATCGGATCCAATTCTTTGAATAGCTTAGAATTTCTGACATAGATCGGGAACATGTACAGAATGGGAACAATTATTGGCAAGAACTTTTCATCATCATTAACACCATGATTGCAATCATACACCCAAACCTTCGCTTCAACCATGTCAAACACCACCAACACGTAGTGATTGTCGTTGATGTTGAAGACGGCGAAGATCCTCTTAGCACCGGCCCAACACCTACCCGCTGGGTAGGGTAGCTTTCCATGTGCATACTCCAGATAATCATCATCAAACTGATACTCCTTCAGCACTTTGTCAAGCGGTAGCTGTTTTTTTTCGCATCTGCTTCCAGTTGGTAGTACCGTTTTTTCATGTTTGTCAAGAATGCCATATCCAAAATGAGGTCACTTTGATCGTAATGATAGGGGTAATTCAAATGCCTCTCCCGCATCATTGTCAGCACAGCTTCAACATACTGCAGAACATATAAGAGAGACAAAAAATAATTGGAGTGTAAGTGAGTGGTGAAAGGAAAGGTCTGTCTTTCCGAACATCATTCCATGTTCGGAACGACTGTGTGATGTTGTTCCAAGCATACTAATGATGTTCCGAACACAGTTAGAATGTTCCCTACAACGATGTGAAGTTCAGAAAATCATTCAAAAATAAACTTACAATGTCCCACATCCATTGTGTCTTGTCCACCAGTTCTTTGAAATCTAGGTAATTCATCGGCAATCCAAGAAAAACATCTTTTTGTTTCTTCCTCTTTTTGATAAATGTGCTCAACGCCAAAACTTTTTTCCGCTTCAATGGCTTGTAAATATCCACTGGCAGCCTCGGACAAACTTCTTCCTGCTTCTTCTCCTCTTCTGTTTGTGGTGATTTCACAGCCTTTGCAGGTTTTACAATAGTTTTACTCTTCAACTGCTCAATCGTCTCCTTCACGGCCGCCATCTCCATCACCATGCCTTTACGCCAATCGTCGCACTCTTTGCAATTGCAACTGCTACATTTGGGGATGTCGAATCCATCACCACCAGAAGAATCACCTTTGATTTGCTCAGAAGCACCATCCTTTGTCTCGTAAGGCACGATCTGTTGCTCATAAGCCACGATCTTTTCATCATAAGCAACCATCTTTTGATCGTAAGCCAAAATCTTTTGCTCCATTGCTTCCCTCCATCCGCTGCATTCACCACATTTGCAGCCTCTGCAATTGGAGCTCCTCTTTACTATACCAACTTCAGTGATACCGGCAACTTCAAACTCACCGCGAACTACATCACCATCACCTTTGTTTCCAATGTCAATATTTACATCTTGCAGGCCACCAATTCCCTCTTCCTTGTATTCACCATCACTTCCAAACATCGTCGTTTCTGGGGCTTCCATAGCTTTAATTTCTATCACTTGTCTTGGAGGGGTTGCAGGATTGTTGTTGAAGATACAAATTGTAGTGCCACCAACAAGGCCAATGCTGCAAGCATCCTCAAACACTTTACAAAAATGATCTATTGTGTCGTCCTCTAAGTCATCAAATGGCATGAGGTCTAGAAAGTAATCCATGTCCAGCTCTTCATCGGTAGGAATGAGGAAAGGGTGAACAACCTGTTAATATACCCAACAACATTAAATAAATATCAACTAAATTTTAAGAATCTTTTAATGTTGTTTGGAACAAAGTCTTGTTGTTCGAAAACATCGGAAAAGGATGTTCCGAACATTGTTGACTGTAGAAGTTGAGGGTTCTTCATTAAGATGTTCCGAACATCAATTAGAAATATCTCAGCAACAACGAGGTTGTTCCAAACATTACATAACATATATGGAAAACGAAATACTTACAGGAACATCTTGTTGGTCAAACAACCTGTCCGTATCTCTTTCACAAATTTCAGTAAGCCTGTTTATGATCCTTGGGATTGTTTTTTCTTTTGGCAAATCCTTTGGTCTCAAGGCAGGAATGGCTTCATGAGCCCAGGCCATGAATGCCCATGGAAAGCCATAAAGATTGTAAGTCTGGCTTCCTTCTGCACGAGGTTCCATTGGCTTGATCAGATATTCCATTGTTAATTCAAAACTCATCCTACCCCAAGGATAACGCTGGAATTCTGCAAGATCGGCGGACAAGCACACCACCCATTCCTCTATTCCATATTTGGAATCCCTCGCACACAGAATAGTATGAACAAACCAAGCCATGCACAGATTTAAATACCACTTCTTGGGACAGGTTCTAGAACATACCAACTCAAGCAAGTCACCAGACTTCACAGCTTGCTTTTTCTTCGGCTGTTTTTGTTTTTTGGGCTTGTTGAACTTCCTCTTTGCGGGTGAAGGTGATGGTGAGGGTGAAGGTGAGGCTGAGGGTGACTCCTCCTCCTTCTTCTTCCCCTTCCGCTTCCCACTACCCTTCTCCTTCTCCTCCTTTTTCTTCTCCTCCTTTCCCTTTATCTCTTTCTCCTTCTCCTTCCTCTTTTTCTCCTGGAAATAATCAACAACAAACTTCCACAATTCTTTCCCCTTTTCATTCATTTTATCCATGTACTCTTTACTTGGATAGGGCCCACAGTTTAGCCCTGTCATTAGTGCAAACTCGGATAGGCCAAAACGTGCTGGCAATCCATTGAAGGATATCCAAACCTCTTTCTTCTTCTTGCAAATAATCCTTCGCATGAGGAGGTTATGCACCAACTTGGTGCCAAACAGTGGATATTCTGGTAATTGCAAGAAAGGACCGAAACAGCTATTGGCAAATCCCCTTCTCACCTGCAATTTTTTCAGTACCTCCTTGAACTGTATCATACCCCTAGCCAACGAAGAACGAACAGTAATCTTCCCATTAAAAGGTTCATTGTTGGTCAGGAAGGTCTTGAAGAGACCCTCAACGTTACTCTTGAAAGTAGCATGACCAACGTCTTCATACTGCACATAATTTTAGCATAAAATTAATAAAATGAATCACAATGATAGTAAATTAATAAATGTTCGGAACATGAGTATGCTGAGGTTCTGAACGACAGTTGCTACTGTTGGGAACAACATGTATCGTGTTCCGAACGAGAGCTACCAGCCTTAATGTTGATGTTGGGAACGTACAAAATGTCGTGTAGAACATCAACATTGGCGTTCCGAACAATACGCGTTTCAATTCAACTATTACCTGGTCTTCCTCCAGTTTCAATCCAGATGTTCCTTCAGCAGTTTCCTTCTCTTCACCTGCTTCCTCTTCAACATTTCCACCTGCATTATTTACAGCTTCCCCATCTATTTTAACTCTTTTTTCACGATCCTTCAGAAAGTTGCTTTTTAAAATTACATCTTCCGCCTCTCTTCTACTTCTTTTGCTGCTTCTTGGACTCTCCCCTGTTTTATCTGCTTCCCCCTCTACTTCTTCTCCTTTTTCTCTACTTAAATGATCAGCCTCTACATTTTTTTTACCACCATCTTCCTCTTCCTTTTCACCATCACCATCTTCCTCTTCCTTTTCACCATCACCATCTTCCACTCCAGTCCTCAAAAAATCACTTTTTAACAGTTCATCAATACCGGCGTCGTCTAAATCCACCCTTCTTTCACCCTCATC
Source organism: Petunia x hybrida (assembly GCA_037355625.1). Taxonomy (NCBI): domain Eukaryota; kingdom Viridiplantae; phylum Streptophyta; class Magnoliopsida; order Solanales; family Solanaceae; genus Petunia; species Petunia x hybrida. The sequence continues at coordinate 7,228,131 of JBBBVM010000059.1, read as the reverse complement.
TGCAGCCCTCTCCAAATCCTCCCCACCTTTACTTAGATCATAACTTGGTGCTGGACTTTGGCTTTCCTCTTGTTTATCACCTTTGTTCCGTGGACCTGCTACTTCTCCTTGGCTACATTCGTCACTCTCCACAACTAATTTTCTTTTAGTGGGTTTAGTAGTTCTTGGGCGTTTAGGAGTAGGTTCTAAATCTGTTGGAGTACGTTCCGAATCTGAAGTACTAGGCTTGTCAAGTTTCTTCTTCGGCGAAGGGCCCTTTTTCTTAGAAATTTCCTTCTTGGGAATCTTTGTAGGCTGCTTCTTCTGCTCATCTTCATCTTTATTTCTCGGTCTTAAATTTACCATTTTTCTGCAAAGCAAAACAAGGGGATACTAAATTTAGTTACAGAAGAAAAACATGAACATCCTATTAGATGTTTAGAACCTTCAGCAACTATGGTGTTCGGAACATCAAGACACATAACAGCAATAACTTCAATTTGCAACTAAATAAAGCAGTGTTGGTTCCCAGAAAACCCTCAAAATCGTCACAATTTAACCAAAAAATGTAAACGCCCTAAAAATTTCAGTTGAACATCGAAAATCCCCTTTGTAGTTCGGAACTACTTTACCCATTAAAACACATAATGCCATTCAATTTCAACACAATATTACACCTTTTGTACAAAAACAAACACTCAAATCATCGTTAATCACTGTCGACGAAAAAATTAAAATCTAAAACCAAGGTTCGACATTTACACCACAGTTTAAATGAGAACGACATAGTTTACCTTTTATATAAAATACTTTGTTGTATTTGCTGGTCGGATTCCTTGAAAACACAGAGAATTTGGAGTGAAAAAGGAGATGAAGTGTGAAGTTGGTTGAAAGAAAAGCCACGCGGGGAAGGGGAAAGGGGTTAACTGATGAGTGAGGTGTGGTGTTCCCAAGGTTTGAAATAATTATTATGTATATTTTAAGAAATACCCTCAAGTTTTAAAAGTGTTAATTTGGTCCATGATTAGTGTTAATCAGACTTAGAAATAAAAGAAAATGGAAAAGAAAATCAGAGATCCTTTTCTGCCAAAAAAGAGTTGTGCGGTTCTGGAACGCTACATTTCACTAGTAACTCACCAACTTGATCTAAAGTTTCACCAACAAAACGACACAGCGCCAAAACGGTTTCCAACAATATTAAGTATAAAACGAAAATTGCATATAAAGTGTGGAAGTCGGCGTGAACTTGATTCTCCTAAGACTATTTTGATAAAATAATTTCATGTGAATAATATTAACAAAGACGAAACCAGCAGCGGAACTCAACATATATTTTAGGGTTTTTACGGTAAGATTTTAGACCTATGTAATCTGGCTCTGACGCTAATTTGTTAAATTAATTTTACAACACATTATTACATAGATCAAGAACACTTAGTGAACAAATAAATACGTGAGGAAGAGAGCATACCTCTATCCACCATGGCAACATAATATTGGAGACGAACCAAGGCCAAGTCTTTCCTCTCCTTGAGCTTATGAGAACTGACAGCTTAATGGGAAGTTGTCTACAACAGGTTAAGCCAGGAGAGGAGAACTAACTTTATATATATAGGCTTAAAAGCCTTAACCTAATGGGTCCATCCATAATAGGCCCACAGGTTTATCAACAGACTTACACTGTTGTCAGCCCACATCTAATAAATACAAGAAACAATACAGACCCTTAATGGAAGTAAAAATTTCGCGTAGGGGCCTGTTTGGCGCGCGCTAAAAAGTTGGAATTAAATAAGGGAGATTGGGTTTGGGTTCACTTCCGAAAGGAACGCTTCCCGAACCAAAGAAAGGGAACGTTGGCTTCTCGAGGGGATGGCCCATTTCAAGTGCTGAGCAAGATCAACAACAATGCTTATGTGATCGACATCCCTAGTACGTATAACGTGTCCAACACCTTTAATGTTGCTGATTTAGTTCCTTGTATTGTAGGTCAAACTTCGGAGGATGAAGAGGGCTCGATTTCGAGGACGAAATCTTCTGATCAAGTGTTCGAAAAACTGAGGCCAATGACACGAAGCCAAGCCAAGCTGAGCTGCTGCACGATGTTCACATTTACTTGGCTTGGTCGAAGGAAAGCAACTACTCCGAAGCTGAGTGGCCGAGCTCAAGAATCGAAGGCTTCATCTATAAGCTTGAGCTCGAAGAGGGGAGTGACCGAACCCCAACCGAACAGTCAACATCGACGCCGAAGTAAAAGCAAATGACCGAAAGAAGAGCGATCGATGTCAAGAGTGAGCTGAGCTGAACAACTGAGCACCGAAGTGAAGAAGCTCGAGCTCAAGTGTTCGAATTCGAGTGTTCGATTGAAGGAGTAACCGAACACTCACTATGCAGCCCTACGTGGCTTACTCCTATTGGACGCCTGTGACCATTTACTGTTTTATCCTTAGCTTAGTCTATATATACTCCTTTATATTTCACTTGTAAAGTAGTTGTTGATAAATATTTTGATATAGCAGTTGCTATTGAGTGTCTCCGATGGAGCCCAAACCCCGTTGTGGGATTTTAAAGAACTTGTGTCAATCGGTGTGAGTCGTTTGAACATTTTCTTCCTTGTCATTCAATTTGCAAGAAGCGTTGTCTTTCTTGAGGATTGTTGCTTAGTAAAGGTGATTTTTGTTTCCGATTCGATCGAGCTTGAGACAAGTTCCTCAATATTCTTTTGAGTCGAAGCAAGATTTGTCTTGCTTCTACTTTGTTCTTGTTTTCTTCTGCGTTTCTTCGTGTTTAGCTTAACCGTCGGTTTTGCTTGCACCATTCGTACTGACTGTCACGACCCTTTTTCAACTTAAAAAAGAGGAAAATTATTTATTTAAAGGTCAGTGACGATGTTCAAAGGTACACAAATTTTTAGAGATATCGGAGTCGCCACTTGACAAGTTAAAGGTGTGCCAAGTCACCAAAGTGGTGTACCTAGAACACCTATGACTCGTAAATGGTCTGCGTCAGAGTTCCGGGTAAGGATCTCGGTTAACTCTCGGGAAGGTGTTAGGCACCCTCGAGTCCTGTGCCAAGCACAGTTGCTTTCATTGACGCATTTCGACTCTTTGAAATTGTTTGTCGTATTTGCCTTCGTTTGTTACGCTTCGATTTGATATTAATTTTGACGTTCAAATGGGAACTTAAATCGAGATATAATCGCACAAGTACTTCACTCGTTCGAAATCTTCCGACTTAAGTCAATTAAATCGCACAGGCACTTCACCCGTTCGAAATCTCTTGACTTAAAATGAATTCCCATGTGATCAAATAATTATCATTTAATTAAACTCGGCTCGGCCTATTAACTTGCCTAATCGAGTGTCTCTAAATAATGCCTACTCGTGAATGTTGCTTATTATATTTTGCCTTCGATTTGTTACTACTTCAATATAATTTTCCCATTCAAAATCTCCACTTAAGATGAGCTACATGTAAACCCTTCACACAATTGCTTTAGTCCAGTTTCAACAAACTGTCGAAATATTTGATTTTTTTTTAAAAAAAAAAAATTCCATAAGTTTCCCAATTTAAGTAAGACTCATTATTTTTTAAGGTAGGGCTTGAAGCGTTTGCCCACTGTACAACATTTGCTTATTAAAACTACCTTACATTGATGTTCTAGTTTGCTAATTCATTTCAGCTCTAACCCATTTTACATATGTTAGCTAATATGGCATAAACATACTTGAAAAAAGACGTAGAAAAAATAACAGCCCTTTTGGATCTTAATAGGCAGTCTTTACACATTCATGGCTATAAGATGGGCAAAAAATCATACATGATACATAGAGAAAAATTAGAAAAATTTACCTTAGTAGCAAAGTTTCCCAACCAAACAACAATGATACACCAAGTCCAAAGACAAGCAGCAACGCACCAACACAGCAACCTTTACCAGCCTAAACTCAGATCCTCATTTTGCTAGCTATTTCTCTTTCTTCTTCACTCTATTCTCTAAGTTTCTGATATTTTCTCCCTCTTTTTCCTCTCTTATTTTCCCTACTATTGACTCTCTATTTTTGCATCTTTTCTACTCTTTTTTTTTTCTCTAAATTTCAGATCTCATTTTTTCTCTCAGATTTCTATTTTTGGTACTTTCTTCCTCTCAAGTTTTGAGCAGTAAAAAATGTAGTATTTTTCAGATTTTTTTTTTGTTTTCTAGGGTGAAAAATGAAGGAGTAGTATCTCTCAGATCTGCCCTCTTCTTGGAGTAGTGAATGTCTCTTAAATAGACTATAAAGTAGAGTGAAAAATATTGGGTAAAAAGGACACAATCACATGTGTTGCTTTACTTTTCAGAAAAAAGTACTACACAACATGTGACTCTCTAAAATACCTATTGCCTCTTTTATGCTAAGCCTCTCACCTACCCTAAAAGCAAAAGTTGAACTATACTATTTATGCTACCCCTTTGTCCTATTTTGACTTGTGAATCTTAGGATTCCTTTTCAAATTTCAGATTTCAACTTATGTATTTTATCTTTTCAACTAAGACACAATTAACTTCTAAACAAATTCTACAGCAACTAACACTTAGACACATTTGAACAAACAAATTTCACCTAGGCATGAAGCTAACAGACAAGTTAAACAACACTAAACATCGAGCGTCAGGCCATTTCAAGCTTCGATAATACACAAGTAAACAACAAATACTTTGAACATTAGGAACAAATCCTAACATAAGAGACGATTGAATGCTTAAACTGTCGAAAGCTCACGAAAACTAGACAGCTTTATACTTGAAACAATGCTAACAAGACCATGACTTAGAGTTTTCACACTTTAACATCATGCTAGAATAATCTCTACAAACTAACCAAGGATCATACACAACAAGAAGCAAAAAGTATGTTCAAACTCAAAAAAAAACATCCTGACTTGATCATTACCATGAAACTCTTCAATCCAGCCTACTATGATTTCATCCAAACAAAACATCTTCCAATCTACTACTAAGACTTAGACAAAGGAAAAAAATTGACTAATAAGGCAAAACAAAGGGAAAGAACGGAATCATCCTCTAACCCGTTTCAAGCTAAATCCCGAATCGTTGCGGCGAGTGCGTCTTGCTGCCTCACGAATATGTAAGCATCAAAACCTTACCAATGTCATTGAAACAGCCCCTCCACCATCAGTCGTTGCATCAATACAATACCAACCAAATATATTCACCACCACGGCGTCACCACTGCCTCAATCATCACCGCGCCACTGAAACAACACCACGGCTAAGCCGTGTCATCACATCACAACTGCTATACGCAGCTTCATGCCACCCCCAGTTCAAAATGCTAACACCATCACGAACCCGAGCAACCTCAGTTCATCACGACACCACAGTTGCTACCATAGTTTCAAACAAACCCCTACGTCGCTCCCTCAACCGTGGCAGCCCCCAAATCCCCACACCATAGCATCACATCACCACCAAACGACCTCATCACAGCCACCATAGAAAAGGAGAAAGAAAAAAATAAGAAGAAAAGAAGAAAGAACATAAACGGACAGAAAAAAAAGAAGGCGGGGTGCAAGGGGACGGGTTTCTGGGAAATGGGGGTGAAACAAGTGAAAGAAAGGAGTAAAGGAAAAGAGGGAAACAAAACTTACCGGAAAAAATCAAAGGTCGCCGGAGTTGAGCTTTGACCGAGACTTTGACCGCCGATCTACGCGAATCGGCTATGATTTTGAAGAAACCGAGTTGAGAAATGGAAAGAGGGGATGAAAAGGAGTAGAGTGATATATTTTCGTATTTTTTCCGGCCACCGGAGGTGGTGGCCGGCGGCGGCGCCGCGGTGGTTCTACGGCGAGAGGCGAATTCCGGCGATCTGGAGCAAATTTGCCATAGTTTCCCTAGTCAGGAGACTAAGGGGGGGGGGGTGAGAATGAAATGAGAGTTTTTTTGAGTTTTATATATTGTGGATTTGGGCTCGGGTCAAGAAGTGGAACTGGGCCAGTGGATCAAGAGAGTGGGCTTGGCCCCTTTTCCTTTCATTTTCTGAATTGGGTCGACCCAATAGCACACTTAACACATAAATTAACAAGAAAATTTAATTAACTAAACTAAACAACCAATGACAACTCACACAAAATAATTACCAGGAACATTTAATTAATCACAAGATTTTAAATATCTATTACACTCAATCAATTCTATTTTTGGTAATTTTTGATATTTTCCTCCTAGTTAATTGACGGAAATAACTTAAATAAAGTGGTAAAATTCATGAAATAATTGAGCGAAAAATTCTGGAAAATTAGAATGATATTTTATCTATTTTTTTGAATTTGGTGCCAAACTTAGGTGATTACAGTGACGACAATCTACATCCCCGAGGTCAGAACCTTGAGCCTCGGTAGGCTATCACACCTTCAGCAGGATAACTACATATGACCTCAGCTCATTAACCCCACTTCCAAAGAATATGGAACATGAGTGGATTAGTGGGCAACACGGAGGGAATAACTTGTATTATACTTCTATAAATAGCATCCTATTTTATATTGTAATTATCTAGAAATACATATAGAAACTCTGCTAAAATTTGTACGCATAATCTATATTGGAATTTCATATTGACTGGACATCAATTTGTTCAATTTCATTATTTTATTTCAACGTTGATACTTAACATTGCTTGTAAACACGTTTCAAATTTGATTTGTTGTCCTACTTGATTTAGGTCAATAAAAGTTTCATTTAATTACTTAGTATAAATTGAATTTTTTAATCCTTGGCCTATCCCATGATTCTACAATGAATTCTTTCTCAAAAATTTGTGAAATTGAAGAACCTTGAAAGATGATAGGGTTCTTGAGTTTGAACTCAACAATGGAGTAAAAGCGGGATTTGAAGATGTTAATGGGGCCGGATTTACTTAATTTTCGAACATATGAACTCATGAGTGAATGGGTAATATTGTATTAATTTTAGATTTGGAATCCGAGGTGGGGCTCGATGAACAGGATTCGGACTGAGGTGGGCCCGGTCCCAAAGTTGGGGGTTTTCACCCCCCCCAATCATATTTTAACGCTCTAATTATGATTTTGAATAGTGTGATTGGATTGGAGTTCGTCTTTGCGACCTTTTTGGACTTACTCGGCCGTAGTACTTGGACCGCCTTTGAGGTAAGTGAGACTTGACCTCTATTTTGCTTACTTTTCTAAATGGGCATTATTTGAACTTGAGTAATGAGTTACGAGCTTCTAAATGATTAGTATATTGCGGGACAAGAGCATACTTGTCCGTATACATTAGATTGAGATTGTTTAACTTACTTAAACGATCAAGTTAGCTTTATAACGTTTGGTATTGACATGAATATGGTATTACTTCATACCTTACTACATTTGAGTGAAAGAGCACGACATTGATATGTGTATTTAACACTAGATGTGTTTCTTTCTATACTATGGAGTTATATATATACATTCCGGATTATCCATATTATAGTTCTCTTTTCTCGTTGGTATTTAGATTGTGGGCCACTGGTCTAGCCTAATATGGCGAGGGCCTATGTTATAGAGTTGATGAGCCACTGGTCCAGCCACAATGATGGTGAGGGCCTATACTATTATGTTGTATTATATTGTATAAAGAAAGTTGTGAAGTTATAGTGAATGATGGTACTTGAGTATTCCTTTATTATATTTATTATATTTTGGTGAGTATGTAGGCCTTATTAATGTTATCTTCTTATGTATTTTCAAAGACTTGTTCCGAAGGATAAAGTAGCGGGCTTGTCAATGATCTTACTGAGCTTCGGCTCATAACTTACTGCTTACATATGCAGATCCATCTTTAGCCATGCAGCTGGACTTTCTTGATCCGTTCGAGGTTGTGGACTAGAGTTGATTGAGGTGAGCCAACCGCATTATTTGTGGTGGCACAATGTCCTATCTTCCTTTATATTTTAGACTTTCCTTATATTTTGGGATGTGCCCTGGATTGTATGAACTCTTAGTATGCACCATTGACATTATGTATTGGGGATAGTTGTGTCGAGATTTTTGGGATATTTTATATTATTATGGTATCACTCTTTTCTCATTTAGTGCGATCATCTTTTAGTGTGTTGGTTTAGCCTTAATGTCATTAAATCGTCATATTGAACTTCTTACTCACTTCTTGGTTCGCCTAAAGGTAGAAGCTTAGGTGCCATCATGGTCCAAGAAATTGAGTCGTGACAATACACTAACAATATAAAAAAATTATTATACTATTTGTCAGAAGCGGAGTTATGATCTAAACTTTATGGGTTCTAAATTAGAAGAACAATGACCTCAGATATTAGTAATTAGGTTTCTAAACATAATTTTTGTTTATCTTTAATGATTAACATAAATGCAAGATTTGGGCTACAGCTATTTGGGTTAACCGAACTCGCACTCTATCTTTTACTCCAAAGCAGGAGCTAGCCTTCAAACGCGGGCAAACTTCACTCTTTTTTCGGAGAGCTGCCTACGTACCTCTCTGCCTCTGCTATCTGTGCATTTTAACTACGCGGTAACTTGCCTGAATTTTCAGGTCGCTAGCCTGTACCTTTTATGGAAGGTTTGCCTGTAGTCCTCTTTGTGCAGGCTTCTACTTTCTGCTAACCTATAAAGACAACTATTCAAGGTGTTATGTTACAAAATTCTTGCACTGTCAAAGGATCTGAATTCAGCGCTTGCACTATGACACCTAAGTTTATGTAATTATGTTATTCACCTACAGTAATGTTTCATATAAAACTTCAAGCTCCACCTTCAGCTAACTAGGTTTGCAGTTGTATTGTAAGAAAATTAAGTTATATATAACAGCCAAGATGAAGCTGTGCTGGAGACTGTTGATGTTTGGCATTTTATGCCAATATTTCCTTAATATTTCTGTATGTTTGAGCTTGTTATTCGCTCGTTTTATAGTTTGTGAATATGGTTTTGCACTAATTTTATGTCGTGTGTATGTAGGTTGTAATGCAGTGCAATTGGAGCTTTTAAGAGCATGATTGAGCAAGAAAAGATTGGATTTTGATTGAGGATTGGATCGAGCACACGAAGGCACAACACGAAACGAGAAAAGGAGAAACGAAACAGAAAAATTGGCTGGCGCTACAGGTGGCGCGCCGCGCCAGCCAAAGCGCCCAGCTTCTGGCACATTTTGCTGTGCGGCGCGTGGCAAAGGCGGAAGAAATTCGACGGGGTCTGCCTAGGGTCGCGCATTACGAGGCGCGGGGCGCCTGTTATAGCGCCCCTGGAGCGAATTTTTACTTCCTATTTCGTCTAGGCTTGGGTCTAACTTATTACTAGGTGTTTGTAAACCCTATAAATACTCTTTTACTTAGTTTTTGATAGGAGTTCAGACTTTGGAGCAAGTTTTGGAGGAGAGGGGAGGAGCCCTAGATATCTTCTAACAAGTTCTTTCCATCTTTCTCTTATTCTTCTCTTTAATTCTATCGTTTGTTCGTTCTAGGGTTAGAGCAAATACATGAAGGTTGATGTTTGAAAGTTGATTTCTATATATTGATTTACCATTACGGATTGTTTATTCTTTCTTGATCATAATTGTTTGATTATTGAGGCCTAATAATTGAACACTATCTATGATTTTTAGATTGAACTCGAAAGAGGGAATTTAATTACGCAATAAGAAAGAGTAGAGCTAGATTGTGAACCCGGGCATCGGGGAACTAATTTGTGAGTAGGATAGACATATATTTGCTCACCTAGCTTAACTAATCACAGAATTCGTTAATGCGTGCACGTGATTCAACCCATAGATATATAGGGATTGGAGTAGCCTGCATAGACCGTGAAGAATCGAAAGGTTTTCACGGGTACATTTAACCTGTAGTTAGCAATCTAGGAAATCAAGAAGTAGAATCAACTGAAAAACTCAACTGGATTGTTCGTAACTCTGACCCTGGACCGTTTCTTCTTTATTGATAACAACTATAGTCTGCTCTCGAATACTTGATTTCAGTTACTTGTTTTAATTATTGCATTTAGTTAGTAAAAATCTCAACCATTGGAAAAAGATCCCTGAATAGTTCTTAGGAAATTGTTTGCTAGAATTCAGTCGTAACAATAGTCCTCGTAGGAACGATACTCGATTTATCACTTTATTACTTGTCGACCACGTATACTTGCGTGTGCGTTGGGAGCAACAACTGTTGTAACTATTGGCGATATATTTCGGTTTCTTGAGTTGTACCACTGCATAATTAACTTTTCCTTACTTTTTGAGATGCAAGAAGGTTTAATTGTAACCTATTCATTAAAAAATACAGTAAAAAAATGAACTTTTGACTATGTATAAATTGTTAAATCCCCCTTTTATAAGAGGAATACTCTAGGTGTATCGGTTATTCAAGAATTGCTTTTTATAGGTTCAAGATCTAAGATATGACATTCTTGCAATATTTCGAATCTCCATAAATCATTTTTTTTGTAGGTTCAAATTCTTGATGTGGCATTCTAGCAATATTTTGAACCTGCATGTTAGAATTTGACTCTGCTATTGAGCACTGCCTGTGACGAAGAGGGAATCTTGAAGATAAACTAGAGTCTGGGCACATTGATAACAGGAAGATAACATACAACTAAACAATATAGAATACATTAAAAGTCACCTGAAAAACTTAATGGTTCATGTTCCAATTAATCAGTTACTTTTACAATGTTGTCAAAGATTCAAATTCAAACAGCTAACAAATTCATGAACTAATGTTACAATTACACTCAAAAGGGTTAAAAGGCACAAATTAGTAGAAAAAACAGAACATTCTCATTCTAATGCACGTAAAAGATATAAATTTCTCGAGGGTCCTGAGAAATTTGTGAGCACTTTTAACCAAACTCACCTACTCTGTCAAGGCTTGTCCTTTAACTATTAGCTTCCTCAACATTGGACTGAAGAGGCGTGGCATTGCCATTACTCTCGAGCTTGGATACCGCCTCTGGCCCACACAACCTCGTTAGCTCTTCCTGTCTCAGGTGCCAGGATGAAGAGGATAGTTGAGAATATTACTTAAAGTGAGGGCAATTGAGATGAACATACAAGAAAATAGAGGGGTGAAGTAAAGATACTTGAGGAGTTTTTACCTTTATAGAATTATTCTCCGAGGTAAGCTTCTCACATTCCACAGAGAGCCTCTGCAACTCGTCTTTGAGTGCATGATTCTCATTGCTCAATGTCTCTACCCTTTGTTGTAGCTCTTCACACTCAGCCTGTGGAGGATAGTAAGAAAAAGTCGAGACTCAGAAAACTTTACATTCTAAGGAGTCCAGAAGTTGGACCTATCAGATAACCAAAGTGGCCATAGACATGGTTTATAAGAATATTTAGTTAGATTGCATGCTTTGTATGGACTTGAGGGCTGTGTTCAAGAGAATTTCCAAGAGCTAAATCTGTGGTACAGTCACACATACCCTATTACTACCATCTGATGATTGGTACTTTTGATTAATGTAAGTCTATGAAGTTGGAGAGGCAAACACAGGTTGGCAGTTTATATCAGAATTCACAAATCTTGCAAATGCTATGCACTATTGGTTCCTAATAATAACATTTGATATAAAGTTAACAAATGATGAAAGTTTACTTTTTAATACTCAAAACCTCTAATAACATATATACTATTGCTAGAAGTGTGTCAAAACATTTTGAAACATCCTAGTGCTGAAGGCTTGTTGCATAGAATGTAATAAAACAGTACTATCTGTTTAAGTGTCCGTAAATGAAGCTGTCAAGGATTTGACGTTGAGAAGTTGATGAAAACTATTCTTTAGTAAGAGTTCTGCATAGTTGGAAGAGACTATGTACTTGGAACCAGGTTATCAGCATCCAGAGGATGGTTGCTGGGTTCTGTAACATACTAGCCATAAGTATTTCGCTGATTGGCTAACAGCACTAGGCCCTAATGCTTCTGGTACAAAGTGACAGGAAGTAGTTAAAATTTCCACAATAAAGGTTGAGATTCAAGGAGCAATCCTAGACCTCCACCTCCACTCTCCAAGGAAAGGGAAAATAATAGAAGCTGTTACATTCACAAGGTCCTTGAAATGAAGTCCTCAGATTCGAGCATCAAATGCACATACTACCATGCATTCGCTTCCCCTATCTCTCAGATTGTTTAAATTTATGATGGAGACAATTTGACATAACAATTCCAACCTCAGAGAAGTTGGGGAATTCAGTTGAAACAAGTGACTTGAAGTTCATTTTAAGGTTTATGTTCAAGAATAATGCTACAATTAGTTTGATTGAACAAAAAAAAAATGCTAGAATTTTACGGAGCACCATGTGTTCTATAATTGCGTACAACAGGGGTGATCTTCTAAGGTTTCACTTAAATGCATAACCATCAATTCCCTTCTTTAAGTCATATCCATCAGCTTCTCTAAGAATTGCCATTTTGACTTGTGATAACATTGGACATTGGGTGCTTCTACTTTGATTAGTTCTATTTTCAAATGGAAATGAGGGCTTCCTTTCTCATCTTCAGCTCCTCGTGCGCCACCCCTCCCAACCCCATGAATGTCGTACATTAATTTATTTCCCAAAAAAAAAAACCCCTAAAACTCAGTACTGGAACCAAAACAACCCAAAAGAGCATTTGTACGTTTCCTAGTACATAGATAAAATCAATCCTGTTTGTTGAAGAGGTGAAGAAGAAACAGTATTTGTAAAAAGTAACTCATACTTGCTTGCGTAATCTTGACCTTCTAGCTGATTCTCGATTAGATTGCTTTCTCTTTTGCCTCTTAAGTTCACGTTCATCCTATCAAGAAGGGTATAATGTACTTGTCAACAACAAGAGATACAGTGATGATACTAACAAGTGTACAAACAACAACAACAAAAATAATTATATCTATTTGAAATATGTCAAAACACCTTCGGACTCCCACAAAATTTACTGAGTTACATCATACAGCTGTGAACTTCAAACTAGGATAAGATCAAGACACACAGATATATAGCTGCCAAATAGGGAGCCATAGCTACAGAATTATTGATATAAGGAATTTGAAACCAAATTCAGTTTTCCGCAACCAATTTTCACACCTTAATCAGTTTAAATTCTTTTTAATGTAATCTAAGAACAGAAATTTAGGCAAACATGGCTTACAAACAGGCAGTTTATCTCATAAAGAATGACCTGATTGTTTCTTTGAAAGTTCTCTGGCAGAGTACTGGTGTATGTGTGAAGGTTACAATTGTCTGAAGGCCAAATACATAACTAGGCCCTCAAACTTAGCTCAAAATTTCATTTTGGCACCTCAACTCACCCTGTTCCATTCAAACACTCTAACACCTATCAAAATGTGTCTTTTAGACACCTGACTCATAAGTTTTTTAAGAAGTGAAGGGCGTGTATATCAAACTTGCTGACATAAAAGATGGACAAATCAACACACAACATGTGTCCAATACTATAACAAGACAAATGCATCTTCTTGTTCTCTTTATCCCCATGTACTTTTCAATTCCAGCTACCATTAAAACATAAAGAAATTCCAACCACCATAGCATCATCTTCTCAAAGCATGTCAGCGGAGAAATTACTTGAAGATGGCCTTACCAGCTGATTAATTTCCACGCCACATCCACTCCACATTTCTTTTCTTTAGATAATGCTTAGCTTCAAGAAAGCTCCTTGCTTTAGTCCGAGGCCCAGAAAAATCAACTCTTGCAATACCACAAAAGTCGACTTCAGGCACAAATTTCAGTCAATCTCATTTCGTATAGCAAATTCAATCCATCCCAAAGAGCTTTTCTATCTGATTTTATCACCTCCCTTTCTTCAACTCCATCTAAGGCCAATCCATCAATAGCCCACTGATGGAAAACCATTGGAAAATGCTACAATCTCGCCAATTCCAAAATGCCCCTTTTTCTCTATTTAGACAAACAAAAGTCGCTAGGAAAGTTTTTTCATAGAAAAATCACTAACCCAGAAATAATTTGTAAATTTTGGCATTAAAGTGATCAATTTCTATTTGTAGAACTAATAAAAGTTTTAAACAAACTTAATCTACTTTTTGAATATGGACTTTAGTCATAATAAAATCAGCGACTTTCAGTGGAATCATTCCAATATTTTAATGGCTGATTCAAGTGGGTTTAGAGTTAGTTTATGAATTATCTTCACTTTAAAAGGATCAAAAAAAAATTCGAGTGAGTTTTGATATGGCGGTGAGTAATTGCATATTTTAGTCTCAGCATTAGATATACAAAGAATTCAAGTAATGTGGAATTGAGATGTGGAGAGTAGAGGATGAAAACGGAGGAAAAAGATGTAGGAGAAGGTGAAGTTGGTCTTTTTTTTAAAAAAATAAAAAATTCAATTTCAGCATTACATACAATGATCACGCGCCTTAATAGAAGTGAGAATCACTTTTGTGCCAAGTCATCGTTTAGTGCTTAGAAGACACATTATGATAGGTATTGAAGTGTTCAAATGGAACAAGGGTGAGTTGAGGTGCAAAAATGAAATTTTGAGCCAAGTTTGAGGGTCTGATTATGTATTTGGCCATTGTCTGAAAGCAACTCTGCATTTCTAGTCTGTAACTAGCCATCAAGTATTTTAGGGCCAACCAAAACAAAGGAAGACCTGTAAAAACCCAGACCTAAGCTCGCTCTGAAGACCTTCTTTTGAGTTTTGAGATTTCGATCTCTCTCTATCCTCATTGCGATATTGTAATTTCCCTGAACCATCATTTTTGTTAGATAGTTACTTTAACTTAAGTACCCAACTTGTGGGATTACACTGGGTATGTTGTTGTTGTTGAGTTACTTTAACTTAATTGAACATGTCTATATCTATTGTTTATAGTAGTGTCACTCATTCGTTAAATATAAGGTTCCTATAAATAGATTTGTCTTGTATTACCTAATTATTAACTCATTAACACATCTCATTTCTCTCAGAATTTTTAAAATTGTTGAGTAAACATAAATTCTAGATGTCATGATACACTAGAAAAAGTGAGTCTCTTATCGACACTATCTTCATATGACCCTAATTACCATCTGCAACAAAGAAGAGGAAGTGCATTTTGTGCTATTTAGGAGACAGGCAGTTAGAGGAACAGATAAGAGACTGGCAGTATGTCCAGAGCACACAAAGTAACTTGATCAACTGCACATTCATTTGTTTCAGAAAGCTGAATAAGGAACAAAATCTACCTGAACCCACTCACGTCCTATAGCTGGCGAGACACCAGGTTGATTTGGTCGCATCTTAATCATTCCAGGACCGGCAGAGGATTGGTTCCACAAATCCATCCCAATATTCAGATTAGTTGCAGGCATAGCGACTGGATTCCCTGTTGCAGGATTGCTCTGAGCACTGGTTCCTAATAATGTACAATCACAAGAACCTATTTAACAAAACGAATGAGGACTAATTAGGAAGCAGACAAGTTAAACAAGTTACCATTTGCAAGCATTAGATCGAAGCTTCTACTCTTGTTTGCAGAAAATTCCTGAAATAACAACCGAAAAAAAAAGAAGCCTTTCTTAACTAGCAATTGAAAGGGAAAAGACATGACATCAATATATTTAAGAAAGCTATATGACATTCTTAAGCTAATTGGAAAGCATACATTTTCATCATCTTCATCAGAGGAACCTTCACTTCCACTTTCACCACTATTCAAGAGAATATATTAAGTCAGATATACAACGATGCATCCAAAAAAAGAACAATTTCGGAAAGTGGGACTAAAATGAGAATCTTTAGACAAATGTACACCAAATCCACATCGCAACACCTTCGTGTAGCACCATCATTTCCAGAACCTGAAGCCACTTTCCCACTTTCTCCTGCCTTGCCACCAGAAGATCCCTTTAACTTTTTGCTTGTGCTCTGGTCCTTGCCATCAGGTGCCCTGCTATCAGCTTCTGGATTTGCCTGCAGTGTGTTTGGAGTCTACCAAAAGGACATGAATAGAAATTACTCTCTCTTTCATCAGCTTCCAATTGAGCGTATATAAATACCAAAATGCTTAGTTACCATGGGCATATTAGGATGAGCATAAACTCCAGCAGGAGGATACATAGCTGGATATGGGACTGGAGCTCCATAAGGGGGCATGAGCGGATGCTGAAATACAACATAGCAAAGTATAATGAAAATGTTCTGAGCACTTTATATAGTAAAATGTTGCAATGTGCCGTAGTAGAAACTGATACTTAAAAAGTGAATGAAAAATCAATCACCTGGCCTCCCCACATGTATGGATGAGGAGTAGGAGAAGCAACTGCTGGGGGGAAGAAGGGAGGTGTAGCTCCAGCACCATAGTAAGCCTAAGCAGGGAAATTAATGCTTAAAAATTAAAACATACACCATCTTATTTAAGAATGTTGATGGCGCACTTGACATTGATTAAACACAAAGAAATTCACTATCAACCTGCATAGAACTTGACCAATCAGGATATGAAGGGGTAGCTTGTGTCTCCTGAAAATCAAACAAATGGAGAACTTGTGAAAAATGAGCCTCAAGATGGAGAAGTAACGAGAGAGAGACATTAAAACTTATATAAGCACTTAGTGCGTGTAAATGTATAGGACCTGAGCTGCAGTAGCTTTTGAAGGCTTCGTAGGGGTGCTCTCTTCCCCAGCCCCCATTACGTCAGTCAATTTGATAGACAAGTATCCACGTTCTATTTGCTTATTCAAAAGAACATGCACTCGAACAAAAGCTAGATGTACCTGAGAGTAGGACAAGATAACGGGCAAATTAGTTAGAACTCTTTCGTTTTCATCTGTATATATTACTCTGGCCTTTGATATATTGGATCACTATAGAGTTACATGACTGGACACTCATCCTTATGTTATGAATAGAAATGTACGTTTCACAGATTATACTTCAATATTAAAGCATGGGCGAGATACTTATTACTTTCAATGCATTAAAGAAACTTCCATACTTGCCTCTATTTTGTATATAAACCGCAAAAAGGCAAACCAGTATCATCCAACAGACTGCAAAAAGAGGAAACTAGATGTGTACATATCAAGGAGGCAATTGTAGTCTTGCATCAGACATTTGACTTGGAAGAAACCAATTATCTATATTGCAAACTATGAGGAATCTGTTTGAGCACAGAACACAAACTATATCAGATAAGCAACTAGTATCAAAGTTACTAAAGGACCTCTTACTGTCTTACAAGGTTTAGGATTTTTCTCCCCGAATTAAGAATTGAAAGATTATCATGCCAAACCATGGATAAAAAAGATGATATAAAGGATTTTCTCATATAGGTCTACACGGCATTGAGACACGGTGTATTCTGCCAACGATATTGTGCTAAGTGACGAACCAACAAGGTGTCAACAAAGTTTGAGTTTTGGAAAAGCACTCTAGAGAGTAACGGTTTTAGGATTAGTATTAGTAAATGCGCACTGCAAGTTCGGTAAATATAAAAAGAGTGAAATTGAGGTGAGATAAGACAAAATTGTGGTGCCTAAATGCAAACAATTCAAATATCTAGGCTTGTGATTCTAGAAGAAAATAGTTACACATATAATTAAAATCGGATGATTCAAACGGATAAGTGCTACTATGCAATAGAAGAATGCCTGCTAAAGTGAAAGATTAAGTTTTATAAAACAGTTATAAGACCAGAAACATTGTAAGAGAGTGAATGTTATGCCTAAAGTCCAACACATCCACAAGAGAGTGCTGCGGAGATGCGAAAGCTAAGGTGGATGTGTGGTCATACAAGATTGGAAATGACTATATTCATGAGAAGATTCATGTAGCACACAATGTAAGAAGGTCGACTGAGCTGGTTTGGCAATGTCCGTGTCTAACTGTCGACCTCCAAATGCAATGATTCATAGGTGTACAATCATGATGAGTGAATGTGCCAAAAGGGTACAAGGTAAACTTCATATATCATGGAATAAAGTTGTCTTGAATGACCTACAATCCCTTCGGATCCATGCATACTTCGTGAAAGGTAAGGTACAATGGAAGAAAAAAATCTATACAGGTGATACCTATTAGTTGACCATATGTTTTAGCCATTAGAAGCTTTACTTCAGGTTATATGTTTTCTAAGAGTGTTTATCCTTTATAAGTTTTTATGCGTTTAAAAAAATATAGAAAACTTTGATTACTTTTTGTTTTAATTTTGTACTATTATATTGGCTCATGGTCTGTGAGGATTCATATTGCCGACCTTAACTTGTTTATGACTGAAGCATAGTTGTTTTTGTTGTTATAATTATTTCTTTTTATTATTGTTGTTGTTATTGTTTCAACTTTGAATCATATAATCATTCTTTCTTCCTAAAAAGCACAGTTATAATACCACCAACATATGCAAATATTCACTCTCTCCTCTCATACTGTTCTTATGGCTATAACCGTCCTCGTTTTATGTTACTAATTCTGCATTTTATAGACGGTTAGTTATATTACCATTTATATGACCTGCTAGTGTAAAAATACTTTTGGGGTTCGTTTGGTTGGACGCTAAGTTAAAAATGGATTAGTAACATAGAGATTAGTACTACATGAATTAGTAATGCATAATCCGAAGATTATTATTTATTTGTGTTTGGGTATTGTTATTCCATGTCGTTGGTGGTATTAGATGATACCACAATTGGTGTATACAAGAATTAACTAATTGGATTGAAAATATAAACCAAACATAGGATAACTAATACGAACTCCCTTATAACATGATTAGTCCTTGTTATACATCAAACCAAGTATGCTTTCATAAAAGTTAAAATCAAAAGAGAAAAAGAGCAAATAGGAAAATCTGCAAAGTTCACTCAACCCCCCTCCCATCCCCCACCCCCCACCAAAGAATAATTCAACTGCAATAATATTGCTAATACAGATTTTCTAAGAGAATTGGCTCTTTATATATCTATTTAGTAACTAACTTTCCAACTATATTTGCAAACTATAATCATAACAGAGTAACAGACACCACGTGGACAAATTCAAACTAAACGGCTATAATTAGCAAGACCCCAATTCTGATATAACATAGTATTAAATATATAACAACGATAGTAATTATGCTTTTTTATTACTGTGTGTGTGTGTGTGTTATGTGGCAAAATTAAAAAGAGAAAAAGAGAGGAAGAAAGAAAAACAGACCTGGGTGTGAGGTGGAACAAGGAGAGAGTCCAACTCGGATAAATGGTGCTGTTTTTTTTGCTTGTGTGTGTGTTTCTTGTTTTTTCTTTGGTTCCTATTAAATGAAAGCACCAAAAAGGAAAAAAGAAAAAAAAGAACTTTCCTTATCTTCCTCAAGAGATCTAACGGTTATAAGAATTTGAGTAAAAACTTGTCCTAAATCCCATGATTAATGATTAATTGTTGACGGCTTCCCAGAGTTGTTTTGACTTTTATCACTCATAATACCGCTGTTTCAATTTATATAAACTTATTTGACTTATCACAAAGTTTAAGTTCACATAAATTAATAAAAAAAATTTAAATTTTAAGAAAATTATGATCTAAAATAAGTAATTGGTATTTGATGAGGTTATAAATTATTTTATTTAAGGCACAACAGTCAATTTGAAGCTAAATTGTTTTTAAATTTAAAATAAATCTTCTTTTTATAACAGATTAAAAAAGAAATATATTCATATAAACTGAAACGGATGGAACCGTAAACTACCCTTACAGAAAGAGAGGGCCTGAGAAGTGGGTAGGGTAGGCCCGGCCCGACCCATTTGGGAATTGGGTTTAGGAAGTTGACACGTGAGGTTGAAAGAGGAATCCAACTGGCAAAAAAGAAGTGGATAGGAATGACAAGGCAACAATTAAGACAACAAATGGATAACTTAATTTAATTACCCCACCGCCACCCAACTTTGTATCCCACAAGGAACCGGCATTCAAATTCCACGGAGTAATTTACCTTAATGGTCCTCCATGTTTTTAGTTAGGTAAGATTTTCTCCTATACAAATCTTCTTTCAATTTATTACATCCTCTAATCTTAATATGATGAGTTTGGACATGATTTGGCTAAGTTTAAGAGAAAAAGCATTTAAAGTTGAAGTTGAAAAGACATACTATTTGATTTCCATATCTAAATACTTTTAATTTCATCTAAGCATATATTTGCAATTAGAGATACTATCACTTTATATGCAAGATAGTAATCAACAAATCTTACTTCTAGCAAGAAATTATAAAAGGGTGACACGATTAGGGATTTCCACTAGTAAGATTGTAGTGTAAAGTTCTACTTTGGCTTCAAAAATTTGAAAAGTATAACACATTCAATTGGAATAAAAATTTATCTACTATCATATATAAATTCCTAATACACTACTAGTATTAATAATATATCTAGTGAATTGTAAAATGTGTTCTTCATGAGTGAGAGCAACAAAAAACCAACATTATATTTACAGAGCTAAATTTACCACTCCGTTCAAATCTAGCATAAGGCCCCGTTTGTCCATGATATTTGGGGATAGTATTTGAAGTGAAAATTTTGAAATACATGTTTGTTTGTACAATTTTACCCAAATTAAACAAAATTTGAAATCACAAACTTGAAATTTCAAATCTTGCATAGGAGCTGAAAATTAGCCAGCGTTCCAAAACTCTTTGAAGACTAGTCAAATTTGAAAAAATTTCAGTATTTTATACTGAAATTTGTGAACAAAATTTCAAAATTTCAGTATTTTATACTGGAGTCATTTAAATATGAATCATAGTAAAAAAATACTAGAATTTTGAAATATGAATCCCAGTATAAAATACTGAAATTTTGAACATGTTAGTTCAAAGCACCAATATAATATACTGGGGCTTTAAATATGAACTCCATTTTTTTCTGAAACTTTAAACAAAGATCCAGATTCTTTTACTGGAGTTTAGTTCAAAGTCTCAGATATTTGTATTGTGGCTAGTCTGGATGTTGTTTAATGCCAAGAGGCTGTAAGTGTGCAGGGGAGGGTAATTTGGTTATTTCTCAATTAATTTTGAAACAATGGATGAAATTCACTTAGGGTGGCTAGTTATTATTTTTTCACTATACAAACTAATCGTTAAAATCTGATTAGGTAGCCACTTTTATCATCGGTAAGAAAGATCTAGCAAACACTAACAAATTAATTGTAAAATAGCTAATTCTCATTAAAATATCAGTGGAAGGACAAATATGCCCTAGCCTCCATCAGATTTTATATGGGAATAAAGGAAATTTTCTAGTACAAACATTATCTCCATTCTCCCCAAGTAAACTTCTAATATCTACTTAAGCTAAAAAAGAGTTGCAGGAGAAAACAAATCTCAATTTCCTCTCTCCATAAGTTTTTTTTTCTCTCTACATTTGTATTTTCTTGTGTAGAAACAAGGATTCTTCATCTCAACTCGATTTCTCTTTCTCCCACCATGGCTTACTATTCTAAAGCTTCTTCAATCTCCAGAACTTTTATCTTGATTTTACACTTGTTCAATTCCAGACTCCACAAAATTATCCTAGAAATTCTTAGTTGTTCAAGTAATAATTCAGGAAATTATCCCAGGGTTTTTAATTGTTCAAGATCAAACTCCAGAAAATTATCCTGAGGTTTTTAATTGTTCAAGATCAAACTCCAAGATAATTTTCTGGGGTTTTTAATTAACTACAAAAAATTATCCTGAAGTTTATAATTGTTCAAGATCAAATTCCAGGAAATTATCCTAGGATTTTCACTTGTTCACATTCAAACTTTAGGATATTATTCTTGGGTTTTCATTTATTCATGTTTGAATTCCAGAAAAATAGTTTGGGCTTCTAATCTCTTGAAATTGAAGTTGAAAAGTTGATGCCCGTGTCCAACCAATTAATTACTTCCTTCTTCACTACCTCTTTCATATTGGGGTTGATCCCTCTCTAATGTTCTATAAAGGGTTTATGGAGTTCCTCCAATAGAATCTTGTACATACAAAAGTCCAGTCTTATCCCCTTTATGTCAGCAATGGTCCACCCTATTTCCTGCTTACACTCCTTCAGAACCTGCAATAATTGTTCTACCTGCACATCTAGCAAACAGGATGAGATAATAACAGGTAAGGTAGAATTAGGTCCCAAGAATGCATACGTGAGGTGTGCAGGCAATGGTTTCAGCTCCAGTTTTGGTGGCTCCTCAATTTTAGGGTTTTGTGGGTGGTGTTGTCCTTTCAGACAAAATAAGAGGTTCAAACCTGGGTACTCTTGTCCAGTAGCCTTGGCCCTCAAATGCCAGGACACATTCAGCCAAGTCCTCGCCATCAACCATGTCCATATAAAATAGACATACTTCTAACGAATCATAAGGGTGGTACATCTGTTCAACCTCAATGTCAGGTCCACCATCTCTACAAGTGAGCAATTAGCAAACTCACTTGGTCTCTTCATAGACTTTTGCACATTAAACATAACCTCCTCATTAGTTAGCCTCATTTTTCATCTCTCATGCCTCACAATCAACAATTGTCTTCCCTGTTGCAAGGAAAGGTCTTCCCAAAATAATAGGGATATCCTCATCCACTTGGCAATCAAGAATAACAAAATCTGCGGGAAACACAAACCTGTCAACTTGAACCAGAACATCATCCAGAATACATGCTGGTTGTTTCAAACTTCTATCAGCCAGTTGCAGGTTCATTGAAGTGGGCCGTGCCCTACCAATGCCCAACTTTTTGTAAACAGCCAACGACATCAAATTGATGCTGGCTCCCAAATCTAACAGGGCTTTGGCAAAAGTGTGGTTGCCAATAGTACATGGGATAGTAAAACTGCCAGGGTCTGATAATTTCTACGCCAGTCACTACTGCACTGTATGTGCGAGTCAAAGTGACTGTAGCCAAATTATGAAAATCAAACTTTCGGGACATCAGATCCTTCATCATTTTTGCGTACCCCGGCATCTGTCTCAAGGCATCTATCAATGGTATATTAATTTGTATCTGCTTCAGCATCTGCATGAACTTTTTATATTGGTCCTCTTTTAGATGTTTCGCTAATCTCTGCAGGAAATGAGGGAGAGGTCTCTTTTTACCACTGAGTTTATTCTCTTCTGGTTCAGTTTCTTTTGTAGCTACTTTATGTGGTGTAGGATTAACTTCTCTTTCTTTTTCATTACCTTGATTGGGTTGTGCCAGCTGAACTTTCACTTATGTAGGATCGAAGGGCTCATCTCTATCTACTTGCGCTGGGACAGTCTGCAAAGTGTCTCTCTTTATCCGTTCTTGCTCTCTGTCAAAATTTCTGCCATTCCTGAGACTTACTGCCATCAACTTCTTGTTGTTTTGGTCCTTAGTATTTACAATGGTATCACCAGGCAAAGCTCCCTGAGGTTTGTTATTCAAGGTTTTAGAAATTTGACCCAGTTGTGTCTCAATATTTTTGATAGTTGTGTCTTGTGTCGTTAGCTACTCCTGCATTTTCCCTGAGTACACGCCAATTGCTGAAACATGTCTTCAATCTTTGACATGCTGTCAATTTTCTGAACCAGTGCTGGCTGCTGTGGTGGTACATATCTCTGCTGTCGAACTTGCTTATTATAGCCAGCTTGTCTCTGGTATGGTACCATTTGGCCCTGTGGTAATACATGCCTATATTTCAGTTGCTGAGGTTGTTGGCCCCACTGTTGTGCACCTTGTCTCTGGCTACCATAATTGTTCACATAATTGACTTCTTCACTATAAACCTGAGTCTGAAGGTCAAACTCAATGTAAATTGGCTCAGGCACTGGTTGGATAGCGCACGGTGCGCATTATCCACCGTTTGTAGCATCAAGTATATGAACCTGCTTGGGTCCTATTTTATCAATTTTCTGAGTCAACAACTGCAATTGAGTCATCATTGTGCCAACGGCTCATCTCTGGATGAATTAGGATCAACTGCAACTGAATCAACTGCAACTGAATGAACAATTGGTGTGATAGATGAATTTCTTGTTGACCAGCCTGATTATGTGCCATTGTCTCCAATAATTGTTTGGCTTCTACAAAATTCTTGCTTAAGAATGCTCCCCAAGCAGAAACATCAATATTAGCCTTCAGATATTCATTCAGACCCATGTAAAACCTCTGTCCCAACATCTGCTCTGGAATCCGATGATGTGGACACTTTAACAATAAGCTTTTGAACCGTCCCCAAGCTTCTTGCATTGACTCCAAAGGTTTCTACCTGAATATTAAAATTTCATCAGTCAACCTTGCAGTTTTGTTAGGCGGGAAGAATTTCTTCAAGAATAGCTTAACCAACTCATCCCATGTAGTGATGGAATTTATTGGTAATGAGTTCAACCACGCCATTGTTTCACTAATGAGTGAAAATGGGAACAACAACAACTTAATCGCCTCAGGTGGCACACGAGCTTGCTTTTGTATGGCACAAACATACAGAAAGTTTCGAAGATGTTGTTGTGGGTCTTCATGTTCCATCCCAGCATATTGTCCTTGGATCTGAAGCAGATTCAACATGGTGTTTGTAGTCTAAAATTTCTACTTCAATTGTAGGTACAGCGATGGCAGTTGCCAGGTTATCAGAACTGGCCTGAGCCCAGTCAATCAAAGCTTATTGTTCTCTATTATCAGCCATCTCAGTCAAACTCTCTGCTTCTTGATGAATTGGTGGATGTTTGTTCTTGTTGGCCCTATTCAAGTCCCTGAACATCCTCTCGATTTTTGGATCCGCTTGAAATAGTTCAATGAGATTGCGAACGTCTCAAGGGCATACACCTGTTCACACACGAACCAAAAAGTTAGAACAAAGATGACCAAAACAAAAAATTGTGTAAACTACTGAATCTAGCAATACTTATAAGCTACAACTAAACCGTTAACTCCCCGGAAACGGTGCCAAAATTTAATCACGCCTAAAACTCGTCCTAAAAAGGATAAGCAGTCGATGCAAATATAATCCGATTTTAAGTCCAGAGTCGAACCCACAAGGAGAAAACATCTAGCTTTAACTACTTTTGTATCACTAAATCAATAACTTGAACAATTTTTAATGGTAACAATATTAATTTAAGGTTGAAATAAAGAACTAAATATTAAGATAAATAAAGAACGCAAATAAACTAACTTGATAAGATACAAGAAGAAAGAACCTAGGATATAGATTTTCCCGAACTATTGAGATGAACTACTGACAGGTTTCCTATAATCTCGCCCTTTTCTTCCTATTGATCATGAGCTCTTTAGTTACTGTAAATATCTTCCAATCAAGAACAGTAATTTCTTAAGTTATTTTTCCGAACTAACCTAGGTGATATTTAGCCCGCTTACTAAGATCACAACAAAGCTTCGTTATTCCTAACTTTGCAATTATCTTCCGACCTCTTGCTCAGAAGTGTTGTTGTTCAACAACTATCTAACCCTGTATTCTTTTCCAAGCAACCCAAGGCATAAAGGCATAATTAATTGATGGTCATTCAACTAATCACATGAAACACGTAGCTGAACAACTAGGAAGAATAACCGCTCAGTTATAGAAAAATATTGTCAATACATTCACTCAATAATTGAATTCATCAATATCCTAGAAAAAGAATTTAGCTACTCATGTTTTTGATGAACACAAAGGCTAATGTTAAAACAAACTCCATAGTAATAGAAAATAAGAGAAGTTTTAGAGAAACTCTGCAAATCTTCAGTAAGATGGACTCTGGCCTCTTCCAAGCACCAAAAAATCTCCAATAATGGTATTTCTTCCTCTTCCAAGCCAAGATGGGGGCTGAAAATAGGTTAGAAAACCTTACATCTCGTGTCAAACTTGTGGACAAGTTTTCCCTTCGCCACTTTTTGCCAGAAATTTTGCCTCATGGTTGGTCATGGTCTTACGATGGCTGGGCCGTGAGCTTTGAAAATTCTGCTTTCAACTTCATGGCTGAATCATTATCTTACGATGGCTGGGGCATGACCTCTTGTCTTCATATTCCTTTCACAACTACTCCACGGCCTTGGCACCTAACTTCGATGCTCCTTGTTGGTTAATTTCTCTATAAATTTACTTCATTTTACTCCAAATTGTCAATCTTTAACAATTCTTCATGTCACTTGAGTCCTACACATTCAAACACCCAATATAAGCGCAAACCACTAATATTCATGCTAAAACCATCCACAAAAGTACCCAAAATATGAATTATCTAATACTAAAATATACGTTTTGTGGCCAAATATCACCACCCCACACTTAGGATTTTGCTCGTCCTCGAGTAAAGAAGAAGAACACATAGAAAGCAAGCAGGATACCAAGATTAGATAAGAACTCATGATAAAGAACCTAGCTGAACTCACCCATGAAATTCAAACACCCGTTTTTTTTAATCATAATCAAGTATTGAAAGTAGAAACATATAGACAACTCAAGTTTCAATGTACCTCACAACAAGAAAATGCCATCAAACACACAATATATGATTTCAAGAGAAATTGTGGCATGTCAAATATCGAACACTCTCAACTCACAAAAAAATTTCTCATATCTCATAGAAAAGTGCCATAGGCTTGCCCATTTTATTGCTCTCCACTAATGTAGGAGTCTCGATCAAAAGTCAAGTAGGACTTTTCATAGCTTATAATGTTGGCTTGGGGGTAATATGTGGTACACTTTTGGGTATATATTAACTAAATCTTCCCCTAAACACTTTAAACATTACTCACTATTATTTTCCTCATTTACTCATTTAGTCGTATCACTTCGCAGCATTCTTGTTCATATCTATCTTTTAAACCAAGGGTCCCTTTTTTTTTCTTTCTTTTCTCCTCATTTATTCAACAATTTATTTATCTCCTTTATTTCTTTTCTTTTTTTGATTTTTTTCTTTCTTTCTCTTTTTCACTTTTCACATTTTTCTTTCATTTGAGGAGAATATCAAGTATATCTACCTTCATTCCTTCACAACTTTCTTCCCAAATGTACAACTCTTATTATAAATCCACAAATCGTACCAATCACACAACCTAAAGCAGTTAAGGGGAAGATGGGTAACAAGCGGTAAATATCAAAAAGGGATAAGGCTTGTAACTCAGGTTGCAAAAGAAAAGGTCAATAGGATCAAATTTGGGACAATAAGCAATTTTTTCATTAGGTAGGCTAATTTAGGTACTGGCGGGCCAAGGAATGCCTACTTTCATCCTAAAGATCAAGATTACCTAGGATTTCGCCTCAAATAACAAGTCGGGCAAGTTCTAGACTTAACATGAAACAATGAGAAGTAGACAAATAAACTCACCACACGCTGTACTTGCAACTCAAGAATCATTTCAGTTTCACCTCGCAATACCTAATTATGAACTCAAAAAAAAGTTTTAAAATATGTAGGTAGTTCTAGCTAAAGGTTGCCTTTCAAAGTCTTCACCTCTCTCTTTTTCTGCCTCCTTTCCATTTTCCTCCTTCTCAGCTCTTTTTTGTTAAAAAAAATTTATATCTAACCTACAAAATGCCTGGTTCAGCAGAAATAACTCAATGGAAAAGAACCAAGGCCATGAAAACCCAAAGAGGTTATTGGTATGCTAAGAGTTAATTAAACTAACAATTTACTTTAGAACTAAAGAAACTGAATATTAAAAATAATAATTTATTACAGACCATTAATATTTGGGATATTACAAACCTCAAAAATAGAAAGCAAGAAACAAATTAAAAGTAGTCAAGTGACTAAGAGCAAACAAACAAACTAAAGAAGTAACATATACATAAATTTATCCAAAAATATACTCCCACCCCACACTTAAAACTGTGCATTTCCCCCAATGCACAAAAAAAAAGAAGGGGGGGGGGGGGTGAGAAGAACTCCCTGATAAGCCTCAAGATCATCATCGACACCATCAATGGTGCTGAACTCATCAACATCAACATCTCCGCCAGACTCATCATCCGCGTCTTCTCCATCATCATCATCATCATCATCATCATCATCATCATCATCATCATCATCATCATCATCATCATCATCATCATCTACAATAAATTCAAACAGATCGTCCTCATCGGGCTCAGAGAGATCGGGCTGCTCTTATTGAAAATAGTTAGAAATATCCTTTGAATCATCAACAATGTCCAGCATCAGTGTTCTCATCCTCAAAAGGGTGCACCTCGCTCCCAGATTCATGCCCCAAAAGTAACTTTTCTGGTCCAAACATCGGGTATTTCTCAAAACAATCTGTGACATCAATCTTCAAAGCCTTGCTACATTTCTCTTGCATGATATAGGTTTTCATGATATAGGTTCGAGCTAGCATTCGAACCATCAAAGCATTCACTTCTGCATTAGGTAGCTTGACGGTCTTTTCATCCTCCGGGCTCTTGACTTTTGTGATGTTAAATTTAGCAAAAGAAGCTCTCTTTATTTTATCCCCATTGTACTCTAGCACACCTTTAGAATATAGATATTTGGTCAATGTGTTAGCAAAGAACAAACGCTTGTGAGTCTTGATAAGGGTCTGCTTCATCTCCCCATTCATAATCTCACCAACATTGATAGGCTTTCCTTTCATAAGAAAATAGAGAAGACATACACGCTCTCGGATCATATCAGACAAGTGACTACAAGGCATCAACCTTGTAGTGAGAAAGAGGTGCTAGACCTTTGTGTTCTTTAGAAAGAATCGTTTAGGTAATCAATTATGCCTCCTCAGCATAGACGCTTTCTACTTAGCCAGCTTATTTCCTTCACAAAATTCCAGGCGAATATCTTCATAGTTAGGCTGTAGCAAAAATGCCTCAAATGGCTCTTTGGGATGATTTTCCACCCCAGATATTCACACAAAGCAGCAGGAGAGATGTCAACAATTTCACCCCGAATCCAGACTAAGTGACCTCTTGTTGCCAGGTTCCAATTTGCATATAATTCTTGAATCATGGTCATGTTTTCCTTTCCGGTTGCCTTTAACAACTTGTCCCATTTCCTAGCCTCTATAGCTTCCAAGATTTCAGGGTGTTTGGCTTGGCAAGCTGAAACCTTAATTGCTTTCTCTGGGATATAAGGCTTGGGACGAAACTTTTTGTACCAAGCCTTTGCTTTTTCATCAACAAGTTTAAGTTCATGGCAGGGGATCTTAGCAAGAGGTTGCACTGGCTTGACCTTAGGTGAAGCAGGCTGCTTCCCTTTCTTTTTGCTGCTGGATGGGGCTGCACGTTTAGCAGAAGGTGCAATAGATTTTTGTCCAACATTGGTTGTCTTCGTAGTCTTTGCCATTTTTACCTAGGCTTGATCGTCGCTGGCTTGGAAGCAAGCCGCCGGAGCTCGTGGTGAAGGGGTGATAGGGTTGGAGATCGCAGGGGTGGGGGAAATTTTTTTGATGTTCTGGTGTTCTGATGTGGTGTACTGGTGTTGTGTGTGTGTAGTGAAACTTCTATGCCTTACAAAAATTTTTGTGAAACAACCTTACCTATATACCAATACTCTATCCCTAGGCTCAAAATGTCTGTCCACCATCCTCTTGTCATCCACTGCTTTCATTCTCTCTTTGTAAATCCGAGCACTTTCAAAGACATGATAATGGAACTCATCAAGTTCATTCCTATTCTGTCAACCTATTTGCTCCAGTTGTATCCATGTCCAAATTAAGCCTTTTGAATGCCCATAAGGCCTTGTGCTCTAGCTCCACAGGCAAATGGCATGCCTTTCCAAACACCAGTTTGTATGGCGACATGCCACTAGGTGTTTTGTATGCAGTGCGATACGCCTATAAAGCGTCATCTAGCTTTCTAGCCCAATCAGTTCTCGTTGCATTCACTATCTTTTTCAGCACACTCTTTATTTCTCTGTTAAAGACCTCAACCGCTCCACTGGATTGTGGGTGGTAAGAGGTGGCGACTCAATGATGAACTCCACATTTTTCTAGCATCTTCTTGAAGGGTTGGTTGCAAAAATGAGTTCCTCCATCACTAATGATTGCCCTTGGAATATCAAATCTTGTGAAAATATTTCGTTTGAGAAAACCAATAACTCCTTTGGCATCATTAGTGGGAAGAGCAACTGCCTCGACCTATTTGGAAACATAATCCACTACAACTAGTATAAACTTGTGTCACTCCCTCTTTTTTAAAAGAATTTTCTTCTAATTAAAGAGAATTTCTAATTTAAAGGTTGTGACTGGTGTTACAAGGCACAAAATTATGAGATTCTCAGAGTCGCCACTTGACAAGTTAAAGGTGTGCCAAGTCACCAAAGAGGTACCTTGAAAACACCTTTAACTCTTAAATGGTCTGCATCAGAGTTCCGGGTAATGATCTCAGTTGACTCTCGGGAAGGTGTTAGGCACCCTTGAGTCTGCCGAGCACAGTTGTTTTATTGTTGTGTTCTGATTCGATAAATATGGTTGATTATATTTTGCCGTTTGTTTAAAGTTACGCTTTGATTGTTTCACCAAAGATTGTATCAAGTCACTACTGGGTATACCTTAACACAAATTGGCTTTATCAATTTCTTTTACTTAATAAGTAGATCACTAATCATACGAAGTATAATGCCTAATCGTATAAATTTCACATTCCTATTGATTGCCTAATCGTGTGTTGTATCATTCTTATTAGTATTAGTTCAAATAGGCCTTGTGTATTTGTCAAGCTGTTGGATTGTTTTGTCAAAAAATAGCGCATGTTTATTAAAGAAACGGATCGTGTTTGTAAAAAAAATGGCCATTTGTCAAAAAAGTAAAAACAGGCCTAGGTTCCGTTAAAAAATGTACACACTACTATTGAAATTATTAGTTAGCAGGCTGTTTGTAATGGGCTGCTCTATCAAGGTAGTGGGCTGATTAGTTTGCAAAAATAAGTTGTTTTAAAAGCTGTCTTTTGCAAAAAAAAAAATTGTTACAGTTTTCTTTTGTCCAAATAGTGGTTGTTCTACATAATTGTTAGGTGATAAGAGATAAAAACGTCACACCCATCAGGTGGTCAACTTTACAAAAGATTGGCACATTTGAACAAACCAACTTTACAAAAAGATTGGCATATGCAAGTACTGATTTTTAGGTCAATTTCTGCAAAGAAGTTCATTGTTCACCTTATATTTTCTTGATTTAACATGTCTATGTTTCGCAGCAGCTTCTATTTTACAAATTTGATTTTTATTAAGAAAATAACCTTACTTTGCCTACCTTTCAATTTTGTCCAGATTTTTAAAGATTGCATCATGTGGTCATTTTTTTGAAACAATCATGGTTTTTAAAAAAAGAACAATAACTTAGCTGAAAATAACTCTTGAATTCTGCAGCTACTTAACATCAGTTTTCTGCCATTATCTGTCATCTTTTTCTCATGTATAGGCATGGTTTACATAAACAATCACATAAAACTTGTACGGAAAACAACAACAGGCATACAATAAACTGACATTTTATTTCTCATTTTGACATAGTAGTAGCATGTTTATTATAAACTGACAATGCCCATAAGCAGAAATCATTAGGCCTTTAAAACTTGCTGAAGTTACACCAAGACAAAACAATTAAAACTGCAAGGTTATTGTGTTTACCTAGTGCTTAAAGCAATGAAGAAAAGCAAACAGCCAGCAAACTAAAGTAGCTCAAACAAATGCAGCAACAATTTTAATCAAAACAGCCACTAAGCGAAACTCTAAAATCCACACTTGACTCAAAGACTTCAAGTTTATACCCCAAAAGACTCCTTAGGTTAGATTTCTTTTGGTTCTAAACCATTTTAACTTAATCTCTCTACTTATTATTCTCTCAAGTTTCTTAGCACTAAATGTTATTTTTTTCTCTCTGTTTCAGCTCATAGTTTGTTCAAATGAGAACAAAAATGTTTCTATTTATAGCCAAAAGTGAAGGTTCAAAATGAGGTAGTTGGGTAGCACACGGCCCCATTTGAGAACCCCATTCAAATCCCTTCTTTTTAGCAACTTTTCAGACTGCTACAGTCCCCCTTTTTCAATGTTCCAGCCACCTACACCTACTAAAAATAGAAAAAAAGGATGTCCTATTGAGGGGACAACATATGTGCTAATTGGGTTATTGGGCTCAAATCCACTACAATTTCAAGCCTAAATCCATTTATAACAATCTGTAGATTTGAAAATTTAAGACTAACCAGCCAGAACTAGACTAAAACAATCAACAGCCAAAGACAATTTATGACTTGGCTACTTAGCCATAAGTTAAACTCCTAGTATTTCACTTGGCCAAAAAATACTAAAATCCAAACCAAAGGGGCCTCCAAGATACTAAATTCTAGCTAAACAAGTAAAAGAATCAATCCAAGAGCAAGAGCAAAACAAAACTAAGCTATCACTGAATCTTTGGTAACTTTAACCAAGCAAAGCACAGTCTTAAACATTAGGATTTGCTCATATTCACGCCACTGTTCATGAACTTAAAAAAAATAGCCTGCTAGTCCATGCATAAGCAGACAACTTCCATCTTTAGATTAAGGCAACATGCAGACATACACGAATGACAACTAGTAATAAAAAGTTCTCATGCTTATACTCCACTTACGAGACTTGCTTAAAACAAATATCTCATACCATATCAATCCTAGCAACAATCTCCACAGTTTTCATATTTGACTAGGAAAACACTTCATACATACATACACACATATTTGATTCTCCAATGACCAAACAAAAGTGCACACACGCTTAACACATACATTTACACCTACTTGAAACAGTAGAACAAAATAGCCATTAACTCAAGCGGATCCAATCTGATTTCAACATGATGAAGCTATAAACTTAACACATAACAAGACGATATTTTAATTCAAACAGTTTCACACTTCATCCACACAAGAATACGTGTATTGCAATCAAACAGATAAAAAAAATTCATTAACTCATGAATGAGCAAACATATATGATTATATGTCAATACGAAACTTTGAACATTTTTCTATACCAATATCCTAACAATACTAGTTAATGCTAACTTGATCTAGATAAAAAAGGAAAAGAAAGAAACAAGGGCCGAAAACTCGCCTAAAACCTTCGACGAGCTAAGACGCCACAACATTGTCAAAACTGCGCCATCGCCACTACCTCATTGTGTCGTCATCGCCTTCACAGCTACAGCTTGCAAGCAAGCTGCTCCGCTACCTCGCCAACCCAGTAGCGCCACACAAACCCCCAATTAATTTATTGTCACTCCACAATACTCACAAAAATCATAGCAACAACGTCATTCGGCTACAATAACGTCCCAGGTATACATCATCAATAAACAAAATTCCAGCATCGCCATCGTCCAAAACAGCCCCCTCCATCACCATTTCACCTTTGCGAACAGCCCACACAACAGTCACCATGGCAGCCCCAAAAATCATCATACAACACCCCAAGTTCAAAGCCAACACAAGTATAAAGAAAAAAATAAGAAAGGCAATAAATTAGAGACAAAATAAAGAGGAGAAAATAGGGGAAGAAGAGACAAAAGAAAAGGGGGATATTTGGGTAATTTGGATACAAGAGATGATGGAGGAGAGCGAGAGGAAGAGGGGGAAAATAAAAACTTACCGGAGAAATGAAAATCGTTGGAGTAGGTGTTTGGCGGAAACTTCAAAGTCCAATCTAGGAAAAACGATTATGATTTTGGAGAAAATAGTTGTAGAAATGGAAAGAGGGGCTCGAGAGCTTTCGGAAAGGTATAATTTTGTATTATTTGGCCACCGTAGGGCGGTGGTCCGGTGGTTTGACCGGCGGTCAAAGGCAGAGAAAAAAAATGGGCAGCATTTCTTTAGAAGCAAGAATGAGGATTTTCTGTATATATATGTAGGATGTGGGCCGGGTTAGGAATTGGGCTGGCATATTATTTGGTTTGGACTTCCATTATACATTTTATTTCTGTAATTCATATGGCCCAATGGCCTTTAAAGCTATAGAAGTCCAACTCTATTAAAACATCTAATTAGCTATAAAATAATTAATTTAACCACACTAAACACCTATAATTTATACTAAAATATACAATCAAATAAAGATTAGACAATTACATCAAGAAAAAATATTTAAAATATTTTTTGTGCATTTTTAATATTTTTCTTCTAATTTAATTAATTAAAGTAGCAAGATGAAACGACAAAAATCTAGAAAAAACTAAGCAAAAATCCTAGGAAATTAATACAACTATTCTGAGCAATTTTTTTTATATGCCAAAATTAGGTGATTACAGCTGCCCCTCTTTGCTCGGGAACACGAAGATTTTTCGGGAAAAGACGTAGTCTACAGCTAATTTTGACTTTCGGTTCTAGCCAAGATCATGCTTTGCAAAATAGTGATCGTACCCTCACTACAAGGCTACCTACATATCCTCAGACAAATGAATCAATCAGTGTAGTTCCTTACATGCGGTAGGTGGGACTACCACATTCAGACTGACACTATACTCTTCTAGACTCACAGGAACTAACACTATACACTTCTAGACACACTTGAACTGACTCGAGACATTTCAAAACACACAAAAACTAAAACTAGACCCTTCTAGACTTCCTGATGACTGACAAAAGACACTTCTAAACACAAAACACTACAAGAAAATGGGTCTTTAGAGACCAACATTTAGTGATGGGGTAAATATCTGGTCCTTAAAAGCAGACAATAGGGACAAGATTTTACACTGGTCCCTATATTTTGATTTTATATTTTAATCAACGAGGAGACTAAATCTGGTCCCAAAAAAAGATATTACCTGGTCCTTGAAACCCCCAAATTGAGCGGGACAAGGCGCTACCACCAAAATTTAAAAAAAAGAAAAAGAAGAAGAAGTATATCAAAAGTGTTACCTTAAAATTAAAAAATTAATCAATCTATGAAAATTCCTCCCTCCCTCGAAAACCTAAAAATCCCTCTTCTAATTCTCAAAATTCCCAAAGACTCTGCGATTTCTCTCGCCACTATGGCTGTGTAGGTAAGTCAATTTCTCTCACCCTATCTGAATTTTAAGCTAAACAAAGATGACGAAAGTTTTTCTTTTCAGACGACAAAAGGCATCTGAATGGCTATTTCTATATTCAGTATTTATAGTAGTGAAACAAGAGTTTTAATTCTGCAGTTCAGATTTTTTATTTATTTTATTCTAGTAGAAATTGCATAATTGCTCTATTAGAGTTGTGAACTCCAGAGTATTGCCTTATCTACTTTG
Source organism: Petunia x hybrida (assembly GCA_037355625.1). Taxonomy (NCBI): domain Eukaryota; kingdom Viridiplantae; phylum Streptophyta; class Magnoliopsida; order Solanales; family Solanaceae; genus Petunia; species Petunia x hybrida. The sequence continues at coordinate 7,193,036 of JBBBVM010000059.1, read as the reverse complement.
TAATTGGTACTTGGTAGTGCCTCTATGCCAATATCTTGTGTGAGAAAATTTAACTATGGATTTGAGCCACTTGACTCCTGCTTTAAACTTTGCCTTTTCAAACAAGTGCATACTCGTTTATATATTGTACCAAAGTGCACCACTAGTCTACTACCCTCATCTTCTTTTCAGTATGTGAATTTCGTTTCTGTAACATTGTGAGAGGGCATCTATGTACTTTCTGCTGGGAGTCTATTCTTTAAGATGTAGGTTTAGGTTAAAATTTTCAATATTTTTAAAAATATATTGTCTTTACAATTTTGAGAGGTCCTGCTGTGAACCTTACCAAGGATTTTATCTAAACTGAGTGAAGTTAAATCTTCTTAATGTTTTAATGTTCAGCTCTTTGGCGATTTAATTATCCTATCTAGTTTTCTTTTTCTGATACGATATCTAAATTGAAAACACATGGGGTTATCTTTTCATCTCTTTCCTTGATCTCTCTGTTCTATAAGGTGAAACTCTTTACTCTTCTTTATTTGTAGTGTACTTATATGTCTATGTAGATGTATCTTGCTTTTCAGCTGCTTGAAGTTCTCTTAATGAATTAGACTCAAACTAGTGCAAAGCTAGCTACAATTGGAACAAACTAGCTCAAAGCTAGGTCCTAATTAACTTGAATAGTTGTTGCTTCAATCTAAAGTTGTTATTATGATACTTCTAACTATTTTTTGAAGTGCGCTTAGTTACTGGTTGTAGTATTGATTGCAATTGTTGAACTTTGATTGTTTGAAAACATTTTCAAACCGATATTAACATATGGCAGAATATTAGAGTAGAATTTTTTTTTTTTTGTGTTAAGATGAAAATTATTCGTTTGATTTACCAAATATCAAAATCTTACTAGTTAGAACTATAACTCATCACCTACCACATTGTGTTTCATATTACAGGTTTTTTCTCAATGCTTCTCTTGTTCAAAAAAGTAATGCATCCTGAAGATTTGGTAGATTATGATTCCCTAACACTTGATCAGGTTCTCAAGCTCCTACATATTTTCTTTTCTCTGGCATATTATTAGCAACTCATTCTCTACTAGTGGGAGCTGCTCATATGTGCTCCATGTTATGAAGCTGCTTAGAAATCCAAAAATAATTTTGGTGCATTTACTTGTGTATTTGTCACTCTATTTTCTCAATTAAGGTATTCACAAGTTGAAATGTTCAGCTTCTGGGATGAAATTTTCTGTGTGATACTAATTTAGTTAGTGAGCCAAAACCTTAAGTATGAAGAGATCAGAAATAGGGTTGACTTTTTACTCGAATTTACAGTTACCTCTACCATCTAGCAAGAATGATTTTGGTAGGCTTAAGATTGATGAATTTATACACCATCCACAAGTTTCAATATACAATGTCCATAAAATTTAGCTGAAGTGTAGGTAATGAAAGATCTTCACTTTTACCCTTCCAATTTCACATCTAGTTTTATTCAAAAGAATGGCAAGGAGAAAGAGAAAAAAAGACCTCTTGTTGGTAGACTGTATGTAACTTCTATCTTCAATAGCATGTTCGTTGTATTGGAGTTGATACTAATCCTCAGTCCTTTGACTGAATGACATATTCTTTCTTTAGTATCATGCATTTTTCAATTGGATTTGCAATTTCTGTGCTGGATAAATCTAAGGCAGAATTCTAGAATATATAAGGTCATCTAACAAGTTCAAGTTTATAATAATTTAGCCTTCTGCTATAGTGGCCATCTATGGGTCTGCTTTATGTAATTGAGGTAAGAATAGTTTGTGGGAATGCTGCTTCCTAATTTCTATTTTAAGACGCCTAAGAGCAAAAGCAATGTTATCCCCTCATGATTGTTGTTATATGACTTCGGGCTCATCCATTTGTGATGATGCAATCCGAAAGATATGATTACCGTTCATGTTGGTCCTTGACAGGATACTATATTTACACCTACCAGTTCTTCTTTCTCACACAAATTCCACCATTTTATTTATTTTGAACGTTGAAAAATCTTATTATTATGAGGTCTAATGTTTGCTTTTGTTATCCATTTTATCTATTTGGTTAATTCTTCTAAATCAATATTGTTTGTTTTCTCGTAGCCCCTATACATTAAAGAATAATTTTTGAAGAGCATATGCTTACACTTGAAGAGTTGGAACTTGTTTCTGGTGAGTGGTTAACTCACAGCTAGACTTGTATTACTAGGAAAAATTTCAAATTTTTATGGTCAAATTTTATATATATATATATATATATATATATATATATATATATATATATATATTTAAGAGAATATTATTCTATAATTTTGCAGCGTTTGAGGACTTTGAAGATGTAAATTTTGAAGACTTCACAAGTTGAAAAATTGGTTATAATTTTGCTATGACTCTAGGCCATACTTTGATTGGAATATTCATTTTTTGTCGAGCAATCTGTAAACAGTATTGTGACTTTTGTATTATGGTGTGTTTATATATATATAAAGCAGAATATTATGTATAATTTTTTGTTGATTCATTAGATTATCTATTTTTAAAATTGTATAATAAATAGAAAATTGTGATATAAGGAGCACGCATTTGTTTAGGGGCTATATTTTACTGTCCATAAAACACTTTTAGTGACCAGATTTTCTGGTCTCAAATTCACATGATTAATTGATAAAAATCTTTAGGAACCAGTTAAGCTGGTCGTTGCAAGTTTTTGTGGTCCAATTGAACGATGTATTAAGGACCAGAAACATAGTCCAAAAATTGTTATTAGGACCAGAATTTTAACTGGTCGCAAAATCCTTTAGAGACCGGAATTTTTTTTCCGTCGTTATTGACCTTTAACCACTGAGGCATTAGGGACGGGCGACGACCAGATTTTCTGGTCGCTATTTGTGTTTTAAGGACCAGATCTACACTTTTAAGGACTATTTTCCCGTCCTTAATAGTCTTTTTTTTCTTGTACTGAAAAAGGCTGCCATTGCTGATTGCTGATTGCTGGTCGCTCGTTGCTGGCTGGTGATTATTGCTTTACAAGGAAATGGAAATACAAAATTGAAAAGTAAAACTACAACTCCTAGACTAAGTCTTCATGCTTCTCGAAGTGAGCAACTTGGTTCTGACTTCCCTCAATTTGATTAAAATAAACCAACGCTATTAATTCAGGTGAGTCTTGCCTTTCGTGAAAATAAAAACCACCCATCTTGGTCCAAGTGGGTTGTACTCCTCCGTGCAGAAACTAAACAACCGTTCTTGGTTCAGGTGGGCGCTCCTTTTACAGAAATGGATTCCCTCGTTCTTCAGGTGGGTGCCTTGACTTTCTCAAAATGTTCCCTCGTTCTCCAGGTGTGTGCCTTGATTTTCTCAAATAAATTCCCTCATTCTCCAGGTGTGTGCCTCGACTTCTCAGATTACTTCTCTCATTCTCCAGATGGGTTCCTCGATTTCACAAATGGGTTCCCTCATTCTCCAGGTAGGTGCCTCGAATCTCTTGAATCTATTCCCTCATTCTTCAGGTGGGTGCCTCGACTTTCTCAAATTAATTCCCTCATTTTTCAGGTGGGTGCCTCGACTTTCTTTTGCTCATTTCGATGATTTTGAATGAAAGACGAAAATCTAGAGAAAGTTTTTAAACAAAGGAATCTGAATGAAATAATGTTCTTTTAGGAAAAAAAATGTAACTTATCTGAAAGTGGGAAAGACGACCTCAATAAACATGACATGCATCCCGTCATCAAACCCTCACTTTTACACATGTTCTATCCTTGACCTTGCCCCCAGTTTGATTATCCTGCTTAACTCAAACTTGACGACAAATCTAATGACCCTCATTCGACTAGTAGTGCCTGTTTTGGGGTTTTCACCGACTAGTGTCTCTCTTTGTTCTTTTTCTTCATTGTTGTCTAGCGGCGCCCTTTCAGGTTTTCACCGAAAAGACGTCATTTTTTTCTTTTTTTCTCTTTTCTTTTCTTTCTTTTTTGATTAACCTATCATATTTTCTTGTCGTCAACCTTGTTTTTCTCTTCTTTCTTCATTTGTCTGCCTTTATCTTGATTTTCTCAGAAATTTCCTTCTTTGATGACTTTTGTGCTCCCATCTCCTGATTGTGATTCATGACACAGAAAAATGCGACTTCACGGTATTAAACTTCTTATTTGACACACTACTCAGCCTAACATCCTCGATAATCGGTCAGAAGGGTCTTTGTTTTGGACAGTAGTACAGGATTTTGGTTAGGCTAGAAAGAAAGATTTAGTATGAAAGCTCAAAAAGATATCTCATGAGACGATTGGGTAAAGACTACCACCATTGAAATCATTAAAAACATAAAACAAACTTCTGTCCCAGTTTAGTCTAAACTGGGGAATTCTTTAATTTTTTCTTTTTGGTGTGAAGCTGGTATTAAAACATCTAATGAGACTGTTGGGGTGAATTTTACAACATTTGAAATCATTTCTTTAAGAATAAAAATAAACTTCTGCCCCAGTTTAGTGGAAACTATGATCTCTTTTTTCTTCTTCTATTTTGTTTTGAATTTTCTCTGATTTTAAACTTGAAACCTTTTTTCTTTGCTTTTTTTTCTTTTCTTTTTTTCTTATATGGGGGAATATCTAAACTTTCCCCAAAGAACATAAAGAAAGACTTGGGAATATTGAATTTTTCCCTTTTCTTAAAAAAGTAGAAACAAACTTCTGCTAAACTGGGGTCTTTGATTTTCTTTGAACATGCCGCAAACTTGAAGGTAAGTTTTGTGCCAATGTGAAACAGGAGAAAATGAATTTTTTTTCTGTTATGACCGCATCCGAATGGTTGCCTACGTATCCTTTTGAGATGAATTAGGTCAAGACATAGCTCCACACTTAGTGCCAGATTAGTTTTGCTTTTGCTTTCGCTTTTGCTTTCTTTCCTTTTCTATTTATTTTATTACAATCACATTGATTCCAAAAGGAGGGTAGACCAAGAAAAAAGGAAAACATAAAGCTCAAAGGGCTGACAAAATGATACAGTGTTTCGGTAGTAGAAATGATAGTCGTTCGTCACCCCGACCCGAGAATTCCTTGCACAAGTATACAACAAAATATCTCGACCCAATGTCACACGTATAGATGGACTTGTTCCACTCGGTATCCTCGATTTTCACTCCAACGATACTCCTTAAAATGGTATTCCAACTTCATCCGAAATGATTGTGGATTAAGCTTGAGCTTTTCTCATACCTCTCTTATGACATTCATTCTTATTCACTAAATGGTTCTTCAGTACAAAGTCCAACGATGTGTTTAGATCAGGATATGAATTTCGAGCATATGTCATGTTATTAAGGCCAAAAAAGCATAAAAAGAAAAACTAAGAAGACAAGATCAAGAAAAATAAAGACAACATGTTGAGACGAGAAGCAGATCTCTTTTTTCATAGAATTAAAGTCAAAAAGGTTTTGAAACATCACAACGAGAAAAATAATGTACTTGGATTACAACTCTTAAATAACCAAGCGCACAAAAAGATTAGCAAAATAAGCTACCAAATGCCCCTCCTTGTGGGGAGAGGCATTGTTTCCCAGCTGTTCAAGCTACAAGTCAGGACCAGTATCCTAGATTTCTGCATTGCTAGGCACTTCAAAAATATGAACCATGTTGATGCCAAAGACGTTTCTTAGATCTTCCATCAACTTCTTTTGTTCCTCAGTCTCCTCAACATCTTTTGGAGTGGACTGCCTCCTCCGGACCTCGCGAAAGATTGAGCAAGGCAAGGGATAGGTTTCTGGAGGGACTATTCTTGCTTCTTCGATTTCCTGGCTCTTGCTCTGTCTCTAGTTGTGGGCTTGTATCCCAGACTCCAAGTACCTCGGATGCCAAGGGGATCAATTGGATGCAACATTCCTTAGAAAGAAGCTCCCAAACCTTTCCCTAGTTGGAAACCGTGCTTCAACATTCATGTGGCCATCATGATCAATGCTTCTGACAACCTTGCTCGAGGCAAAGGCTTCCCTTCCTTAATATCATCAACACAAACTGCTTCGAAGGCTTGGTACATCAAAGTTAGGCTATTAATGGTAACCTCAGTAACCGGAATCGACGAGTCTTTGTAAATTGACAGACCATCTTCACCATATACTATGACCATCTTGCGTTCCCTTTCGAATTTCACGGTCTGGTGTAATGTTGACGATACTGCGCCCGCCATATGGATTCAAGGCCTTCCTAATAGTAGATTGTAAGACGAATCCATATCAAGAACTTGGAAATCAATAGCGAATTCCACAGGCCCAATTGTCAGTACTAACTCTATCTCACCAGTCGACTGTCGCTTCTCTCTGTTAAAAGCACAGATAATCATGGTGTTGGTCTTGGTTTTGTTCATGTTGACTTTCAACCTTTTTAGGGTGGACAAGGGATAAATATTCAAACCGGATCCGCCATCAACCAATACCTTCGTGACGTAAGAGTTGTCACGCTTAACAGTTAGATGTAGTGCTTTGTTGTGACCTGTGCCCTCCATAAGCAGTTCCTCACCAGTGAAGGAGATCCTGTTTACATCAAAGATATGACTAGTGACGGCCTCCAAACTGCTGACAGTCATCTTTTCTGGTACATGTGCCTTATTCAGAATTTTCAACAAAGCATGATGGTATGCCTCAGAATGCATCAACAAAGGCAACAATGAGATTTGAGCAGGAGTTTTCCTTAACTACTGCACAATGGAGTAATCTTGCACTTTCATCTTCTTTAAAAATTCCTCACCCTCTCTCTCTGTGACAAGTTTTTTGACTGGGCCCTCTTTTTCTCTGATTGGCCTTGCCTTTCTTAACTCTCCCGGTGTAAAGTACCACCCAGAACGAGTCAGACCACTCACTTGTGTTGTTTCTGCCACAACTTTGTTTCCCTTGTATGTCACCATTGCCTTGTTATAATTTCACGCGACGGTATTGGTGTTCGTCATGGGAATCTGAGGTACGGTCTTTATGACAACGGGTTCACACATTTTTTCCTTCCCTAATTTGTTTGGATTGTCTTCACGGGGTGCCCCTTTGATAACCATTTTTGGTTTGGCAACTGAATCATCTGCCTCATCATTTTCACGAGCTCTTTGGATCACCAGCCTTGGCTTCATAACCGACTCATCAATTTTGCCAACTGCTCTTTTCACTGTCAACATTGACTTTTTCAGCTAGATAGGATGATTTTATTTCCCCGGCACAACCAAAGGAATTGAGTTCACTGTTATATACTTTTTGTCTGCCCCGATTGTTATAGCGTTAACTGAAATTATTGGCCTCACAGATTCATCTTCGAATCCCTCTCTACTTACCATGCCTACAGTCACAGTGGTGGTTTTTGACAACCAAAACCTGCCAAGGTTTGGCCCGTGTGGCAGCCAAGCAACCGTGCATGGCTCAGCCTTTAACAATTTGAAAATAGGGTTGTTTGATGCTTAGAAAATATTTGGGTAGCAACGTTTTGTTTAGGTTATGTGCAGAGGATTGAAGTAGTATTTGAGAAAAGATCATGCATATAAACGTAACGCAACAATGATTAAAAAAGACAGAAACATATGGGAAAATTCCAAACTTTATATTATTCACAACAAATACAAAGGAAGCCACCCTTGGCCAATTCGTTTTCTTCCTAAGAAAACTTATAAAATTCTGTCTAAGTAATAAAATAGAAGGGGAATAAGCCATAGGCTTGTGCAAGTGGAATGAGGCATTTTCCTGCTAAGCAGGCCAAGTAGGCCACGTTCTAGGACACCTCAGCGCACATCTCGGCCATGTAGGCCATATTTTTGGCCACTTTCAGGCGCTCAACTCCTTCACATGTGCGCTGCACATGTGCCCAAGGCTGTGCCTTTGGCTAGCCTGCTCAGCTCACTTTGCCCAGCTTCCTTTGCCTAGTTTCTGCCCATTTCGCCCACTCTTGGCCAAGTGCCATGCACCAAACACTTAGCCAGGCCACACCATTTTCTTGCCTTGGTATCAAGACAACAAGTCTTGAAACCCCTTAGCCCACAAAGTCGTTTGCCCACTGGCTTAGCTTACTTGCCACCCAACAAGCAGCCCGGTTTCCATCTTAATACATCACAAGGCACAAGGCTACCTAGCCCTTGCACCAACATTTCTTGTCAATCAGCCCACACTTGCATTGAACCGATCAAGCCAATCTTAGCTCGCACTTGACAATCAATAAGAGAACACGTTGCTTTCAAACCCGCATATAGCCATAACTAGGAGCAACACCTCAAATCCCATCATAGCCATGCCATTCATAATCCATCAATTCTAAGGGGCTAACAAACCACCCCCACTACTTGAATTCCACGCCCTCGTCTAACCAATTTCAGCTTTATCCGCCATCAATGGACTACAAAATGCAGCAGCCAACTCTTCTTCATTTTCTTCCTTATGCTTATCATCATTTGAAAGAAGAGATGTCAGTCATGCACGTTTTGGACAGTTTGCTGTACTGTGCGACTCATCACAAATAAAGCAGCCACGAGGTTTGTTCCCTTGCTCACACTTCGACTTGTCAAACGCTGCCTTCCCTTTGCCACTAGCCTCACCTGTTGCATTGCACTTTTAAGCATTTTCCCACTCCTTTCTCTTGTCCACATTCCCATTTTTGGACTTAGAAGTAGAAAATTCAGCATCCTCCCGCTTAAAGTCGCCCAATGTATCGGCAACTACAATAGTACTAGGGAGGTCTTTGATATTCTGCCTCCTTAGTTCCATTTGAGCCCAACCTTGCAGCCCAAACATGAAATTTTGCAACTTATCCTCCTTGGACATATTGTTTATACTCAAGATCAAAGAACTAAGTTCCTTGACATGATCCCTCAAAGAACCGGTTTGTTTCAACTATTTCAGTTTATTCCTAGCAATCCAAGAATAATTACTAGGCAAGAATTGATCCTTCAACTCTTTCTTAAGCCGTTCCCACGACTCAATCTTAAGTCTGCTCGCACTCATATCATCCGCAACACGAGTACACCACCATAATTTAGCATCACCAACCAAGTAACGTGTTGTCAAAGACACTTTCTCACCATCATCGACATGGGCTGCCTCAAAATATTTCTCCATATCCCAAAGAAAATTCTCAAGCACAACAGCATTATGTGAACCCTCAAATGCCTTAGGTTCATAGATCTTTACCTTAGGACGTTCATCAATCCGTTGAACACCCGTACCAACAACCCACCTAAGAACAATGACTTCCAAGTTTAAGTTTTTGTTGTCCTTAGTTAATTTTTAAATCTCAGCCGCAAAAACACCTTTGAATGCTTGACTCTCTGCATCAAGATGTTCACAATGAGCCTTTAGACAAGCCAATTAAGTCAGCACATCAACCAGATCCACCCCATCCTCAATCACACCCACTAACGCCTCAAGTTTAGCTAATCATTCCCTCAATTCCGCGCTACTAGTCCCACCAGCCATAGTTTTTCTCTAAGCAACGAACCAATAACCTTTCAGCTCTAATACCATTTGTCATAGGGGTGGTTTTTGACAACCAAACCCTACTGAGGTTTGCCCGATGTGGCAGCCAAACAATCGTGCAAGGCTCGACCTTTAACAATTCAAAAATAGGGTCGTTTGATACTAAGAAAATATTTGGGCAGCAACATTTTGTTTAGGTTATGTGCAAAGGATTGAAGTAGTATTTAAGTAAATATCAAGCATATAAACGTAAGGCAACAATCATTAAAAGAGACAACAACATACGGGAAAATCGTAACCTTTATATTATTCACAACAAATACAAAGGAAGCCACCCTTGACCAATTCGTTTTCTTCCTAAGAAAACTTATAAAATTCTGTCTAAGTAATAAAATGGCAGCAAAACAACTTAAATACATAACGGGAATAAACCATATAAACCATAGGCTTGTACAAGTAGAATGAGGCGTTTTCCTATTAAGTAGGCCACGTTCTAGGACACCTCAGCGCACATCTCGGCCATGTAGGCTACGTTTTTGGCCGCTTTCAGGCGTTCAACTCCTTCCCATGTGTGTTGCACATGCGCCCAAGGTTGTGCCTTTGGCCAGCCTGCTCAGCTCACTTTGCCCAGCTTCCTTTCCCTAGTTTCTGTCCATTTCGCCCACTCTTGGCCAAGTATCATGCACCAAACACTTAGCCACGCCATACTATTTCCTTGCCTTGGTATCAAGACACCAAGTCTTGACACCCCTTAGTCTACAAAGTCGTTTGCCCACTGGCTTATCTCACTTGCCACCCAACAAGCAGCCTGATTTCCATCTTAATACATCACAAGGCACAAGGCTACCTAGCCCTTGCACCAACATTTCTTGTCAATCAGCCCACACTTGCATTGAACCGATCAAGCCAATCTTAGCTCGCACTTTCCAATCAATAAGACAACACGTTGCTTTCAAACCCGCATATTGCCATAACTAGGAGCAACACCCCAAATCCCATTATAGCCATGCCATTCATAATCTGTCAATTCTAAGGGGCCAACTCTTACCATGTGTACATCGTAAGATGGCAGAGGATTGCGATTAATTCTAGGTGTTTCTGCATCTTCAATCAGGTTATTGTCTATCAGATCTTGCACTGTTCTCTTGAGATAATGATAATCTTCTGTATCATGCCCTGATGCACCTGAATGGTAAGCACAATGCTGGGAATGGTCCACTTTTGCCATGGGATGCAAATTTCCTGGGACTGGCTTTAGTATGTCCAATGACTGCAATTTTGCAAAGATACTGGTGTAAGATTCGCCAATTGGTGTGAACTCTTTCCTTTTTTCTTCTCGAACCTTCTTGTATTTAGCTCTCGGGCAGAAGCCAGGAGGACCCTTTGGTCGATAAGCAGGTTTCGGTTGAGCCTGGTAATGATTATGTGGAGCTTGGTGAGCAGGATATATAGGCTATGGGGCTGGCGCACGCCATTGCGTATAGACGGTGTTGGAGCATATGGATGCACGACATGTACAGAATATTGAGGTGGAGGGATTGAGTAATGTGAATTTTGTGGTATTGTGAAGGGTGTGGTTGTGGAGTTTTGTATGAATTAGGTTGACTGTATCGCTCCTTGTTCCAATTTTGTGGACCCGACACTACCATAGCTACGTCATCTTTCTTCTTTTTCCAAAAAGATCCTGCCCCAGTCTGCACAGCTTGTGTAGTTGCCTTTAGCGCAGTTTGGCTTACAATCTTGCCAGTTTTGACTCGCTCCTCAATCATTTCTCCCATCTTAAGAACTTCATTAAACGGTTTTCCAAAGGCGACAATCAATGCATCATAAAATGCCTCATCTTGAGCTTCAATGAACAATCGAACCATGTCTTCATCCGGAATTGCAGGGCTCACTCGAGCAGCCTGTTCACGCCATCTGAGGGTATATTCCCTAAAACTTTCATTTGTCTTCTTTATTATCGCATCCAAAGAGGATCAATCTGGCACGACTTCAATATGATACTTGTATTAGCCATAGAATGCCTTTGTCATGTCATCAAACGTTGGCCATTTGGTTACATCCTGCCTCATGAACCATTCAACAACTGCACCTCCCAAGCTTTTAGAAAAATATAGTATCAACAATCATCTTTCGCGACTACACTCATTTTGTTGCAGTAGATCTTCATATGAGCCCTTGGATCTTCCTGCCCGGTGTATGGCTTAAACTTGGGAACTATGAACCCATCTGGTAATTGCAATTCAGTGATAGGGCAAAGATCTTTGAAAGAAGTGTTGGCATGATCTCCATATCCCTGCATCATTCTCACGGCTTGTTCTAAACCCTTCACTTTGCGCAAAACTTTGTTGTCATCCGGATTTCCCAATCAATCGACCTCATCCGGAGAGTCGTGATGGAAACTTTGTTTGACCTGGCCATGGTATGTCTCGCTGGGCTCCGAAAAATTGGAACATGTACCAAAGGTGGGCCATACTGCCCCTGTGGTGGAGGTAGTGCATGAAGGCACTTTAGATTCATTTGGTACAGCAAGGACAAGACCAGAACCAGTAGGATATGCCGAATTCTCGACTGACGTAGATGTGCCCAGAGTGCGCAAGACTGCCGTTGGTACGACCCCATCTAGGATGGCTGGCTTGGGAGGAGGTGGACATCCCGTGTTCATAGAGTGATGCATGTCAACCAAGAATTGCTTCAAGCTCTGGACCTCCTCGGTCAACCTTTCATTTTCTAGTGCCAAGAGTTCCTGGACACCGGTCTCAAATCTCTCTCCGTCGGATGGCATGGTGAGTAATGTAGTTATAGCTCCTTTTAATCTACTTGTGCTATGCCAAAATCACTGAAAATCTAGTGCAAAACAGAGCAAGTTAGAAAAATAACACAGTTCACAAATAAAGTGAATCTAGAAGCCTAAAAATCGTCATGCATCAACCCGACGTGGTTTGGTCCTCCCAAGTATATTGTTTGATTTCTTTTTTTTTTACGAGAGGCCTGAGGGTGAAAACAAATTGACACGAAAATTTTTTCATTTTTATTACCAAATTAATACATATAGTGCTTTATACAAATGAACTGAAAGCACGACCAAAAAAGAAAAGTCCACAAATAACTTAATTGAAAATAAATTACAACAGCTGAGTTGAAAAAACAACATAAGGTACAACAATTAAAATGTCTGATAAGACACAAACAAAATCCTCCAATCCAGACATAGTTATTGATCCTCCTGAGGGTCCTGTTGATCCATTTGTGGGTACCCTCTCAAAGTGACACTTAGACTAAAAGAATCTCCTTGCAAAAACCTAACACAACCGAGACGTCATAATTTGTCATGACGAAGACACAGAGACTTACAACAAAAGTTTGTCATTATAACGATGTAAAATTTAATCCAAAATAATTTTTCGACCAACCAGGGCACTTGAAAATTTTTTGATTTTTTTAACCGTTATAACGACATAAAGACCGACTAAAAAAATTGCCGACAACAGCACTTTGGTATATCCACAAAAATTCGCCATTATAATGATGCAAAAATGACATCTAGGACATTTCTGCCAGCAAGACACTTTAAAATTTTACAAAAAATTGTCAGCATAACGGCATAAAAGCTGGTTACAAAATTTGCTAACATTTAAACTTTTTTCATTTTTCTTTTTCTAAAATTTCGCCATTACAACAATGTAAAAGTGACATCTAATAATATTGGTGAGACTGGTATTTATAAAGTTCTTGCAAAAGATCGCCGTTATAATGACATGACTCAAAAAATAAATACAGTAAAAACAAGACCTTTATAATGTAAAATTTACCCTACCTCCTCTCTTTTCTCAATTTTTTTTTATTTTTTCATTTTTTTGGGGAATCTAATCCTCCCCAATTCGATCAGCATGACAACCTTTTTTTAGATGCATGCAACACATAAAAAATTCCTCAGACGTGCCTTTCCCGGAATGTGGGTCCCATTTTAGCACAAAGGGGGTCAGCCTAGATAAGTGCAATACCGGTATACTGCACCTCAATAAGTCGTATGTAATGCAGATAATTGGGCTTAAAGGTTATACTCTAGGTGACTCAACTGACGCGGTGTCTAGACTAGCTGAAAACTCAGAGGACAAATGTGGAAAATGCGTCAAGACCATCCGGCAACAGTGTCTCCGGCCTAAAATCTCGACACACCTTCCTCCTAAATCATGGGAAATTTTAGTAAGAAAATTTCCAGATGCCACAGGCAATCTGGTAAGTGTACGTGTGCGTGTGTTCAGAGGCTCAGTGGTGTTTGCAGAGAAGATAGTTTATATGTACAGTTCAAAAATATCAGAGCGACAATGTTCAAATTTTTATGTGATAACAACAAAAATATAACAATCAGATATTTAATAAATCAAAACATGCAATAATTTTATAAAGTCGGAGATTCTAATTTTTACTATTTTCACCAGCGGAGTCGCCAAGCTATCACGCCCTCTTTTTTAAAAGAATATTACTCTAATTAAAGAGAATTTCTAATTTAAAGATTGTGACTGGTAATACAAGGTACAAAATTATGAGATTCTCAGAGTCGCCACTTGACAAGTTAAAAGTGTGTCAAATCACCAAAGAGGTACCTTGAAAACACCTTTGACTCTTAAATGGTATGCGTCAGAGTTCCGGGTAAGGATCTCAGTTAACTCTCGGGAAGGTGTTAGGTACCCTCGAGTTCTGTGCGGAGCACATAAGGATCTCAGTTGACTCTTGGGAAGGTGTTAGGTAACCTCGAGTTCTGTGCGGAGCACAGTTGCTTTATTGTCGTGTTCTGATTTGATGAATATGGTTGATTATATTTTGTTGTTTGTTTAAAATTACGCTTTGACTGTTTCACCAAAGATTGTATCAAGTCACCTACTGGGTATACCTTAACAAAACTTGCATTTATCAATTTTTTTTCTTAATAAGTAGATCACTAATCATACAAATTATAATGCCTAATCGTGTAAATTTCATATTCCTATTCATTGCCTAATCGTGTGTTGTATCATTCTTATTAATATTAGTTTAAATAGGCCTTGTATATTTGTCAAGCTGTTGGATTGTTTATTCAAAAAATAGCGCATGCTTATTAAAGAAAGGGATTGTGTATGTAAAAAGATGGCCATTTTTTTTTAAAAAAAAGTAAAAACATGCGTAGGTTCCGTTAAAAAGGTACGCACTACTATTGAAATTGTTGGTTAGCAGGCCGTTTGTAATGGGCTGCTCTATCAAGGTAGTGGTCTAATTAGTTTGCGAAAATAAGTTGTTTTAAAGGCTGTCTTTTGCAAAAAAAATTGTTTTTTTCCAAATAGTGGTTGTTCTATATTATTTTGAGTGATAGGAGATAAAAACGTCACACCCATCAGGTGGTCAACTTTACAAAAGATTGGCACATTTGAACAAACTAACTTTACAAAAAAATTGGCATTTGTAAGTACTGATTTTTAGATCAATTTCTACAAATAAGTTCATTGTTCACCTTATATTTTCTTGATTTAATATGTCTATGGTTCGCAACAGCTTCTATTTTATAAATTTGATTTTTATTAAGAAAATATCCTTACTTTGCCTACCTTTCAATTCTGTCTAGATTTTTAAAGATTGCATCATGTGGCCATTTTTTTGAAACAATCATGGTTTTTTTAAAAAAAAAAAGAACAATAACTTGTTGAAAATAACTCTTGAATTTTACAGCTACTTAACATCAGTTTTCTGCCATTATCTGTCATCTTTTTCTCATGTATAGGCATGGTTTACATAAATAAATACATAAAACTTGTAAGGAAAACAACAACAGACATACAATAAATTGATATTTTCTTTCTCATTTTGACATAGTAGTAGCACGTTTATTATAAACTGACAATGCCCATAAGCAGAAATCATTAGGCCTTTAAACTTGCTGAAATTATACCAAGACGGAACAATTAAAGCTTCAAGGTTATTGTGTTTACCTAATGCAGAATTCTCTTAAAGAAATGAAGAAAAGCAAACCGCCAGTAAACTGAAACAGCTTCAACGAATGTAGCAACAATTTTAATCAAAACAACCACTAAACGAAACTTTAAAATCCACACTTGACTCAAAGACTCCAAATTTATACCCCAAAAGACTCCTTAAGTTAGATTTCTTTTGGTTCTAAACCATTTTAACTTAATCTCTCTACTTATTTTTCTCTCAAGTTTCTTAGCACTAAATGTTATTTTTTTCTCTCTGTTTCAGCTCATAGTTTGTTCAAATGAGAACAAAAATGCTTCTATTTATAGCCAAAAGTGAAGGTTCAAAATGAGGTAGTTGGGTAGCACACGGCCCCACTTGAGAACCCCATTCAAATCCCTTCTTTTTAGCAACTTTTCAGACTGCTACAGTCCCCCTTTTTTAATGTTTCAGCCACCTACACCTACAAAAAATAGAAAAAAGGATGTCCTATTGAGGGGACAACATATGTGCTAATTGGGTTATTGGGCTCAAATCCACTACAATTTCAAGCCTAAATCCATTTATAACAATCTGTAGATTTGAAAATTTAAGACTAACCAGCCAGAACTAGATTAAAACAATCAACAGCCAAAGACAATTTATGACTTGGCTACTTAGCCATAAGTTAAACTCCTAGTATTTCACTTGGCCAAAAAATACTAAAATCCAAACCAAAGGGGCCTCCAAGATATTAAATTCTAGCTAAACAAGTAAAAGAATCAATTCAAGAGCAAGAGCAAAACAAAACTAAGCTATCACTGAATCTTTGGTAACTTTAACCAAGCAAAGCACAGTCTTAAACATTAGGATTTGCTCATATTCACGCCACTGTTCATGAACTTAAAAAAAATAGCCTTCTCGTCCATGCATAAGCAGACAACTTCCATCTTTAGGTTAAGGCAACATGCAGACATGCACAAATGAAAACTAGTAACAAAAAGTTCTCATGCTTTTACTCCACTTACGAGACTTGCTTAAAACAAATATCTCATACCAGATCAATGCTAGCAACAATCTCCACAGTTTTCATATTTGACTAGGAAAACACTTTATACATACAGACACACATATTTGATTCTCTAATGACCAAACAAAAGTGCACACACGCTTAACACATACATTCACACCTACTTGAAACATTAGAACAAAATAGCCATTAACTCAAGCGGATCCAATCTGATTTCAATATGATGAAGCTATGAACTTAACACATGACAAGACGATATTTTAATTCAAACAGTTTCACACTTCATCCACACAAGAATACCTATATTGAAATACAACAATAACAACATACGCAGTGTAATCCCACAAATGGGCTCTGGGAAGGAAGAGATGTACGCAGACCTTACCCCCACCAAGGTGGAGAGGCTGTTTCCGATCGACCCTCGGCTAAGAAGCATTTGAAAATTTTGAAGAGAAACCAAATATTTTGAAAATAAGATAAAAACAAATAAGGTAAGAAACACCATTAATGCTCAAGTTCTCATATTAAAAACTACTATAACCAGGGAAAACAGAAAACGCCATTAGCGAAAAAGGACAAGATAAAACTACTATGCAAAAGAATACTACCGCAGAAATGTCAACAATCCATCGCCTTCTACCTAACCTTCTCTACCGTAATCCTAGACCTCCACGCTTTCATGTCAAGGGCCATGTCCTCGGTGATCTGGAGGTGAGCCATATCATGTCGGATCATCTCGCCCCAATTCTTCTTTGGTCAACCTCTACCTCTACCTCTCCGCAGACCCAGTACAACCAGCCTCTCACACCTCCTCACTGGCGCATCAGCGTCCCTTCTCTTCACATGGCCGAACCATCGCAACCTTACTTCTCGCATCTTGTCCACCACTGGGGCCACTCCCACCTTACCACGAATGTCCTCATTCCTAATCTTATCCAATCTCATGTACCCACACATCCATCTAAGCATACGCATCTAATACGTGTATTGCAATCAAACAGATAAACAGAATTCATTAACTCATGAATGAGCAAACATATAGTATTAATATGTCAATACGAAACTTTGAACAGTTTTCTATACCAATATCCTAACAATACTAGTTAATACTAACTTGATCTAGATAAAAAAGGAAAAGAAAGAAACATGGACCGAAAACTCGCCTAAAACCGTCGACGAGCTAAGACGCCACAACATCGTCAATACTGCGCCATCACCACTACCTCGTTGTGTCATTATCGCCTTCATAGCTACAGCTTGCAAGCAAGCTGCTCCGCTGCCTCGCCAATCCAGTAGCGCCACACAAACACCCAATTAATTCATTGTCATTCCACAACACTCACAAAAATCATAGCAACAACGTCATTTGGCTACAATAACGTCCCAGGTATACATCATCAATAAACAAAATTCCAGCATCGCCATCGTCCAAAAGAGCCCCCTCCATCACCATTTCACCTTTGCGAACAGCCCACACAAAAGTCACCATGGCAGCCCCAAAAATCATCATACAACACCCCAAGTTCAAAGCCAACACAAGTATAAAGAAAAAAAATAAGAAAGGCAATAAATTAGAGACAAAATAAAGAGGAGAAAATAGGGCAAGAATAGACAAAATAAAATGGGGATATTTGGGTAATTGGGATACGGGAGATGATGGAGGAGAGTGAGAGGAAGCGGGAAAAAAATAAAAACTTACCGGAGAAACGAAAATTGCTGAAGTAAGTGTTTGGCCAAAAATTCAAAGTCCAATCTAGGCAAAAAGTTATTATTTTAGAGAAAATAGTTATAGAAATAAAAAGAGGGGCTCGAGAGCTTTCTAGAAAGTTATAATTTTGTATTATTTGGCCATCGAAAGGCGGTGGTCCAGTAGTTTGACTAGCGGTCAAAGGCGGAGAGGAAAAAATTGGGCAGCATTTTCTTAGAAGCAAGAATGATGGTTTTCAATATATATATATATATATATATATATATATATATATATATATATATATATATATATATATAGGATGTGGTCCGGGTTAGGAATTGGGCTGGCATATTATTTGGTATGGGCTTCCATTCTACATTTTATTTCTGAAATTCATATGGCCCAATGGCCTTCAAAACAATACAAGTCCAACTCTATTAAAACATCTAGTTAGCTATCAAATGATTAATTTAACCACACTAAACATCTCCAATTTATACTAAAATATACAATCAAACAAAGATTAGAAAATTACATCAGGAAAAAATATTTTTTGTGCAATTTTAATATTTTTCTTATAATCTAATTAATTAAAGTAGCAAGATGAAACGACAAAAATCAAGAAAAAACTAAGCGAAAATCCTAGAAGTTAACACAGAGCATTTTTTTATATGCCAAAATTAGGTGATTACAACTTGTTTCCATATGAGTTGACAAATGGACCCTTTAAGTCAATACCCCACACGTCGAATACCTCAACCTCTTGGATCGGCTTCATAAGCATTTAGTGACGTTGTGAGATATTTCCTGTGCGCTGGCGGTCATCAAAATTTTTGGCCTACATGTGTGCATCTTTGAAGAGTGATGGCCAGTAGAATCCCGACTCAAGCACCTTGCTTGTTGTGCGTATCTCGCCAAAGTGACCTCCGTACGGAGATAAATGACATGACTGCAAAATAGAATGTTGTTCTATCTCGGGGACACACCGCCGGATCATATTATCAACACAGATTCTAAAAAGATAAGGTTCGTCCCAATAATAGAAATGACAATCTTTAAGGAACTTTTTCTTTTGAACTGAAGGAAGGTCATGAGGTTCTAAACCACTTACCAAGTAATTGGCAATATCAGCATACCATGGTGTCAAGTTAAGTGATCCTACAGCAGTTGCTCTTCTGGAAAGGTTTCCAATATCTCCTCAATCTCGACCTTATTTTATGCTCCTTCTAACCTTGACAGGTGGTCTGTAACCTGATTTTTAGTTCCTTTTCGGTCTCGAATCTCCAAGTCAAACTCTTGCAAGAGCATCACCCAACGGATCAGGCGTAGCTTAGAGTCATTCTTTTTACAAAGTGTCTAATGGCTGCATGGTCATTGTACACAATAACTTTCGAGCCAGTTAGATAAGACCGGAACTTGTCAAAAGAAAACACCACTGCCATCATCTCATTTTTTAGTTGTGGTGTAATTCAGCTGTGCTTCATTCAACGTCTTGCTGGCATAATAAATTGGGTGCATCACTTTATCCTTACGTTGCCCCAAGACTGTTCCAACCGCATAGTCGCTAGCGTCACACATTAGCTCAAATGGTTTCTCCCAATTTGGTGCAACAATTATTGGTGCTGACACCAAGCGCTTTTTCAGCTCCTCAAATGCTAACCTGCATTCATCAGAAAACATTAAAGGGTGATCTTTTTCAAGCAATTTACATAAAGGAATTGCAATCTTGGAGAAATCCTTGATAAACCGTCTATAAAAGCTAGTGTGACCAAGAAAAATCGGGATCGCTTTCACTGGTGTAGGTGGAGGTAGCTTTTCAATGTCCTTTACTTTAGCTCTGTCCACTTCGATCCCTTTACTAGATACTCGGTGCCCTAAGACAATACCTTCTTATACCATAAAATGGCACTTTTCCTAATTGAGTACCAGATTTTTCTCTTTGCACCTTTTCAACACCTTCTTCAAGCTCTCCAGACAACCCTCAAAATAATTACCCACTATAGAGAAGTCGTCCATAAACACTTCCACGATATCTTCTACCATGTCTGTGAAAATGGCTATCATGCACCGCTGAAAAGTAGCTGGTGCGTTACACAATCCGAACTGCATCCTCTAGAATGCGAAGGTCCCAAATGGGCAGGTAAAGGTAGTCTTTTCTCAATCCTCGGGGGAAATATGTATCTGGTTGTACCCCAATTGCCCATCCAGAAAGCAAAAGTATGATATACCAGCCAACCTGTCCAATATTTGATCAATGAATGGCAGGGGGAAGTGATCATTCCTGGTGGCATTGTTTAGCTTCATGTAGTCCATGCATATTCGCCAATAAGTTATGATCCAGGTGGGGATCATCTCATTATTCTCATTTTGTACCACAGTTATCCCACTTTTTTATTGGGACACACTGGACGGGGCTTACCCAATTACTGTCAGAAGTTCAAAAGTTGATGCCCGCGTCCATCCACATCACTTCCTTCTTAACTACCTCTTTCATATTGGGGTTTAGCCTTCTCTGATGTTCTATAGAGAGTTTATGGACTTCCTCCAATAGAATCTTGTGCATACAAAAGTCTGGGCTTATCCCCTTTATATCAGCAATGGTCTACCCTATTGCCTGCTTACACTCCTTCAAAACCTGCAATAATTGTTCTACCTTCACATCTAGGAAATAGGACGAGATAATAACATGTAATGTAGAATTAGGTCCCAAGAATGCATACCTGAGGTGCGCAGGCAATGGTTTCAACTCCACTTTCGGTGGCTCCTCAATTGAGGGTTTTGTGGATGGTGTTGTCCTTTCAAACAAATTAAGAGGTTCAAACCTGCGTTCTCTTGTCCAGTAGCCTTGCAGCCAACTCCTCGCCATCAACCATGTCCATATTAAATAGAAATGCTTCTAACGGATTATCAGGATAGTACATCTGTTCAACCTCAATGTCACTCAGGTCCACCATAACTACAAGTGAGCAATTAGCAAACTCACTTGGTCTCTTCATAGAATTTTTCACATTAAACACAACCTCCTCATTATTCAACCTCATTTTCATCTCTCCTACCTCACAATCAATAATTGCCTTCCCTGTAGAAAGGAAAGGCATTCCCAAAATAATAGGGATATCATCATCCACTTGGCAATCGAGAATACCTGCTTGTTGTTTCAAACTTCTATCAGCCAGTTGCAGGTTCATTAAAGTGGGTCGTGCCCTGCCAATGCCTAATTTTTCTTAAACAGCCAGCGACATCAGATTAATGTTGGCTCCCAAATCTAACAAGGCTTTGGCAAAAGTGTGGTTGCAATTAGTATTCGAGATAGTAAAACTGCCCTGATCTAATAGTTTCTGTGCCACTGGTCTAGTCACTAGTGCACTGCATGTGCAAATCAAAGTGACTGTAGCCAAATCATGAAAATCAAACTTTCGGGGCATCAGATCCTTCATCATTTTTGCGTACCCCGGCATCTGTCTCAAGGCATCTTTCAATGGTATATTGGTCCTCCTTTAGATGTTTTGCTAATCTCTGCAGGAAAGGAGGGAGAGGTCTCTTCTTACCACTGAGTTGATTCTCTTTTGGTTCAGATTCTTTTGTAGCTACTTTATGTGGTGTAGGATTAACTTCTCTTTCTTTTTCATTACCCTGATTGGGTTGTGCCAGCTGAACTTTCACTTATGTAAGATCGAAGGGCTCATCTCCATCTACTTGCACTGGGACAGTCTGCAAAGTGTCTCTCTTTATCCGTTCTTGCTCTCTGTCGAAATTTCTGCAATTCTTGAGACTCACTGCCATCAACTTCTTGTTGTCTTGGTCCTTAGGATTTACAATGGTATCACCAGGCAAAGCTCCCTGAGGTTTGTTATTCAAGGCTTTAGAAATTTGACCCCGTTATGTCTCAATATTTTTGATAGTTGTGTCGCGTGTCGTTAGCTGCTACTGCATTTTCCCTGAGTACCCACCAACTGCTGAAATATGACTTCAATCTTAGACATGCTGTCAATTTTCTGAACCAATGCTGGCTGCTGTGGTGGTACATATCTCTGCTATCGAACCTGCTTATTATAGCCATCTTGTCTCTGGTATGGTATCATTTGCCCCTGTGGTAATACAGGCCTATATTTCTGTTGCTGAGGTTGCTGGCCCCACTGTTGTGCACCTTGTCTCTGGCTACCATAATTGTTCATATAATTGACTTCTTCACTATAAACCTGAGTCTGAGGATCAAACTCACTGTAAACTGGCTCAAGCACTGGTTGGATAGTGCACGGTTGGCATTATCCACCGTTTGTAGCATCAAGTATATGAACCTGCTTGGGTCCCATTTCATCAATTTTCTTAGTCAACAACTGCAATTGAGTCATCATTGTTGCCAACTGCTCATCTCTTAATGAATTAGGATCAACTGCAACTGAATGAACAATTGGTGTGATAGATGAATCGTTTGTTAACCAGCCCGAATTTTGTGCCATTGTCTCTAATAATTGTTTGGCTTCTACAAAATTATTGCTTAAGAATGCTCTCCCAGCAAGAGCATCAACATTAGCCTTCAGATTGTCATTCAGACCCATGTAAAATATATGTCCCAGCATCTACTCTGGAATCCCATGATGTGGACACTTTAATAATAAGCTTTTGAACCATCCCCAAGCTTCTTGCACTGACTCCAAAGGTTTCTGCCTAAACATTATAATTTCATCACTCAACCTTGTAGTTTTGTTAGGCGGGAAGAATTTTTTAAAGAAAAGCTTAACCAACTCATCCATGTACTGATGGAATTTATTGGTAAT
The DNA here is from genome assembly GCA_037355625.1 of Petunia x hybrida. Taxonomy (NCBI): domain Eukaryota; kingdom Viridiplantae; phylum Streptophyta; class Magnoliopsida; order Solanales; family Solanaceae; genus Petunia; species Petunia x hybrida. The sequence continues at coordinate 7,170,188 of JBBBVM010000059.1, read as the reverse complement.
GAGTTCAACCACGACATTGCTTTACTAGTGAGTGAAAACGGGAACAACAACAACTTAATCGCCTCAGGTGACACACGAGCTAGCTTTTGTGTTGCACAAATAGATAGAAAGTTTCGAAGATGTTGTTGTAGGTCTTCATGTTCCATCCCAGCATACTGCCCTTTGTTTCGAGCAGATTCAACATGGTGTTTGTAATTTAAAAAATTTCTGCTCTAATTGTAGGTACAGCGATGACAGTTTTCAGGTTATCAGAACTGGCCTGAGCCTAGTCAATCAGAGCTTCTTGTTCTCTGTTATCAGCCATCTCAATCAAAGTCTCTACTTCTTGATGAATTGGTGGATGTTAGTTCTTGTTGGCCCTATTCAAGTCCCTGAACGTCCTCTCGATTTTTGGATCCGCTTGAAATAGTTCAATGAGATTGCAAACGTCTCAAGGGCATACACCTGTTCACACACGAACCAAATAGTTAGAACAAAGATGACCAAAATAGAAAATTGTGTAAACTACTGAATCTAGCAATACATATAAGCTACAACTAAACCGTTAACTCCCCGGAAACAGTGCCAAAATTTAATCACGCCCAAAACTCGTCCTAAAAAGGATATGTGGTCGCTGCAAATATAATCCGATTTTATGTCCGGAGTCGAACCCACAAGGAGAAAACGTCTAGCTTTAACTACTTTTGTATCATTAAATCAATAACTTCAACAATTTTCAATGGTAACAATATTAATTTAAGGTTGAACTAAAGAACTAAATATTACAATAAATAAAGAACACAAATAAACTCACTTGATAAGATTCAAGAAGAAGGAACCTAGGATATAGATTTCCGCAAACTATTGAGATAGAACTACTGACAGGTTTCCTATAATCTCGCCCTTTTCTTCCTATTGATCATGAGCTATTTAGTTACTGTAAAAATCTCCCGATCAAGAACAGTAATTTCCTAAGTTATTCTTCCAAACTAACCTAGGTGATTATTTAGCCCGCTCATTAAGATCACAACAAAGCTTTGTTATTCCCAACCCCGCTTTTAAATCTTTGGAATTATCTTCCAACCTCTTGCTCAAAAGTGTTGTGTTTCAACAACTACCTAACCTTGTATTCTTGTCCAAGCAACTCAAGGGATAAAGGCACAATTAATTGATGGTCATTCAACTAATCACATGAAACACGTAGCTGAACAACTAGGAAGAACAACATTTTAATTATAAAAAAAATATTGTCAATACATTCACTCAATAATTGGTTCCATCAATATCCTAGAAAAGGAATTTAGCTACTCATGTTTTTTTATGAACACAAAAGCTAATGTTAAAACAAACTCTATAGTAATAGAAAATAAGAGAAGCTTTAGAGAAACTCTGCAAATCTTCAGTAGGATGGACTCTGGCCTCTTCCAAGCACCAAAAATCTCCAACAATGGTGTTTCTTACTCTTCCAAGCCAAGATGGGGGCTGAAAATAGGTTAGAAAACCTTATAAATCTCGTGTCAAACTTGTGAACAACTTTTCCCCTCACCACTTTTCGCCAGAAATTTTGCCTCATGGCTGGATCATGGTCTTACGATGGTTGGGTCGTGAGCTTTGGAAATTCTGCTTTCAACTTTATGGCCTAATCATTGCCTTACAATGGCTGGGTTGTGACCTCTTGTCTTCATATTCCTTTCACAACTACTCCACGTCCTTAGTACCTAACTCCGATGCTCCTTGTTGGTAGATTTCTCTATAAATTCACTTTATTTTACTCCAAATCGTCAACCTTTAATAATTCTTCATGTCACTTGAGTCCTACACATTCAAACACCCAATATAAGCGCAAAATACTAATACTCATGCTAAAACCGTCCACAAAAGCACCCAAAACGTGAAGTATCTAATACTAAAATATACGTTTTGTGGCCAAATATCAGCTGGCGAAGCAAATAGTACCGTAAATATAATTGCCTTTCTAGCTCTGAATCAGTATCTCTTTCCCCTTTTGATTAGTTCTTCTTTGTATTAATATGTTTGTTACTCACTTTCGTGTTGCTTCGATGGGGAATATATGAACCTTTATCAATTTTTGTTCTTAAGAGAGGAATTAATAATGTTCTTGATTTCTTTGCTACGTGGATTGAAAGATTGTTGTTTTATTGGTTTGTCTTGGTGATTATTGAATAGCATTGGCAAATGCAGGAAGAAAAGCCGGAAAGAAGCTTCATGGATAGTACAAAGTGGCTAATTTTCTGTTATTTTTTAATTTCTGGCTAATACTCAATTATCACTTGCAACAGCGGCTAATTAACAATTTTTCCCAAACTAATCTACTATTGGGCAATTGCAAAAAATTTCACTACATGTACCCCCATATCCTTGGTTATGGTTTTTTATCTCCACTTAAGAGTGGTTTAGTAAAATGACCTCGGTAGGCAACACTTCACATTATAAATTTACAAGTGTACCCTCGGGGGAGCACTTCAAGTATAAATTGCAAGTGCTGCCTGCAAGGCAACACTTCAAATTATCTGGGGAGAATGTTGATAGAGATAAAAGGCCAAGTGCTGCCACGGCGCAGCACTTGCAACACTTGTCATTTTATACTTGAAGTGCTGCCCTCGTGGGTGCACTTGTCAAGTTTATAACTTGAAGTGTTGCCCCCGAGGGAGCACTTACTTAAAATTAGTGAGGTCATTCTTGTAAAACTACTTTAAGCGAGGTCAATAAGGAAAACCATTGCTTAAGGTGTCATTGTTTTGTAAATTGCCCGAGCAATTGTCCAAGGGTATTCACAGAAATACTTGGCTCTCCTTAAAAAATCATTTAACTTTTAGCCTTTATTATCAAAAGTTGCAAGACAACTCGTCAAACCCAGGCCAGGAAGTCAATGCAAAATTTCTTGGTAGATCACGTAAAAATTTGACCCCATAGCTAGCTAGTTTGTAAATGAGAACTAGCAAACATTTGAAAACTTTTAAAAGCCTAGCCACATTTAAGTAACACGAAAAAATCCAATATTTTTTAATTGGACTTTTGAACTAAAAATTTTTAATGTCCAAATAAAATCTACTAGGACTTGCTAAATATGAAGCTCCAGCCAAATTCGCTGGGACTTTTAAAGATTAAGTTCAAATTTAATATGAAGCTCCAGTCAAATTCTCTGAAACTTTAAACTAACCGCCAATAAAATTTGCTAGGATTTAGTTCAAATTCTCAAAGTTTTTTTCTGTGGTCAGTCTTAAAAATAAAATGGATTTTTAAAATATGGCTACTTTTCTAAAATTTCGTAATTGTTAGCTGAATCTCTTTAAGTGGTGCGGAAATTAACTAGTCATCAAAATTATCGAGCAGATCCCCGGGGGAGCTAAAACTTTAACAATTTTTAAAGGGGGGAAATTATCGCGATAGTGGCTCGTAGGCTACTGGGGCCTTTTTGCAGAAATATGACACCATAAGTAATGATTTACCTTTTTGCTCGCGCTTAACAGAGTTTTGCAAAAACCCTCTTTATTTGCCAATACTTGTCCTTGATGTGTTGGTTGATGTGTTGGCAAAAGGCAACACTGCGAGTACTTGGTTGTAAGTGTTGGCAAAAAGCAACACTTGCCCCTTCCAATCTCTTCCTGCATTCTCCCCATATAACTTGAAGTGTTGGCAAGACAATACTTGCCCTTGACCTCTTTGCTAAAAGCCAACACGTGTAAATTTGTTCTTTGAAATCTTTGCCTCCGCCAACATAAGGGTATTTTGCTAAAATATTGTTAAACAGTGACAAATTTGCAAATCAACTCCTTATGGAGGGCATGTGATGAAATTTTTCTATTCTGGGTGGGTGTCAATTCGTAAAAATATGGCTCCCTGTTTGCACCACATTAAATGAAAATTAGCCATCGATGCAAAAATCTTTGAAGACTAGCCAGATCCGGAAAAATTCCAGTAAGACAAAATTTCAAAATCTGGGATCACTTAAATATGATCGGTTGCACTTGGTGCACCTATGTAAGACACTGGAGGGGCGGGGGGGAGTGAATAGTGTCCTTACCCGATTTTCAAACTTCTAAAACTTGCCTTTAACTTTTATCGCCCAACTTACAAAGAACCAGGTTCCTTGCAAGTTTCACCTATCTCTGAAACTAAAACTTAATGCGGAAACGTAAATAACACAGAGATTTTTACGTGGAAAAATCCTTGCTCAAGGGATAAAAAACCACGACCAAAACTCTTGGAATTTCAACTCTTTCACTAGAGGAAAATCCGAGCAAGTTTTAGACTACAATATAATGTAATCAAGGAACTAGAACCCCCTAGTACCTAGAACCTTCCAAGCCACACGTTAGCTGGTAAGGTTAACTCTACTTTACCACAAAGAGTAATCTCTACTGTATGCTTCTAACCAAGCTGATAGATTACAACTCAATAGCCTATAACAAAAACTAAATCAACAGACTTAACTATGAAACTGCTCCTTCGTAAGGTTCTGCTGCTCAGCCTTTGTTCTTGCACACAAAATCTCTCACGATCTAATTGTTCTTGATTTGTTCTGTTGAGATGTCTTTTTGTGCGTAATGATTCTGGCCAAATTAACTTGTATATTTAGGAATTTGACTTAGCCGGATTCAACTAAGTTTAGAACTCCTTTTCCACTTTTGAATCCGTTTCAAACAAGGTTTACCCATATTGCCTTATTTAAAACCTAAGTTAATTTGCCTTAGTTTCCAATCCTTTTTCGTTTAGGAACCGCGTCTCTTTTCGATTAACCCGTTGAACAGCTTAGTCTTCTTACTTCAACTGTGAACCTTTTCGTAGTTCACTTAGCACCAGGTCCTTTGTCATCTTCAAAACTTATCCTTCAACAAATTCCCCCTTTTTGATGATGGCAAACAATGTTGTCTCACCGAGGGTTTATAAGCATAAAAACCTATAAAACTTCAAACACTAAACAAGAACCAGGGTAATACAGTTAGGCAAAAATAGGTCACAAACATACAGCGAACTAAACAACCTTCCCCCTTTTAGCATCATCGAAAAGTTCCACAGTTGCAAGAACCTGCTCAACTTAGTTTAAGCCTAGTTGACTCTAGTGCCATAGGCAGCTAGCCAACCTTTAAACGTCAGGAACCTGTTTCAGACAGTAAATACTAACAAAGTAGGATATTCGTATCAATAAAAGTGCCAAACCGGCTTAAGAACATCCAAACATCATCCACATATTACAAACCAAAATATAATATTGTCTTAGAAACAGGCCATAAAGAGAACCAAAGAGGGGACCTGGGAAAGGAATTGGTTTAGAATTGGGGAATATCAGGGATGTTAAAGTGAGCAAGCAACAAGGCAAGGCGACGCGAGTTTCCTGAACGTTCACGCATTCTAGCATTCCTTCTTTCCTCAGCATCCTCCTCCACATGCTCTGGTTCATTAGCAGGTTCGCCGTCCAACACATAGTCACATGATTTTAGAATGTTCCTCCCAAACACGTCATTGTGATCCGGCTCAGTCCACTTACCAACGGGCACCCCAAAGAAATCAAATACCTTACCCAGAAGAAACCCATAGACTAATACATGTTTACCCAACCCCATGTCAGCTACCCTACCAATGTGCTTGATCATCAATTCAGGTAGATTAATACAAACTTCGCGATCTAGCAGGTCCATATAGGTCATATCCAGAAAGTTGGCCACACTGCGCCTCTTCGACCTCTGCAACAGGTTCTTCACCACAAATTCAAATAGCAGCTGGTAGAAGGATTGCATAGCCTTCTTCTTAACTTGCGTTGCCCTTGCTAGCCTAGGTATCCCTGTAAATTTTTGGGTCACCTCTAAAGCAGACACACCATCTCTTCTAGCCGGCCACGAGTTCCTCATGTACTCACTGTAGCCCTGAGAAGGAACACCCAAAATCTCACCAAGCTCCACACAATCAAACTGGATCACCAGTCCCTTGACTATGGTTGTCACAATTCCCTCACTTACTGTGCAATTCGAGTAAAACTCACGAACCTCTTGCTCTCTCAACTGTCTAGCTCTATCACTGAACAGGTTCAACCAACCCTGAGCCCTCAACTTAGCACCAAGCTGAGTTATTCCTTCTAGCTCTAGGTCAGTGAGAATTTTACCCTTCACCAATGGCAAGCCTCTAAAGTAAGCCACCCTCCTTTTCTTGTCTTCCTTGTAATCACCAATCACCAACTTTATCTTGGAACCTCTCCTACGAACTTCAGGTTCCTCCACAATCCTCTCCTACTGCTCTCGAACAGAACCAACAACAGCAGGTCTTCTAGCATGACTCACCATCTTTCTACTACTTTCTCCCATACCCTCAGCATTACCAGAACTTCCAATTTTAGAACTACCCATAAATTCTCCTCCCTTCACCAACCTTCGTTTCTTCACTGTTTGTTTCTGTTCCTGAACCATAGGCCTCTTATCCAATCTCCTCTGTTCCTCTACCACCACAATATCAGTCTCACTGGAGGAACCTTCACTAGCTTGAGGAGTGGGATTGGCCTCAGGCAACACAACATTCAAAGGTTCGGTATAACCTACACCTTCTACATTCTCTTCCACATAATCATCAATATCTCTCAGATCTGCATCATCACCTGCCACAGAACCAGAGAACGAACTAGGTTCTTTCTCAGGTTCCTTGGTAGGTTCAGCAGATTTTTCCTCTCCCTTGTCACTAATGGTCTTCTCTACCATAGGAACTGTCTCAGGAACAGGTTCCTCAACAGTTTTTTCAGTTTCTTTTACAACAACCTCAACCCTTGTATCAACGACCTTTTCAAGATTTTCTACAACCACCTTCTCCTTATCACTTACTTCAGCCACTACATGCTCTCCTAAATCTATAGGCTCAGAAGGTAAACTAGTGTTTAACCTAGATCCGATTTTAGGCCAATTAACAATTAAATTTGTATTTGTGGAGTCACTGTCAATAGTTTAGATTAAGAGTCTAACTAAATTGAATATGGAATTAAACTAATTACTTGATTATCAATATATGCACGATTCCTAATGATGATAATTAACGATGTGGAAGCAGGATATAATCGAAAATGAATAATGTTAAAGCGTTAGTAAAATAGATAGAGGTAACCGTGTTGGGTCGCCGGATCCCGGTGGGGATTCCTCGTTACTGATTATGCTTGAAGACTTGAGAGCAAAGTACCTGACGAATTGTAAATGGAGAACAGTATTTGAGCAAGAGTAAGAGGGAGTGTTATTATTGATATTGTAGACAAAGAATAAGTTGTATTACAATGGTTTAGGACGAATACTATTTATAGGTCTGATAGGCGTCCGTTGGGTTTGTAACCGCTGGGCACGTATCCGTTGGATATGTAACCGCTGGATTGTGTAATTATTGCCTTTATGACCACTCATTGAGTAATCGCACATGATCAGGTTAATAATTGCTCACTCAGAGCGTGCTGACCTGGGTAGCGTTACATTGCTGCTCTGGGTCTGCTCGTGGTAACCGCTTGGCTAGTTATCTGTCCGTTAGATGTCTGCCCGGTGAAATCTCTGCCCGTGTCACCTTTTTAGATGTTGTCAGTTTTTATCCAATACAGATAGTCCCTGCACTTCTCGAGCAGAGTTTCTGCTCGGGGAGTGGATGTAAATTTTAGCGGGATTTCCATTTTGCAACATCCAATCTTTATATGACGAAACTAGGTGATGTACGCGCCTCATCAGCTACATGACAAATTCCCATGACGTGCGCATTAAATGCTTAGTAAAAAAGTAACTGCAGCTGTCACACCTGCACATCCGCAGCCTACTTCGAAGTGACCACTGCGCGTCCCAAGGGTAAAAATAATGATTTTAACCGCCTCAATCACGTGCACACATCGGCTGTTGATCGCGAGGTGACCGCTGCACTTCAGTATAATAATGATACTTCGAAAGTTGGTGAAACCTACTTCTTCTTTTGACGGTTGGATCTGATCATGGCCTCTCCGATATTCTCCACGTGTCTTGTGGGAACTTGACGGGCCGAATTTTTATTCCTGTAAATAGGGGTTTGTTGAATTAAAACCCTTTTACTTGCTTTCATCTTCTATCTGCTAAATCTTGAGAATTCTTTGAATACCCTTCAACTTTCCTTCCAAATTTCTCAATTCTTCTTGAATCATGTCTTCAAAAGTTAGGAGAAACCAAAGCACGGATGCTGCAGCTGGTAGTTCTTCTACAGCTACTCCCAGACCCAAGGCCACTCAGGCTACTGCTGCAGAGATTATCCCTAAAAAGTGGGGTGAATTAGAAAAAGACTGCAATATCAAGGCCTCCAATAACTATGGAGATATACGCGTGTGGCCGGCGTATAGATTCAAATCTGGGATCATGTCGGAGGTGATCCCACAAGTTAGAATAGACTGCAATTGGGACGCGAGTGTTCCCCTCTTGCCGGTATCTGAAGCGGAGAACATTACTTCGCATAGGGCTGGGTGGACGGCTATGTGCACCTACCCTTTTACAATTGGATGTACACTACCCCTGCATCCTGTGCTTGAGAGGCTCTGCAGGGAATATTTACTCTGCCCGAGGCAACTGTGCCCCAGTGTGTATAGAATAGTTACGCTTATGGATTGGTTTGCGGCAGAAACCGATCAAATTTTTGAATATGAGATTTTATTTCTCTGTACAGTATACAAATTTTCAAGGACGGTTTTGTTAATGTTAGGATGCGTGGGAGCAAGAGCTTAGTGCGTAGCTCCGAGGATACAAGTGACCGCGGTTGGTTACACCGGTATGTATTCGTGCGTACTCAGGCCTTGTCCCTCAACTCCAAGGCTTTACTCCCCGAGGTCTGGAACAAGAAGCGTAAGTCCCTGAGTCTCCTTTTGAGTGCTTCCTCTTTTCTTCGTGTCTGATTATTCCTTTGATTTTTCCTTGTAGCCGCCAAGCGACCCTACGACGGGCTCATATCAGTCGATGAGCTGATGGCGTGGGTTGAGGCAATTTCGAAAAAGTTCTCTCCTGAGCAGAGGGAATGGGCATATTTTGCTACGAAAAAGAGTCTGACCGCGAAAACTCGCGATGAGAATTTTCCACTATTATAGCCACTTCTTTTCTTTGTTACTTTACTCTCTCTGACCGCTCCGCTTTTTGCAGGCCTGGGTACTCAGGGGGACTTTTTTCCCGCCCCTCCTCTCAAGCTACGCTGTCCGATTCCGCTGCTGATCCCGATGCTGATATTGCATATATACTAGCTTCAGCAGAGGCACTGCATGGGAGAGAAGGTGGTGAAGAGCTTTTTTCTAGTGGCCTCAGCTCCTTGAAGAGGAAGAAGAAGGGCCAGGGTGAGGACGGAGCTCGGAAGAAGTCTGCTCGTAAGACTTCCGTTGCTGCCGGGCAAACCTCAGCTGTTGGAGGTGAGGCCCCACCTGCTGCTAGTGTGCTTGGGAAGGAGAAGGCTAATGCTCCTGCTGAAGTCCCCGAGTCTGCACGGGGAGAGGGTTTAGACGAGAAGGTAATTGTCGTTTCAGATACTGAGACTGAAACTAATGAACCCCTTGTGCGAAATCCTTATCTTCGGAGCGATAAGAGGAAGGTTGAGGAAGAGGCTGCCCGTACTCCGGAGAGGAGTCCCCGAGTTGATGACGGGGTGAAGGCGGCTCCTTCTCGTGCGGATAAAGGGAAAAGGAAAGTGGGTGAAGAAGAAAGAGAAGAAGGAGAAGCAGGTGAGGAAGAGATAGAAGAGGAGACCCCCCCAAGAGGGTGGCCAAGGTCCTCGTATTTTCCGTTTCAAGGATTTGGAGAATGTGGTCGCTGAGGGGGCGGCGCCTGTTGGTCTACTCGAGTGTGACACAAAAGACCCTGAAGCGGAGGGTGATTCTGATGTGCCAAATACGAGGCTCGCTCGGCGGATCGTCATCAGTGGTCAGACCGGACTAAAGGACATCCGGGCCGTGCGCTACAAATTCAGCCCGAACTACCCCTCTGAACAGGCTTGGGAACCCAAGTACTGCGAGAGGAAGTTCACCATGAAGCTAGCCCCTAACGTCAACTTTGTGTCCAGGCCGGGCAGTTTAGCCAAGGCGGTTTCATCGCTCATTGGTCCCCGAGAGGAATGGACAATGAGGGAAATGAGTGATGAGGAGTTGGCTGTTACTATTGCTGCCGACTCTGCCCGGGTGAGTATCTTCTCTAATACCGTTTGTATTAGGAGTAATTTCAACTTTAGACTTCTAACTCTACTCTTTTTGTGTTTCCTCAGTCGAGTATGATGTCTGTTGAGCTGATGTTCCACTCCAGGATCAACAGCGCCGACCAAGTGCTTGAAGTAAAGAAAGAACTGCTAGAGGCTCTAAAGGAGAATAAGGATCTGGCAGAAAAGTGTGGTTTCCTTGGTGGTGAAGCTAACCGGTTAGCTGAGGCTAACAATCAATACTTCGAACGGATCACTAGGCTCACCAGGGAAAAGGACCTTCTGTCTGAAAAGAAAGAAGGGTTCGCATGATCTGCTCGGAACATGGAGGTTTTGCTTGAAGAATGCAAATCTTAGCTGAACAAGGCACTCGACGAGCGTAGATCTTTTGAGATGGACCTGCTGAGGGCTACGGAAGAGTCTATTAAAGCCCGTGCTGAGCTGCAAGCTACCAAGAATCAAGTTGCCCAGTTGATGAGCGCTCAAGGCGCATTATCCAAGGACTTGGCCAACTTGCGCGATCAATTTGAAATCAAGGCGAAGCTAGCTGTGCTTGAGGCCAAGCGAACCTTGCTTGAGCAGGTCCACACCGGTCAGATCAACGTCGAGGAGACGATGCTGAAAACAAAGCGTGTTATTTGCGATGTGAAGCAGATGCTAAACCTTTCTCTTGAAGAGTCTGAAGCAGATGAAGATGAAGAAAATAAAGAGAGTTCGGGTGATGAGGTCAGAGCCGATGGAGCTGGTGCATCGGGCTCTGATCGTAGTCCCATAAATTGATGCCCCCTGAAGTTGATTAGGTTGCAAGTTTGTAAATCTGGCGAGAGCCAGATTAGTTGGTTGTGGATAGAGGTCTCTTAGGGACTCTCTGATCCTTGTTCGGCCGGTTCCATTTGGCCTTTGATCACTCTGCAAAATTTCTGTCAGCCGTTTTCGGTACTTTATCATTTTGTCAGGATTACATATATAACTTTAGATCTTTTTTAATTCAATGACTATATTTAGCCTGAATTTTTGATCTTTCGTTTGTATGTGTTGTGGCCTTCGTGCCTTATGGTTAGGAGATTTTTTGAAGTTTGAACTTTGTTAAGTTCTGGTCTCCAAAAGTCTGTCCGAATGTTTTAACTTAGCCTTCTCCGAAGAAGAGGTCATAAGTTGTGAGTCATCTGCGCAGATGTTTTATCCTGACCGAGTCGTGGTCGATAGATTTTGGCCGAATTGTTGGCCTTTGCGAACAACTTTGCTTATCGTCTTGATAGTTGAAAGTTTTCACAGGAGATTCGTAACTTAATTCTGGCCGAGTCGTTGGCCATGTGAATGACTTCTCTTATTTTCGTGGAAGCTTGTCACATGAAAAGTTTTTGAAAAACTCGCCTTTTCGCAAGGTCTTTTGCCTTTATGAAGGTCTTACTTTGCCTACAGGGGCCTCTCACCACCCTCCTTGTTTTTATGTTGGAACACGGGAAGTGATAACATAAAAAGAATTAAGGCTGGTCGTAAATAAAAGAACACATATAACGAATCGAGGAGTGTGTCCGTTGTGGGATTCGAATCCACAGCCGCGAAGTTGAAGAACTTCGAGCTCTACCGATTGAGCTAAACGGATCTGACCTTGTTCAAGTCGTTAGAACCATTTAGAAGAAGTATAATAAAAGTAAAAATTGCCACAAAAGTAAAAGGTAGGAAGAAATTCACTGACCGTTTTACCACTCAGAAATGATACCTTTTGAGGTGAATCACGTTCCAATTATTTGGGATGATCGAGCTATCTGGTCGTGCTAAGCGATAAGATCCCTTGCCGACTGATGCGACTACCTTGTAAGGGCCTTTCTAATTAGGGCCTAGCTTTCCTGAATTCGCTTTCTGTGTATTCTGGGACACTTTCCTTAGTACAAAATCTCCAACTTGGAAACTCCGTACGCGCAGTCCCCGATTATAGTACTGTTCAATTCGTTCCTTCTGGGCGACTACCCGTACGAGTGCCAATTCCCTTCATTCTTCAAGAAAATCCAATTCTTCGGAGAGATTGACCGAGTTGGATTCTTCAGTGGCATGTGCATACTGTAGACTTGGCTCTCCAATTTCGACCGGAATTAGAGCATCTGGGCCGTATACTAATGAATAAGGTGTCTCACCTGTACTCATTTTTACTGTCGTCCGGTAAGCCCATAGCACACTGGGCAATTCTTCTACCCAACATCCTTTTGCCTGCTCAAGGCGCTTCTTGAGTGACTCAACGATTATTTTGTTTGTCGACTCCGCCTGTCCATTAGCAACCGGATGATAGGGGGAAGATGTGATCCTTTTGATGTGCAAATCGTCGAGGAACCTAGTCATTTTTTGGCCGATAAATTGAGGACCGTTATCCATGACTATTTCCTTGGGTGCTCCAAAACGACACACGACGTATCGCCAAAGGAAATCAATTACCTCTGTTTGCCGTATCTTTGCATACGCTACCGCTTCGACCAATTTGGTGAAGTTATCGGTGATGATTAGCAAGAAACGTACTCCTCTTGGCGTCGCGGGGAGGGGACCAACTATGTCCATTCCCCATTTCATGAATGGCCACAGGGAGATTATTGAGTGGAGCGGTTCTGCCGGTTGATGAAGAAAATGTGCGAACCTCTGACACTTGTCGCATTTTTTGACAAACTCATTCGTGTCTTTCTCCATCTTATCCCAATAGTATCCTGCATTAATCAACTTGCGGGCTAATGCTTTGCCCCCAGAATGATTGCCACAGTAGCCTTCGTGGACCTCCCGCATTACATAGTTGACCTGGTTTGGTCCTAGGCATTTTGCAAGGGGTCCTGCGAACGTCCTGCTATAAAGCTCACTGTTGAGGATTGTATACCGAGCAGCTTTTATTCTGAGCTTGCGGGCGGCATTTGCGACAGCGGGCAGAGTTCCATGAATAATATAATTTATAATTTCATCCCGCCAATCCCAAGTCGCATTTATGGCATTGACTTCGAACTTTTCTCGATTTATGGTCGTGCAGAGGAGCTGAACAACAGCTGAAGAGCTGGCCGCCCCCATTTCCGCTACTGATCCTAGATTCGCGAGAGCATCGGCTTCATGGTTCTCTTCCCGCAGAATTTGGAGAGCCTCTCATTCGTCAAACTGTGCCAGGAGTTCTTTCACACGGGCAAGGTACACTTGCATTCTGGATTCCCGTGCAATGAAGCCTCCGGTTACCTGGTTGACTACCAATTGAGAATCACTCTTGAGTTTGATGATGTTTGCTCCATAGCTTCGGGCTAACTCCAATCCTGCAATTACAGCTTCATATTCGGCCTCATTGTTAGTAATAAACAGGCACTTGATGGCCTACCTGACGGTCTCTCCGGATGGGGTGACGAGGACCAGACCATGACCGGACCCTTTGATGCTCGAGGAGCCATCAGTGTATAGGGTCCACGTGCTAGGGGCTTGCTCAGCATATAAAATGGCATCCTTTTCTGGGATATATATTGGCGCTAAAGTCTGCTACGAAGTCAGCTAGAGCTTGTGACTTTATTGCTACTCTAGGCTGATAAGTAATATGAAACTCACTTAATTCTATAGCCCATTTAACTAACCTTCCAGAAAATTCAGGTTTGTGCAAGACATTGGGCAAAGGAAACGTTGCGACTACAGCTATAGAATGACCTTGGAAATAAGGGCATAACTTACGGGCAGCAGTTACTAGTGCTAAAGCCAACTTCTCCAAGGGTTGATAGCATATTTCTGCGTCAATTAGAGCTTTGCTAATGTAGTAGATAGGAAGTTTTTTACCTTTCTCTCTCGAACCAGAACTGCGCTTATAGAGGATTCCGAAACTGCCAGATAGATCATCAACTGCTCCCCGGGCTGAGGTGTAGAGAGTAGTGGCGGATTGGACAGATATTTCTTCAGATCTCTCAGCACTTGCTGACATTCGGGAGTCCATTTGAACTCCTTGTTCTGTTTCAAAACATTGAAAAAGCTTTTGCATCGGTCCGACGAGCGGGATATGAACCTTCGCAAGGCTGCCACCCTTCCGGTAAATTTCATGACGTCTTTCCGGTCGTGGAGTACGTATGGAATTGACTCGATCGCTTTGATCTGTGCGGGGTTGACTTCAATTCCACGCTGAGAGACGATGAAGCCCAGGAACTTTTCCGACCCGACTCCAAATGCACACTTCTCCGGGTTGAGCTTCATGTTGTACTGGTCGAGTATTCGGAAGGCTTCTTTTAAGTGCGCTAGATGATCCTCTGCTCGTTTGGACTTGACCAGCATGTCATCGATGTACACTTCCATAGTCTTATTGATATGGTCATGGAACATTCGATTGACTAAGCGCTGATACGTTGCACCTGCATTTTTCAATCCAAATGGCATAACTTTATAACAATACGTACCTCTGCAGGTTATGAACGATGTTTTATCTTGATCATCGAGGTCCATCAATATCTGGTTGTACCCAGAGTATGCGTCGAGGAAGGTGAGCACCTCGTGCCCGGCTGTTGCGTCAATTAGTTGATCTATCCTGGGAAGAGGATATGAATCCTTTGGACAAGCTTTGTTTAGATCGGTGAAGTCAATGCAAACTCGCCATTTGCCATTTTTCTTGGGCACAACGACCACGTTGGCTAGCCAGTCTGGGTATTTGACTTCACGTACAGATCCAATCTTCAACAGCCGATCGACCTCATCGTAGATGACCTGATTCCGAAAAGCTCCTTGTTGGCGCTTCTTCTGCTTTACCGGACGGTGGTACGGGTCGACGTTCAACCTGTGAGAAATAATGTCTGGAGAAATACCTGTCATATCTACATGAGACCAAGCGAATGTCGTGTGCCGCTCCTTGAGGAACTGGAGGATTTCTCCTCGTAAACGCTCGTTCAATTCGGTCCCCAAGTAGACCTTCCGCTCAGGCTTGTCCGTGAATAATTCCTCGGGCTCCAAAGCTTCCAAGGTCAGCATGTGACTTTTTCGTGCCTCCAGCTTTGTGATGAATTCCGGGACCTCGTACTTTGCTTCTTCATCTGGTACGTCTGATTCCGGTTGCTGTAATTGCTATTTGCTTTCTTCTGGCAGTTTGAGGGCCACCGAATAGCAGTCTCGAGCAGAGCGTTGTTCTCCCCGAACCTCACGTATTCCCCATTCTGATGGGAACTTCAATACCTGATGATAGGTGGAAGGAACAGCTTGCATATCACGGCTCCAGGGTCTCCCCAGGATGATGTTGTAAGCTAGGTCCGCGCCGACAACATGAAATGTTGTCTCCTTTGCTACCCCTTCAGCAAGAGTCGTCAGAGTAATTTCACCAAGGGTCTTCTCACTTGAGTTGTTAAAGCCAGAGAGAACTCGAGAAATCGGCACGATCTTCTCCGACAGCTGCAACTCCCTTATCACTCGTGATTGAATAATGTTCGCTGAGCTGCCCGCGTCGATGAGCACTCTCTTGACGTCGAAATCCGCCACGCGTAACGTTATAACTAACGCATCAGCGTGTGGGAACTGCAAACCATCTGTGTCTGAATCTTCAAATGTTACCGTCTCCTCTGGTCGTGGATGCTTAGTCTTTGTGATAGAGACCTTCGCGTACTTCTTTGCCGTGAAAATGACGGAATCCACTTCGATCCCACCCGAAATAACATTGACTGTCCTCTTCGGGAGGATGCTCGTGGAGGGCCAGATTTGTTCTGCTGAGCCTTCGTATGAGTTTGCTTTCCCTTCTCGGTCAGGAACTCCTTCAAGAATCCCTGTTTCAATAAATGTGCAACTTCATACCTTAGGGCCTTGCAGTCCTTGGTGGTGTGACCGTGGTCGCGATGAAATTCGCACCATAGGTCCTGGTTTCGCTTGCTTGGGTTGGTCTTCATGTCCTTCGGCAATTTAACCTTCTCTCCCATATCTTTGAGCGCCGCCACTACTTCAGATATTTCTACGTTGAAGTTTGGCAGGCTTGGGGCTCCACGGAGGCTTGATTCCGCATCATCTCTTTAGCATAGCCCTCTGTTGTTGCGGCTGCATCCTTTGGAGTTGTTGCGTCACTGGTCAGGATACGGCTCGTAGCATACATCTGACCTTTCTGACTCCACCTTTCCGCTAGAGCCACCGCTGCGTGACTGAGTCCTTCCTCGGGTACCTGTTCCAATCAATTTATCTTCATCAATACGTACCTTTCAGTTGTAGCGGTTGTAGACGTCCCACCAGTTAGCTGCTGGGAATTCGCAAAGGGATTCGTATAGCCTGCGCGTAGCCTCTGAGCTCCTGATATCCAGGCTGTTGGTGAACGCAATCGCTGCCCATCTGTCTGGTACCTTTGGTAACATCATACGTTCCCGTTGGAAGCGATCCACGTATTTACGGAGGGACTCGTCGGGTCTCTGCTTGATCTCAAAGATATCCTCCACGCGAGTTTCCGTCTTCTGAGCGCCTGTATGTGCTTTCATGAACAGCTCAGCCATCTTTGCGAAGGACCCAATGGAGTTCGGTGGCAACATTGAGTACCATCGTAGAGCCCCGTCCGCTAGCGTCTCCACGAACTTCTTCAGTTGGACAGATTCGATCTGGTCATCGGTGAGATCGCTAGCTTTTATAAAGTTGTTGAATGAGATGATCATTGGGATCAGATGTCCCACGATATCTCGGAATGTTTGGCATCTTGAACGTCTTTGGTATGGCTTTTGGCGCCGCTTCCTTCTTCCAAGTTCGTTGAGAGTAGCACTGTACATCAACTTTTTTCAACGTGGGTGGAGCATGTGGCATCTGATAAATTCTCTCGTAGAGAGACTTCTGAAGTGCTTCCAGGCTCTCCTTGAACTGTTTGGTGAGGGCCTCCACGACGATGCTCATCTCTGCAGACGCCATAGATCCTCCGTTTTGATTTTGGTTGAATTGAGTCGTTGGATCTGTGGTCCCTCCGTTGTTTCGTTCCCCACCTTGCCTTGAGGTGTGTGAAGAAGGAGCATCCCGACCTGGTGCTGCACTGTCAGCCCTTGCAGTTGGAGGGATTTGTCCCCGGAGAGAGTCGATGGCCTCGTTTATTCCCCTATTGACCTCCCCTTGTTGCTGAATAAAATCAAATATCGTATCCTGGAGGTTCTTGTGGCCAGGGAAAATGCTCCTATGGCGTCGTCTCCTAGGCGGAGTCTCGCTCTGAGAGCATCCATGCCTGTTCCGTTTCCTGGTTGTTCCTTGGGAAGATTGTTCCTGCCCATCGGATGAGTAATCTGGGGAATAATTAGGGCTTGACGAAGGAGTACGTACATGTTCTCCTCCCACAATAGTTCGTTGTGAACTACTTTCTTCCATGTTAGTTATAAAACAAAGAGATCGACGGGAAGGAGTGTAATGCAGGAAAAAGATAAACTATTAACCTACATAGGCTATTGACCGGCTCCCACTATGGTCGCCAAATTGTTTAACCTAGATCCAATTTTAGGCCAATTAACAAATAAATTTGTATTTGCGGAGTCACGGTCAATAGTTTAGATTAAGAGTCTAACTAAATTGAATATGGAATTAAACTAATTACTGGATTATCAATATATGCGCGATTCCCAATGATGATAATTAACGATGTGGAAGCAGGATATAATCGAAAATGAATAATGTTAAAGCGTTAGTAAAATAGATAGAGGTAACCATGTTGGGTCGCCGGATCCCGGCAAGGAAAGACTTGAGAGCAAAGTACCTAACTAATTGTAAATGGAGAACAGTATTTGAGCAAGAGTAAGAGGGAGTGTTATTATTGATATTGTAGACAAAGAATAAGTTTATTACAATGGTTTAGGACGAATACTATTTATAATTCTGATAGGCGTCCGTTGGGTTTGTAACTGCTGGGCACGTATTCGTTGGATATATAACCGCTGGATTGTGTAATTATTGCCTTTATGACCATTCATTGAGTAATCGCACATGATCAGGTTAATAATTGCTCACTCAGATCGTGCTGACCTGGGAAGCATTACATTGCTGCTCTGGGTCTGCTCGTGGTAACCGCCTGGCTAGTTATCTGTCCACTAGATGTCTGTCCGGTGAAATCTCTGCCCGTGCCACGTGGCAGACACGTGTCACCTTTTTAGATGTTGTCAGTTTTTATCCAATACAACTAGCATCTACAACAACAGTACCAGTAGGAGAACTAGGGTTTACCTTTTCAGTTTCTTGACGATTTTCTTGAACCGTATTGACGACCCCTTGATCTGTACCGGCAACTAAAACACTTTCCCCCTTACTAGTTGCTTCATCCAACTTCTTCCGCCTCAATTTAGCGAACTTTTTCGCCACAGCTACGGAGCGACTTGCAGCTAGTTTCTTTGCCTTTTGATTTAGTTTCGAAATTTTGGGTTTAGGAGAGGAAGGTTGTGCATCAATTTTGGAACTGGTCGACATTTGTAACAGAGTTTTGTGTTTTTAGAGAGAGAAGAAGAGTTTAGAGAGATTTTTCCTTTAACACCGATAGAAATAATATTTTCTCTGATCACTTAATGGAATAGAGAAGGTTATAGGGCGTATCGGGAAGGGGAACGTGTGATGGGATGTAAAAAAGTTGTTATAGCATTATGACGCATAGGAGCTGACGACAATATGTTCAAGGAATTTGAATTTTAAACTTACACCATTAATCCGGCGCCAATTAAGGGTAAATGGTAACAGATTGGCCACGTATGTAAGACAAATATTACACTCAGTAAGTAAAATAGAATATGTACCTGAATGTCCATGCACCAGTTTCTTCAATAATATCCTTTATATCAAAATTTTGCCAGCATCTAAGTCATGAAAACAGGTTCCAAACAGGTTAGCAAGCAAAAAAAATTAAGTTTCATATTTAGAATCAACTAAACAAAGTTAAGCTACGTAAAACAAGGAAACTTCACAGCCAATCATTGGGAGAACCAGGTGCTGGCTTGTTCAGTGTATCTTGGTCATCCCTAACTCAAGCCTGTTCTTTTCAAATTGTACCATATTCAATGCCTTAGTGAAGATATCAGCAATTTGATCCTCTGTCCTGCAAAAGTTTATAGTAATTAGGCCTTTCTCAACATTGTCCCTTAAAAGTGATGCCTAATATCAATATGCTTTGTTCTCTTGTGCTGGACCGGGTTCTTGGCTATGTTGACTGCACTGGTATTGTCACAAAAGATTGGAACTGGTCCACACTTGATTCTAAAGTCCTCCAACTGCTGCTTGATCCATAATAGTTGTGAACAACATAAAGCAGCTGCTACATATTCAGCCTCAGCTATAGATAATGCCACTAAATTTTGCTTCTTTATAGCCCATGAAACTAAACAAGGACCTAGGAAGTGTGCTATCCCAGATGTACTTTTCCTATCAACCAAGTGACCAGCATAGTCTGCATCAGCATACCCAATTAAATCAAAACTTCCACCTTTTGGGTACCATAATCCAAGATCCTGAGTTCCTTTCAAATATCTCAAGATTCTCTTGACTGCAGTTAAGTGTGACTCTTTTGGTTTTGACTAGAACCTTGCACACAACCCCACACTACAAACAATGTCTGGACGACTTGCAGTTAAATACAATAAAGAACCAATCATCCCTCTGTACTTAGTTTCATCAATTGAAGCACCAGTTTCATATAGATCTATCTTCATTCCAGGAGCAATGGGTATGTTCATATCCTTAGCAGACTTCATATCATACTTCCTTAAAAGGTCTTTGATGTACTTCTGCTAATGGATCATAGTGCCTTCCTGAGTTTGCTTGATTTGTAAGCCTAAGAAGAAATTCAGCTCATCCATCATACTCATCTCAAATTCACTTCCCATCAGGTCGGCAAACTCCTTGCAAAGGTTATCATTAGTAGCTCCAAAGATAATGTCATCTACATATACTTGAACAATTAGCAGGTCCTTGGCTTTCTTCCTTAAGAACAAAGTATTGTCTATTTTTCCTCTTGTAAACCCATTCTTCAATAAGAACCCAGAAAATCTTTCATACCAAGCCCTAGGAGCCTGTTTCAAACCATACAGTGCCTTGTCAAATTTGTAGACATGATCAGGAAACTCTGTTCTTTCAAAGCCAGGTGGTTGAACCACATACACCTCTTCATTCAGATAACTATTAAGGAATGCACTCTTCACGTCCATCTGGTACAACTTAAACTCCATGTAAGCTGCAAAGGCAATTAGCATTCTAATGGCTTCCATCCTAGCAACAGGTGCAATGGTTTCATCATAATCAATTCCTTCTTCTTGATTGTAACCTTGAACCACCAGCCTTGCCTTGTTCCTTGTCACTACGCCATGTTCATCCAACTTGTTTCTAAAGACCCATTTTGTACCAATGATGAACCTGTCCGATGGTCGAGGGACCAGGTGCCATACCTTACTTCGTTCACACTGATGAAGTCCTCTTGCATAGCAATCACCCAATCTGGATCCTCAAGTGCTTCACGTATATTCTTCGGTTCTATTGAGGACAGAAACGTAAAGAATGCACAGAAATTCTTTAAAGCTCTTCTAGTAACAACTCCAGTATTCATATCAGACATGAGGTTCTCCAGTGGATGAGAACTTTGATACTTCCAAGGTTTTGGTTGAATCTGCTGAATGGTGTTTCCAGGAGGAGCTGAGTCATCTAAGTCATCTTCACCTTGCTCTTCAGTTCCCCATGTCTGATTGCTTTCTAGTTCCCCCTGAGTTAGATCCTTATCATCATGATTACTTTTAACCCCATTCAGATTCTCAGGGTCTTCAGCAGGTTCATCTCTCACAAGACCAATCTCCTGATCATCATCTTCTTATCTGTTTGCAACAGCTTCAGATTCATCGAATACCACATGCACACTTTCTTCTACAGTCAAGGTCCTCTTGTTGAACACTTTATAAGCTTTACTTTATGAAGAGTATCCCAAAAAGATGGCTTCATCACTTCTTGTATTAAACTTCCCTAGAGGTTCTTTCCCATTGTTATGCACGAAACACTTGCACCCAAAAGCTCTGAGATGTGCAATATTAGGTAACCTGCCTCTAATCAGCTCATAGGGATTTTTCTCTAATAGAGGACGGATAGAACAATGATTCAGTAAGTAGCAAGCGGTGTTGACTACTTCAGCCCAAAAACTGCTTGACAGCAACATAGTTCTAGCCATGTCCTCTAAGGACCTATTCTTCCTTTCAACTACACCATTCTGCTGAGGGGTCCTTGGTTCAGAGAAGTTGTGATCCACCCCATGTTTATTACAATAATCTGGAAATTTAGCATTCTCAAATTCTGTTCCATGGCCGGACCTTATAGTTACTAGTTGAAGCTGCAGTTTCTTCTGATTGATTCTGACCCAATCCTCGAACATATCATATGATTCATCTTTAGATCTAAGGAATAGAGTCCATGTATATCTGGAGTAGTCATCAACAAGTACCATTACGAATCTCTTACCTCCTCTGCTCCTCACCCTCATTGGTCCACACAAGTCCATGTGAACCAGCTCAAGTGGTTTAGACGTACTAACCACTTTTTTTGACTTGAATGAAGATCTTACATGTTTCCCCCTCATACAAGCATCACAAATCTTGATGTCATTGAACCTCTTGCTTGGCATTCCATGAACCAGGTCCTTTGACACCAACTTATTCAATTGAGTCAGGCTTGCATGTCCTAATCTCTTGTGCCACAACTGACTATCGTTCTCCAGCACATTCAAACAAGTCAAATTATTCTCAGGAAGAGAACCTAATGTAAACTTGTACACATTGTTAGCTCATTTCCCTTCCATTATCACTTCACCAGTCTGCAGGTTCTTTACAGTGCAACCTACAGATGTGAAACTCACCAGATTTCCTCTATCATATAGTTGAGAGATACTTAGAAGATTGTGCCTCAATCCATCCACACAGAGTACATTATCAATAGCATGATTGAGGGATCTCCCAACTTTTCCAATACCAACAATTTCACCGCTTTTGCCTCCTCCATAAGCCACGCTACCCCTTGAAATGTTGCGAGTGAGAGAAAGTTTCTTCTATCTCCTGTCATGTGCCTGGAACACCCACTATCAAGAATCCAGCTTGGGTTGTTCCATCTCACTCCAGCATGCAAAAGAAAATCAAGGGTTAATAACAGGAACCCAGACTAGCTTGGGTCCTTTTTTGTTATCGAATGGATGAATCAAATCTTTTCTAACCCAGTAAGGTAAAACTGATTTTTTATTCCTTTTCACTGCTCCTTTTGCAACACTGGATTCATTCTTGATATGTCCTCTTACCACACAAGAAGCAGAGTTTGTTGCAAGGAAGTCCTATATATTTACTATTAGGGTTCCAAGCAGGTAAAGGTTTCCTATGTCCTAATCCGGTTTTACCTCTGTTATGATTTTCATGCAACCAATTCAAAGCTTCAGAAGACTTGTTCCATTTGGTGAGTCTGGTGAGCTCAAAGTTAGCTTTTTCAACCGTTTCCTAAAGGACCCGGTTCTTCTCAGTTTCCTGATGTAGAACCTGGTTTTTCTTTTCAAGCTCAGCTTCAAGGTTGATTTGAGCCTCACTAACTCCTTGCTTATCAGACACTTCTTTCAGTTTTTTATTTTTAAGTTCGAGTGCAGAAACTTGCTTTTTCTCACAAAGCACATGTTCCTTTAATTGACGACCTTCCAATTCAAGGGCTGAAACTTTCTATTTTAGTTCAAAAACTTGTGCTTCACTAGCAGTTAATTCCTTTTTAAGATCAGATTTGGCTTTTTCCAAGTTTTTATATTTCATTGAAAAATCAAAAACAACCGCCATTAGTTGGTCCTTCGTAGAAAGTACAAGTTCCTTCTCAAACCTTAAATTTTCAATGCCTTCAATTAAAGTCAGGGCAAGCAAATTCAATTCCCTAGGGGAACAAGTATGAAGTCTAGTTTTTAGTTCATCGAGACTTACCTTAGGTGGATCATCATCAACCATCAGAGCCAATGGAGAGTCATCTTCAGGTTCTTCTTCTTCGTCATCACTTCCGCTTTCAGAAGGATGCCGTGTTGCATAGAAAGCCTCTCTCTTCTTTCTCCTTAATGCTCTGAAGTTGGGAGGAAGTTTGGTCTTCTTAGGTTCATTCTCCTTTGTAACCCCAGACTTTTTCCACTCAATATCCCACAACGAGCAGTCCTTTATGGCATGATCCTTCTTGTTACACTTGAAACACCCTGAGTAGTCGGGATTTTCAATTATATTGTTCTTGGCAGGAGTGGCTCTGGTTCTTCATCTTTCAAGACTTAAGGACTCTCGTACTGCATTGACCAAAGCAGTCTCATGCTCAGACACTTCATACTTAGAACCTCCAGTTCCCTCTAGAGCTAGGTTCTTCTCCTTCTTGGGTTCCATTTTAATTCTTGACTGTTTCATTAGCTCATGGGTTTTCAGACTACCAACGAGTTCATCTAGTTCAATCTTATCAAGTTCCTTGGACTCAATGATAGCTGTAACCTTTGATTTCCATGAATCAGGTAGAATCCCGATAACTTTTTCTACCAAGTCTTCATTGGTCAGAACCATACCCAGTGACTTCATCTCGTTTGTTATGATTGTGAACCTAGTCATCATGTCCTGGATGGACTCAAATTCTCCCATAGTAAATAACTCGAACTTCCTTTTCAGCATCTGGATCCTTGACTTCTTTACACGTGAAGTTCCTTCATGAGCAATTTGTACAGCATCCCAAATTTCTTTGGCAGGTCTTGTATGAAGAAACTCTATTGTATTCATCAGGACCAAGTCCACATATGATGAGCCTCTTAGCTTTCGCATTTTTCTCAACCATCTTAAAATCAGCATCAGTATACTCAGATATTTCTTTGGGAACAGTTTGCTGATTGGGTAGCTGTCCCACAGTTTTGCTGGGAATAAGAGGTCCATCCTGAGTAATGATCCATAGCTGAAAGTCTTTAGCTTGAATGAAATCTTCCATTCTACCTTTCCACCATCCATAGTATTGGCCACTGAATTGAGGAGGCTTGTTGACGGATTGTCCTTCAGTTATGATCGGTGGTGCACTCATTGTTCAGATCCTTCTCAAGATGTTAATCTTTATTCGAGAGAACCTGCTCTGATACTACTTGTTGCACTTGGTGCACCTACGTAAGACACTAGAGGGGGGTGAATAGTGTCCTTACCCGATTTTCAAACTTCTAAAACTTGCCTTTAACTTTTATCTCCCAACTTACAAAGAACCGGGCTCCTTGCAAGTTTTATCTATCTCTAAAACTAAAACTTAATGCGGAAACGTAAATAATACAGAGATTTTTATGTGGAAAAATCCTTACTCAAGGGATAAAAAACCACGACCCATATTCTTGGGATTTCAACTCTTCCACTAAAGGAAATATTTTAGACTACAATGTAATGTAATCAAGGAACTAGAACCCTCTAGTACCTAGAACCTTCCAAGCCACACGTTAGCTGGTAAGGTTAACTCTACTTTACTACAAAGAGTAATCTCTACTGTATGCTTCTAACCAAGCTGATAGATTACAACTCAATAGCCTATAACAAAAACTAAAACAACAGACTTAACTATAAAACTGCTTCTTGGTAAGGTTCTGCTGCTCAGCCTATGTTCTTGCACACAAAGTCTCTCACGATCTGATTGTTCTTGATTTGCTCTGTTGAGATGTCTTTTTGTGCGTAATGATTCCGGCCAAATTAACTTGTATATATAGGAGTTTGACTTAGCCGGATCCAACTAAGTTTAGAACTCCTTTTCCACTTTGGAATCTGTTTCAAACAAGGTTTACCCATATTGCCTTATTTAAAACCTAAGTTAATTTGCCTTAGTTTCCAATCCTTTTTTGTTTAGGAACCGCGTCTCTTTTCAGCACCGCTTCTAACTTCTTCTTTTCCCGGTAAGATTGGAACTTTGATTCCAGCTGTTCTCTTTCTCCATCTTCAACTCTAACTCGATTAACCCGTTAAACAGCTTAGTCTTCTTACTTCAACTGTGAACCATTTCGTAGTTCACTTAGCACCAGGTCCTTTGTCATCTTCAAAACTCATCCTTCAACATGATCACAGTACAAAATACTGGGATTTTGCACATATTAGTTCAAAATCCCAGTATAAAATATTTGGACTCTGTATATGAAGCTCCAGGACTTTAAACATGAATCCCAGTAAAAATACTGTTTTAATATGAATGAATCCCTTACACATGAATTCCAGTAAAAAATACTGAAACTAGTCCGGCTATTTGTCAACGCTAATGGATTGTAAGTGTGCACGCAGAAATTTGGTTATTTCTCAATTAATTTTGAACATTGGATAAAACTAACTTAGGGCGTCGAAAATTGGCTAGTTATCAATTTTTCACTGTCAATTCTCGAGGGCAAAGTGCACGAATAGCTACTTTTGCCTGTTGTCTTTGGTTTGAGGCCATTTTTTTATTGGTTTTGCATGAGAAGCCACTTTTTGGAACTTCAATTCTTGTGGGTTGAAGTTCATACCTTGTGGGCCGAACATGCATGAAGTTTAACTTCAGCCCACAAGGGCTGAACTTTTAGGCATAGAATCAACCCTTGTGGGCTGAAGTTGAACTTCAACCCTTATGATATGAAGTTCAGCCCATAAGAATTGAAGTTTCAAAAAGTGGTATCTCATGCAAAATCAATAAAAAAAAAAGGCCTCAAACCAAAGACCACTGGTAAAAGTGGTATGTGTGCGATATTTTTACAATTCTTGATGGTCCAATGATCTAATAGAGATGGGGCTTGTTGTCTCAAATTTGGGCAGGGTTACTTTTTAGAGGGTTATCCGATAAATAGCCAGCACAGCAAAAGTTTCGGAAATAGCAATAACTCACAAGTACGAGAAATTATTGAAATATAATCGTGTCATTTTGACCACTAGCCTTTTATATCACTGCTCAACAATATTCAGCCAATATTTTATAACTAATAGAGATCTGGCCACTTTCTAATTGATTGGAAATTATTGCCCCGTCGTCGTCTCTGATTCTTCTTCTTTACTCTGCTCTTCTTTTATTTCACTTAAAAACAAAAGTCTCCATTAGTCAAACAGGAAACATCCTTGAGATTTCTTTTCTATTTGTTTTTAATGTTCTTTACTTTGAGATTGAATTTAGAAGTTCAACAATTAATTTCATTGAATAAATAATTACTTATTCATTGGTTTCAATTTTTTTATTCACTAATTATTCACCTTTAAGTTAAGAAGTTTTGAAAAATAATAAAGTAGATTTTTTGGTGAGGTTCTAGAATAGTGTAGTATAAGATCTTTTTATTTGTCTTGGTGAATATTCTAGAAAAGCCTAGTGTAGTATCTTGAAAGCATATTCTAGATATTCTATAGAAAAGAAATATCTAGATAAATTCTAGATATTGTAGAGACTAGTTTAACTAGAATTTTCTTATGGATGTATCTAGAAGAAGATCTAGAACCATCCCTTGAGAAGTATAAATAGGGGATGACATTAGGCATTTGTAACCAAGCCAAAATCAAGAAATCCTTTCTAGATAACAAAGCTCTCCTTTCAACTTTGCTTCTTCCTTTCAAAGCTTCCTCTTCTTTAGTTGAATCTTCCTATTCTTGTTAACGATCTTGAGCTAGCAGAAGGTCTCCAACACTAACCTTTTCTCCTGCTATTCTCTACATGGTATCAGAGCCATAGGTTAGCATCTGGATTGTTTTCAAGATCGGGTTTCGGTGGTAGATTCAACTAGTTTGTTTTAATGGATTTGAGTGGTTATGTTGGTGGATTGGGGATGGAACTATTGAACCAATCCAACTACAAGGTTTGGAAGACTTGTATGGAGCCTTACCTTATTGGCGAGGACTTGTGGGAAGTTTTCAACGGTGTTAACACAAATCCTTCTGCCGACAAGCCAGAAAATAGCAACGCACTCAAAAGGTGGAGGCAAACGAACGCTAAGGCGGAGTTCATCCTAAAGAGGTCGATATCTCACAATTTATTTGACCATATTATAAGGTGCAAGTCGGCTCATGAAATATGGAGTACCCTCGACTGGTTGTTTAATAAGAAGGATGAAGCTCAGCTACAAATATTGGAGAATGAAGTGGCTAACACTACTCAACGTAACCTCTCAATCGCCGAGTATTCTGAAGATTAAAAATTTATGTTCAGAAATTTCTATATTAAATTCTGACGAGGCTATCTCTGAGGCACGAATGAGAAGAACTATCATTCGTGGGTTGAAGCCTGAATATATTCCCTTTGTTACATCGATTCAAGGATGGGCCTAACAACCATCCTTGGAGGAGTTTGAGAATTTATTGTCATCACAGGAACTACTAGCCAAACAAATGGCTGGTGTATCGATCAAAGAAAGAGAAGGAAGTGCTCTTGTAGCTAACAAGAGGAATTTTAGAGGAAAAAGAAAAAGCAAGATGGCTCAAGTGAGAGGTCACACTCTCAATCCCAAGGTGATTCAAGCTCGTCCGAGAAGAAAGAATGGTCTTCTCATAATTCTGGTAAGAAGACTTTCAAGTGCTACCGGTGTGGCAAAGTAGGGCATATAAAAAGATATTGCAGGGACAAAGAAGGTAATATAGCTCAAGCTGAGAAAGCCGTCGAGGAAGAAGAAGACTAGGGAAAGTGCTTCATGGTCGAAACACGATTAGTAGATGCCATGGCTTCTATCAACTTTGAAAAAGATTAGATCGTGGATTCAGGATGTGGGCATCATCTTACTGGAGACCAATCCAAGTTTTCCACCTTTCGAGATTACAATGGCCATGATGTCATTGTAACGGCTGATAATACAGTCTATCAGGTGGAGAAGGAAGGCACTGTGGTCATCAACGAGAAGCAAGAAGACCCTATCACTCTCACCAGTGTCTTTCACGTTCCAGGTATGAAGAAAAATCTCTTTTCAGTTATAAATGCAGTAGATGCGGGAAGCTACCTACTATTTGGCCCACATGGCGTGAAGTACCTTCGAAATATCAAGGAACTCAAGGCGGATATCATTAACACCGGTAAGAAAGTTAATGATCTATATATTTTATCTGCCTCTGATTCATATGTTGAGAAAATGAGTAGCAATGATAATACATATCTGTGGTACGCTAGACTTGGAAATATTAACATGGATAAATTAAAAGCCATGGTAAAATTGAATCTAGTAAAGGGGTTGCCTAACTTAAGAAACTTTGGTGGAGGAGAGATTTGTGAGGGATGTCAATACGGAAAGTCACATCGACTTCCGTTTGACAAATCCTTGTCAAGGTGCAACGCTCCACTAGAACTAATTCACAGTGATTTGATTGGGCCAACAAGAACTTCTTCATTCTCAGGGTACTCTTATATGCTAATTTTTGTTGATGATTTTACTAGATTCACATGGGTTTATTTCGTAAAAAATAAGTCAGAAGTCATCAACAAGTTTATAGAATTCAAGGAAATAGTTGAAGGCGAGCTTGATTCCACAATAAGGCGGTTGCAAACTGATAATGGCGATGAGTTCACTTCTGAAGAGTTCCTCTCATTCTGTCGTCAACATGGGATTAAGAAAGAACTCACTTGTGCTTATATGCCACAATAAAATGAAGTGGCGGAACGGAAGATTCGACACTTAACGGAGACTTGTAAGAGCTGGCTTCATGCCAAAAATTTACCTAAAGCCATGTGGGCTGAATGTATGAACTGTGCAGTATATGTGATTAACAGGATGCCACTTTCTCCAAACAACATGAAGTCTCTCTATGAACTGATGTCCGGAGAAAAGCCAAGTGTCAAACATCCTAGAGTATTTGGCTCCATATATTATGTTCATATCCCAGATCCTCAGCGAAGTAAGTTGGATTCCAAAGCTAGGAAGTGCATCTTTGTCGAATATGATGAAAGGAAAAAAGGCTGGAAGTGCATGGATCCAGAAATTCATCGCTTCGTTGTTTCGAGGGATGTCATATTTGATGAAGTTTCTTTATTTATGGAGCCGATTCAGAAGGAGCAGGTTCTAGCACACTGAACCTTGAAGCTTCAAGCTTGCCTGTCATAGATGTTTCTCCAGATAATGTAGCTGACGAGGAGCTGATTGAAAGGGGGAGTCCAGGAACTCCACAATGTGAATCCCAACAAAGAGATGATTCACGGAGTTCACAACTGCAAAAAAGAGTTATCAGGAAGCCAGCCCGCTACAGAGATCAGAACTTTTTCTGTACATATTCCTGCTTCCTTGCAGGGCCAAAAGATGACGAAGAACCTTCATCATTTTAAGAAGCAAAAGGAGTCAAGCAGTGGGAGCTTGAAATGGATGAGGAGATGGAGGCTCTAATGAAAAATCAAACTTGGAGTCTCGTACCGAAGCCTAAGGATGTGAAACCCGTTTCTTGTAAATGGGTTTACAAGATTAAAAGAAAGGCAGATGGTAGCATCGATAGATACAAGGCAAGCTGGTTGCTCGAGGATTTTCTCAGAAGTACGGAGAAGACTATGAATAAACTTTCTGTCCTGTAGCAAAGATGATCTCTGTCCGAGTTGTGCTAGCACTGGCAGCCTCGCGTAGTTGGAGATTATGGCAACTCGACGTGAAGAATGTTTTCTTATATGGTGAGCTTGACAAAGATATTTATATGGAGCAGCCACGTAGGTATGTATCTAATCTAGATCCTGATTATGTCTGCAAACTTAAAAAGGCTCTTTATGGACTCAAACAAGCTCCACTAGCATGGTATGGGAAAATTGCACAATATCTACATTTCCGTGGCTATGCTGCGTCATATTCGGATCCTAGCTTGTTTGTTAAGAAACAAGGGGATCTGCATATGGTTGTTCTGTTATATGTGAATAATATGATAATAACGGCAAACAATGAAGATGAAGTTGCAAGGCTTCAAGAGAAGCTTGCTATTAGATTTGACATCAAGAAGTTGGGAGAGCTACATCATTTTCTTGGCTTAGAGGTGACAAACACGGATAAAGAAATTTTTGTCACCCAAGAAGGATATGCCAAGAAACTTATTGACAGGTTTGGGATGAAACAAAGCAAAAAGTGCCCTACTCCTCTTGAGATAAACACAAGGTTAAGGCGCGAAGAAGGCTCACTTCTTGCAGACCCCAGGCCTTTTCAAGCTCTTGTCGGCAGTCTTCTATATTTGACTATTACGAGACCAGATATTGCTTTCTCTGTTGGATATGTCAACAGGTTTATGCAGTCACCAAGAAATCCTCACTGGGAAGCTGCAAAGAGGATTCTGAAGTATATCAACTCAACACCAGATATGGGCTTATTCTTCCAGAAGAAGAATGATTTGGTATTAATTGGATACACAGATGCTGATTTTGCTGGTGATTTGGCTGATCGAAGATCTACATCAGGCTACAACTTTCTCTGTGGTGGAACAAGTGTTTCTTGGCTAAGCAAAAAACAAGACTCGGTTTTATTATCAATCACAAAGGCGGAATATAAAGCAGCTGCTCTTGCTGCTCAAGAATGTATATGGATCCAAAGACTCGCTGAAGACTTGCATATACCAATATCAAAACCAACGGCAATTTTTGGAGACCATCAAAGTGCTATCAAGCTGGCAAATAATCCGGTATTCCATGCAAGAACTAAACACATTGAGGTGGAACATCACTTTATTCGAGAAAAGGTTCTTGATGGTACCGTAACTACGTTGGAAGTACGGAGTCAGGAAAATATTGCTGATATCTTCACGAAACACTTCCTAAAGGTTCGTTTGAGTTCCTCTGTGACAAGCTTGGAGTAGTTTCTAAAAAATTACTTTAAGGGGGAGTGTGAAAAATACTAAAGTAGATTTTTTGGTGAGGTTCTAGAATAGTGTAGCATAAGATCTTGTTATTTATCTTGGTGAATATTCTAGAAAAGCCTAGTGTAGTATCTTGAAAGCATATTCTAGATATTCTATAGAAAAGAAATATCTAGATATATTCTAGATATTTTAGAGACTATTTTAACTAGAATTTTCTTATGGATGTATCTAGAAGAAGATCTAGAATCATCCCTTGAGAAGTATAAATAGGGGATGGCATAAGACATTTGTAACCAAGCCAAAATCAAGAAATCCTTTCTAGATAACAAAGCTCTCCTTTCAACTTTCCTTCTTCCTTTCAAAGCTTCCTCTTCTTTAGTTGAATCTTCCTATTCTTGTTAACGATCTTGGGCTAGCAGAAGGTCTCCAACACTAACCTTTTTTTCTGCTATTCTCTACAGAAGTCACTTTACTGGGTGAATTCACGAATCATGTTTGGGTGCTCCAGTATTATTTCATGATTCCATGAATTTTTTGACAAACTCCAGAAATTTTTTGGAGTTTGAACTCCAAAATAAAATTCAAGAAGTTCAAACTCCAGTATTTTTTATTGTGAAATTTTAGATTTCAACTATAAACTCCAGTATTTTTTGATGTGAAATTTGAGATTCCAACTACAAACTTCAGTACAATACTATATAGAGTTTGAACTCTAGGTTAAAAATCAAAGAGTTTAGTTCAAATTTCAGTATTTTTTTAAACTACAAACTCCAATATTTTTTAAACTCCAAAATAAAAATTGAGTTAAAACTCTAGTATTTTTTGTTGTATGAGATTTTTAATTATAAACTCCAGTATTTTTTGCTGAAACTATAAACTCCCGTATTTTTTATGGAGTTCATTTTAAATTTTAGTCTTTTTTGCTGAAATGTGGAATTTTTTATTAAAAAATCCAAGTATTTTGATGGAGTTAGAACTAAACTGAAGCTTAATTTGTCATTAACAGCGGGGAGTGAACATAATATTTTGTTGAAGTCATCAGAATCATACCATCTGTTGCACATATGTGAAGGAGATACAATGATCAATCTAACAAATTAGAAATCTTATTCTTTAATGCACCAATTAATTATCAACAGACAAGACAGAAATTGGCAAAGTTGATGAAATTTTTTATCCCATTAACGGATAGGTAAGAAATCTTATTTTTCCTTTTTTTATTTTGGGTTTGTTGCTTGAACATTTGATGTTAAAAAATTTATGATTTTTTTCTCGATGTTATTCTCTTTGTAGTATTTGCTTAATTCTATCAATGAAAAGTCTACACTGAAACATCAATGGACGTTGTTGCTTTACTGTACATGTCTGCTTTAATGAAGAGGGATACAAAAGGCTAATAAAGTCCTTTCCTGCTTGTTTAAATTAAAAATTGGCTATTCTTCAATTAATTTGTAGACGTTGGCTAGATTTCTCCTGCACGCGGAAAAAGTGGCTGCTCAGTGTCATTTTTACAATATAATCAGTGTAAACTCACTAAACTCCAGGACTTTGATATAGGAGTTCAGTTCGAAGTAATTTAACACATGAGCTTAACCACAAAAGTATCGACTCTGAAGAAAAACATAAAGCCTTTTTTGTTTGCTAGGAATTAATTAGGGTGCCCTTTTCCTGTCAATTCTCAAGCTTTCTGCTATGTTATGGAAGTTAATTAGCGTTGACAAGCAACAGAATTAAGCACCCATCAGCCATCACTCTCTATCTCTTTTGAATAATCTTTTCCCTTTGTCAATGCAAGATCCTTACAAAATATATTGATGATATTGTGATTAATGAACTGTTGAACTGAATTACATAGCACTTCACTGAGCAGTGTGCACGAAAGATGTTAGTCGTCTCCTACTCAATTATTCGAGCACAATGCATTGGTGTTAGTTTGGATTCGAGTGTAATAAATTTGTCAATTAAAAAAAGACGCGAGCCGAGTCAACATTAATCAATAAAATAACCTCCTCATTCTTCCCAAAAATATTGAGAAGAGATGACACGTATTGGGTATTGAAGTAAACATCTCAAAGGTGGGATTAATATGACAATGAAGAGATGCAGCAAGTTAGCAACACAAACACTTAATTAGTCAAAAGCCAAGTCATATATATATTCCATCATGCTAATTAGGTAGTCACATACTAATAACCATATACTAGTAATTAAGCAAGGAGAAAAGACTAATATAATGTACACACATTAGTTGGGTCACTAGCTATCTACATATATCTAGAATTTTGTCGCGAAAATTAATCACATATCATATGGAATATTGTATAAGTTAACCCATTCCAATCCTTGATCATAAGTGTTTTCTGGCACATAAAATCCATTATTAATATCCAATCCTCCCATTCCAAATTCCCCGAGAAAAGGAGGTTCTATAGCTTCCATTGAAAGTGACGAAATACTTGGACTATTGCTTGAATAAACTCCATCAGGTTTCTCCATCAGCAGCCTTTGTATCTCTTTCTCTGCTTCGGACAATTGTTCCTTCAGCTTCAAAACCTGCACCAAGAATTGTATGCCTTAGCTGTTTTGTTAAAAATGTGGTGACCTATTAAATTGCTAGCATGGACAGATGTAGTGTTTGGAAAATGTAAATGTATATAAGCTAAGTAAATCCTTTAATATCACCTTTGTGTATAGTCAGATTTTTAATGAGTTACAAAATCTGGTACGTCCAAGTGTGAAGAAATGGCATATTGGCATGTGCTACTCCAGCAAAAGGGCTAAGAAACTGTACTTAGCCACCTTAAAATATGATGTACGGAAGATTACTATTGGAGAATTTACTACCTTTTGTTGCCTTTGAGGGTGGCAGTTTATCAGTTTATTTATTTCTTCTTTGTCGATTTTTCACTGGTTAGGTTAATACGTCTTTGATTTCTCTCAAAGTCTTCTAACCACATGCAATGCACCTTGGCCCCTTTTTTGACTACAGTCCATGCTTAACCAATACATGGCATGTCTCTCTTTTTATTTTACTATCTTCTTCTGG
The DNA here is from genome assembly GCA_037355625.1 of Petunia x hybrida. Lineage (NCBI taxonomy): Eukaryota > Viridiplantae > Streptophyta > Magnoliopsida > Solanales > Solanaceae > Petunia > Petunia x hybrida. The sequence goes on along the minus strand of JBBBVM010000059.1, from coordinate 7,136,330 downwards.
ACAAATAGGTTGGCTTTGTTCAGTTCTTATGGTTTTTTAATGTGTCTAACGCGATCCGAATTCAAATTCGAACGAGTAGATATGGGATATGGATGGTTATACAAAAACTACTAAGCTGTTATAGTGTGTTCTCAAAATTATTTCCATTTTCAATATATTAAACTGTATATTCATCTTATAAATTCTATTGTGATGTTTTATTTATAAAATTAAACTAACTCGTAACCTTCACTTTGATATTTTTTACCATCATCTCTAGACTCTAATATAATGTAATAAGTATTTAAATAAATTAATATTTAAAACTTTGTGTTCAGTCATTACCTTAACATTAAATGAAATAGATAGAGGCTAGGCCATACTTTTAGGACCGCATAGACATTTCTTTCTCAAAATTTTATTTACTCATATTTACATAGGGATAAATATAGGAACAAGAAAAGGACAAGAGAAAAAGACCCTTTTCAACTTCTTTTATTTTACTCTGAATATTTTTCTATAATGTTAGTATAAAAATCTGATAGTATAACACTAGGTATTGCGATAGTGGAAAAATTCTTTTACACTGTCAATATATGTATCGGTTTAGGCAGAAGAAACGGACCTCATTTTCAAGACGGCATTTATCAACAATGTTAGTATCATGTTCATTCTTCAACTTAGAGTATTCCTCTTCCAACTTCTTATTTTTCCATCGAGCCCTTCTGTTTTGGAACCAAACAGCAACCTGTCTAGGATCAAGTCCTAGTTCAGAAGCAAGTTTGTCTTTTCTCTCAGATTCCAGCTTGTGTTCGTCCCCAAAACTCTGTTCAAGAAGATTAACTTGTTCATCACTAAGCTTTCTCTTTCTCATAATCCCAGTTTCTTCCCCTCCTTTGTTCTTCTTACGTCTCCTCCTCGGTTTCACCTCTCCTAATAATATAAACACAGAAAAAGAGCTCCATCTTGTTAATTCAAGCATTGGACGTAACAAATGTAACAATAGTTTTATGAGATCCTATCCATGACAGTACAAAAGAATTTTACAGTATGATCACCTAACGAATAAGGATTTAATTAATTTATTAACACTACCAGTGACTTAATATTTACTAATATGTTAGTTACCTCTTTACTAGGTTACTAATTAATGTTTATCACGTAGGTTTTACTAAGATCATATAAATATTTTAACCTCAAAAGATAATTATAAGTAACCATTCATATAAGACATATAATGAACCTAGAAAATGATGCATATTACATATAAAAACACGTTAAAATACATGATAAAGCAAAAGTTACTTATATGTATACTTTATCAGTACTTGTAAGTTAAATCCTGGATAAAAGACTTTCGTGCTAAGTACTAACCTTGTTGTGGTAACTGTTGAGTGTACATACCAGGATAGTACTGAGAAATGAGTAGCATCTGTTCATCAACTTGATGATTAGTCATGCTGCTAGTACTCATAATTATTTTTCCTTTCTTCCTGCTCTGCCTGTTTCTCTTGTTTTTGTTCCTTTTGCTTTGTTGGTGCAGAAAAGTGGATAAATTGTACTGTGTAGCTAAGGAGAAAGACAGCAGTGAGGACTTTTAGTTACTCCATAAAAGCTGAAGTGAAAGACCAGGTGTTGTTATCTTAAGACTTTGAAGAGTACCTATGACTTCATTTATAAAGGTAGCCTGGTGAAATGAACCTCATTTGTAAGACAATTATCCAGATTGCCATTTGTCTAATGGTTGAGTATCCTATATATTCAAGCAATTACAACCATTTAGATAAAATTTTGTTAAATTTGGGAATTTGATTGGGAAGTTTCATGGAGTGGCTTTTTTGACTGGTTTAGTGAAACTTGACTTTGCTTATTACGGTAGCAAGAAAGCTTTAGCTAAGCTAGTTCGGCTTTATCCTAGTTACTCGTATATGGGATTTCTTATCTTTATCAAACACACCTATTATGTCGGATTTAGGCATTAATTCAACCACAAGACCAATATTTTTGCCTTAGCATGTCGAAGGGGCGGATGTAACTTAAATGCAAATACTATGCACTCAACCCTTCAGGTATCTTGGGTCTATTATTCAAGCAAATGGAGAGATTGATGATGATGTCGTGCATATCATATTAGAACATAGTGGATGAAATTGAGGCTCGCATTTGGTGTTTTATGAGATACGTATATACCACCAAAACTTTAAGGAAGTTCTGTAAGATGGTCATTAGACCAGCTATGTTGTATGGGGCGGAGTGTTGGTCAGTCAAGAACACACACTTTCAGAAGATGAATGTAGAAGATAACAGAATGCTTAGATGGATGTATGGACATACTAGGATGGATAAGGTTAGGAATGGGGTCGTATACGAGCTTAGGTGGGAGTGGCCTCGGTGGTGGATAAGATGCGAGAGGCGAGGCGCTGAGATGATTCAATCATGTGCAAAGGAATATCGTAGATTCTCCAGATGAGAAGGTGCGAGAGGTTGGCAGTGTTGGGTCCACAGAGAGGTAGACCAAAAAAGAATTGGGGCGAGGTGAATGGACATGACATGACACATCTTCAGATCACCGAGGACGACAGGACGTGACCCTAGATAGGAAATCGTGGAGGTCGAGGATTAGAGTAGAAGGTTAGAAGATAGTCGAGTGAGTTCTGTCACATTAGTATTAGTCTTATATATACTATTTTATCTCATTTTTTTCCCTTTATTGCTACTATTTTTCATTTACCCTCGTTATCTTTAATTTTTTGGATGTTAATACTTTTTATACCTTGGTATTTTCATCTTGTTTTTCTAAACATATTTTTCAAAAATGCTTTCTTTAGCCGAGGGTCTATCGAAAACAATTTCTCTATCTTACTCAAAGTAAGCGTAAGGTTTGCGTACATCTCACGCTCCATAGACCTCATCTGTGGGATGATATTGGATATGTTGTTGTTGTTGTTAGGTTTGACTTTTAAGGCTGGTGACATTGAACTCATAATTGTATCTTTAAAATTTTGAGTTCAAATATAATGTTTATAAAAAAGAAAGTTAGTTTCCACATATATATTATGCTCTACCTAAAAAAGACACTCGGTTCAGATATCTGTTATTGAAAGTTACCTCTTATTTTAGAAAGTTGCCTCTTATTTTAGATCAACATAATATAAGTGTGTACATTATTTACATATCATCAATGGACAGTACACAAACTCATTTACATTACCGTCTTTGGTAGTATAACCTCTTTAGGATCAATGAGAGGATAAGGACCAAATGAATATGTCAGACATACGGGGATTTCTTGCTCTTGAATCTTGGAAGAAGCATGCATGTGAATATTTGACGATCTATCTAATCTCTTTATCCACAGCCTCTTATCTTAGAAGGTTTTAGTTATGATGATGGTGACATGCATCAACCAATTTTTACCTTAGGTAAGCTGGATAAAGTTGGTAACAAATTAAGGAGCAGTACTCGATCCATCAAAGAGGGATCAACAGTACGCTGATCAACCAAGGGTATTAAATTCTGCAACAACTATAAGTAACTAATCTTTTTCAAAGTTACAAAATTCTACTACTTAACACCATAGTTTGACGAAGCCGAAATTCAAACAATTATATATTAGGATGCCCAAGGTCAATAAAAATGCCGAAAATGCAAGAAACACAAGTAGACTGCGCTATAAAAATAAAACTGTCATATAAAATATCACTACTAAAAAAACTGCCATTTTCGACCGCCCAATCGGTCGAAATGCGGTCGACCTATCGACCGTATTTCGACCGATTGTGGTGGTCGACCCAATTATGGTCGAAAATCGCCCTTCGACCGAAATTCGGTCGAACGTCGGTCGACCGAATTTCGGTCGAACATAATTTCGACCGAAATTCGGTTGAAAGGCTGGTAATATTTTTTGACCAACTTTCGACCGAAAGTCGGTCGAAATCCTGTAAAAACCTGCAATATAAAAGCTGAAATTAGCCCTACACCACCTGTAAATTCAACAACACGCTGAAAAACCAGACAAAATACATTCATAAACGATATTCAAACAAGGGTAACAAAGCCAAACAATAGACAGGAGTCTTTCAACATTAGTTCAAGTGCTACAATATTCCAACAAACTTAACAAACAGTTTAAAGTTCAACAATCACTACTACTGGCTAGAAGCCGAACTAGACCCGGCATCAGACTCGGACGGTGAATGGTGGCAACGTCTGCTCTTGCTCTTTCCCTTTCCCGAACTATCACGCTTTCCTTTGCCTTTTTTTGGTTAGTGAGGATTTGTTGCAACATCTCATGCATTTCTCTTTGATGAGCCTCCTGTGCTAAGCGCATAGCTTCATTTTGTTTTTTCAGGTCTTCGATCTCCGCTTGTTTTTTCAGGCCCTGAGACATGCCAGGTGGCCTGAAAAAATCTGGACTGTATCCGGCAGGTGCTCCTGTAGGAAGCGAATGCGGCACCTGAGGCATGCCGGGCGGCCTGAAAAAATCTGGACTGTATCCTGCAGGTGCTCCTGTAGGAAGGTGATGTGGCACCTGTGAGGTAGGAGTGTCCTGTGCCGGCTCACCTGAAGGCTCACCTGCCTTTTTAGACCCCTTCCTTCTTGTAAACACTTTCTTCATACCTGTTGACACATTCACATTACTTAAGGAATAAGTAAATATGTAACATACTAGCACATTCCATGCACAAAAATAGATTAAATAAACACATTCATTGCACAAAAATTCGGCGGGTTAATGATGCGGGGCAAACCACCACCACAAGGCCCTTTACGAGAAGCCAAGCCAAAGCACTTCATGATGCTCACTTACACTTGATCCGGAAGGGGATGGACGATATGAGCTCGGGAGAAGACTTGAAGACGATGCATTGGAGCTCAATCAACATTGGAACAGGGCAGGAAACAGTGCAGGAAGCAGGGGAGCAAAACAGGGCAAAACAGGGGAACACCTGCTGAGCTTACTGCCTGAAGCTGGAACTTTGTTCTTCGCGATCGCGTGAATAACCTTCGCGATCGCGAAGGGTCTTCTTTTGCTCTTCGTTGTCGCGCCTTCTCTCGCGCGATCGCGCGACTAGTTTTTAAGTGTGCTTCGCGATCGCATATAATCATGCGCGATCGCGATGAACACTTTGGCAGTCTCGGACCAGAAACTAGAAAAACCTTGTAAAGGGGTGTATTTATAACACCCCTCTTTCATTTATTGCTCTGAGCTTACTTTGAACACAAAAACATTAATGAGCATTGCTCTTGAACCTTGTAACCATTTTGGCTTGAATCAATTGGATGAATCCAAGTTGCTCTTCAATCCGTCTCTGATCATTCTATTTGCTCGAGCCACGTGACTCTTGAGGATAGTTGCATAGTGTTAGGTGATTCTTTCCAATCGTTTGGGGTGTAACGGAACAAGTTCTTCGTTGCTACTCGAACTTTAGTGTGAGTCTCGTCTCGCTTTTATCTCTTTATCGCTTTCGTAGGTTTGCCCCTTATCAGTTGGTATCAGAGCAAGGCTAGGGTTACGTTCTTACGAACCCTCGTCCTACTCTTCGTGCTTGTCATCTTTGTTCCGTGTTTATTTTTGTGTTCTTGTTCTTGTTATATTGAAAAGGAAGAAAAAAATTCAAAAAAAAAAAAAAAAAACTTGAAAACCCAAAAATTTGAAGAAAATCGCTTGTTGTTACGATTTTTTTGGTGTTGATTATCGGGGATTGTATGTTTATGTAATCTCGACAATTGGGAACCAACAAAACACGTTTTGGAGTTGAAAATCAAAGTTTGGAAAATTTGAACCCTAGGTTGAATATTTTGTAAAATTTGCCAAAACTTGTTTGATGTTATGATTTTGTGGTTGTTTGGTATCGGGGATTGTTCACTATAGTTTTCCCGTTGTTTTGATACCATCATAACATCATTTGGAGTGTTGGAGTGAAAATCGAAATTTTGGGTTCTTGAAGGTTTGAACATTTTGAAGAACTTGACCAAAATTCATTGAAACAAGTTGTTTGATGGTCGTTTGTTTGTTTAAACCATTGGGAAGTGTTTACTACAGTCGAAAAACCATTTGGAAGCTTGAAAACTGAAACAAATTGAATTTGGGTTGTTTGTGTGCCAAAATCTGCAGTTTTCTGTCGAGTTTCTGGTTCAGCTGAACAAACCTGCGCGATCGCGCAAGGTCTCGCGCTGTCACGCCATTTCTGAATTTTGTTCATCGCGATTGCGCCCCTCTGCACGCGATCGCGAAGTGTATCAATTTCCAGAATTTCCTGAAGTTGGACAGAATGTTCGCAAAGCTATCGTAACAGTTTCCAACCACCAAAACTCCCATAGCATCATCAAATATGGTGAGTTTCTAGATCACAATCCAAATTTCATCCAATTCCGAATCCGTTTAGTGACGATTCGATCTTTGAATATTTGATCGCGTCACTTCCGGTTAGTACTTTGAGGGTAACACTTCTACCCAATTAGTACTAATCCCTTGTGCGAATAGGATACTCGTGCCTAGAAGGAGAGTAGAATTCAAAGAAGATTCGTAGTTAATTGTTTGGTTCAAGTGCGCACCAAATAGCTTAGCGTTGATCGAGTCCCATTGAATCCACTCTTCCCGAAGAGCATTTGGTTCTTGTATTTTGGATTGATCTTTGAGGAGGTTGCGCAACTACGAGGAGGCCATTGATCTCAAGCTTGTGTGAATCCAACCCCAACTTAAGTGAACCCGAGCGACAAACAAAAGTGAGGGAGTGGGTGAGGACTCTTACTCTAACCTCTTTTCTTGTTTTTGATTGTTGTAGGTACAATGTCCAACGAAGGACAAGATTTAATAAAGGAGGCCTTGGCTAACCTTCTTGCCAAGATGGACCTCATGAACCAAAGGATTGATTCTCTTGAAAAGGGTGCCTCAAGTACCCTAGTTGAGCAAGGGACTTCCAATGAGCAATCGGAAAAGGGGACCCCGAGTGTCCAAGTTGAAAAAGGGGCCCCGAGTGCCCAAGTTGACGGTGTTGAGGGCACAAGTAGCCCAACCTTTACCCCGGAACAAGTTGTTGAGTTGCTTAGACAACAACGGGTAAAGGAAGATCGTGAAAGAAATGAACAAGTGTTGGGCAATGCCCAACGAGTGAGCATTCCTCACATAGTGGGCAATCCCCAAAGAAATGTTCCACTTCCCGGACCTATTCGCCATGTTCAACCTCTTGAGCAAGTTGATCAAGCTCAAGAAGGGGAGGAGGGAGAGTATGGTGGTAGTGAGTATGGGGCTCCTAATCCGAATGGGAGAGCCATGAATTGGGGTCGCAATGTGGATAGGGGTAGAGGCCAAGGTCGAGGGCCACCCATAGGGTATGTTGGAGGGAATGCTAGGAGAGATTATGGTGGTTATGGAGATAACTTTGGAGGCCAACCGGAGCCGTACCAAGGGGGTCGAGAAAATAACAACCTTAATAGTGTGAAGCTTACTATTCCTTCTTTCAAAGGGAGTAGTGACCCGGTGGAGTATATTGATTGGAAGTTGTCCATGGAGCGGATATTTGACACCAATGATATGCCCGAGGTGAAGAAGACCAAGTATGCAATATCTTCCTTTGAATCCTTTGCTTCTACTTGGTGGGAGTCGGTGAAGAGGAATAGAAGGAGGACGGGAATGGCTATCAATCTTACTTGGGGAGAGTTGATCCGTGTGATGGATGAAAAGTACTTGACTAGTCAATACCGTGTGGACCAACACAAATGTTTCTATGAGTTGAAACAAGGCCCCTAAATGGTTGGGGAATATTTCAACGAATTTGAGCAAATCCGCATGAGTCTTGACTTGGATGAAGAAGACAATGAGATGGCCATGATCCGTTTCAAAGGGGGCTTGAACCGAGACATAGCTTCACAATTGAAGTTCCACAAATATGATGACCTTTACAAGCTATGTGATGATGCCATTGAAGCCGAGAAGTGGCTCAAAGAGGAGAGAACCCTCCGATACAAGAGTGGCAATACCACTCCCATGAGTAAGCCAAAGGAGTGGAAGACTCCTACACCAAATGCAAGGTTTCCAAACACAAGTGGTACAATTGCTAGCAAGGATGTGAAGAAGCCTTATGAGAAGTCCACACCGCATATGGGAGGTAACTCTAAAACTCACTTGAGCAATCCTATTTCTACTTCTACCCAATGCTTTAGATGTAAGGGTTACGGACATCTTTCCAAAGATTGCCCAACCCGGAAAACTATGGTGGTAGTGGGTGAATTGGTGTATTAACAAGATAGTGAGCCCGAGGATGGGGGAGTAGAGGGTGATGAGGAGGATGATGAAGGGGAGGTTGCAATGGAGGATGATGATGATGCACATGCCTTCCTTGTTGTGAGGAGGAGTTTAGGAGCTATGTGTGTGGAGGATAGTGAAACTTTGCAAAGGGAGAACCTCTTCCATTCTAAATGCCGAGTAATGGGTCTCCTTTGTTCCATGATTATTGACTCGGGAAGTTGTGCCAATGTCATTAGCCAAACACGAGTTTCCCAATTGAAAATACCACCTTAAAGCACCCAAGCCCTTACCGTTTGCAATGGCTTAGTGAGTGTGTGAAACGACCTCGGTCAGTCGTTTCGGAAGTTAGGACTCCGATTGGCTTGCTGATAATTTTAAAATATTCGTAAGGTCCATTAGGACCTGTCTGTAAAATTTGAGCTAAATCAGACCTCGTTTGGTAGGCATCGGAAGAAGGTTTCAGTTTTTATTGTCAATAAATATTAAAAAGAGATTTTTGAGCTCGGTTCGAAATCCGAAAGTGCCGTTAGGTTCGTATGATTATTTGTGAATTTTATGATTTTTCGAAAGTGAATTCCGATATTGTTCGGCTAGTTCCGCAAAAATACCGAAAGTTAAATAATTTGACCTTTTTCCTTTAAATTCGCATCTTGAGTTTCGGGAGTCGGATTTGAGATCCGTCTTCGCGAGTATGTTACATATATTTTGTATAGCTTACTTGAAAAATTTGGGATCATTTCGACTTCTCTAGGGTTCCATTTTAATTTTTATCGTCGTAGCGAATTTATTATTAAAAAAAAAAAGAGAAATTGAAAGTCGGCTAAGGGATTACTCCCTTACAAGAAATTAAAGCAGTAGCCATGATAGATAATCAGAAACGCACAACTTACACAGGGAAAGGAAAAATTAGAAAAAAAGAGAGGGGAAAAAGGGAAAAAGGAGTGGAAAAATAGTGGAGTTTCTACCCCAAATCTTCAGGTAATGATGTTAACTCATTATCTTAGCTTATTACGTGTGTTTGAATATATTTTTACGGTAAAAGTAGGGATATTAGACATCGCCCTAATGACGTAAATTGATAGTTTAAAGGGTCAATTGGACCCCGATGATGGAAAGGATTATATATTCATACTCAGTGAGTTATGGGCAACATATAAATATAATTTATTTAGGGTTTGGTTATGGGACTTTGAACCCTGTATATAGGCCTGGCCTGCGTATTGCGTATGCGAATAGGGTATCAGGTTCCTAACTGGATTGCCCTAAAACATAAGGAATGAAGCCTTTAGCTTTATCTGATATAATTTTTCTGCTTATTGAATAGAAAGGGATCATTTGGCAACTAATACAAAGGAAAAGTCAGCGGTTGAGTAACAGGACTACCTTCTGGGATACGGTAAGTGTTTATATCCATTTCTTTGGAGGCACTTGGCCTCGTGGATTTTCTACCACGTGTTTCCTTACGTGTGTAGCTACCTATAGGCGTACTCATTACGCCTTAGCTTTGGATTTACATTGTATATTATATGTTATGCCCTGTTGTTGGTATTGCATTAAACATATGAGCATTGCACTCTGGTTTTGATTATTGCATATACTTACCGGTTGGCGATGAGAGTCCCGCACCGGCGAAGGGTCATTATTGCATATACTTCCCGGTTGGCGATGAGAGTCCCGCACCGGTGAAGGGTCATTATTGCATATACTTCCCGGTTGGCGATGAGAGTCCCGCACCGGTGAAGGGTCATTATTGCATATACTTCCCGGTTGGCGATGAGAGTCCCGCACCGGTGAAGGGTCATCATTACATATACTTCCCGGTAATCGATGAGAGTCCCGAGCCGGTGAAGGGTCATTATTGCATATATCTCCTGGTAGACAATGAGAGTCCCGCGCCGGAGATAGGTATCAAGAGTATGTGACTGCATTGCATCATGCCGCATTCATCCCATCTCATTGCACCGCATACTGACTGTTGTGTGTATTATATTGTGTTTTATGTATGCGGTATGTACACCATGTTGTGGACATATTACAGTTTGCCTATATATTTCTGGCTCGTATTCTAAGTTGCGGGGATCGGGTTGCACGCCGCAACAGGATGAATATATGGATCAGGTTGCACGCCGCAACAGGATGTATTTCTGATTGTTGATGTGTTCGGGATACCGATATGTTCTGGCTGTATTACGTTCCTGGTTATGGAATAGTTTGCGATCCCATACGTGTTTCTAATTATTATCTGGCTCTGCCTTTTCATAATTTAAATAAGAGAAATCTGGTTTATTTGTTTCTTTTCTCCCTGGCTAGCTATCCTATTCTTTGAGGTGGCTAGTCTGCCCCACTTATTGAGTCCTTTTGACTCACCCTTGTTTGTTGTTTGTTTCTTGTCTATCTATTTCGTTTCGGCAGGTTCACTCCAGGATTGAGTTCGCCACGTTGTGAAGGAGCGAAGACGACTTCAACTGTCAGGGTGAGCCAGCTTCTATTCCGGATGGCCACCAGTTAATTGGTTGTTATTTCAGTTGCATTTTGCTCCCTTCATGAGGTATCTGTCTTCTTTTGTACTCTTAGATGTCTAGTCTGGATAGCCCTAAACCTAGTATGTTGGGTAGTCAGCTATAATTTCTTTTGTACAGCTTAGAGGTATCAGTATGTCTGTGTTTTTGTTTTAAGTCTTGTCCTTATTTACGAATTATTATATTTATTTTTCTAATTTAATTGGTAAGGGTTCGCCCGATGGGTCTAGGGGAGGATGTCGGGTGCCCGCACGGCCTAACCGGATTCCGGGTCGTGTCAGTGTGGTGAATTGAGGGTGGTCAAACAATGCATGATCAAGTTCAAGATAGGGAACTATGTGGATGAACACATGTTTGATGTTGTGCCCATGCAAGCATGCCACCTTCTCTTTGGAAGGCCATGGCAATTTGATTGACATGTGGTTCATGATGGCCGTGCCAACACCTACACGGTGAAGCATGAAGGTAAAAAGTTTGTGCTCAAGCCCTTATCGCCCAAGCAAGTAAGTGATGATTACAAGCGCATGAGGGAATTGAGGGAAGCGGCAAAGGCTAAGTCGGTTGTCGGGACTAGCTCTTTGGCCGAGAGCTTGGTGGTGACTCCACCATCTTCTACCGGTGGCATTTGTGCCATGATGCAACTGGGTGAGCTTTTGAGAGGAAATGATGGCAACAAACTACTCATTTGCCTAGTGTACAAAGGTATGATTCTTACTTCCGAATTTGATTATTCTTCTAACCCTTTGCCTAGTGCTTTTGAAAATGTTTTGAAGGATTATGGGGACATGTTCCCGGAAGAGATGCCCGATGGACTACCTCCCTTGAGGGGTATTGAACATCAAATTGACTTTGTCCCGGGATCTCAAATCCCAAACAAGCCGGCATATAGAAGCAATCCCGAGGACACAAGGGAGTTGCAAAAGCAAGTGGATGAATTACTTACCAAGGGCTTGGTAAGGGAGAGCTTGAGTCCATGTGCCGTACCCGTGATCCTTGTTCCAAAGAAGGATGGCACTTGGAGATTGTGTGTGGATTGTCGAGCGGTCAACAAGATCACGGTAAAGTATCGACATCCCATACCTCGTTTGGATGACATGTTAGATGAGCTTAGTGGTTCTAGCATCTTTTCGAAGATAGACCTTAGGTCCGGTTACCATCAAATTCGGATGAAACCCGGGGATGAATGGAAAACCGCATTCAAGACCAAGTTTGGTCTATATGAATGGTTGGTGATGCCCTTTGGCCTCTCCAACGCACCTAGCACTTTCATGAGGCTAATGAACCGTGTGCTAAAACCATTCATCAACAAGTTTGTGGTCGTCTACTTTGACGATATATTGATATATAGCAAATCAATAGACGACCATGTTGATCATTTAAGGCAAGTGCTTGAAGTGTTGAGAGCCGAAAAGCTCTATGCTAATTTTAAGAAGTGTGCCTTTAGTGTTGAAAGGGTAGTCTTTCTTGGGTTTGTTGTGAGTGCCCAAGGAGTGGAGGTAGATGAGTCTAAGGTAGAGGCCATTCGTGATTGGCCTACTCCTACTACCGTGACTCAAGTGCGGAGCTTTCATGGTCTTGCTAGCTTTTATAGGCGATTTGTGAAAGACTTTAGTTCCATTGCTGCCCCACTCACCGAGTTGGTAAAGAAAGACAAATCCTTTGTTTGGGGAGAGCCGCAAGAAAAGGCTTTCCAAGAATTGAAAAGTAGGCTAAGTACCGCCCCATTGCTACAATTGCCCGACTTCGGGAAGGCTTTTGAGGTAGAATGTGATGCCTCGGGGGTGGGTATTGGGGGTGTTCTCATGCAAGAAGGGAAATCCGTTGCCTACTTTAGCGAGAAGTTGAAGGGCGCAACCTTGAATTACTCCACGTATAACAAGGAGTTGTATGCCCTCGTGAGAGCTTTAGCCCATTGGCAACATTATCTATGGCCTCAGGAATTTGTGATCAAGAGTGACAATGAGTCACTCAAACATCTAAGAGGCCAAGAGAAATTGAACAAAAGACATGCCAAGTGGGTCGAGTTCATTGAGTCTTTCCCTTATGTAATTCATTACAAGAAGGGCAAGGACAATGTTGTAGCCGATGCGCTTTCTAGGAAGTTCGCCCTTGCTACCACTCTTGCCTCTAAACTTGTGGGTTTTGAGAGTATAAAATCTTTATATGAACATGACCCAAAGTTCAAGAGCATTCATGATGCTCTAGTGAGTGGGAAGCGGGTGGAGAAATACCAATGGGTTGATGGCTACATTTTTAAAAATGGAAGAGTTTGTGTACCCGAGTCCTCATGGAGGGAGTTGCTTGTTCGTGAAGCACATTGTGGGGGCTTGATGGGTCACTTTGGGAGGAACAAAACCTTGGCCATTCTCATGGAGCAATTCCATTGGCCAAAGATGGGTGTGCAAGTTGAGAGACTTTGCAATACTTGCTTGGATTGCAAGTATGCTAAGTCCAAATCTAATTCCCATGGTTTATATACTCCCCTCCCTATTCCTACTAGCCCGTGGATGGACATTTCGATGGATTTTGTTATGGGTTTGCCACGGTCTAAAGGGGGGCACGATAGCATTTATGTTGTCGTGGATAGGTTCTCCAAAATGGCTCACTTTATTCCTTGTAAAAAGAGTCATGATGCACAACATGTAGCTTCTTTGTTCATTGATAATGTGTTAAAGTTGCATGGTGAGCCTCAAACAATTGTGAGTGATAGGGACTCTAAGTTCCTTAGCCATTTTTGGAGGTGTCTTTGGGGTGCTCTTGGCACCAAGTTGTTGTTTTCTATGTCCCACCACCCCCAAATGGATGGTCAAACCGAAGTGGTGAACCGAACTTTGGGTGCTCTTCTTAGAGCCATGACCCGAGGTAAGGCCGGGACGTGGGTTGATAAGTTGCCTCTTATGGAGTTTGCTTATAACCGCACATTGCATAGCATGATTGGTTTGACTCCGTTTGAGTGCGTCTTTGGTTTTAATCCTTTGATTCCACTTGATCTAACCCCTTTGCCCAAGGAAATGGTTGTTAATTTTGAAGGTGAAAACCGAGCTAAAGCCATGCTTGAAATCCATGCCAAAGCGAGGAAGCGATTGGAGGAAGCCTATGACAAGGTTGCCCTCAAGAAGAACAAGGAAAGGAAGAAGTTGGAACTCAAGAAAAGGAGATTGGGTGTGGGTGCACTTCCGCAAAGAGAGGTCCCAAACCTTAGAAAAGGGAAGTTGGCACCCCGAGGCGATGGACCCTTTCAAGTGCTCTCCAAGATCAACAACAACGCATATGTGATCGATTTGCCCGGTGAGTACAATGTATCAAACACTTTTAATGTTAGTGACTTGGCTCATCTTGATGTAGGTCATGATGCCGTAGAGGATGATGCCGTGGAGGTGGATACTTCAATTTCGAGGACGAAATCCTCTCAAGAAGGGGAGAATGATGCGGGGCAAACCACCACCACAAGGCCCTTTACGAGAAGCCAAGCCAAAGCACTTCATGATGCTCACTTACACTTGATCCGGAAGGGGATGGACGATATGAGCTCGGGAGAAGACTTGAAGACGATGCATTGGAGCTCAATCAACATTGGAACAGGGCAGGAAACAGTGCAGGAAGCAGGGGAGCAAAGCAGGGCAAAACAGGGGAACACCTGCTGAGCTTACTGCCTGAAGCTGGAACTTTGTTCTTCGCGATCGCGTGAATAACCTTCGCGATCGCGAAGGGTCTTCTTTTGCTCTTCGCTGTCGCGCCTTGTCTCGCGCTATCGCGCGACTAGTTTTTAAGTGTGCTTCGCGATCGCATATAATCATGCGCGATCACGATGAACACTTTGGCAGTCTCGGACCAGAAACTTGGAAAACCTTGTAAAGGGGTGTATTTATAACACCCCTCTTTCATTTATTGCTCTGAGCTTACTTTGAACACAAAAACATTAATGAGCATTGCTCTTGAACCTTGTAACCATTTTGGCTTGAATCAATTGGATGAATCCAAGGTGCTCTTCAATCCGTCTCTGATCATTCTATTTACTCGAGCCACGTGACTCTTGAGGATAGTTGCATAGTGTTAGGTGATTCTTTCCAATCGTTTGCTACTCAAACTTTAGTGTGAGTCTCGTCTCGCTTTTATCTCTTTATCGCTTTCGTAGGTTTGCCCCTTATCAGTTAAATAGATTAAATAAACACATTCATTGCACAAACCACAGAACACAAATATCTTGTTATGTTTATAATTATATAAGTACATTAAACTAGCCTATTAAAAAAACAAAAGATCAAAGTACATATAAGGTCAATCCTCATCATCAAAACATAGACCCAACCTTACATTCCTTGGCTCACTAGCAAATGCCGGATACACTTGATCAAAGTGTTTCCATGCCTCCCCATCAGATGGATGGGATAGAATACCCGGCTGCTTGGTAAGGTCATGATGCCATCTCATGTGTGGAGCACAACTCATCGAAGCATACAACCTCTTTAACCGTGGTATAAGGGGCAAGTAATGCATCCACTTAACAGGCTTCGGCTTCGTTTTAGGATCTGGCTCAGGCTTGTACCGGGGCTCCTCACAAAATCTACATGTCTGCAGGTCTGCATCATCCTTATAATACAACATGCAGCCATTAACACAACAATGAATCTTCTCTGCAGAAAGCCCCAACGAGGAAACCAACTTCTTAGTGTAGTAATAAGTAGTTGGTAAGTCCATATTTGTCGGATTTAGTTCATTCATAAGGGCAATGATGGAATCCATGGCAGCTTGAGATATACTAAAATCTGATTTGATACTCATTAATGTAACAACAACCGACAACTGGAATGCACCGAGCCCTCATAAAATGGACGACTTGTTTCCTCCAACCGTTCATAGAACTGATTTGCCTCGGCATTGGGAATGTGCTCAATGTTTGGCTGTGATGTATCCGGCTGAAGGGGATCATTAGCCGGGTACATCCCAAAAGCATCATTCACCATATCTTCCATTCTATACCCGGCTGCTTGGTCTGGTTCCACAACCGGAGAACTCCTAGCGCCATGAATATTTTTAAGATTTTGAAGTTGCTGCTGCAAGTCCCAAGGCTCTCCATGATTATACCAAACGTAATAATTTGGCATAAACCCCTTCTTATACAAATGTAACTCGACATTCTCCAAATCTTGTATCTTTACATATTCGCATTTTTCACATGGACACCTAATTTTGCCATGCCTTAAATAATCGTCTGTGTTGCGGGCTACATCAAGAAATTCCTCAACCCCCGCCGCTCGGGAAAGTTTCTATTATCTATCCACAGACGACGTCGATTAATGTCCATATCTACACAAACATTGCAAGATTGAGAAATAATATGTATGATTTTTTATAATAGTTTACGAATTTTGTGTAATCACTTTAGCAAGATTAATGTCGTCGGGTTTGTTAATGCAAGCAACTTGTTTGATGAAATGCCCCAAAGAAACAATATTATCTAATAACACCCTATTAATTAATATTATCAAAGCAATTCAAACCAACAAAAGCTTATTCGTTTTAGGCATAACATGTTCATCTTCTCAACAATACCAAGGCAACAACACATTCCAAACAACACTACCAAATAATACCAACAACTACAACAATCCCAAACAACACAAACCTAACTTTATAATAGCTAACAACACCAAACAAGTTCTTCAACATCAACAATAACTACAATAAAGTTTGCTAACTACTCCCTCCGTTTCAAAAAGGATGAACCTATTACTATTTGAAGGGTCAAACAAGATTATGTTTGACCACATTTCTTACAAATATTTTCTAACTATTTTGAATTGTTAACTATTGTGACTTATAGTATTTTTCATGTAGTTTCTAAATATGTAAATTTTATTTCAAAAAATTTAAAAATTTGATGTGCAAATTCTCGGTCAAAATTAGTCAATTTGACCCTCGTACTCCGCAAAGGTTCATCCTTTTTGAAACGGAGGGAGTAATAATTAACTAAATATGCAACATTATAGGCCAAAGTTAAAAAATAATTAAAAAATTAATTAAATTCGGATTAAATAAAAACAAAAAAAAAAAACCGTACCTCGACGTTGATTTATGCTCCAATAGCACCTACTAATGATTCCCCACTAGTTATATGCTTCAAAACTACAAAAAAATTGAGTTAAAAAGTTAGGGTTTAAGTTTTACAAAGTAATTAAAATAACCCTAAAATTAAGAATTTACCTTGAATTTGTTGTTATAGGTAGTGATTAGGAGGGTAGATTGTGTTTAAGTGTTGATTTTGGGGGTGGGTTATGGTGGTTTTCGGATTTTTCACGTTTGGGGAGTGTTTAGAGAGAGTTTTTTATAATTGGGGAAGAAGATAGAAATGAAGAAGGAGTTGTCTGCTGAAATTATATCGGGTGGTCCGACCGATAATTCGGTCGATAGGTACAAAAAATTATTTTGTTCGACCGAAAATCGGTCGAACACCTATTTCGACCGATTTTCGGTCGAACAGTTTTGACCAAGTGGACTGTTCGACCGAAAATCGGTCGAAATAGGTGTTCGACCGATTTTCGGTCGAACACTGGTAGTCGAAAAATTCTGCTTTTTTAGTAGTGTATATCTATCACCAATTCACCTTACATATTATTCATGTGTCACTACTTACAAAAGAAACAAGAAAACCTACGTTTTTGACCAAGCTAAAACTCAATGACTAGCACTATGTGGTGTGGCACATCTTGGGTTTTCTTTAGTTTTTTTTTTTAAGCGATTCAGAAAATCAGTTTATAAATTTTAGAGCGCAGCTGCTATTTATATATATTACATAGGCCTCTAAAAAATTGTGGTTGTCGATATGTCTTATTAGTCTGATAGTAATAGTGTCTCCTAGATCGAATAGCTAGATTTGTTCTCCACAAAATTTAATTTATAAATTCGATGGAATAGTTAAACTAAAAATTAAATGACGATACCTGAAATTAATCTTCTAATAAAAGCACAGAATAATGCATGTGTGATCGGTGGGACAAGCTAGAGCTTATGGGGGGGTAATGTGGCATGGATATAGCCATGGGACAATTATTTTAAATCTGTTGTCATATTTATAGCTAGGGAATAGTGGAAGGCTAGAGGCTAGAAAAGGAGTTATTCCATTTGGCTTTCCTGATTGGGTAAATAAGAAAATGTGGGGGTCAATTTTGGTGTGAACAGAAAAAACAGAATGAAAACAAAGAACAGCTCCTGTAGAAAAGAGCAGCTGATGGACTGTTTACATATGCGATGTACTAAATCGCTTAAACAATTTTTGAACTAGTTAGTATTAGATTGAGTTCGCTTACAGAAACTTGCAATTCTCCTGATTGGTTAATATGTCTTCGAAAAGCAAATCAATAACATGTTATAATTGATTACATTACTTAGATAGTATAAAATGAATTTAATACCTTCAACGTATTAAAACTATGATGCGAGAGAGGAACTACTAGAGATATTGTCAACCAAGAGGTCTGATGTAAAAATTGAGAACTTGCAATACTTAACTAATCAAAAGATTTGGTTCTAAGTCTTGAAAATAAAGAGCTCCTTTTAAAAGAATATTTGATCACTCCGACATAAGTTTGAATAAATCAGAGTGATGGATTTCATCTATTAGATGATTACAAAAATAATAATAAAAAAGTTTGACAGGGTGGTTTAAGGGTTAGGTGGAGTTTGGGATCCCAAACCTGGCCACCTAGAAAGCGGTAAAGAAATAAGGTTGGATTTAAGACGAGGAAGTCATAGTTGTCGTCCAATTAGGTGGTAGTTTCCTCTATGTATGGCTAGTTACCAGCCAAGCCGCTCCATTAGCTTACCTTAGAGTTTAGATTAAGCCCTTTAGAGATATAGGTGGCTCATTAAACTCCGGAGTCTTACTTAAAATATTTTTTTTTTTTTAAAACTATTCCCTTTATCCATTTTAAGTGTATGTGTTTGATTGGATATAGAGTTTAAGAAAATAAGAAAGACTTCTAATAGCCTGTTTGGCCAAGTTTCTCAGAAGCCAAAAATATTTTTTTTTAAAGAAAATGTGCTTTTTAAGCATTTTGAGGTGTTTGGCAAAAAAAAAAAAAAAAAAGTACTTTTGAGAAGAAGCAGAAACAGTTTTTCTGCTGTTGGGAAGAAGCTACAAATTTTTGCTTCTCCCCAAAAGCAGAAGCAGAAGCAGTTTATTAATTTTTTAAGACAAAAATATTCTTACCAAAAATATTTATTTACCATACTATATTTAATTATTTTAACCAATATATTTCTTAAATATAAATAAAACTTTATTTTTTGCTTCCCTCTCTTGGTTTAACCTTATTTCTATTGATTAAAAACCATAGTATATATTTTCTTTTATATTTTATATTTAAACTAAATAAAAATAAAATATTAAATTAACTCTTTTATTAAAAAAATATTTCAATCTTTGATACGTTTAAATAATATTAGTCGCATAATGAATTTTAATTATGCACTTTTTCGTAATTTGACACTCAAAAATACTTTTTGTAAAGATTATCCAAACACAAATTGTTTAGAAAAATACTTCTCAAGTGATTTGGTCAAACACAAAATGCTTATTCTTTAAAAGTACTTATCTAAAAAGTAGTACTTCTGATAAAAGTACTTTTCAAAGACAGCTTGGCCAAACGGGCTCAATCTTATCGTCCAAAACAAAATTTTGAATTAAAGAGTTACTAAATGTGAAAAGTAACACTCTTTTTGGTGCGGACTAAAAAGAAAAAATAAACACTTAAATTGGGACGGACGGAGTAGTTTTCTACATTTAAAATTTGTGCAAATCAAATAAGTTGTATTTAAAAATATGAAAAGGATAACACATATAGGGGCCCGATTCATTGAAGGTATCTAGCATGTCTATCATAAAATAGTGATGCAGTACAAGATAAAAAGCTCTGAAAGTGACTTGAATAATGAAGACTGGGGAGGGGACCTTAATTCTTATAAGGGTTAAAACAAAAATTTCACAGTTCCTGAATAGTTTACTAGTAGTAGTTATCAAAAGATTAAACTCTGATGAATAATACTAGTACATCGGTATTTAAACATTTGAGAAAACTCCGCTTGTGTAGTAAAAGAAAAGAACAACTACAGAACAATGCTACTAATATTGTAAAGATTATGATACATTAAATTCTTGACATATAAAGATGGAGTACAAAAATTAACTAAGTAATACATGCATGGAGTGGGTTGAGGGATGGAATTGTGTGTTTTATATTTCAACATGGACATGCTAATTCAAATACGCTGCTATGGATTGATAGATTGACAGACAGATTCAAACATGAATTCTTTCTACTATAATTAAGCAATAATTTTAAATTAAAAATAACTTTTGGAAGAGTAATGGTTGATAGTATTTTGAAAGCCTAGTGTCTAGGAAAAAAATTATTAAATTCACAATATTAACTTAATACTTAATAGTAATAAACATGGACAATTTAAACTTATTTTTGTACTAGTGTCCCGGGTCAAGTAGTACCTAACTGACCATGAATTTTCTGCTGAGTTGGAACTGAAACTTTACAAGTCTTGGATGTTCTCATTTTGTCTGCAAAGAGAAGAACAGGAAGTCATTATCTCGATAAAACTCATCCATATTTTGGACCCCCCTTAGTTCAGTTTAGATTGGAAAAAGGAAGGAAAAGGATCATTGCATCTCAAGAGACAACATGTGAAACACCCGATCAATAAAGTTTGTGAATGTTATAGGAGATTGGAATCTAAATCCTAGTAGAGATTTAAAGAAGTCGGTCCCTCTATTCTGAAAGGTTGACAAAATTATAATGATACAATTATAAATTTAAAAACAAATTAACTTCAAATTCTAATTTTATATTTACTGAGATAATTATACCACACAAATATATATCTATATTTTATTTTAGATCAGTTTTTTTTTTTTTAAAAAAAACTTCATTTAAAATCAAATTAAACTATATCGTACTATATAGAACAGAGGGAGTAAGTAAATTCTTCTCATCTACATATATATGTTCGAAGGACAGAATGACACGATACTAGTGATGGTAGAATATATCGAGTGCATATACAAAGAAAAACAAATTTACTTTAAAAAATGAATTTTAAAAAAATATGTGAAAGTGCCAAATGATTATGGAGAGATATTTCCCAAAAAAAAAAAAAAAAAAACGATGCATTTAAAAAAGATGAAAGACATGCATATGAGTAGATTGGGTTTTCCTGATCCAAGGTGGTATTACGTGGACAAATTGCTTCTTCATCACCTGCTTGTCTGTCCTCTTACTTTTCAGTTCATCTCCTTTTTATCTTTCTTTCTTTCTGTCGTTGAAAAGCTTTTATGTTCACAAAATATTCAGCAAAACCCGTACGAATTTAATTATTTCGTCTTTGAAGTGTAATCGGCTCCATCTCTCTTTTTTTTTTTTTTACTAAGGAAAGCATAATAATATATATCATGACTGGTTCATAATACAAAAGTCCCTTTTCTCTCCCTGAGTCGAGAAGAGGAATCATAATCCATCCATAACAAAAGCTGGAACATAATTAAAATAAACTAAAGAGTCTTGACAAGCATTACAACCATATTTAGAAAGTAAACCAGCAACAAAATTCGCTTCTCTATAGATATGCTTGACTTCTGGACATTCTAAGTCAGATAGTAAGGACCTGCAATTAAATAAGATATTAGAGAATTTCTCACTTGATCTAATTAACATGAGCGTTAGAATACTTGAATCAACTTCAACTTTTAGTGGTGTGAGATTATATGACTTTGCCATAATTAGTCCTTGATAGAGAGTATTAATTTCTGCATGAATTACTGAAGACTGAGGAAGATGCTTTGAGAATCCTATCTTCCAAATTCCTTTAGGATCTCTAATGACTCCTCCTATACCTCCCACTCCTATTGTTTTGATGAATACCCCATCCGTATTCAATTTAAAGAAACCTTCATCCGGAGGGTGCCACTTTATATATGTAACTTTTGTTATGTTCGTCCCCATTGCTGAAGAGTGAATGTGATTATATTCAGCTGCTTGCGATGAAATTAAATTGCTGTTTACCGGAAGAGAGCTATTTTCAAAGACATTTTTATTTCTATTTTTCCAAATATTCCATAGCGCAAATGGAATATATGTTTCAAATGAAATACCGTTAAATCTCGAGGTAGTTCCTTTTTTCTTACAAAGATCCTTTATCCAATGACATAAGTTCTGAGGAGGAGATAGTTGTAGCATATCCCATATATATATTCCCGCTTTTGGGCACTCAACAAAGATATGATGAATCGATTCAGCTATAGCCGGGCAATGCTTACATAATTCACATGGAATAATATTTCTTTGGTAAAGGTTTTGGGCAGTCGGGAGTTTGTTAAGGCTAAAAGACCAAAGAAAAAATTTTATTTTATTTGGAATGTTTAATTTCCAAATCTAAGAGGTTGGGTTTTTGTCTAATAAAAGCTGAGTTGAAGAATTTACGGCGGCCCATAGAGAGTAGGCCGACTTGTTAGTGAAGAGTCCATCATGAGATAGATTCCAATAGAATTTATCATCCTGGTTACATGACCGACCCAGGTGAGTGTTATGAATTTGATTTTGGATTTTAGGTGGAAGCTCAAAGGATAAGTTTCAAGAAGAAGGAGTAAGGATAGATTGTAATGTTGCATGGTGATTAGGACTAGTAATAGGTCCTTGGATTAGAGATCTTAAGGATTTGTTTGGGTATATCCACTTATCATTCCACAGATTTATTTTCTCTCCCTTGCCCACTGTCCAAGAGGTAGCTTGAATACAAATATGATTTACTTTGGCAATTCTCTTCCAAATATATGAGTCTATAGGCTTTGCAACTATTTCCCGGGCTATGTTGCAGTTCCTACCATACTTATATGTCAGAACTTGTGCCCACGGTTTGTCTTGATTCTTTTTTAGCCTCCAAGCCAGTCCTGTTACTAATGCACCATTTTTATACTTTGCTTTAAGGAGACCCAATCCACCATTTGCTTTTTGGGTGGTTACCATATTCCAATTAGCATGATGAAGCCTTTTCTTTTCCGTGGTTGAGGCCCATAGAAAGTTCCTTTGAATTTGATCAATGAGTTTTAAAGTCTTAGCCGGGAGAAGATTAACTTGCATAGAATAAGTTGGAATAGCAGCTAGTACTGAGTTAATAAGAGTAGCTCGACCTGCACTGCTTAGGCGATTTGTCTTCCATCCTTGAAGTTTAGAGTTCATTTTATCTAGAATTGATTGATAATCCGAACTCTTGGGGTGATTATTAGTGATAGAGAAACCTAAATATTTTCCAATCTGAGATGCAGTACTGATATTAAGAATAATAGAAATTTCATTACAAAGACTGGCAGATGTATTCTTTGAAAAAATCATTTTGGACTTTGTATAGTTAATCTTTTGGCCAGAATTGCTGCTAAAATTTGCGAGGACTCCATTGATAGTGGAAGCATTTTCCCTGGTAGCGGAACCAAATAAAATGAGATATCGGCTTCATCTCGGTAGCTGGCAAATTAAGAAACAAAGATGAAATGTAGACACCGTATATGGTATAAGTGTAATTTTTCTATGATGTAATAGATTAATATTAAAGATCAACAGGGTTAATCAGCTTGCAGGGGAAATGCTCTCGGCGCACGCTTAACTAGGATCACTAACGTACGCTAAGAACAATGGCTTGCAAACAAATCGGGCCAGCTAGAAGACTTACTAAAGAAGATAGCTATCAAACACCAGCTCAGAATGAGACACAACCCTATCCGCCACTCACATTTGAAAGCTTTCTTCCACCCATGTTAATAAAAGCTGAAGTAGAGAAACCAGTTGAAATGCGACCTAATTTGAGAAAGTAGATTCAAGGGATTGCAACACAAATTAAGGAAGAGCTAGCAGGTAGACGATCGCAGTACTCTGAAGCTTCATCGGAGCAACCAACACCGGCCAGACCTGACAACCGTAGCTCACAAATGGGTAATTCACTCAAGTACATACCTCCTATAATTAGAGAAGGGAAAATGGTGGTAAAACTGGAGGAAGGAGACATCAAACTACTCCAGGATTACTAGAAAACTGCTTTAGTCGGATATGTGATAGGAGACACTCCATATCTCAAATCCATGGAAAATTATATCAAGAATGTCTGAAAATTTGTTACTGCACCATAGATTTTGCTTCATGATGAAGGGTACTATATATTCAAGTTCAATACCATATATGAATGTGATTTAGTCCTACAGTCAGGACCATATACATATCACAATAAGCCCTTCTTCCTTCAGTAATGGTCACTAGATTTCCAGTTCAACCCTGTGTGCTTAACCATTATTCCCTTATGGATAATGCTACCTGGATTGCCAGTGGGATATTGGTCACCTGAGGTACTGAGTAAAGTGAAAAGTGCTATAGGCAAATCCTTATACACTGACAAATTCACTGTCAATATGGAAAAAATCTCATATGCAAGAGTGCTGGTTGAAGTTGATGTATCACATCCCCTAGTTAATTGTATAGACATAGATACACCACTAGGACTTATCCACCAGCCTATGGACTATGATTGGTGGCCTAAATTCTGTACGGATTGTATGAAGTTTGGACATACCACAGAAGAATGTTGGGGTACTCATAAACATGCGAAAGTTGAATTTCAACAACCCCCAAAGAGAAAGAGGAGAAGGAACAGAAAGAGGATAACTCATGTTAAACTTGAATAACAAGAAAAAGAGCAGACAGAGAAAGAGCTAGTGCAGAACAACTCTGAACTAGCAAAGGTGGAAGCAGAAGTGCATGAGCAGCAGAATGCACTACCTATTGCAACTGGAAACCAAGGCATTCCAGATGTTACTACTGGAACAATTGCTGAAAGCAGATCTGAGCTGAGTAACAAGCCAAGATAGGTATCTACAGATAACAGGCTAGTAATGGGGAACAAATATGATGTATTGATGCAAGTGAAAGAGGATGTGGTGGCTGGCACACACCAACCTCAACCACCATGAAGCTCTTTACATGGAATGTTAGAGGGCTGAACAAGCCATTTAAATAAAAAGAGTTGAAGCTCTTTTGAAGAATAATAAACCTGATTTGTTGGGGTCCTTGAGACAAGAGTGAAACAACAAAATCCAAAAAAAATATTGAAGAAATAGGTAGTGGATCGAACTGGTACTGTAATTACCCATAAACACAAAATGGGAGGATATGGTTGATATGAAAAGACCACTTGAAAGTGCAGATAGTTATACAACTGAGCAAATGATTCATTAGATAATGGAGGAACCAGGCACTCTATTTATAATAAACTTGACAATAGTGTATGGCAGAAATGAGATCCAACAGAGACGAAGACTATGGGTTGAACTAAAGCTAGTGGAACCTAATGTGCAGGGGCCACGGCTCTTATGTGGTGACTTCAACATTTTTCTATCTTCTGAAGAAAAGATACGGACACCAGTTACCTAAGCTGAGGTGCAAGATTTCCAACAACGCTTAGATGACCTCCAGCTGACCCCTCTAAGGTCAATAGGGAGGCACTTTACCTGGTGCAACAAATAGGAATCATCTACTAGAGTATATAGTGAAATTGACTGGGCTTTAAGTTGTTCCTGCAGGTAATGTAGTAACCAGGTTTCCAAACTATACTAGAAATAGCTTGGCAACAAAATGTGGGAGGAGATGTCATGAGGAAGGTCTGGAAAAACTGCACTTTCTTAAGGAGGATCTGAAGGAGCTCAACTCCTATATGGAAACCTATGGTCAAAAGTTTGACAAAGCAAGGAAAGAACTAGAAGTAGTACAGAGCACACTTGCAACTCAGCTGCATAATGACCAGCTGATAGAGCAAGAGAAGACATTACTAGCTGAAATAGAGAAGTGGAGTGGAGTAGAAGAGCAAGTGCTTAGACAAAAGTCTAGGGCAACCTGGATAACTAGTGGTGATGCAAACACCAACTACTTCCATGCCCAACTCAAAATCAGGATGCCATCGCATCCATATACAATGAGCAATGGGAGCTATTAACTGATCCAAAAAAGAGTAGAGGAGGAATTCATATCCTTCTTCACTAGATTGATGGGTAATAATGCTACAGAGAATCCATGCCCCAACTCAGCGGTTATCAAAAAGAGGAAGTGCTTACAATATGACTAGCAATGTAAACTGATCAGAGAAGTAAGTGAAGTAGAAATCCTGGAAGCCATAAAGGTTAGGCCCTATGAGAACGCACCTGGAGTTGATGGCTACCCAGTGGAGTTTCACTTGAAGAACTGGCAAATAGTGCAGGAGGATGTTATACAAGCTGTGCAGGACTTCTTCATTACAGGGAAGTTATATGAAGCTGTAGATGTCATAACTATTACTCTAGTTCCCAAGGTACCAACACTCTCGTTTGTGAGAGACTATAAAGCTATTGCTTGTTGTACAACCTTGTACAAAATCATAGCAAATATACTGACTAATAGAATCAAAGAGGTGTTGGATGATATCATTGGTCATTCACAATCAGCATTTATACAGGGGAGAAGTATCTTAGACAACGTCATGTTTACACATGAGTTGTTTAAAGGGTACAATAGGAAGAGGGTTTCCCAAAGTGTGTCCTCAAGGTTGATCTAAGGAATGCTTATGACACTATTGAGTGGAGCTATTTAAAGAAGCTTCTAAGTGAACTTGGATTTCCATACAAGTTTATTCAGTGGATTATGGAAAGTGTAACCACTATCAAATACTCATTAGTGATGAATAAAGGACTAATCAAGCCTTTTCAATCAAAAAGGGGACTCAGACAAGGTGATCCCATGTCCCCTAATTTGTTTGTGATTGCAATGGAGTACTTGCAAAGAGAATTGAAACAGCTAGTGCTAAATGGAGATTTCAACTTTCATCCTAAGTGTAGATAGCATGAAGTCACACATATGTGCTTTGCAGATGACTTATTATGTTTTGCAGAGCTGATCTTGTTTCTGTTAAACTACTTAAAGCTGCATTCACCAAATTTTCATAGGCTTCTGGGCTTAAAGCTAATGTAGACAAGAGCTCCCTATATATGGCTGGGGTGTCCAATGAGCTAAAACAAGATTTGTGCATGAGCTGGGGTTTCAGGAAGGTGCTCTACCTTTCCGATATTTAGGAGTACCTCTGGCATCTAAAAAGCCAATGCCCGCCTTTGTTGGAGAAAATCCTGACAAGAGTAAGCTGTTGGACAGCAAAGCTGTTATCCTTTGCTGGCAGGCTTCAATTGATATAATCTATAGTGTTTGCATTGCAGACCTATTAGGCATAGATCTTTATCTTTGCCAAAGAAAATAATGAAAGCAATAGAAACTATATGCAGGGCATATTTGTGGACAAACATGTAATACCCACGAAATTGGGCTTATAGCCTATTTAGAAAAAATATTACTAAGCTGGAGGCCCATTAGCAAATAGAAAATAATAATACATAAGAAAGAAACTAAATTTAAAAAAAAAAGAAAAAGAAGAGATAAGAATGAAAAAGAAAACAAAGGAAATCAATAAAATAAAGACCTAACTAGTACTTACTATGTAAGTCTCGGCAAACCAAGCTATCAGAGCCGAAGAACAAACTTCTAGTGGAATCGGCACAAGTTTCTGGTGAAATTGGCGCAGGTTTTAGTGGAATTAGGGCAGGGCAGTAAAGAAGAATCTTCTGTTCTATATTGGTACAAGGTAAAAATAATTAATTTATTTATTGAATTAGTTAACCTTATAATGGGTAGCATCCATGATAAGAGACGTAATTTCCTTACTAATACGAATAATAGTGCTAACAGTAGATGAGATGAAGTAGAACAATTAGTGTTAACTATCTTTTATTGGAATGAGTATACTAAACCATTAAAGTAGTGGCCTGTTGGACCTAGTTTATTGATAATAGTGTTAATATGGGTTAATTATGGGGTGGGCAATGCAACCTATCAAGTTTATCACTAGGATAAATTAGTGTTCACGAATTCAGAGATGATTGATACCTGAATGTTATATTATCTCCTAGATTTCTGACTCTTCATGGCAAGACAATCGGAAGCGAGTTGAAGTCATTCGACAGGAGTATTGTGAGTGAAATATCTGCCGTAGTTGGTTTTCAACTATAGCATGTTTGAAACTCACTTTCTTGCATCAATACTATTTTTATTAAATTGTTTTATTGCATGGGACAAGAGCTAGTATAACTGATATGTTGTTATATCTGAATATTATTTTCATACTTAAATTGTTGGTACAATTGATATGTTTTGAAACCTTGGTTTATTCAAAAGCTGATATATATGTATTGTAACTTTATATATTTTAAGAAAAAAAGTACAAATATGAGGTATTATGTTATAAAGTAAATATTGTTTTGGGAATTAACTTAGCCAGATCACTGTTATCTAACGTCGGGATCGTTAGGCATGGTGCACCTTGTAGTGTATTTCTCCTCCACTAGTAGGAAAGAACTAGTCCACCCTCTATAGGGGAACCTAGCTGACGAGGTATTCAGACGGCCATGTTAAACTCATGGTGTCAGAGAGTAATATTCGACTCTGGCTTAGGAACCTACCACTTTATATAGATATGAGCTACAAAGGTTGAAAAGTTTGATTAATATTTTCAATGCAAGTACTGCTGATTATTTTATTTATGCATGTTTCTTATATATGCTTGTCCTGAATAAAAATCCTATGGTTGATATTGTCCTCACTTAGTCTGTGTGACTAACCCTTTTCCTTTTCTCACTCACAGATAAACTAGTTGAGGCTGATACTTTAAGGCAAGACGAGTGATAGAGCTGAGGATTTATCCAGTAAGCCCCGCATTTGCTTCGTGTGGGCCATTATTTATTCCTTAATTTATTTCAGTCTTTGGTTCGTTTGAATCTAGTGTTTTGCTCCTTAGTCAGTCTTGGGATGTCATTTGATAAAAGTTAGTGTTAAAGTACTTTATAGTT
Organism: Petunia x hybrida; assembly: GCA_037355625.1. NCBI lineage: Eukaryota > Viridiplantae > Streptophyta > Magnoliopsida > Solanales > Solanaceae > Petunia > Petunia x hybrida. The sequence goes on along the minus strand of JBBBVM010000059.1, from coordinate 7,107,616 downwards.
TAATTGTTGTCATGGACTACATGAATTTTTTTTTTTTGAACCTTACTTAGACCTTGAATATGCGTAATGAGGTAGTAGTTGGTTATTAGACTGTTTCTGGCTGCTTGTTGACAGGTTTAAAATTTTGGTTTGCTCCCGGTACAGGGGAAACTCTGTCGAATTTTCTGCGCGAATTTGATATGCTTGCTAGGTAGGCTTAGTCTTTTCTAGCGCTGATCACGGCTCTAAACAGGGCCGTGACAAAGTGGTATCAGAGCTCTAGGTTTAGGGTATGACTAAGGATCACCATTTATAGTAGAGACTTAATTGTGTATATATTATGCACCATATGTACGATCGGGACTCTGCAACAATCGGATACGATGTGTCTGTCTCATGCTTTGACTAATCTTGATTTGTTTCTCTTGCGGTCTAGAGCCAAATAGGAATACTAGCTCATTCTTATGATTATAGAAGGTAGTGACATGTTACCAGACTTGATCGAGTTGGACATGGTAGACTTCGATTTGCTTATGGGCATGGACTGGTTCACTTCATGTCACACCATTGTTGATTGACAATTCGATTTAACATTTCAGGTGAACAGACTTTGTCCTACAGGGTGAACGAGGGTCGACTCTACACAACATGATATTATTCACGGCTGCAGCACGTATGCTAACAAAGGTCTCCAGAGATTTTTGGCATTGTCAAAGATATGAAGACTGTAATACCTGAGTTAGAGACCATCCTAGTGGTTAAATAATTTCTAGATATGTTTCCACAAGACTTACCGAGGTTGCCTCTTGTTAGAGAAATAAACTCAGTATTGATTTAGTACCTGGCACACAGCCCATATCGATAACTCCATATCATATGGCACCAGTAGAGTTGAAAGAACTGAAGGAACAACTACAAGATCTGTTGGATAAGGGTTTCATAAGACCTAGCACTTCACCTTAGGGTGCACCTGTCTTATTCATAAAGAAGAAAGAAGGGTCCATGAGGCTATGCATTGATTACAGGAAGCTAAATAAAATCATAATCTGCAACAAGTAACCAGTACCACGTATTGATGACTTGTTCGATCAACTGCAGCATGCCAAGAGGTTCTTAAAGATTGACTTGAGATCAGGATACCATCAGTTATATATTAAAGGGGAGGACATTTGCAAGACAGCTTTCAGGACTAGATATGGGCATTACGAATTCTTAGTGATGACTTTTGGATTGACTAATGCACCATCAACTTTCATGGATATGATGAATAGGGTGTTTAAGCCACACCTAGAAAAATTAGTAATTGTGTTCATTGATGATATCCTCGTGTATTCTAAGACGAATGAGAAGCACGAACAACACTTGATGATAATATTGCAGACCCTTAAGGAAAATAAGCTATATGCTAAATTCTCGAAGTGTGAGTTCTGGTTGGACAGAGTTGCTTTCTTGGGTTACATTGTATCTAAGAAAGGCATATTGGTTGATCCAATGAAGGTGGAAGTTGTACAGTAATGGGCAAGGCCAACTACAGCATCCGAGATACGAAGTTTCTTGGGTCTTGTAAGCTATTACAGGCGTTTTGTGTAGTCTCAAAAATAGCTGCACCATTGACCAAATTGACTCAAAAGAAAGTGAAGTTTCAATGGTCAGACGCGTGCGAGAATAGCTTTCAGAAACTGAAGAAATGTTTGACTACAGCTCTAATTCTAATTTTACCATCTGGAACTGGAGGTTTTGCAGTCTATTGTGATGCCTCTCGAGTAGGACTTGGGTGTGTTCATATGCAAAATGGATGAGTTATAGTTTATACTTCGAGACAGTTGAAGAAGCACGAGCAAAACTATCATACCTATGATCTAGAGATGGTTGCAGTTATCTTTGCACTCAAGATTTGGCGTCATTATCTGAATGGTGAGAAATGCGAGATTTATACTGACCACAAAAGCCTTTTATATATCTTCCAACAGAAAGACTGGAACATCTGACAACGTAGATGGGTGGAGCTACTAAAAGACTATGATTGCGAAATCTTATATCACCCAGGCAAGGCTAATGTGGTGGCAGACGCGTTAAGTCGGAAATCTATGGGCAGTTTGGCGCACATTGCACCAATGAAGAGGCCTATTGTGAGGGAAATCAACGAGTTGAAGGGAAGTGGAGTACATTTTGAGATGGGAGCTAAAGGTACATCGTTAGCTTGTGTTCAAGCCAATCCTCTTTGATTGAAAATATCAAGGCAAAGCAGTATCGAGATTCTAAATTGTGCAAAGTTAGAGATTATATGGGTACCGGTAAGGGAAAGGAATTCACTGTTGATGATGATGGGGTACTACGACTTGATGAACGCATCTGTGTACCTGATGTCAATGGGTTAAGGCAGACTGTGCTCGAGGAAGCACATGGCTCCAAGCACTCAGTTCACCCTGGTCCCACAAAGATGTACAAAGATCTTCGACAGTTATACTGGTGGGAAGGAATGAAGAAGGATGTTTCTGATTATGTCATGCGCTGTCTAACTTGCCAGCAAGTGATGTTAGAGCACCAGCGACCTGCATGGTTGATGCAACAACTTGAAATTCTGGAATGGAAGTGGGAACGAATCACTATGGACTTTTTGACTGGGTTGCCACAGACACCTAAGGGTTACGACTCTATATGGGTGATTGTGGATCGGCTAACGAAGTCATCACACTTCTTTGCAGTTAAGACTACATACAATAGTGCACGTTATGCACATCTATATATTGATGAAATCGTAAAGATTCATGGAGTTCCTGTGTCTATAATTTCTGATAGAGGGTCCCAGTTTACATCACATTTTTGGAAGGAATTCCAATGAGAGTTGGGAACGCGAGTGGATTTGAGTACCCGCATTTCATCCCCAGACAGACGGGCAGTCTGAGCGAACCATACAGACTTTGGAAGATATGCTGAGGTCTTGTGTCCTTGATTTTGCTGGTAGTTGGGATAAGTACTTACCATTGGTTGAGTTTGCCTACAACAACAGCTTTTAAGCAAGTATGCAGATGGCTCCGTATGAGGCTTTATATAAAAGATAATGTCGGTGTCCTATTGGCTGATTCGAGACTGGTGACGTTAAGATTTTTGGTCCAGATTTGGTACAGTTAGCTCTTGACAAAGTCCAATTGATCAGGCAGGGGTTGCTGGCAGATTAGAGTAGGCAGAAAGCATACGCGGATAAGAGGCATCGTGAGTTAGAGTTTTTTGTATGAGATATGTTTTCTTATGGGTTTCAACGATAAGGTGTCCTGAGGTTTGGGAAAAAGGGGAAGTTGAGTCTGAGGTACATTCGACCGTATGAGATACTTGAAAGAATTGGCAATGTAGCATATCGTCTAGCTCTTCCTCCTGAGTTGTCTTCCGTCCATTCAGTATTCCATGTATCTATGTTGCGGAAGTATATACCTGACTCATCTTATGTGCTTAAGGCACTAAAAGTTCGGTTAGATGAGAACTTGGCTTATGAGGAGCAACATGTTGCCATAATTGATAGGCAAGTGAGGAAGTTGCGGTCAAAAGAGATTGCAACAGTGAAGGTTGCATGGAAGATCGCACCGTGAATGAGGCAACATGGGAAGATGACGAGGAGATGCGAGCCAAGTATCCTCACCTATTCCAAACTAAGGGTACGTATATGTTTTAAATGCGAGGACCGAATTTCCTTAAGGGGGAAAGAATGTAATACCCACGAAATTGGGCTTATAGCCCATTTAGAAAAAAATATAACTAAGCAGGAGGCCCATTAGCAAATAGAAAATAATAATACATAAGAAAAAAACTAAATTAAAAAAAAGAATGAAAAAGAAAACAAAGGAAATCAATAAAATAAAGACCTAACTAGTACTTACTATGTAAGTCTCGGCAAACCAAGCTATCAGCGCTGAAGAACAAACTTCTGGTGGAATTGGCACAAGTTTCTGGTGAAATTGGCGCAGGTTTTAGTGGTATTAGGGCAGGGCAGTAAAGAAGAATCTTCTTTTCTATATTGGTCCAAGGTAAAAATAATTTATTTATTTATCGATGTAGTTAACCTTATAATGGGTAGCATCCATGATAAGAGGAGTAATTTTTTTACTAATACGAACAATAGTGCAAACAGTAGATGAGATGAAGTAGAACAATTAGTGTTCATTATTTTTTATTGGAATAGGTATATTAAACCATTGAAGTAGTGGCCTGTTGGACCTAGTTTATTGATAATAGTGTTAATATGGGTTAATTATGGGGTGGGTAATGCAACCTATCAAGTTTATCACTAGGATAAATTAGTGTTCACGAATTCAGAGACGATTGATACCTGAATGTTATATTATCTCCTAGATTTCTGACTCTTCAAGGCGAGACAGTCGGAAGTGAGTTGGAGTCATTCGACAGGAGTATTGTGAGTGAAATATCTCCCGTATTTGGTTTTCAACTATAGCATGTTTGAAACTCACTTTCTTGCATCAATACTATTTTTATTAAATTATTTTATTGCATGGGACAAGCGCTAGTATAACTGATTATGTTGTTATATCTGAATGTTATTTTCATACTTGAAATGTTGGTACAATTGATATGTTTTGAAACCTTGGTTTATTCAAAAGCTGATATATATGTATTGTAACTTTATATCTTTTAAGAAAGAAAGTACAAATATGAGGTATTATGTTATAAAGTAAATATTATTTTGGGAATTAACTTAGTCAGATCACCGTTATCAAACGTCGGGATCGTTAGGCATGGTGCACCTTGTACTGTATTTCTCCTCCACTAGTTGGAAAGAACTAGTCCACCCTCTATAAGGGAACCTAGCTGACGGGGTATTCAGACGGCCATGTTAAACTCATGGTGTCAGAGAGTAATATTCGACTCTGGCTTAGAAACCTACCACTTTATATAGATATGAGCTACAAAAGTTGAAAAGTCTGATTAATATTTTCAATGCAAGTACTGCTGATTATTTTTTTTTATGCATGTTTCTTATATATGCTTGTCCCGAATAAAAATCCTATGGTTGATACTGTCCTCACTTAGTCTGTGTGACTAACCCTTTTCCTTTTCTCACTCACAGATAAACTAGCTGAGGCTGATACTTTGAGGCAAGACGAGTGATAGAGCTGAGGATTGATCCACTAAGCCCCGCATTTGCTTCGAGTGGGCCATTATTTATTCCTTAATTTATTTCAGTCTTTGGTTCGTTTGAATCTAGTGTTTTGCTCCTTAGTCAGTCTTGGGATGTCGTTTTGATAAAAGTTAATGTTAAAGTACTTTATAGTTTAATTATTGTCGTGGACTACGTGGATTTGGTTTTTTTGAACCTTACTTAGACCTTGAATATACGTAATGAGGTAGTAGTTGGTTATTAGACTGTTTCTGGCTGCTTGTTGACAGGTTTAAAATTATAGTTTGCTCCCGGTACAGGTGGAACTCTGTCGAATTTTCTGTGCGAATTTGATAAGCTTGCTCGGTAGGCTTAGTCTTGTCTAGCGCCGATCACGGCCCTAAATAGGGACGTGACAAGACACTAGTTCAACTTCAAGGAAGGCACTGGTAGCATGGGAGAAAGTTTGTTTGCCATATTCAGCAGGAGGGCAAAGTGTCATGAATTTGTGTACATGTAAAAGGGTTTCTATTTAAAAGCAACTTTGGGCCATTACCATGAAAAAAGATTTCTTATGGATCAAATCAGGGGCGGAGCCAAAAATTAACTGAATAGGGTTCAAAAAATATTGAAATGTTAAATTTGGGATTTGAACTCGTGATCTAATGTAATTTTTGAACCCCCTTCATCACTTTACTAGCAATTTTTCTTGTATTAAGGGGGTTCAATAGTGTGTATGTTACTAAAAAATCTCATTTTTACCCTATTTGTGCAGTGTAATTATTCGGCGAATGGATTCAATTGAACCCCTTCTCCAATGCCTAGCTCCGCCCCTGGATCAAATGGGTACATAACTACTACATAAAGAGGAATGAAGTTGAACACTACACCATCCCAAAAAATGCATTATGGGTGGTTAGGAAAGTAATTAAGACAAGATAAGTTGTCTTGCAATGTTCAAGCTTGCAGGGTGATCTGTTCACTAGACTACTGACCCTACAAAACCCTAATGGGAAATTCCCTATCAGGACACTGTATTTGCAATTCATGCCACAGCACCCCAGAGTGCCATGGAAAGGGACTGTATTGCAGACTAGCATACACCCCAGACACAGGTTCACTCTATGGGTGGCTTTGCACCAGAGGCTAGCTACTGTTGACAGGTTATAGAAATTTGGAAATTAAATGCCTATGGCATGTGCATTCTGCGAAGGAAGTGATGAAACATTCGAGCATCTATTTTTTGGGCTCCAGTTCACTAGCAACATGTGGTCCAGACTTCTGCAATGGATGAAGATTCAAAGACCACTGGGCACTTGGCACCATGAGGTGCATTGGGTGAACTCTCAAGCCCAAAGGAAAATAAGAATGGAATCTATAGTAGGGCTTGTCTTTGGAATGCTGATATACAAACTGTGGAGCAACAGAAATGCTTTAATGTTTCAGTAAGAGCACGCCAATGCAGATCACATTTGCAGAGAGATAGCTAAGCATGCTCATATCAGAGGACAAACTAGCTATAAATGGGAAAAATCACTAATTCAGCTGGACACATGGCCTTGAAGCATAAGTAGAAACCGTAAGAGTTAGTTAGATAGTAGTTACATAGGTCCTAGGCAACATCTAGGTTAGGGTGAGATACAATTGAATGTTATCACTTAAATATAGTAGCTTGTTGTTTAGTCACTTATAGTCACTGTATTAGAGCGCCAGTGGTCAGCACTTGGCCTGGATGTAATTGTGAACAATTTGGTTGAAATAAAATTCATATTTAATTCAAAAAATTAATATTAAATAATTTCAAATTAACGTGAATCAATAATATAAAAAGATATACTAGGCATCTCTATATTATCTTCGTTTGTCTGAAAGTTTCTTATATGTTATCAAGATGCTATTACATATCTATTATGGCATAATAAATTGGTTATTCTGATAAAACTTATGCAAAAAATATTTTATCCAAACCTTTTATGTTGTTAAATACAAGCAACATATTTAAACTTAAAAGCTCAATGAATATTTATTTTTCATTCAAGTTTAGAATAAAATTATTACATAATTAATAAATCCCTTACTAGTTACTGTACCTACAAGTTAAAGAACTAAACTCTAAATCAAATTCAAATTTAAAACTTGTAAGTTTAATGAAGGAAATAAATATCGAAGGTTATTTCGTAGATTCCAATCTCCTAGAAAGCATAAAACTTGATGGAAAATATTTTTTGTAGCTAATATTTTAAATATGAAAATAAATGACAGATGATGAGAATGAAATATTTTCTAATTAAAAATCAATCAGAATCAACATAGTAAAGTGAGGCAACTAACCAATATTTGAGAAAGGTTGTTATAGAAAGACTGTACCGTTATAGTGATGGTCGTTACAGTTATATGTAAAATACAGTTATAGAAAATTAAAATATAACATGAATAGTACATTTCGAAAAAATTTATTTGTTATAGTAAAATGATGCATGTTATAGCTGATGATTGTTATACAAATGTCTAAATGAATAACATTTGATTAATTAAACTCTTTCCGTAAAAGGGATTCTCCTTTATGTATATATAACTAAAAATTTCATAAAATGTAAGTTCAAATTTAAGAGTGGAGTATGAATGTTTGTTAATTAATGCCCTCCAATGATGTGTTGAGATGATTTTGATCCTGTTATTCATAGAAAATTTGAATTTGGATATTAGAAATGACAAAATTCATTGTAACTATTACTACCTTTAATGAATCTTATGCAAGAGGATCTAATTTAGTTAGACCAATGAATTCAGGATAAACTCGAATTTCATGTAGTTTCTAAAGTCTACAGACCTCTTTCTACTATATGCTTCTCCAAGCTACAGATCATGGTAGTAACCCGGCCCATATAGATGTAGAAAGGCACTAGTCCTGTGCCATCACTTCGTATCCGTCTTGCTGACCAATTGACCGATACCAGGTGTTGGGATAAATCAATCCAAAAGAAAAAGAAAAACTCTTAAAATGGTGTTATCTTATCCACTTTAGGTCATATCCACACATTTTTGCACCAAAAACTTTCAACAACTACTACAACAACAATAAATCCAGTGATACCCTGTGTTTATGCCTAAATATCTTCGTCTAGGTTAAACACTTAAATTTATGATAGGGTCATAAGTAATACGGTAAAATACGATGAAAAATAAGTAAATAAAGAGAACAACAATAGACAAGAAAGTAAAGAGCTTTTATTCCTTGAGAATAGTCGGATTCAGTGGTGAATCGCTTGATGTATAATACAATGTAAGGAGTGGTATTTATAGCAGTGGATACCTAGTCCTAATTAAGGTAAAATACAAAGACTAATAAGGCTCATGGGCCTATAAGCTTAAGGCGGTGGTATATACGAACCACTAACTAGGAGACTGTAACCCTAAGGCGACAGAAGGTATGCCTTCTGTCCTACGCCCGTACCGTCTGAACGGCCGTAACTTGTAGAACAGGCGTGTATCCAGTGTACCCGGTGACTTGTAGGATAAGTCTAGTCTCGCCAGCTGGATTCGTATCCCTGTAACAATAAGTGACGTATTTTTACCCACACAGTCAGTCCCCCGACTTGCTGAGTGCTGACACAAGCAGTCAGGAAGTGAAAGAAGTGTGATAGAAGACGTAAAGGTGTGACTATACCGATACTCGTCCCCTGCCTCTTCGCATGCGTTTTATTAAATGCAAACCCCTTAGTACGATAAAGTGTCCCTATGAAATTAGAGGGGTTTTCTGTGTATCTTCCTAATGCCGCCACTGCTCTGTTCATATCCCGTAATTATGGGGATACACATCACGTAAACCACAGTAATCATAATTACGGTCCCACATGACTGTGATCATTCAGCTTCTCATTCAAGGATCCCCATAAGAATGTATATATACGCCGTGAATGCTGAGACTTTTTCATCGATCTCTAAAGAGTTTGAAGAGCTTCCTCCCAAAAGATAAGCAATCCTTTAATCCTAACAATAATTCCATCTTTTAACTATGGCATAAGGACCAAATTTTCTCCCTGCACACTTAAGAGCCCTAGATTACCTCCCCGCCACTTTCAACTTCGAGGGTGATGGCCGAATGCAGGGTCAAACACCCAAGCAGGAATCTTTCCATCGAATATTATCCGTTTGCGGTTGTGAAAGAGCATATAACCCGTATCAGGCTTGATTGTAAGTGGACCGAAGCGATTAACATCATTGTTCGTTCTGTTGAAGAGAGAGTTTCTTCCTATCGTGCTGGTTATTCGATGGTCCATACATATCCCTTCACTTTGCGTCTCAACTAGCGCATTCATTCGATTGTTGAAGAAATCTGCCGTCAATATAATATCTGCTTAGGCCAGGTTGGCCCCTCTGTATGGCGATTAATGGCTGTGCTAGATCACTTGGCCAACCATGCCAGGGTAAAGTTTTCCTTCTGGCATCTTCTTGCTTTCTACTCTCCTCGTTTCCACAAGGCGGGTATGTTGATGTTCATCAAATGAGGAAAGAATGGTGTGGTTCCCAACAGTCAAGATTCCAAAGATGGCGGTTGGGTCTACCGATATGTAGTGGTGAGGACTCCGGATATTGTATCCTCTCTTCCCTTTCCATAGGTTTTTTATAGGAGATGTAAGTTCCCCCATTCTTATTGCTTTTCATGTCCGCTTCTTTTATGACTGACTCTATGTCTTCCTCAGTGAATTCCGTAACTAGTATACCATTAACCAATGATGAGTTAACCATGTGGGTTGCTGCCATCTTTGCGAGAAACCCCTTGATCAATGGACCTTTACATTGTTGGCCAACGCGAATGGTTAGCGCACAAAAGACTATGGTGAGTTATTCTCTCCTGGATTCCTCCTTTGATTTTGGCTCCGATTATCTTCATTATCTCTTATTTTTAGGGTTCTTCCATCGTGATATGCCCCTGCTGAAGGAAATAAAAATTGTCGTCTGTATATTGCTCCCTTGCTCGATGTGCGGGCGTCTGGAGGGAGAATCGTTGAGAGAGCGAGTCATTCTTATTCTTCAAAAAGAAAAAGATCTTCCAAGCCTGATAGTTTAGCGACTGCTAGTGAGCCCTTGTTGATTTCAGATGGTGAGGATGAAGTCCTCCGAGTGCATGAGCCTGAGGCCATTGAGACCCCTTCATCTACTGCTGCTGAATCTGATCCATCTACGCGGAAGCGTAGGCACCTGATAGATGAATCTCCCGAGGTTGTTGAGGAAGCCGTCTTTTCGTGGAAGACGAAGTGGCGCTTCCTACAGTTCACCTTGAGCCTCCATTAGTTTTGTCCTTTTTATATGCTTGTCCAGCACAATTCCTCTTGCTTCTCATAGGCTAATATTCTCTTTTTGCATATGTAGAGCCTACTACTCTGACCCCAACACCCGAGCTGACTGATTCCTTTCAACGCCATCCTGGTAAGGAGGTGGCAGTGGATGTAGATACTGTGGCTGAACCCATAGGTGGGGCCCGTGAAGTTTTTATTCCCATTGCTGTTGGAGTTAACCTATTCAAGTCACCGAGGGTTGTAATAGACCACACCACTGAGCTGATTGGTACCAATGAATAGAGATACCTCATTGCTTATAGTCATCAGAAGCTGTTGAGGTCGTCGCTGGTTGCTCACTTCAAGTAAACTCTCCCTTTCTATTTTTCTGCATCTTATGGGTCGAGTCCTTATTATTTCTCTGCTAAAAACCTTTTTCGACGCTTGTCCAGGGGTGGATGGTTTACCATAAGATACTCCACCGAGGGGCAAGTTGCCAGCCTTCAGCCTTTTATGGAAGAGGTTGAACGATTGAGAGGAGAGCTCTACACCACGCGCAAAGCTTACCAGCAAGAGTCCCTGAGAGGCAAGAATCTTGATGAGGCCCTGAGCAATGAGATCTGCAAGCACAAAAAAACTGTGGAGACCCTCTAGTCTTATCTTATGGAGGCCAAACTTGCCGAACAGTTTCAGCGTAAAAATGTAGCCCGCCTGGAAGCAGCTATGGAGGCCCTTCAACATAAGCTATCTCGAGTGGATGAGAGGATCGGAGCTACTGAAAAGAGCGTCCATGATGCCAAGGGCCTTTCCGCTTTCCTTTAAGATGAGAACGATAGGCTGAAGAGATAAGTCGCGTCCCTGGAGAGGACCCATGATGAACAAGTAAATGCCTCGAATGCTTGTCGCATAGCTGAAGTGGATTGTGCTAACAGCGCAGCTGCCCTCGCCACCTTTCACCGGGTTCGTGATGACCCTAATGTAGACTTCGAGGTTGAGATTGCTTCGTTGATCGAGCTTGTGGCCCAAGCAGATGCTCAGATGAGGTCCGACCTTGAAGAAGGGTCTGAAGAGGCTAGTGGCGAGAGAGGAGATGAAGCATTTGCTGGGGACCCTGCAGCTAGTCGGAGTGTTGCCGCTGAAGGAAGTCCCCTTAGAGGAATAGAAATCCTCCCTGATGCTTAAGATTTTTTTTTTTTTTTTTGCATCTTTATTTTGAATAACAACCCATATTTTATGGGCTTAATGATCTGATTTTGGGCCTATTTTGAGGCTTTTAAGTTGAATTACTTGTTAATTTATTTGTGACGATCTGTTGTTTTCTGCGTAAACTATTAAATAATATTTTTGTTAAATTGAATTCTCATAGGCGTTTGCGCTTAAAGGTTAGTGAGCCTGCTTGGGCAATTACGTCCATTGAGTGCGCCAGTGTTAGGCGGCTTACGTTGCGTCCGAGGCAGATGGCTGTTTTGCGCCCACAATGGGATGACTTTAGCACGTGTGGAAACGGGCACTTTTTCGTTCCGATACAGAACGCCTTTGCTTGTTTACACGACTATTTTAAGACTTTTTGGCACTATGCGGGCGGGCATCCCCACTGGCATTTATGTGCAAAGTTTGTTGAATTGACGAGTTCAACTTACGAATAATGTCTGGTGGCTGAGTTAGACGTGGTCTAACTCTAAGCGAGTAGTTTACCCTACTTTTGTCACAAAAAGTGAGTGTATTACTTCAACTTGTGTTTGGCCAGGGCTATAAATAGTTAGATCGTAGATGGATCTAAATTATAATTGTAAAACTGACTAAGTAAAATAGTAGTTTTATTGATAAATGGGGCGTTGAGCCTGAGTTGTTGTGGGTGAAAACCCGTAACATGACTGATAAGTATAAAAATACTGTGATCAAAATTTAAAAAGTACTGGGAGCTAAATAAAAGTAATTGCTAAAAAAATATATACTTCCAGATGCCCTACTCCTTCTCCCCCCCCCCCCCCATAGACACATCAATTAACTAAATGTTCGGAATCGAAATCGTAATCTTAATTGATGGAAGTTTCGGGGTCTTTGTCAACTTCAAGGAAATCAGCTTTCAGTGCCTCTTCAGGGTCAGATGATCCTAGGACCGCTGTCGTGTAGCAATCCCTTGCTGCTTCTTGATCACCATTAGTTTCTCTTATCCCCCACTTGACCTGGTGAATCCACGGCCGTCCTATGATTGCATTGTACAAAACACCTCCTTTTATAACCTAAAATGAAGAAACATAATCTACCCCTGGAATGTGTGCAGCGAGGTTGATTTCCCTGACAGACTTTGCACAGGAGTTGTTAAAGCTTGCCAGCATGCAGACACTCTGAACTATTTTGTCGTGAACTCCTATCGCTTGCAGGGTGTCCCATTTAATGAGGTTCACAGCACTGCCGACGTTGAGACTAGGACGCGTTTGACATCCGTATCCTCTATCCAGAGGGTTATAACCAAAGCATCCTGGTGAGGAGTGTTCCAACTAGTGCTTTCGTCGTCACTAAACAAGATTAACTCTTCGCTATCCTGGTCCTCCTTGTGTACTGCCTTACCGTCCTTCGGGCCGCCAAGTAATGTCGGGCCGCCGACTATTACGTTGATGGACCTCCTAGGTTCTGGTAGGACCAAGGGTCCATCTGAGACTACATCTTAGCATAGGTTTGCTTTCCTCTTTCGTTAAGTAGGTCCTTCAAATAACCCTTATCGAGCAGGTTCATCACTTCCAAAAGGCCCTGCAAGTGGCGGTCTCATGTCCATGATCCCTATGAGACTCGCAATACAGGTTTTTATTTTTCTACTAGGTTCGTCCCTCATATTGCTTGGCCAACGTACTTGAGCGCCCTTCAGGCGATTCTGCACGAACTTCGCGGCATTAACACGCAATCCCAACTCCTAGAACCTATCTGGCACCTAATCTATGCTGAGTGATCCCTTACAAGGTGGCGTCGGAGCATTTCTACTATCCTCTCGCTTTTCGGCTGGCTTTGAGAAGTCCTCCCTGTAATCTCTCCTGCTCCGCTTTCCCTTGTCTCCAGCTCTTGATTCCTTCACATATCCCCGCTTATTTCCTTTGCGAGAAATGTCTTCGATGATTGGGCGAGTTTCCACGACAGGGGCTGAGGAAGGCTTGGGCTCCAGTGCAACTTCTCATTGTATCATTGATGCAAAGCATTCCATGTTGTTACAACGTGTTGTGTCAAACTCCATTGTAACTCCCTGGTAGTCAGCGACCCTTTGAAATTCAGGCTCTTGCTGAAGGCTACTACAATAATGTTTTCGAGGACTGGAGGAAGCTCCATGCATTCCCTTTAAAACCTTTCAAGATAGTCTTTCAACAGTTCATCGTCGCGCTGCCGAATCTCAAAGATATCCTCCATGCGCTTCTTCAATTTACGGGCATCAGAGTGCACTTTCTTGAGTAAGTCCTGCAACTGAGTGAATGACTCAATGGAGCCCATCGATAGCTTAGCGTACCAAGCGAGTGCACCTTTGATCAGGGTTGAGCCGAACCTTTTCACCAGAGCAGACTGGATTTCTTCCTCTGAGATTTCATTGCTCTTGACAGTTGTGTAATAAGCAATAATATGGCCATCCGGATCCGTTGTCCAGTCGTACTTCAAGTTATCCGGCAGGTGTTACCCGCCTGAGGTGGTGCACCCGGTACGTTACCGATCCAATCGTGGATTGCCTTCATCTCCTTTAGGATATCCTGAATGACAGGTGTTCCTTTGAGGTCTTGATTATTGATTGTCGTTGTACCTCCAGAAGCAGCATCTATGTTAAGCCTGCGTTTGAGAGCGGACACTGGAGTATAGTTCATGGGCGCTCGTCCTCGCGGGGATGCTGACCTCTGAGACGATCCAGCAAATATAGTTCCTAATTTCTGGGATATACGCTCGACCTTGTTAACCGAGTTCTGCTCTGTCTGTGCTGTCAAGGTTGTGAGGAGATTAGCAAGAAAACCTATGAGATTAGAATTACCTTCGCATGACTAATCATCTTCACCGTTGCTGGGCACATGGGCTGGCTCCTTGGCAGGATCGTTTTGCTGCATGTTGGGATCGCCAGGTTCCTGCACAGACTCGTCTATGGCGTCGGCTGTATTCTTTGGGGTGTTGTCGTCTGACATGACTGCGCCTTCTCTTCGTTGAATACGTATAATTGCCTGGGCCCCACGGTGGGTGCCAAACTGTTTATGTAATGAGGGGTATTTATAGCAGTGGATAAACAGTCCTAATTAAATAAAATATAAAGACTAATAAGGCTCATGGGCCTATAAACTGAAGGCGGTGGTCTATACGAAACCCTAACTAGGAGATTGTAACCTTAAGACGGCAGGATGTATGTCTTGCGTCCTACGCCTGTATCGTCTGAACGGCTGTAACTCGTAGAACAAGTATGTAACCCGTATTCCCGGTGACTTGTAGGATAAGTCTAATCTCGCCAGATGGACTTGTATCCCCATAACATAGGTGGCGTATATTTGCCACACACCCAGCAAGTGGGGTATGGAGAGAGTAAGATGCACGCAGACCTTACCCCACCAAAGTGGAGAGGTTGTTTTCAATAGAAAGACATGTATATGACACACATACCATTAAAATGTATCATTACATTTAACATATACTCCCTCGATCAATTCTTTAAAGGATGATACAATTTCTTACTAGTCTGTTTAAAAAAAACACCATAATTTTAAATTTAAAAATAATTTAAACCCTACGTTTATGGGAATAAACCTTACGTTTTCTCTCTAGAGAAGGCAATTTCCAGGCGATATATTGGCGATTCCATCGCTACTTTCTCTTGACTTCTTCCATGGCCGACCCGGCCACTGGGCAGCCCCCCACTGGGGTTTCTCAGCCTCCCCCAATACCTTCCACAGCATCCTACGCTGCTGTGGTTATTCCACCAGCCCAAAACAGTGTTTACCCAGCTGCTCCAGCTCCTAGTTTACCCGTTAGACATCCCCAAAAAGTTAATGGAAGACCTACAATGCTTTGGAACAAAAAGGAAGTTCAACAATCTATCGCGTCAACTAAACTGATTTACGGCATTATTGGTAAATTTACGTATGGTTCTCTGGAGTTGAATGATTTACGTAAAGTTATCCCAACTCAATGTGAGATTAAAGGGCATTGCGTGATTGGTTCTTTGGATTATCGTAGTATATTGATTAGGTGCTCGTTGTTTGAAGATTACGTCAATCTACTCTCTAAGGGTCATTGGCTCAACGTTGGTAGAAGCTCATTCTTAATGCGCACGTTGAAGTGGGATCCATGGTGTGACCCTAGGAAGGAGACATCAATTGCTATAGGAAGGATTTCTTTTCCCAATTTGCCTCCTAATTTCTTTGTGAAAGAATGCATTTTTTCCTTGGCTTTGGCAGTGGGTAAGCCTTTGCATCTTGATGCAGCCACCATTAATCACACTCGTCCAAGTTGTGCTCGTGTGAAGGTTGAAATTGATTTACTAGGTGACTTGCCTCATGAGATCGATATTGTAGAAGTTGATGAAGAATCGGGCAAGAAACTCTCAAAGTGCATTAAGATCGTGTATGACTATTTACCAAAATATTGCACACAATGTTGTTTGCAAGGTCATGATGATATTGAGTGTCGTGTGCTTCATCCCGACCTTTATGAAGATAAGCAGGTTCAAGACAATGGAAACGATGATATGGGTGCTCAACCTCCAGTTTCACGAGTTTTGAAGAGTGGTAAAGTGGTACGGGAGGCAGGCCCTAGCAAAACTAAAGGAGATGCAATAGTTGATGCCAAGCAGAATAGAAATCAAGGCACTGGGTATAGAAGGCACAATAACAATAGAGATCAAACAATGTGGCAAGTTGTTAACAAGAAGAATGGCGTATCTAATCAAACTCAGGAGGGTCGTACACACGTTAAGCAGCTTACTTCTAATGCTTTTGCAGCTTTACAAATTGAAGAGGATGGTGTTTTACAAGCTGATGAACAGTTGGGTATTCAAGCTAGTGGGAACCATACAGAAAAGAGGAATGACAAGGAGGTAGGTAAGTTTGTTACTAACCCTAACCCTAGGGTGCAGACTCAGGTTATTAATAGTGGCGTGGAATTAATTGCGCCTCGTATTAAAGCTGGAGGAGGTGGGGTTCTGGATAAAGAGTTGCTTAGATCTCGTGGAGTTATTATTGTTGATGAGGCTGTCCAGGTGCCAGGTATTCAAAATGAGGAATTTATTTCAGCTGAGAATCGAGGTGGGAAGAGTGTTAAAGCTGGGAGTATTGTTGCCTTTGATCAAATGGATGGAGCTGAAGTTAATATTGTCCCAGAAATTAATGCGCATGAAAAAAAGCAGGAAGTTAATGTTTCAGGAGTCAACAAAGGAATTAAAGCTGAGGGCTCGCACTTAATGCAATCCAATATTAATGCTTCAGGAAAATCAACGGGCATTAAAGCTGAGGATGTGCCAACTCAGGAAACGGACTTCATTACGGGGAAGGATTTAATGTTGTCTCCTATAACTGGGACTGCATTAATGGCACGAAATAAAGCTGAGGGCTCCAGGTTATTTGATAATCAGGCTAATCAAGTTGGGGGTTCGTTTGTTGATCCTATTACCAGTGGGAAATCTTTTATTGGAGCTAAAAGGCTTCAGGTCATAAATGCTGATGCGCATGATCTTTTGAACAAAGCTTTGAGTTTTTTTCTGTTGACTCGTGATGATTTAATTCCGCTGGCCACTTTAAAAATTATGACTGCCAAGGTGAATGCTGAATGCTTAAATGCTGATTTGAAGGTGCCTTTGTATACCTCAACTCAAACCGTTCCATCTCAGTTGAATATTGGTGACACTGACTCGAACTTGCAACACGTTGGGAGTTTGTCCAAGAGTATTTCGAAGGAGGATTTTACAGAAGATGAAAAGGCGTTGTTGAACTCTTTACAGTTCAGTGATAGTAAAGGTATTTTACAAAGGCAAAATCGACATTCTCCTTGTAAGCAGATTTTGCTACAAGACGATATGGGAGATGCAACCGGTATTGATGATGAAGAGGAGGAATCCACAGCCCACAATTTCCAACAAATGGCCAGGAAAGGTGATTTGTCACCTAGAGATGCACCAAAGAAAGGAGTCAGACGTACTAAGAAAGAGCCTGGGCCAATTTCCAGGATACAACCAATCCGGAGTTCCAAATCCAATGTTTAATGATGAATAAAGCTTTGATTTGGAATATACGCTCAGTTAAAACGCAGGAGGCATTTACAAGATTGAATACTTTGCATAGACATCATCATTTTGATTTTATAGGGTTGCTTGAGCCTTTTCAGGACCCCTGTAGAGTTCAATATTATGGTATGCGGTTGGGAATGCACTGGTCATTTACTAATGTTAATGGGAAGATTTGGGCTTTTATTGGGGATGATTATGGTGTGACTGTGGTTGATGATCAGGAGCAGCAATTGACATTGAAGCTGCACCATATTGCCCAAGATCAGGAATTCTTCATTACTTTAGTTTATGCTAAATGTGACAGGGCTGAAAGATTAGAATTGTGGGATTCTTTGCATTTCTTGTCTTCTACTATGGTGAAGTCGTGGCTTATAGGGGGTGACTTTAATGTCATCCTATCTGAAGAAGAAAAGTATGGTGGTCTTCTAGTGTTGACACAAGAAGTAGATAATTTTGCTTCCACCATTGCAGCTTGTGGGTTGACTGACTTAGGGTTTTCAGGCTCTATTTATACTTGGTGGAATGGGAGAATTGAGAATCAATTTATATTGAAGAAGATTGATAGATGCTTAGCAAATCAAGAGTTCATGGATATCTTCCCTAAGATTGACATTGAACATCTTGCCAGGATTGGATCAGACCACTCTCCTTTGTTGATTAAATGCTCTACTGATTCTTCTAATATTATTAAATCTTTCAGGTTTCTAAATTTCTGGGTTGAGAATGAATCCTTTTGCAGGTTGTGAAGGATAATTGGGTGTGTGATTGTGTAGGGGATCCATTCATTATTTTTCATAGGAAGCTGAAGAAAGTGAAACAGGCTTTGTCTAGATGGAGCAAGTCCACGTTTGGTAATATTTTTCAGAAAATTGCTTCACTTGAAGATATTATTAAAGCTCATGAGCTTAAACTTGAGGAGGCACCTGATGCATATCATAGAGAGAAATTGAAGAAAGCTGAGGCTGAACTAAAAAGAGTGTTGCATTTTGAAGAAGAATTTTGGAAGCAAAAAGCAGGTTTTCAGTGGTTTAAAGATGGTGATCGCAACACTAAATTTTTCCATGCTCAGGTACAAGGCAGGAGGAAGAAGCTCAAAATTCATAGAAGTCAGGATAGGCTTGGAAACTGGCTTAATGATGAAGAAGATATGCCTGCTGAAGCTTTGGAGTTTTTTCACCAACAATTTGCAAATGATGGCCAAGAGTTGAACTTTGACTTGCTTTTACATGTGCCCGAAATGGTTAGTGTGGATCAGAATCTTGCTATTGAAGAAATTCCTTCCATGGAAGAGGTGAAGAAAGCAGTATTTGGCTTGAATGGTGATAGTGCTTCAGGCCCTGATGGCTTTTCAGGGAAGTTTTATCAAGTGTGTTGGGATGTTATTGCTGCTGATCTTACTAGAATGGTGCAGGCTTTCTTTGTTGGCCATGATATCCCAAGATTTGTATGTCATACAAATTTAGTGCTCCTCCCTAAAAAGCCTAATGTGTCCACTTTTTCTGATCTGAGACCAATTAGTTTGAGTAACTTCTCCAACAAAGTGATTTCCAGGGTCTTGCATGACAGGTTAGTTGATTTGTTACCTGATTTGATATCTCCTTCACAGGCTGGTTTTGTTAGGGGAAGAAATATTGTTGAAAATGTGCTGCTAGTTCAGGAGATCTTGATGATATTAGAAAAAGAGCTAAAGAAGCCAATGTTGTCATCAAACTTGATAAGATGAAAGCATATGATCGTGTGTCTTGGTTATTTTTTACCAAGGTTCTGAGGAAGATGGGTTTCTCTGAGAGATGTATTGCTATGGTTTGGAGGCTTTTATCTAACAATTGGTATTCAATTCTTTTTAATGGGCAACCACATGGCTTCTTTAATTCTTCTAGGGGTTTGAAGCTAGGGGACCCTTTGTCTCCTACTTTATTTATTCTTTCAGCTGAAGTGTTGTCCAGGGCCCTCAATGTTTTACATGAGAATGCTATGTTCAAAGATTTTGATATGCCTGAGTGGAGTCCTCCTATCAACCACTTAGCGTATGCAGATGACACTATATTATTTTGTTCAGCAGATACTACTTCGGTGAGGCTCATTATGGGGGTGCTGGATGCCTATGAGGGTGCCAGTGGTCAGAAGATAAATAAAGAAAAGAGTGTTGTTTTTTTGTATCACCAGGTGAAGCAGGAGATTGTTGATAGGCTAGAGCATATTTCTCAAATTCAAAGAGGTACCTTTCCTTTTACTTACTTAGGGTGTCCAGTTACACACAAAAGAAGAAATAAGGCTCAGTTTGACGACCTTGTGTCTAAGATAAGGCAGAAGTTGCAATCCTGGAAGGCAAAAATGTTATCTTATGGTGGTAGGGCTGTTTTGATTATGCATGTGCTTCAAAGTATGCCTATTCATCTTTTGTCTGCGGTCAATCCCCCGGTTAGTGTTATTGATCGACTTCATAGGATTTTTGCTAATTTCTTTTGGAATAACACTGAGGAGCATTCAAGGAGGCATTGGGCTTCTTGGGACACCTTGTGCAAGCCACCAGCTGAAGGGGGTGTGGGATTTAAATCTTTATATGATGTTTCAAATGCTTTATTTGCTAAATTGTGGTGGAACTTTAGGACAAAAACTTCTCTTTGGGGTACTTTTATGGCCAATAAGTATTGTAAAAAAATGTATTACTCTATTTTGCCATACACTGATGGTTCTCCTATTTGGCAAAAGATGTTACTTGTTAGGAGGATGGTAGATCATGAGATTATTTGGCATGTTAGACAAGGGTCGTCTCATTTTTGGTATGATAATTGGTCGCGTGTTGGTGCCTTGTATTTTGTTGTTCCTCGCAGGTTTTATGTTAGGGAAGAATTAAATGTAGTAAAGGATTTCTTCACTCCAAATGGTTGGAACCAGCAGCTCCTTTTTGAAGCGTTACCAGGTGATTTAGCGCAGCATGTACTTGACAATGTCCAGCCGGGTAATATTGCGCAGGTGAGAGATTTTGCTTCATGGGAGCTTAATTCAAATGGCCAATTTACGGTGAGTAGTGCTTATAATTATGTTAGAGACAAAGGCAAAGTGAAAGATGAGTTTAAGTTCATGTGGTTGAAAGGTATTCCGTTCAAATGTTCATTTGTACTTTGGCATGCTTGGAAAAACAAACTGCCTTTAGATGACGAATTGAAAAGAATTGGCTTCAATATTCCTTCACGTTGTTGGTGTTATTTGCAGCCTAGGGAGGAGACACGGGATCATTTGTTTGTAATGAACTCTATTGCAAAGAATGTGTGGATGTATTATGCTAATGCAGTAGGATTTGTAATAAACGATTGGCGATTTCGACAACTAATGTTTAAGTGGTGGCATTGTCGAAAGCGACCATGGCTGAGGTTATTGTGCCAAGCACTGCCTGCATTCGTTATTTGGGAACTGTGGAAGAGGAGGAACACAGTCGCACATGGTGGTCGCGTTTCTTTTCAAAGGGTGGTTCACGAAATTAATTGGAATTTACACAAGCTGTTGAAGGTTTGATTTCCAGGAATGCATAATGCTCCTCAAGACTGGCCACTTTTAGTTAAATTCATGGAGGAATTTAAGCCTCGATTCAAGTATGTTAAGGTGTGTTGGAAGTGCCCAGGTGAGGGTATCATAAAATGTAATACGGATGGTGCGTGTCGAGGTAATCGTGGGTTGAGTTCGTATGGCTTTTGTTTGCGAAATGATATGGTTTGTTGAGTATATGATGTTTTGATGATAATAAACAAAATGCACTCGTTACATTGAATTAATTAAGACCTTATTTGTGGAACTAGTTTTTCTTGAATTATTGGTAATTTGGTGAATATAATTTAATTGCTAATTTTGGTGAAATTATTGTATGGCTGACTTATGGATTAAGCTAAGTATTTTTTATAAGATTCTTTAGCTATTTGTTTATCCGCAGGATTTGGAGAATGAAGTAGAGTTGGAGTAGAACTCTATGAAATCCAAAATGATAAGGAAAAGGGATTAGAATTAAAGCTATATGATTATCCCTAATATACTTGGACTTTGTTTTACTTATCAGGTCTTTATCTATAAAAGAAGTCCATGTACATATGAAGAAAAACGTCCAAACACTTCAGAAAAAAAGGAGAAACTGAGCGTACAAGAGAGAGAGGTCTGAAGCAGTTGGAACGGGCGTTGGAACAGTCTGGACAAGTGTTTCATCAAGTTATTTATAATTGTTTGAGTCCAGTTCTTAGTTCATATATTAGGCACTTAAATTGTAATCTCGTTCAGCTTTTTGGAAGCACTTTTTGAGGTTGTAATCTGGAGTTAAAATCCCATTGGGTAAAGAGCTTAGAGTTAAGTTCTTTGTGTTCCAAGCTAGGGTAGTTTGGGAGGGTAGCAACAGTCTAGGATTGTTGTGTAAGGGCTTAGAGTTAGGTCCTTGGAGTTACCTTTGTAATCCGAGTTTGGCTCGTTTGTTTAGTGGATTGGTTGAAATTCCCACAGGGGTGTGGGTCGTGGTTTTTTACACCTTTGAGCCAGGGTGTTTTCCACGTTAAAATCGCGTGTGCATTGTCTACTTTTGCTCTTTAATTCCATTCTTAAACTACAGTTGGAACACCCGTAGGAACTGTTCCAAGTAAGTTGTTCCAACAAGCAAGAAACTTAGTTTAAAACTTAAAAAGAGGCAAAATCGTTAACGACCCAATTCACCCCCCTCCCCCTCTTGTGTCGAGTGTACTCTAAAGTAACAATTGGTATCAGAGCGGGTGTCTCATATCTAGGCTAACACCTTTGAGAGATCCTTAAAAATGAGTGCACAAATAGGACTACTAGAGGGTCAATCTATAGCTAGGCCTCCCTTGTTTAATGGTCAACACTATAGCTTGTGGAAAAATCATATGGAGATCTATTTGAAAGCTGAAGATTATCAACTTTGGCAAATCACGATGAGAGGTCCATTGATTCCAATGAAAGCAGGTGTTAATGGTGCAAAGGTCCCAAAAATGGAAGATGAATTTACTGTGGAGGACTTCAAGATGATGGAGAAAAATGCTAAGGCGATCAAAATACTTTATTTTGGTCTCGGATCTGATGAATATAACAGATCCTCTGGATGCAGAAATTTGGGATTCTCTGCAGCTAGCTCATGAAGGTACAAACCAGGTAAAACAGTCCAGAATTGAAATTTTAATGAGAAAATATGAATTATTTTTTATGGATGAACAAGAATCAATAAAGGACATGTTTACTAGGTTTACTCATATTACTAATGAGCTTAAATCTCTTGGAAAAGAATTTTCTTCTGAAGATTGTGTCAGGAAAATATTGAGGATATTGCCTTCCTCGTGGGAGCCCAAAGTTACGGCTATTCAAGAAGCCAAACAGATGGACAAGATGGCTATGGACGAGCTGATAGGCAATCTTCAAACATATGAACTCAGAAAAAATTCTCATGCTAAGGAGGAACTAAAGAATGAGCGGAGCTTAGTCTTGAAAGCAACAAAAAATGATGATTCAGATTTGGATGAAGAAGACTTTACAAAGCTTGCTCGCACATTCAAAAATTTGCTCAAGAAGGGAAACAACCTGAAGAAAGGGAACTCCAGCAAGTCTAAGTCTACTGAAAACGCTCATTTTGATGGTTGCTATAAGTGCGGAAATCTTGATCATATGATCAAAGACTGCCCACAAAAGCAGTTGGAACAGCGGATGGAACGTTCCACTGACCGTTCCAAGAAGCAGCAGAAATCAGCTTCTAAAGCTCTGAAAAAGGCCATGATTGCCGCTTGGGGAGACACTTCTGATGAGGAATCAGAATATGAGGATGAAAGAGATGATCTTGCTTTAATGGCCAAGAGTGATTCTGAATCAGATGATGAATTCTCAGAGGTAAGTCTCATTCAACTTAAAGAGCAAATTCATAATTTATCAAAAAGTAAAGTAGTTGATTTCTTGCTTTCCTTAATGGATGAATTTCAAAATGTGAGTGCCGAGAGAAATGAGTTAGCTACTGTTGTGTCAAGTTTGAAGTCTGATTGTCAATATTTACAAAGAAATAAAATCGAACTTGAAAAGGCTAATAAGGTACTCAAAGAGGAAATTTGTAAATTGGATGGAAATATTTCACCTTTGCATGAAGAAATTCATGAACTTAAGGAATCTAAATCAGTTATCAAGAATCAGTTTAATGTTGATCAAATAAGTCTTGAATTTGATCTAACTACTTTGAAAAGAGAGTTGAGTCATGAAATTGAAAAGAATAAAAAGCTTCAAGAAAATTTGAAAAATGTGAGCAATGAACTTGCTATGACCAAAAAGTGGAATAAGTCCAATGAAGCTTTAAATTGGCTAACTGAACATCAAAGTAGGAGTCGTAGTGGTCTGGGTTATAAAAGTGATCAGGTAAAATGTGATATCAATAGAAAAAATATTAATTTGCCTGATTATCGCTTATGTACTCATTGTGGACACACTGGTCACTACAAGTATGAATGTTTAGCTAGAATCAGGGCTCTTGAAAAAATTGGAAATATTGTTAGATGGGTTAGAAGAGATATGATGTTTTCTGTTTCTCAAGGAAAGGGACCCAAAAAGGTTTGGGTTCCTAAGTCTAACACTTAATCTAGTTTTGCAGGCTAAGGTGAGAGGGAGCAACCAATTATGTTACTTGGTTAGTGGTTGCTTGAAGCTTATTATTGGAGTAAAATAAAATTCCTCTCACTAACGGCCTTCAATGAAGGAAGTGTGGCATTTGATATAGGTAAGAAAGGTAAGTCACTCTTCCATTCTTTATTGGTTGAAGTTTTAAAGATTAATTTGTTGAATATTTCACAATTATGTGACCATAGGAATAAAGTTGATTTTCATAGTTGTTGCAAAATTGTGAATGGTAATATTTTGAGAAATTGTTCAAGTGATACTTCTAATGCTTTAGCTTAAAAGAATGTGCTTTTGAAATTGGTCTTACTCAAGCTTTAAGTGAAAAGGATCCCACAAATGTCCAGCCCGAAGGAACAGGTCTTGGAACAGGTCGTTCTAAACCTGGGCACAATCTGGAACAATTAGGGGGAAGAACACATGGAACAAAACTTGTTGAAACAGTTCGAAGCCCTGTTCCAGATCCTGAGCTGAAAGATTAAAATAAGGATCCCACCTATCAACTCACAAAAACTCATATCATCTGAATTTCAACAGGTATAATTTTGATTTTTAGGCATGTTGATGTTGGTTATGTTGAGTTCTTGTTTGACCAATGTTGCACTAAAGGTATGTAATTCTTTCTATCTCTTGTTTAGTATTTTAGGTAAAAAGTTGCTAACATTTTTACTAAAGCACTAAGTGATGGACATCTTGAGGAAAATAAATTGGATCTTGGCATGATTATATTTACTTGAGTGCATGGTGTATTTCTTTTTCCCCAATGATTGGCTAGGAGGTGTCATTCTTCGATCTCTATCAATGCATAAATATTTTTTTAAAAATGTCTAACTCAATTCTTGTGCTGTAACATGCATGCTCTCATGTCATGAGTTCATTATTTTTCTCGTTGAGGTCTAATGATATTGCCATTATTTTCTTTGATTGATTCACAGTTTTGAAAGCATGAAATAGAGGATAAATGAGTTTTCAACTGTTCTAGATCTGTACCTCCAAAATATGGCTTGCGCATATAGTTGTTCATCACCATTTCTCATAATCAGCCCATATCCACTTTTGTTAAAAGTTATCATTAAAAAAAAAAATGAGCATGTTCTTTCATTTTCTTTCATACCTCCGGACTCCCTCGAATTTGGCCTAGAAGAATTTCCAAAGATAAAGTTGCAAATCTGAAAATAATATGAGACAATCTCATTTGGATAAATGTGAAGCAGCCTAAGGTTGAGGGGGAACAAAAAGAAAAAAGAAAAGAAAAAGAAATGTGTGCTTTGATGAGTGTTGTAATTTTATTATGTGGAGGAGCTGTTTGATGAAAAATTCTTTTGAGACAAATGTCATAGATCTATTGTCAAGATCATGGGCTGCTAAGAAGATGGAACAGGTGATGGACCTGGTTCTACTAGTGATCTAATAGCCATCTCTAATGTGAATGTTCAAATTAATATTTTAGAGAATTGGTTGGCTATTCTTATGGAGGAGAATGAAACTTTGATATCCTATGTATTCAGAATTGAGCAAAAGCTGAAAGTAAGAGGGAAAAATAAGCCAAGCACCACTAGAAACTCTTAACTCTTTCCTTAACCTCACACTCATATCAGCCCAGTCTTGAACCTGTTCAATGCCTTGTTCCTTAACCTTATATTCTTGTTTTAAATCCTATGAACAAGGTTATGCATTAAGCATTTTATTTTGGGCTTGAAAGCTTAATTGGTACAGATTTGGCTTTGTCCTTTGTGGATTGTTTTGATGAATTGTGATTTCAAGCAGGATGGCCAATATCATTTAGTATCAATACTTGAGAAATTTATGCTTATGCTTACATGAGTTGCTGCCCCAGTGGCGATGGGTGTGACATACTTGATTATACATATTTTTTGCATTGTTGATTTTTGACAGTAGTTGATGCTTTTCGATGATGCCAAAAGGGGGAAGAGTAATATGTGCTTGTGCTTAGGTTATGTATATCACTAATAAATATTCCACTTTAATTTTGTCTCATTGTCCCTTACTTGTATGTGCCTTTGGTAATAAATGAGTTTGGCAAAAAGGGGGAAGAAACATTAGGTGTGTTTAGATAAAAGGAGGAAGAAACATTATGTGTGTTTAAATAAATAAATTCCTTAGTTTAGATCCTTAATTGTCTTAAGTGAGGTTGTTGTGATTGTTAAAATGAAACAAGCACATTTTGTTTGTCATCATAAAAAAGGGGGAATTTGTTGAGTATATGATGTTTTGATGATAATAAACAAAATGCACTTGTTACATTGAATTAATTAAGACCTTATTTGTGGAACTAGTTTTTCTTGAATTATTAGTAATTTGGTGAATATAATTTAATTGCTAATTTTGGTGAAATTATTGTATGGCTGACTTATGGATTAAGCTAAGTATTCTTGATAAGATTCTTTAGCTATTTGTTTATCCGCAGGATTTGGAGAATGAAGTAGAGTTGGAGTAGAACTCTATGAAATCCAAAATGATAAGGAAAAGGGATTAGAATTAAGGCTATATGATTATCCCTAATATACTTGGACTTTGTTTTACTTATCAGGTCTTTATCTATAAAAGAAGTCCATGTACATATGAAGAAAAACGTCCAAATACTTCAGCAAAAAAGGAGAAACTGAGCGTACAAGAGAGAGAGGTCTGAAGCAGTTGGAACGGGCGTTGGAACAGTCTGGACAAGTGTTTCATCAAGTTATTTATAATTGTTTGAGTCCAGTTCTTAGTTCATATATTAGGCACTTAAATTGTAATCTCGTTCAGCTTTTTGGAAGCACTTTTTGAGGTTGTAATCTGGAGTTAAAATCCCATTGGGTAAAGAGCTTAGAGTTAAGTTCTTTGTGTTCCAAGCTAGGGTAGTTTGGGAGGGTAGCAACAGTCTAGGATTGTTGTGTAAGGGCTTAGAGTTAGGTCCTTGGGGTTACCTTTGTAATCCGAGTTTGGCTCGTTTGTTTAGTGGATTGGTTGAAATTCCCACAGGGGTGTGGGTCGTGATTTTTTACACCTTTGAGCCAGGGTGTTTTCCACGTTAAAATCGCGTGTGCATTGTCTACTTTTGCTCTTTAATTCCATTCTTAAACTACAGTTGGAACACCCGTAGGAACTGTTCCAAGTAAGTTGTTCCAACAAGTCAAGAAACTTAGTTTAAAACTTAAAAAGAGGCAAAATCGTTAACGACCCAATTCACCCCCCTCCCCCTCTTGTGTCGAGTGTACTCTAAACTAACAGGAGACTTGATATTTGCAAAGTCTAAATTAATAGGTGAAGGTACGAATGTGCGAGCTGAGGCGTTTGCAATTCGAGAAGCATTGAAGTACTGCCTTGAACATGTTGCACAGCCTGTCAAAATTGAAACTGATTCCTTGTTGATTAAGAACATGATTGAAGGAGTGTGGGACGTTGCGTGGAGCATAGCAGAATTAATAGAGGGGATAATAGAGATGAAAAGTCGAGGTAACTTTAGCTTTGTTCATGTATATCGTGAAGGGAATAGATTGGCGGATCATTTGGCCAATTTGGCATTTCTTGTTGATGATCACGAGTTACATGGGTTTGGAGATCTTAATGTTGATGGGAAGAAGATATTGAATTGGGACAAAGTTATATTACCTACGTATCATCCTAAGCTCGTTAAGCATGGTGTACGTTGTTTGTAAGGAGGAAGGGGGGTGGTTTTTCTCTAACAAAGTTTGTTCATTTTGCAGGTTATACAATTTCAAGGAAGCATTACATTCTTGTTCAAGGTTCAGTTCCAGGCAGTAGTGATTTATCACAATTACACCAAGTTGAAGTGCAGCGTTTTGGCGTGGTTTTTGACGCTGCTAGGCAGTGTTGCAACTGGAACGCGCTGGGCGCTGTATGGGATTAGTTCAGCTCTATGGGTGTCGTGTGCGAGGCTGTGTCTTTGGTCACTTCATCGTGGGTGCACCATTGTATTTTTGGAGTGGCGCACCTCTGCTCCTCAAGGATTTACAATTTGCGGTGTTGGAATCTTTATAGACATTGGTGCGACGAATGGCAAGCTGTACCTACTAGATGCTTACTATGAATTGGTAACCAGTTTCGTCGTACTTTTAGTTGACAAAGTTGATGCCTTATGTCAATTTTTGGAAGCAGCGTTGGAGAGTTTTTCCAAAGCAGGTCTTCGATGGGTTCATAGCTCCTTTGGTCAATGGGCCAATGAGAAGTATGTCACTGCCAAAGCTTTCCACAAGTTGATATTATCTCATGTCTTACATTTAGGTGGTGCAACACAATTAAGGGCAGGTGGCAACGTGCAAAGGAACAAGCATATATTCTGTTACATTTATTAGACATAGCTAGCACATTGTTTGTTAAATGGATTGCTATTGAAGAACTTAACCTCATATTGGTTGTATTAGCATTTTTTAATGCTCAACCCAATTGGGAAAAAGTTATTCAATGGCATGTATATAAGGAGGTGCTAGTTATACTTTATATAATTTTTTACATGTCGTTTGTTTATTTATTTATTGTAAAGACTATTTTTTGGTTATGCATTATTAATAAAATTCGTCACTAAGCCCTGAGCTTAGTGATATTCGTTTAAAAAAATAAATAATAATAATTTAACTTCAAATTTTATATTTTACCCGTAGGACCAATTCAGTTGAGATTTGGCAGTAGCTAATACCCGCAATAAATTTGATACAAGACATTACCTTATATGGTTGCTTTTGTTTGGGCAATATAATGCATGTATTATTTTTAAAATAATACCTTTGGTTGGTTATTAGAAATATCCTCGTAAATAATATATGTACAAGTTATGCAAGAATCTATGTATTATTTTATGCGGGATAAAATATAGAATAAGGAAAGCGGATATTAGCAATACATGTATTAAAATTTTAAAATGACAAAACTAAGTATGTATATTTTTTAAAATTTTTAAATAATAGATAAAAAATTTAGGTTATACATTAATATTATATCAATGACTCAATAAGAAATAATTCCTGCATTATGATCCATGCATTACTTATGCCTACATATTAATAACTGCATCGCTATACCTACATTAGTAACATTACTAATCCCCACATTGCTAATACCCACATTACTAATCCCTACATTGCATATATCCACATAAAATTTGTTTCAACTGAACGATCGCTTAATGCGATGATTTAAAATTACACAAATATTTTTGATATATTTTAGAATACAAGTTTCAAAAGTCACCACTTATTTCTTAAAGCTTTGTGTCAAGCCTAACTACAACAACAACAACATACCCAGTATATCCCACAAAAGTGGGGTCTGGGGAGGGTGAGATGTACGCAGACCTTATCCCCCCACCAAGATGGAGAGGCTGTTTCCAATAGACCCTCAGCTAGGAGAATGAACATATTAGAAACACATTCAAAGATTAAACCAGTGACATCATGCTACAGAGACCGCTAAAACTAAAGCATAACCAACAGACAGATAATACAGCAGACATAAAGGTGAAGAGTAAAATAGAAATCATCTATAAGTAAAATAGAAAGGATATTCGACTACAACCTAACCTTCTACCCTAATCTTCGACCTCCACGCCTCCCAGTCTAGGGTCATGTCCTCGGTGATCTGGATCTTGGTCATGTCCTCTAATCACATTGGCCCAATTCTTCTTCGGTCTACCTCTACCTCTACCTCTCCGTAGACCCAGCACTGCTAATCTCTCACACCTCCTAACCGGAGCATCTACACTCATCCTCCTCACGTGACCGAACCATCGTAGCTTGCTTCTCTCATCTTCTCGGTCATTGGGGCTACGCCAATCTTGTCACGAATGACTTCATTCTTAATCTTATCCATCTTAGTATGCCCACCATCCACCTAAGCATCCTCATTTCCGCTACGTTCATCTTCTGGATGTGAGAATTCTTGACTGGCCAACACTCTGCACCATATAACATAGATGGTCTAACGACCACTCTATAGAATTTACCTTTAAGCCTAAGTGGTACTCTTTTGTCACATAGTACACCAGAAGCGAGCCTCCACTTCATCCACCCTACTCCTATACGGTGTGTGACATCATAATCGCTCCCACCATTACCTTGGAGGATTGAGCCAAGATATTTGGAGTTTCCTTTCTTAGAACGGATGAAGTTGCTTTTTTTTTTTTGTCTTATTTACTACTTTCTCAAGGTCTTTTCTTTTTTACCAGTCCAATAAAGGATGACAAGTTTCTATATT
This sequence comes from Petunia x hybrida, assembly GCA_037355625.1. NCBI lineage: Eukaryota > Viridiplantae > Streptophyta > Magnoliopsida > Solanales > Solanaceae > Petunia > Petunia x hybrida. The sequence goes on along the minus strand of JBBBVM010000059.1, from coordinate 7,077,174 downwards.
TAGTAGCAATTTAACTTTATGAGATAATTGATGGCCACAAAAATTTCTACTGTTTGTTTTGAACTATAACTCTCACAAGGAAGGGGTAAGGTTTGTTTATAGAATTAATCCAAATTTTGGTAAATTTTGAAAATCAATTTTTATAAATTTTTAAAACTAGTTGAGACTAATTTTTGTGAAACAAAACTTTTTCCAACTCAAAAAACTTTAGTTTTTTTAAATGAAATACATATTCAAACACAATTTTAAGTTCAAAAAATTTATTTTTAACTCAATTTAAAAAATTTATTTTATTTAACTTCATACTCAATTAACCACCTTCACATAAATTGAAATCTAGAAAATACCAATTGCGTATCCAACATTTTAGCGAGGAGATAGAGCCGATGCAAGTTAGGAAGGAGCTTTAGCCAAGAGCCAAAAAGTTGAGGAGAGAGAACGAAAAGACAACTTAGAGACCAAGGAAAGGCACATGGTTGCAACATAGAAGCTTTTACACGTGTCGTCTCCCCAACACTACTGAACTGGGACCACAACAGCAATCCATCCACGTGTTATTTTTCAATAGATTCAAACTAAACTCTTTTAGTTGCCCAAGGTCTGCCACTGCCCACCAATCACCACGCATTTCCACAACTTTGTTCCTTATTAGAAAAAGAAAATATCGTAAAAGAATCCACGTTGATATCAAAGTCTTCACTAATCATTCCGTCTTATTTTAAGTGTCTGAATTTAATTAACATGAAGTTTTAAAAAAATATTTTTTTAAAAAAAATTCTACGGTTTAAAATTAAAAAAATGTATAATGTGAGTTAGTGCTTTAAATTTTGTGGTCCAAAACAAATATTAGAATTAAAGAGTTATCAAATAGTATGAAAAGATGCACTTTTTTTGGAACAAACTAAAAAGAAAAGACACACACTTAAATTTGGACAAAGGGAATATAAATTAATTTTCGACCTCAATTCAAAAATCTCATTCCTTAAAAAAATAAATAGTTTGACTTGAATTAGAATTTATAAAAAGTAATTACTTTTGAAAATTTTAATCTAGTATAAAGCATAAATATTGTTGTGACTATAAAATATAAATCATCTCATTAAGAATATAGTGAAAAATTTAAAACTAAATTGTTTTAAAATTTAGAATTGTATTATTTTTTTAAACTAAGTACTGAAATGTGCAATCCTTTTTAAAACAGATAGAGCATAGCTTTTTTAATAAAATCAGAAGACAAAATATACTCGTTTGTTCTATCTTGCTACAAAAAGATCCGTGAAAATGCTGACGACTTTAGGAGTATCCTCAATTTTAGTTAACAGTGTTCGTTGTCGGTAGCTCGATGATATTAATTCCAAAGGTTTATTAAGGTAAAACCTTTGACAGTTTCTTTTAGGTTATTTCTTTCTAGTATATTTCAAAAAGAATATTATTTCTTATATTAGTAATAAGTTTTATCTTATACTTTCTAATTTTTCTCCTTAATAACATGATTTTATTGCTATTGTAAAAGAAAAGAATAAATATGTATAATTACCTTAGCAAAAAAAAAAATGTATAATTACTTAAAAATAGTCATACTAATTGTGTTTTTATGGTTTTATTGAATGACATCATCAAATATAATCAATTAGAAATTATATAGTTGACTTCAACTTATTTACGATTGAAACATGGTGGATGCAGATCTTCAATAATAGAATCGTCCAATTTTAATATGTGAAATTACAACCACTATAGTAAAACAAATTCATGTTAAATTTTAATTTGTTAAATTTGTAAGTTTAAATATGAATTTGCCATCAAATTGAGGCAAGGTAATTGTCGTACTAACTCTGTTTTATTTTATGTGTCAAAGTTTTCTTTTTGATATGTTTTTAAAAAAATGACAATTTTCTTAAATTAGGAATAACTTAAATTAAACTTTCTATCTTATCTTTAGTGATAAATTTTAATAGCCACATTGATATTAAATACTCCCTCCGTTCCAAAATGATTGTCACTATTTCCTTATTAGTCCGTTTCAAAAAGAATGACACAATTCTAAATTTGGAAACATTTTTTAGTTGAAACTACTACTTTACCCTTAATGAAATGCTTTATAGCCACATATTTATCTATGACTTATTTTGGACCACAAGTTTCAAAAGTCTTACCACATTTCTTAAACTCCGCTCCAAGTCAAACTATGACAATCATTTTGGAACGGAGGGAGTATTATATAAAACACAGTTTCATATCTTTTTTTAACTGATCTATTCAAACTTTGTGCATGAATTAAAAGGAGTCAGTAGTTATTCGCAGCACGTGGTGGGGGAACCATTTAACGGTGGCTACCAACAGTTTGTACTAGCAGAAAATGTAGTAGTACAACACAAGCTAAGAAGTACCATTCCAACAAGTAAACCATTTTACCTTTTTCTCCCTTCAAAATTTTTTCCATCTTTTGATTTGGTTTTTACCATAAAGGATAATATGACAAAAAAGAAAGACTGTAAGAAGTAGTTTTCCTAATAAATATTGGTTCCTTTCTGCACTATCTAACGTCCAAATTCAGTTTTCGGATACCTATTTCGGCCAATATATTATCCGATACGAATGCATGCTTTATTCTACGCATCTTTTTGTGGAAGTTCTTGGTTAACATGTTTGCCAGGGAATTCTGATTATGCACGTATACTTGCTGCATGTTCTAGTCGAGATTCACTTCATCTATATACACTTTGAGTCATTTAATACTATCACACAGTGTTCAAATAAACTTGTAATTCAAAAAAAAAGTCTAAAAAAACTTATTTGTTGTCTTAATGTTATAGTAAGTCGGATGTTTGAAATAATTTAGTGAAATTTTAATAATTTGAATTTTTTTTTCCATTAACCACTATGTACATTAGCATGTATATCATGAGAATTTCTTGATTCAAGCGTTAAGATCTCATGAAGGCTGAAATGAGAATTATAGAATTAAATTATTTCTAATTTAAAAATAAGTTTAACTAATATACAATATCGATGATGTAAATTATTTTACAACATCGGGTAATTTAAAGCCTATTACAAGCTAATTTTTAAGTATTCTTACCTCTTTTAATATTCTCAAGCCTAAAACTCCTTCTAAATAGCTAATATAGATTAGACAATTGACCAATAATTTTAGTCACGGTCTAACAATTGACATTCAAGAATCAGAATAACAAAAACTAGCATATAGTTGGTATCTTGAAAAATAAAAAAAGTACACTGACTTGGCCAAATTATTGGCATAATTAAAGTTTAAATATTAGTAAAATAAGTAAGAGTAAATAAAAATTAACTTGTAATAAGATTTAAAATCCACGAAGTTGTAAACCAAAAAAAAAAAAAAATTACACCAGCAGTGTATATTAGTTAAACTCTTTAAAAATATATTATTTTTTTAAAACGAACCAACGAAAAAATTGTGTCATTATTTCATTTTGGAACTAGAGGAGTACCATTTTGCGTGACAAGTTCCGAAAGCTTCTAGAAACCGAAAATTTATGGGAAGAAACTAAGACTCTATCGTCTTCCCCTCGAGGCTTCGACACCAAAATGATTAACGAAAGTGGTGCTTCGAGGATTTCGTTGAAGTCGAAAAAATAAACATCTTACTTGTTAATTGGTCGCAAAAAATTTAGTCTCATATCCAATTTAGAACTGCACGTGTTAGTTGCAAGCACGCACACACTGTTGGACTATAAGAATATTTGGCCTCAGCTCCTAAGAGGAATACAACTTGATGATCTATGTATGGATTGCATTTGTATAGCTGCATATAATCTGTATCTTGTATAGTTTATAGTTGGTAGTTAGTAGTTAGCTTAGCTTGTTTTGTTTTGTAATTTTGGGCTAAAGCTTGGTTGTAAAGCTGGACCTATAGTGGAAGTATAAATAGATATGGGTCTGGACCAATTCAGGGTCAGCCGAAAATATTTCCAGTTCCCACTTAGTAGTTTCTCTCTTTCTCTCGTTTTCTCTCTCAAACCCTAATTAAAAAATCTTCATTTTACTTTCATTTCAATATGTTTTTATGGTATCAGAGCAAGAAGTCACGATGACCTGATCCTGCTGATTCTTCCGGTATTACCCCCACACCGTGATGTTCAAGTTTTTCGTCAGTTGCGGTGATTTTTAAGAGTTCTGGTGTGTTTTCACCGACGATTTGTTGCTTTTCTGTGCATCGAAGTTTTCTTCCATCATCGAGGTTCTGGTTTTGTGGTGGGACTTCACGCCAGTTAACGGCAGTGACAGATCTGTGTAAATGAGTGTTTTCTTTGCTATTCAAGGCCGTCTTCTTTCTGTCGCAAAGAAGGATTGGTAACCTTACTTTTGTGGTAGTTTTACATTCACAAACCCTAATTTACATTTGTTGTTCAGTTTTACGACTCATATCCAAACTCTAATTTTCTGAGAGCTCTAGTGTTTGTGCATTCTCTATGGCTAGTAGTAGTGGAACTGTAGATAAGATTGAATCCATCAATCCTTTGTTCATATATTCTTTCGATGCAACTGGCATTTCTCTGGTTCATGTGCCATTTTCTGCGTCTTGATTTGGTGGGTGGAAGAGGGATGTTACTATCTCCCTTTCTGCGAAAAAATAAAATAGAGTTTATTGATGGCTCATGTGTTAAGCCTGAAGAGGATCCTCTTCTTCTCCAATTGAACAGATGCAACAATCTTGTCATTTCTTAGTTGACAAGTTCTGTTTCTCTTGAAATAGCTTACATTATCAGATACTCAGACACAAATGAGAGTATTTGGCTCCAGCTTAACACTAGATATGGAACTGCCAATGTATCCAGAATTTTTGAGTTAAAGAAGAAATTGATCTCTAATGACCAGGGATCTCTAGACATTGCATCATACTTTAATAGACTCAAAAAGTTATGCGATGAACACAGGGATGTGAGGAGTAGTGATAACTATAAATTTTGTATATATTTAGATATATAAATAAATTACTTAAGTAATATTTTTATTGAAAATATATAGTATTACCTTTTATTTTTGTGTAAATATATAAAAATATATTACAGGACAAGAAGTGGAGCCAAATTGAAGAAATAACAAACAAGGAAAAGCAAAGAAGAAAAAGAAGCACGTGTGGCAAGTACCACGGATGCATCCGCGGATTCCTACGGATGCATCTGTAGAAAAAAGAGCAAGAATATGTGAAAAAGTGCCACGGATACATCCGCGGATTCCCACGGATGCATCCGCGGATGCAAAGCACGTGTGGCAAGTACCACGGATGCATCCGCGGATTCCTACGGATGCATCTGTAGAAAAAAGAGCAAGAATATGTGAAAAAGTGCCACGGATGCATCCGCGGATTCCCACGGATGCATCCGCAACACTTTGGGCATGAAGTTTTTCCTATAAATAGGTCCTACTTTTGCTAGCAAGGAAGACAAGTTCCTACGGGAGAAAAAAGTTTACTATTGTAGCTTTGTTTACTTTTAAAGTTATTTTTCATTTCTTGAGAAATATTAAGAGTTCTACATTTTCTCTTTGTAGTATTTTATATTCACTTCATGGAGTAATTCTCTTTTGAGTTGGGATTAATGATGAAACTTGATATATTATTATAATGAAATTTTTGATATTTTATTATTCTTGAGTGAGAGTATTTCTTTTCAAGTTCTTACATCAAAGTATTAGATATATATTACTCAACTTTATCATGTGTATATATTTACATTATAATATTTCTTGCTAATTTTTGTTATCGAAAGAAATAAAAATTAAATGGGGATAGTGATAACTAAATATATTATCATGCTAATTTGAGGTAATTATATTTAATCACTTAAAATTCTTTATCTTGATTTTAAGTTTTTCATTCGAAAGAAGAAAATCATTTAACCAAGTTATGGGATTTGACGAAAGCTAATCGAAAGAGGTTTTTGTTCATATGATGTACTCATTAAAGATAAGTATTTTTTATTTTAATACTACAAGTTTATTATTTAATTATGCTAATCGAAAGAGGCATAATTGAATGAGAAAACTTTAGTAGAAATATTAATTTTCTATCTCTATAGGAGTTTGATATGTATAATAGAAAATGAGGTATTTAAACTCCATTATAATTTTATATCAAGTGAACTCATGAAACCCAACTCTTTTTATCAAAAATCAAAAACAAATTTCTATCTTTCCAAGTAGATATAATTTCAACTCTTTTCACCCAAAAATTGACTCTCTTAAATAGTAGGATAGATAATACAAATTTGTAGCATAGATTCTCCAATCTCTGTGGGACGATATCTTAAACTATACTATAATTTGACAGGGAACGAGCAGAAATTCTTATATGCCCAGAGCTCGTCAAATTTTTGGCGCCGTTGCAGGGGATTGGCAGTTGTCTACTTCAGATTAATTATCTTCTTACTAATTTAAGATTTTTTTTTTATTTTCTTTCTTTTGTTACTGTTGCATGAATTTCAACTAGTATATGACCCGCTCCTCTTCGAGAGAACTTGTTGAATACGATCCTGAAATTGAAAGATCTCTGCGAAAAAGCAGAAAAGATCAAACCTCAATCTCGCTCTCTTCCTCATTTATAAACATGGAACATGAAAATGTTCCACCACAGGACCCACCTATCCCTGAGGACCAATTTGATGAAGTGGCCTAACATGATCCTAAGGGATTATTCTAGACCAGATCCTTTTGACTGTGAGTCAACTGTTAGTAGGCCACCAGTGGCTGCTAACAACTTTGAAATCCGAACTGGCTTAATCCAAGCCATACAACAAAATTGTGTGTTTAATGGGGAAGCTAGTGAGGATCCTCACAATCATTTAATTGATTTTCTAGAATTGGTTGAAACAGCAAAGTATAATGGCGTCTCTCCAGATGCAATTAAGTTACGCTTGTTTCCATTCTCTTTAAAAGGAGAAGAAAAATTATGGTTACGTAGTTTACCTTGGGGATCAATTACCACTTGGGACCAGATGACTCAAAAATTTCTCAGTAAATATTTTTCCCCAGCCAAAGCCACTAAAATGAGACAGGACATAACCAATTTTGTGCAAACTGACTCAGAGTCAGTATACCAAGCCTGGGAAAGACTAAAAGCTATGTTAAGAAAGTGTCCACATCACGGCATCCCTGAGCACATGAAACTATACATCTTTTACCATGGCCTAAAACCATCGGCAAGAAATGTTATAGATGCGGCAGTTGGAGGTGCCCTAATGGGAAAAACCACAGCAGAAGCTTTACAGTTACTAAATGAGATTTCTGAGAATGCGGTACAGTGGCCATCTGAAAGAGTGATACTTAAGAAAGCTGCAGCCATAAACCAATCTGATGTCCTGGCTGACTTGTCAAAACAAATTTGCTTCTCTAACTCAAAAGTTTGATACTTTTCAGGTAAGTTCTCATCAGCCTGCTTCAACTGACAATTGTAATTTTTGCGCAGGAAATCATCAGAATCATGAGTGCCAAGCTGGTAATCAAGTTGATGAACAGGTAAACCAAATTGGATACAAAACGTATCCATTTGGTAATTCTTTGGCCCAAAAGCATCCTGGTTTTCAGTGGAGTAACTCCAATGGAGCAGAAAATGCTCAACATTTTCAGAAACTACCACCACAGGGACCACCTGGATTCCAAGGACAAAACAGGATGCAACAAAATTTTAGGCCATATCAACCCAAACCACAACAACAGGCACCAACTTTGGAAGATTTGATGTACAAGCACATCAAACTTACCAAAGAAAAAATAGAAAGCCAAAATGCTGCCTTCAAAAATCTGGAAACTCAGGTGAGTCAATTGGCTACTCTTGTTTCAGAAAATATTCAAGGACCATTGCCCAGCAATACTGAAAAAAATCCAAGAGAACATGTTAAAACCATTGCCTTGCGATCAAGTAAGAATCTCGATGATCCATACCTTAATAGAGAGGGTAAGTTACAGGAAGATCAAAGAGAGGGCCAAACTGTTGATAATGGTAAGGAAAAACATGTTGAAACAAAGAAAAAAATTGCTCAAGAAAATAAAGTTAATTCAAGTGGTGAGCCAATTCCTTTTCCGCAGAAATCAAAAAGAGAAAAACTTGATCAACAGTTTTCAAAATTTCTAGAAATTTTGAAACAATTGTATATTAATATTCCTTTCACAGATGCTTTAACTCAAATGCCATCATATGCCAAGTTTTTAAAAGAAATTTTATCCAGCAAAAGAAAACTTGAAGGAATTTCAGTGGTTAAGCTTACGGAAAAATGTAGTGCTATTTTACAAAATAAGCTTCCACAAATACTTGGAGATCCTGGCAGTTTTACCATTCCTTGTACTGTAGGAGGAACTCACTTTGAAAAAGCTTTGTGTGACTCTGGGGCATCAATCAATCTGATTCCATTTTCAATTTTTCAAAAACTTGAACTTGGGGATATAAAAAATACAGTTGTTTCTTTGCAATTAGCTGATCAAAGTACAAAAAAGGCAAAAGGAATAATTGAAAATGTGTTTGTGAGAGTTGATAAGTTTGTGTTTCCAGTAGACTTCATTGTCCTTGAAATGGAGGAAAATTCTGATGTACCTCTCATTTTGGGGAGACCTTTCCTAGCTACAGGTAGAGCGATAATAGATGTACATCAGGGACAATTGATTTTGAGAGTTGATGAGGAGAAAGTGATTTTTGATATGCAAAAAATGATGAGATATCCTGATGATGACTCATCATCTTCTTGTTTTACTATTGACCTCCTTAATGATCTTACAGATGAGTACAAAAATGATCAGTTATTTTCAGACTCATTGGAGAGGTGCTTGGTAAAATCGGGTACAACTAATGATGATGATCCCTCAATTAGAGAAGAAGCTGTAACTTTGGAAAATGAGGGAGAAGATGTGCTAGAAGAAACAATTCAATCAAAAATTGAACTCAAAACTCTTCCCTCTAATTTAAAATATGTTTATCTTGAGGAAGAATCTTTTCCAGTAATTATTTCATCTTTGTTGACCAATGAACAGGAATTGCAATTGATCAAGGTGCTGAGGGATCATAAGAAAGCCTTGGGATGGACAGTCTCAGATATCAAGGGAATCAGCCCAGCTATATGTACACACAGGATACTGATGGAGGAAAAATACAAGCCAATTATCCAACCACAAAGAAGGTTAAATCCAGCAATGCAGGAGGTTGTGAAAAAAGAAGTGGTAAAATTATTGGCAGCCGGTATCATTTACCCAATTTCAGATAGCCCTTGGGTAAGTCTAGTACAGGTAGTACCCAAAAAGGGAGGTATGACTGTTGTGAAAAATGAAAATAATGAGCTCATACCTACCCAGACTGTCACAGGATGGAGAGTCTGTATTGATTACAGACGATTAAATGATGCTACCAGAAAAGACCATTTTCCGTTACCCTTTATTGATCAAATGTTGGAAAGAGTAGCAGGTCATGCTTTTTACTGTTTTCTTGATGGTTACTCTGGGTATAACCAAATACCAATAGCCCCCGAGGATCAGGACAAAACAATATTTACTTGTCCTCATAGTACATATGCTTACAGAAGAATGCCTTTTGGACTGTGCAATGCACTGGCTACTTTTCAACGGTGCATGTCTGCCATTTTTCAGATATGACAGAAAAGTTTTTGGAAATCTTTATGGATGATTTTACTCTGTTTGGAAAAAATTTTGAAAACTGTTTGCACAATTTGACTCTTGTACTCGAAAAGTGCGAAGAGTCAAATTTGATTTAGAATTGGAAAAAATATCATTTCATGGTTACAGAAGGAATTGTTTTGGGACATAAAATCACTTCTAAAGGGATAGAAGTAGATAGAGCAAAAATTGATTTAATCGCAAGATTGCCCCCTCCAACAACTGTGAAAGGCATTAGAAGTTTTTTGGGACATGCTGGTTTTTATAGAAGGTTCATAAAAGATTTTTCAAAAATTTCAAAACCTCTCACAAATCTTTTAATGAAGGATGTGCCGTTTGAATTTTCTGAAAATTGCAAGAAAGCTTTTGAATTGCTAAAAGAAAAACTGACAAAAGCACCAGTTGTTGTTTCTCCAGATTGGAATCTACCATTTGAGATCATGTGTGATGCAAGTGATACTGCTGTTGGAGCAGTATTAGGACAGAGAAAGGACAGAATTTTTCGTCCAATTTACTACGCCAGTAGAACTTTAAACGAAGCTCAATTGAATTATGCTACAACAGAAAAGAGCTACTGGCAGTAGTATTTGCTTTTGATAAATTTCGTTCCTATCTGATTGGAACCAAGGTCATAGTCTTCACTGATCACGCAGCATTAAGATATCTTTTGACAAAAAAGGATGCTAGGCCTAGATTGTTAAGATGGATACTTTTGTTGCAAGAATTTGACCTTGAAATAAAAGATAAGAAGGGAACTGAAAATCAAGTAGCAGATCATTTGTGTAGATTGGAAACACCACCTACTGAGGCAGTAGAAATCAGGGAAGAATTCCCAGATGAGCATATTTTCTCGATCTCTGTGATCACAAATCAGGCTCCCTGGTTTGCCGACATTGCCAATTATTTGGTAGCACATTGGATGCCAAAGGAATTTTCTCCACAGCAAAGGAGGAAGCTCAAAACTGATGCTAGACATTATTTCTGGGAAAATCCTTACTTGTTTAAATTTTGTGCAGATAATGTTGTGCGAAGATGTGTACCAGAAAAAGAAATGAAGGATATTTTGAGCCATTGTCATGATGGAGCAGTTGGAGGACACCACAGTTCGAACAGAACAGCTTCCAAAATTTTGGAAGCAGGATTCTACTGGCCTACATTGTTTAAGAATGCAAGGTCATATGTTTTAACATGTGACAAATGTCAGAGGACAGGTAACATTTCAAAAAGGGATGAAATGCCTTTAAACTCTATACTCATATGTGAAATATTTGATGTTTGGGGTATAGATTTTATGGGACCATTTCCTTCCTCGCAATCCTGTCAATACATTTTGGTAGCAGTAGATTACGTTTAAAAATGGGTAGAAGCAATTGCAACAACAACAAATGATGCTAAGGTTGTGTGCAAATTTCTTAAGAAAAATATTTTTACTAGGTTTGGGACTCCTAGAGTGATTATCAGTGACCAAGGCACACATTTTATGAATAAGCAATTTTCCACTTTACTGTCTCGGTATGGGGTGACTCATAAAACAGGCACACCTTATCATGCACAGACGAGTGGCCGAGTTGAGGTTTCTAACAGAGAATTAAAAAGAATTTTGGAAAAAACTGTTAGTACCTCACGTAAGGATTGGGCTTTGAAATTAGATGATGCATTATGGGCCTATCGAACTGCCTTTAAAACACCAATTGGGACTTCACCATATAGGCTTGTTTTTGGAAAAGCTTGTCACTTACTAGTTGAAATTGAGCACAAAGCTTTTTGGGCAGTGAAAACATTGAATATCGACATAAGCAGTGCAGGTAAAAATAGGTTGTTCCAAATTGATGAATTAGATGAATTTAGGTTGAATTCTTATGAAAATGCTTTGTTGTATAAAGAAAAAGTGAAAAGGTGGCATGACAAGTTGATCCGCCACAAAGAGTTTCGACTGGTGATCAAGTTCTTTTGTATAATAGTCGACTAAGGCTATTTCCTGGGAAGTTTAAATCCCGCTGGACTGGTCCGTTTGTAGTAACAGATGTTACTCCATATGGAGCCATTGAAATTCAGAAAGTCAGTGGAGGTGAGAAATTTAAGGTGAATGGCCATAGGTTGAAGTTATATTTTGGAGGACAGTATGAAAAACAAGCTCTGACAATTGAGATCCTGTGATGTGGCATGAACTACAATAAGTCGAGCTGACGACGTTAAACTCAGAACTACTTTTCAACCCCGTAGCCATTGAGGGTGAAGCATTGGAGCCTCATAAGTCCAGTATAGATTTGTTTAATCAAATACTTAATCAATTAATCTGGTTAATATCCAAGTTAGTGTACAACCGGAACTTCAAATGACGGCCTCTACAAAAACAGTGTCACCTACACAGGAGTAATTCCATGGTGATCGGTATGCCTGAGTAACTGGTTGATCAACTATTTGATTAAGCTAGTCAAATATTGGCTCAGGTAATTTTCTAGTTTATATTTAAACTAGGACCCGAGACTGGTAGGTCTAAAATTTTTCAGTCTATTGCACATAGAATATGTGCGGTCACAGTTTCTTTCAAGCTTTCTTCTGTGATTGTATATTTGAAAGCCAAAAAAATAATAATAATAATAATAATAATATATATAAATTGAAGTTTTTGTGGGCCCACATAGATGCCTAAATATGCTAAACCACCCTAATCTTTGTAAATTATTAGATGCAGTAATATTATCTTGTTAAATTTCTCATATTTTAATATCTTGTCTTATTTCTACTAATCTTTTGGATCACTAACTATTTTTGTTTTTGGTGTCTTTGATTGTGTAATTCCTTTACCAAAAAAAAAGGTTTTAATTAAATATATATATCATATTTAAATGCTTAAGTATATATATAAATATATATGTGCTTGTATATATACTGCAACCTAATTTATTGCACTTTGTAAATGAAAAATCTACAATGTAAAGTTTTTTATTTCTTGCAAATATTTATTTCTTTGATTTTTGTCATCTAACTTCCAAGCTTATGATTTTTATTCTTTGAAGGCAAAATGAATATCTCAAATCTCAACGAAACATTGAAGTTGAGAAGTTTTATGATCTAAAAGCAGGTGAAATTATTACTTTTGACTAACAATTGCTCCAATATCTTTCAAGGCTTAATTATAGCTAAAGCACCGATTTGGAAAGATATGTTCTTTTTACCCACCTCATAAATATCCCTTTCAAGAAAAATGTTCCTGGTACTATCCGTCCAAATACTATTGTGATATAAGGAGAAGAAAATTGTGGGAAAGATAAAAGCAATTGAAAAAGAAAAAGAGATTTAGAACTTGAAAGGTTCTACCATGTGCAGTAAAGCACATTACTGAAATGATGAATAATTGCTCAAAAAAAAAAAAAGTTCCACACATTTTCCTTATAGCAGATAAATATGTATGTATTTACATAGATACATATATAAAAAGAAAAAGATGAAATCCCAAGCCATTTCTCAAGCCAAACACTATTCTATATAAATTCCACAATTTGGTGTTAAATTACAAAATTGATTTGAGGAGCAAGTTTTCAGAAAAAAGTATGATTACACTAAGTCTGAAAGATCATAAAATCATCAATTTTAGTGGGGACACAAAGTGCGAGATACCATTTTTTGTCAAGCAGAGATAAATTCAAAAGTAAGGTAAAAGATTTGATAAATTTTGAAAGGATGAATTGTTTGACTGAAATAAAAAATTTATTTGGTCAGATTTTTTTCTTACAGAGAAGCAGCAATGAAAGTGGGGAAGAAAGTATTATTCTCTTTTTCTCGAGGACGAGCAAAACTTCAAGTTAGGGGGAATTTGATAACTAGAAATTTTGTATATATTTAGATATATAAATAAATTACTTAAGTAATATTTTTATTCAAAATATATAGTATTATCTTTTATTTTTGTGCAAATATATAAAAATATATTACAGGACAAGAAGTGGAGCCAAATTGAAGAAATAACAAACAAAGAAAAGTAAAGAAGAAAAAGAAGCACGTGTGGCAAGTACCACGGATGCATCCGCGGATTCCTACGGATGCATCTGTAGAAAAAAGAGCAAGAATATGTGAAAAAGTGCCACGGATGCATCCGCGGATTCCACGGATGCATCCGCGGATGCAAAGCACGTGTGGCAAGTACCACGGATGCATCCGCGGATTCCTACGGATGCATCTGTAGAAAAAAGAGCAAGAATATGTGAAAAAGTGCCACGGATGCATCCGCGGATTCCCACGGATGCATCCGCAACACTTTGGGCATGAAGTTTTTCCTATAAATAGGTCCTACTTTTGCTAGCAAGGAAGACAAGTTCCTACGGGAGAAAAAAGTTTACTATTGTAGCTTTGTTTACTTTTAAAGTTATTTTTCATTTCTTGAGAAATATTAAGAGTTCTACATTTTCTCTTTGTAGTATTTTATATTCACTTCATGGAGTAATTCTCTTTTGAGTTGGGATTAATGATGAAACTTGATATATTATTATAATGAAATTTTTGATATTTTATTATTCTTGAGTGAGAGTATTTCTTTTCAAGTTCTTACATCAAAGTATTAGATATATATTACTCAACTTTATCATGTGTATATATTTACATTATAATATTTCTTGCTAATTTTTGTTATCGAAAGAAATAAAAATTAAATGGGGATAGTGATAACTAAATATATTATCATGCTAATTTGAGGTAATTATATTTAATCACTTAAAATTCTTTATCTTGATTTTAAGTTTTTCATTCGAAAGAAGAAAATCATTTAACCAAGTTATGGGATTTGACGAAAGCTAATCGAAAGAGGTTTTTGTTCATATGATGTACTCATTAAAGATAAGTATTTTCTATTTTAATACTACAAGTTTATTATTTAATTATGCTAATCGAAAGAGGCATAATTGAATGAGAAAACTTTAGTAGAAATATTAATTTTCTATCTCTATTGGAGTTTGATATGTATAATAGAAAATGAGGTATTTAAACTCCATTATAATTTTATATCAAGTGAACTCATGAAACCCAACTCTTTTTATCAAAAATCAAAAACAAATTTTCTATCTTTCCAAGTAGATATAATTTCAACTCTTTTCACCCAAAAATTGACTCTCTTAAATAGTAGGATAGATAATACAAATTTGTAGCATAGATTCTCCAATCTCTGTGGGACGATATCTTGAACTATACTATAATTTGACAGGGAATGAGCAGAAATTCTTATATGCCCAGAGCTCGTCAAGTAGTAAGGTGAAGGCTTATACTTGTGCAGCTAAAGATGAAACAGTAAAGGAGGATGAAGAGAATAGGCTTTATCAATTTTTGATGGGTTTGAATGAAGCTTACATTGGTGTTAGGGGAAATATACTGAGGATGCTGCCTCTACCCTCCTTGGATACTACTTATAATATTCTCTTACAAGATGAGAATCAAAGGCATGTTCATACTACTTCTCAGTTTAGCCCTGAGTCAGCTTCTTTCAGTGTCAACACTAACAACTCCAACAAGACCTATAATCCACAGAGACAATACAACCAGAGAGTTAATTTTAATCAGTCTTGGTCCAATCAAAGAGGTTCCTCTAACCAAGCCAGATATAATCAAAGAAACAACAGTAACAATCAACCATTTTATAGATACTGCAAGAACTCTGGTCAACTCATTGAAAACTGCCTCAAGCTAAAGAACAAAAATTCTAACAATAATAATTTCCCTAACAATCCAAGTTATCATACACAATCAACCTAATACAACACAAAATAGATATCTAAGAGGAGGAAGGAGGACAACAATTAATGTTAGTATTAAGGTTGATAATTCTGGGGGTTCTTTTTTTTATGGTCCTGACACTGTTGGTTCAGTTGGCAATACAACATATCAAGGAGTGCAGATTCCAGGTTTGACACAAGAGCAATATGTTCAGCTGCTTGGTCTTCTTCAGCAAGCTATGTGTCAGACCAGAGCACTCAACCTACTCTCATGGGCTCTGCCCACTTTGCTGGTACTCTTATACCTAGCTTAGTAGATTCTAGCACTAGTTCTTACATGACGTCTCATTCCTTTACCATGACTTGGTTCATTAATTCTAGAGCTTCAAACCATATGACTTCCAATAAGGAAGTGTTTATTGATATCATCTCTTTACCTGTTCCTTTCCTAGTCACACTACCTAATGATTATAAGGTCAAAGTCACTTCAAAAGGATCCTTTGCACTCACTGATTCAATCACTTTACACAATGTACTTTACATTCCCTCATTCCAACTTCATCTATTCACTGTGCATAGACTGATTCACCAGCTGGGTTGCACAGTTCATTTCACTGCTGATTCTTGTTTTATGCAGGGCCATTCTCTGAGGAAGCCTCTGGAGCTTAGTAGACTTGACAATGGTCTCTTCAAGTTTCAGTGTCATAACATGGCTCCAACTACTAGAAATGGCACTTCCTCTCCTACTTGTTTTTCTGTTCCTTCCATTGTATATAATGATCGTCATTCCATTATTTGCAATAAGCGAGATTCCTCCAGTAATCTTAGGACTGCAAGTTCATTTCTTGTTGATGATAAATGTAATGCCAATTCTATGAATGATATCAATTTACTTTGGCATCAAAGGCTTGCACATACTTCTTTTGTTAGGTTAAAATGCATTTCAGCTATTTCTCCTACTCTATAATCTAGGCAATGTTTTTCATGCAATATTTGTCCAATGGCTAGACAGACCAAACTTCCCTTCCCTAACAGCTCCATTCAGTCAACTAAACCATTTCAATTGATTCACGGGGACCCTATCACAATTCCACATACTTTGAGGCAAGGTATTTCCTCACCATTGTCGATGACTTTACCAGATGTACTTAGACACACCACATGAATTTCTAAAAGTAATGCCTTCCCTACTAAGGGGTCATTTATTTTTATTAATATTAAGAGGTATGAATCTAAATGCACACCTTAATATTAAGATGTTGTTTTTAGATCTGAACACTGAATTATTAATACTGTTTATTTTTTAACACCTGCATGCCTGTAATTTATCTATATTAAAACTTAATAAATATAGCAATTTAATTAAAATAGAAATTGTAATATATTATATCAATAAAGTGTTAGACTAATCTAATCTATTTTTTTTAAATCATTACTTGATTAAATTTGTAGCAAAGATACTAATGGTTATTTAGTATTTGATTTTTTTTTTAATATATCAACTCCAAAAAAGATTATCAATTGAAATAATTTTTATAACAAAATGCATTTTAATTTATGTGTGCATTGATTATATGTTTGCAAGGAATATATGTTGGGTTATTCATGGAGCTTTGCTAACAAAACCGTCGATGTGTAGAGAAAAAGTGGCTTGAGCATTAACTGCCGAGATTCTCGTAGATGAAACATGAGCCATATTTAGCTCTTAATAGTTTACTGACTTGATTAAAGATCTGTTCAATTAATACCTATTTAGTTATGTTAAGTCTTTTAAAAAGAAAAAAAAATAAACACACTTAATGGGTTGAAATCTAGATTATTCATATTCAGACCCCGATTAAGTGCAAACAAATGAGGCCTAAAAGTCTTTGTTCTGATGGTGCAAACTCAATTCCACATTACTGTTCAGACCATCAGGTCTGATAATGCCTTAGAAATTGGGTTGAACAATTCAGCCATACAATTCTTTTCTGACCTTGGTATCATTCACAAAACATCTTGCCCTCATATCCCTCAACAAAATGGGGTAGTGGAAAGAAAATATAGGACATTACTTGAGGCTTGTAGGGCATTACTTTTTCAAGCCAACATGCCCCTCAAATTTTGGGGAGATTGCTTACTTTCTGCAACATACATCATCAATAGATTGCCCTTCAGGCTATTGAATAATAAAACCCATTTTGAACTATTATATGGCAAACCACCTACATATTCCTACATGAGAAGCTTTGGGTGTCTCTGCTATTCCATTGTTCCGATTCCTCAAAGAGACAAACTGCAACCTAGGGCAGTACCATGTATCTTTATTGGCTATCCATTTGCCAAGAAGGGTTATAAGCTTTACAATCTTAACACTAAGCAATGCTTTGTATCTAGAGATGTGGTCTTTCGTGAGTTTCATTTTCCTTTCGCTAACAAATTTTCTTCTGCCTCATCACCCTTTCCTTCTCCTCCCACATCATTTCCTTTAGTCCATGATGAACCACCACCTGACTACCAATTCTTTCCTTCACCTATTGATCCCTCTTTACCTTCTCATCCCTTACCTGCTGCTCCTCAGCATTCTCTTCTCTTTTCTCCTGTTCATTCTCATAATTTCCACATTAGTTCTTAGTCTGCCTCTCATTTAGCTTCTTCCCATAACTCCTCTCAACCTTCCTTATCCCCACCACTCAGAAAATCTTCCAGAACTCATAGTGTTCCTTCTTACCTTACTGATTATGAGTATCAGCTTCCTGCTTCTTTTACTTGCTTTTCTGAGTAGCATGTATGACTTGAGCCTAGTTCTTATTGGCAGTCAGCCCCTGTTCTAGTATGGCAAGATGCTATGAGGAAGGAGTTTGAGGTCTACTAAAAGACAAGAAGCCCATTGGCTCCAAGTGGGTATATGGGATTAAATAGAAGGCAAATGGTAGTGTTGAAATGTATAAAGCTAGGTTAGTTATAAGAGGGGACACTCAAGTAGAATGCATGGACTTTCATGTGACCTTTTCACCTGTTGTTAAGATGTCCACCATCAAAAGTCTCATTGTTGTTGCTGTCAAGAAACAATGGTCTTTATTCCAACTAGATATTAACAATGCATTTCTGTATGGGGATTTGGATGGGGAGGTTTACATGAAATTTCTCAAGGCTTGTCTGTTTCTCAACCTCCTAGTTCAGCTCCATTGGTATGTAGATTGAAAAAGTCTTTGTATGGTTTGAGACAGGCTTCTAGGCAATGGTATACCAAGATATCTCAAGCTATTTTTTCAAGGGGTTACAGGCACTCTCTTAATGATTACTCTCTATTTCTTAAGGGCACTCCAGAGGATATGGTCATCTTGGCTGTGTATGTAGATGACATTATCCTCGCATAAGACAACTTGACTGAAATTGATAGTTTGAAGAAGTTTCTGGATGATGCTTTCAGAATCAAGGATCTGGGTGCTTTACATTACTTCTTGGGTATGGAAATTACTCCTGTTTCTGGTGGTGTCCTCCTGAATCAAAAGAAATTTGTTTTTGATCTTCTCAAAGATTATGGGTGTTCTCATGTCACTTATGTTGTAAGTCCCCTTGATCTCAATATGAAACTCAAGGCTGGGGATGGTGCCTTATTGCCTAATCCAGAACATTACAGGAGCCTGATTGGTAAGTTGCTTTTTCTCACCAACACTCGACCAGACATTAGCTTTGGGGTACAACATCTGAGTTAGTTTTTCCAGGCTCCTAGGGTTCCTCATATGCTTACTCCTCAGCACATGCTGAGGTATCTTCAAGGGACTGCTGACCTTGGTTTGTTTTATTTCTCTACCTCTGATTTCTCAGTCAAAACCTACAGTGATAGTGACTGGGCAGCTTGTCCAGACACCAGGAGATCAGTTACTGGGTTTTGTATCTTTCTGAGTGATAGTTTGATTGGCTGGAAATCTAAAAAGCAGTATGTGGTGTCTCTGTCTTCAGCTGAAGCTGAATATAGAGCTCTTAGTAAGGTGGTAGCTGAGGTGGTCTGACCCTCTCGACTCCTCACTGATATTTTTGTACCTATCACTTATGCTGTCTCCATTTTTTATGATAATCAAGCAGCTATTCACATAGCTAAGAATCCTGTTTTCCATGAACGTACAAAGCACATAGAAGTTGATTGTAATTTTGTACGTGAAAAGCTTGGTCTTGGACTGCTACTGCTTCTTCATGTTACAACCTCTAATCAGCTTGCAAATATCCTGACAAAGCCTTTGCCAGGGGTTCAACATCATACTTTGTTGTCCAAGTTGAAGGTGTTATCTCCCTCCAACTTGAGGGGGGGGGGGGGGGGGGTGTTGGACTATCAGAATATTTGGCCTCGGCTCCTAAGAGGAATACAACTTGATGATCTTATATTTATGTATGGATTGCATTTGTATAGCTGCATATAGTCTGTATCTTGTATAGTTTATAGTTGGTAGTTAGTAGTTACCTTAATCTGTTTTGTTTTGTAATTTTGGGCTAAAGCCCGGTTATAAAGTTGGACCTATAGTGGAAGTATAAATAGATATGGGCACACACTCCATTGCTTTGTTTTAATGATCAAAAACAATATACTACTAGATTAGTTGCAGTAATAATAAATGAAGGAGTTCTAGTAGAAAAACCAGTATATTACTCGTAAGTATTAAGCTTCTTAGAGGTGTCGAGCACAATTAAGAGGCCAAAGCATGCACTAATTGACCTTTGATTCTTTTATTAATGAATTCTTGAAATGTAATCAAGTACTACACACTCTCTAAAGTCACAAGCACGGGAAATTACTGCTCTGTAATGATTCACCTCCGCTATTGAATAAAATCAAGACGTAGCTAAAAAGAGGTTGGCGATATTTGAATGGAACTGGATAACTTCTATTTCAAGATGGCGTTAATCTAAGGAGAGAAGGATAAGATCACTATTTAATATAGTTAAGATAATTTACTCTTATAGTAGTATTATATCTATTCCTATACCTATGCTGTAAGGTAACAAACTACAAGGATTAAGTAAATTGAAAGGTGGTAAGATAGGATAAGGATGAAATGTGAATTAAAGATGAGAGATATAGGATATTAATTAATAATTATATTCCTCCTAGGCTGGCAGCTGTTTAAGCTGATTATTATTGTGCCCCTTGTTTTAAGGAAAGTTGATTAATTAAGTAAAAGAAACTTAAAGAAGATGCGCGAAGTGGAGTACATTGCTTTTGATGAGTTAATAATTCTGAATTTGGTTTCCTTTTACTTAATCTAATTGGTGTCATGTTTATCCCGACAAGTCAAGCTCATGTTTCCTATCTTCCAACTTGCTAAATTATACTCCCTCCATCCCATTTTAGTTGTCACTTTCACCTTTTGCACCCCATTATAAAAATCAATAAATAAAGTACTACTAATATTTTACTATATTACTCCTATTTAATATATGACTATTAATTTTTTTTTGAGAACACCTTTAAAAATTAAGGGTATACTTGGAAAGAATGAGCAAAAAATGTCTTGAAATCCTAAAGCGTCAACTAATTTGGGACAAACAAATCTTGCTAAAGCGTCGTCTAATTTGGGACGGAGGGAGTACTATGCTAAATTTTAAGTGAGCCAACAATGTATAATGTTTTTAATACCATCAGGTTAATTAATTTAATCGAAAAAGTTAACTATTAATTACAAGTTTGATAATTATAACACGCGTGCTATTAGTATTGTTAAACTGCACTGATAGTACAAAAGTTCTTCACCCTTTATTTGGTGTATGCAACTCAAAATTTATATAAAACAGCTAGTAACTATTGGATTAAAAGCCAAATTATAGGCTAATCAGAATCATCTCTTTGATTATGTACGTTTTAATTATATATTAGTACAAAAATGTTACATTAATGTGATCAAGGTATCTTTTATCATGTGGGACGTACATATATAATATTAACTGTCCACCTTGTTCAATCCCTTCCTTTGCCATTCAAAAGTATACGCTTTTGATCTGGTTGTCCTAGTTTAGTAATATACTATCCACAAAATCAGATTTTAATCACCTTTTAGTTCCATATAATTTTGCCGAATCATTTGCTTCAAATCAATGCCTTTGTTATTGACAGATACTATGCCACTAAGACAAGACCTGCATATACGATAGATCCAGAGTATTTCCAAGAACAAAGGATGTTAAACAATTTTCACAAAGTACTAGTAGTTACAAACATTAATTTACAAAGTTACCGTGGTTAATCTTTATGTTCCTTTCTGACAATACCCAAATTTTACTATAGTTAGGAAATGATCATCACACGCTACTTCCGTTTCTATACATGCCAGCTACCTGTAAATTAAACCAGAAATGGATAGGGATTTGTGTGATTGTGTCTTTAGATTTGTGATGAATGATCAATGTACGTCACACATCCAAGACCTGTAACAGTTATGCATGAAGGAATATAATGCACACAAATCTATACTAAATGGATAAGGTATAATTATAAATCAAAACTTACTTCTTGTTCTCCTTAACAGAAGCGGTTGATTCTGATCACATCTGGAATTGCAGAAGCAGTTGATTTTGACCACGGTTGGAACTACTGACCGTCGGTTTTGCCATAGTTAAAATACTAATTAATTTTATAGAGAGAACAGCGGAAAAGTATTTTTTTTTGTATTGACAATGTAAAAATTATTTATACAATCAGATTACTTATAAATTAATCATAATTAACCATTTGTAATAATTATTAAGTAATTAGTAACTTGCTAAAATAATAACCTACTATCTCTTGATAGAAAAAATTCTGTTATCGCAGGTTAAACAATAGTAATGGTGTAACAGAACCTTTATATTTGCCCGTATATCTCACTTAAATCCTCCATCTAATGAATGAAGATGGTCACTCCTAGTGCTAACCGACTTTGTTCCTGTTGTAATATACTACCCACTGTCTTCTTCCATTCTTTCCAATCCCTAGCTGGTCACCTCACTCTCCCAATCTCTATAAATTCTTATTTAATTAGTTATTATTTTATTTATTTATTTCGTTTGTCCTTACCCAATATATTCGCGCACCAATGAGTGGCCAAGATTAACTAATCAGCTCTTGTTATTTCTCTACATATCCACAATTTACGCCGTAATTTGAGCACTAATCTAGGTTGGTTACTACTACTAAAATGATGCCCTAGGCTTCCATTACACCATATGCTAATGTCACATTCCACGGACTAACCCACAAACTTCCTGTAAATTCTGAATAAGACATTTTTACTCGCATGTGATATTTATTCGAATTATACTAATCTACTGTGGTTAATGGTCCAATAGGGTGAACGTTTACACAGTAATAATAATAATCTATTAGCAAAGCATCAATATCCATTAGTGGTTAAATGAATTATTAGTCCGTTAATTCACTCATTTAACTATCATGAATTTGTACAATCCCACTCATGCATTGTGACACCAGATTCATTTGAATCCATACTTTCATTGTGAAACATGAATTTATGTATAAAAATTTATTAAAATTGCTAGAAAAAGTAGGTTTGAGGTCACCTTTTAAAACTATGACTAGTTCAGCTTTAAAGATTGAACACATCAAGATCATATCGGAGATGCGTCTCATGTTACATCACTGGTTCAATGCAAAATTCAACGAACGTGCCAAAATAATGCAAGTTTAAACGGATGGCGCATGTGATAATTTTGGCTAAAGAAGTGAACCTACTGTTGGAAATTGGATTCGGGACACCCATGTGGGTCAATCCGGATCCATGTCAAGATAATTATAATATATAATTTGTTATATATTTACTAATTATACATATAAAAAGAAAAGGGAGAAAAGTCATGTCTATTGAAGGAAAAGTCTGAAAATTTGTGTATTTTCACATAAATAAAAAAGGAGTCCTATTAGGAACTCCCTAACATAATTGAAGTTACTTTTTCTTCTGGGAAGAAAACTGAGTCTTCCTCTTCAGACAAAAGAAACACTTCCTCTACTTCTCCTTCACAAGTAGAAAACCCTCTTCTTCAAGAAAAGAACTACGATGGTAGATTCCCGAGAAGAACATAGGTGATCTTTGATGTTTGGCATTTTATGCCTATATTTTCTTAATATTTCCTCACGTTTGAGTATTTTATTCGCCCGTTTTCTAGTTAATGAATGTGTTTGCACTGATTTTGTGTCGTATGATTGTAGGTTGTTATGAAGTGCAATTGGAGCTTTAAAGAGCATGATCGAGCAAGAAAAGATTGGATTTGGATTGAGGATTGGATCGAACATATGAAGGCACAACGCGACGCGAGCTGCAGACGAAGGAAGCAGGAAAATGGCCTGGCGCTATAGGTGGCGCGGGGCGCCCCCAAAAGCGCCCAGCCTTCTGGCGCGGTTACTGGCGCGGGGCGCCCCAAAAGCGCCCAAGATTTGACGGGTTCTGCTTGTGTGCGCGCGTTCCGAGGCGCGGGGCGCCAGCTTCAGTGTCCCTGGAGCGTTTTTGGACTTCCTATTTCGTCTAGGCTTAGGTGTAACTTATTACTAGGCCTTTGTAAACCCTATAAATACTCTTTTACTTCGTTTTTGAAGGGAGTTCAGACCTTGGAGCAAGTTTTGGAGGAGAGGGGAGGAGCCCTAGATGTCTTCTAACAAGTTCTTTCTCTCTTTCTCTTATTCTTCTCCTTAATTCTATAGTTTGTTCGTTCTAGGGTTAGAGTAAATACATGAAGGTTGATGTTTGAAAGTTGATTTCTATTTATTGATTTACCATTACGGATTGTTTATTCTTTCTTGATCATAATTGTTTGATTATTGAGGCCTGAAAATTGAACACTATCTATGGTTTTCAGATTGAACTCGAAAGAGGGAATTTATGAACGCAATAAGAAAGAGTAGAGCTAGATTGTGAACCCGGGCATCGGGGAACCAATTTGTGAGTAGGATACATATATACTTGCTTGCCTAGCTTAACTAATCACAGGATTCGTTAATGCGTGCACGTGATTCAACCCATAGACATATAGGGATTGGAGTAGCCTGCATAGACCGTTAAGAATCGAAAGGTTTTCACGGGTACATTTAACCTGTAGTTAGCAATCTAGGAAATCAAGAAGTAGAATCAACTGGAAAACTCAACTGGATTGTTCGTAACTCTGACCCTGGATCGTTTCTTCTTTATTGATAACAACTATAGTCTGCTCTCGAATACTTGATTTCAGTTACTTGTTTTAATTATTGCATTTAGTTAGTAAAAATCTCAACCATTGGAAAAAGATCCCTGAATAGTTCTTAGGAAATTGTTTGCTAGAATTCAGTCTGAATAGTCCTCGTGGGAACGATACTCTACTTATCACTTTATTACTTGTCGACCACGTATACTTGCGTGTGCGTTGGGAGCAACAATCTTCTACCATTTGAAACATCTTCTGTAACAGGTACGACTTAGGCTGTGGCTAAATCTTTACAATTCGTGTGTTAATTACATGTGATTGTATTGCTGACTAGTGAAACAAATACGGTTAATCTCTGGGCGAATTGTATGTTCTTGGATTGTGTATAATCCTTCATTGGTATCAGAGCCATGTTATTTATTTCCTAGATAAGAATCACGGTTATGAATAAAGTGATTCATTATTTGACTAGCCGTGAAGTAAAACGCATCATTTTAAATTGTTTTGGTTTGCGTTTTTTTTCGACTGCCTGTCCTCGAAGTAACTAAAGATGAAGAAAATTCTATCTAATAACGCACTGCCTGGTTTAAAGTTCTTGGAGAAGTTAGGTTTGAACCATTGTTGGTCTGGATCATTACATTACCAAAAGCCACGTTTCTCTAAAATTTATTTTATTTGGTAATGTTGCTAAATGGACAAATCATAGTGTTTTGTTGAAAGTGTCCAGGCAAACCAATGTTGCACCGGTTCATCTATGGATGAAACGTTTTTTTAGGGTGATGGAGATACACTGTTGTTTTTTTTAATACAACAATACTCTTCACTTCTGATTTTCTCTCGCTTTTTTAAATGGGCATACGCGAATAAGGAAATCTATTTGTTTGGTTTTCACTATGAAATAAAATTTTGTTCATAAGGAATACTAATCTATATGGTGTATGAATTTTCTAGAAATTTTTTTTGTATAAGTTAAAAAAAAAAAAAAAGGAATTGAAAACAACCATGGCATATTGTATGTAGGATTAAGATCCTCAACAGATCGTTGTTTTTTGTCTTTTCTCTTGAGGGAGGAATTAAAATACCCACCTGAAAGGGTACTAGTCGCCACTTTGTTGCGAATATTTTTTTTCCAGAAAGTTTGCTTGACAAATTTCATAAATAACGTCTTTGGATAGAGAAACATATGTTGTTTCTACTTTTTTTTAAACCAAGAATGAGAAAATATTGGAGAATATGTGTGCTGCATTACAAGTTCAAAGATGAATATTTACTGAAAATATCAGGAAAATTAAAGTATTAACTTTTCTTTACTTGAACTGAATATTGATCAAAGATAGTTCATATTTAATTCAAATGGGAATAAATTTGTCCTACGTGGGATTATGAATTGTATGTGTTTACAAAACCCTTAGTAATTTAACCTTGTGGTCACGTGTAACAAGTCCCAACCAAGAAGCAATCTTTGTGCTTGTGTTCCATGATACAGTTTACCATGTCTTTTCTCATAGAGGCACCTTGTAAAATTTGTGTCAAGAATGGATGTTTTTTTTTTATAACTAAGAGGCATCATGAACTAATAATACCACTAGAAGTGTGTATTTGCTTTGAAACTTAAGAACAAGAGAATCTAACAATATGTGTTGGATTACAATTCTTAAATCAAACAATCAAAACCAAACAGTAGAACTTTGTGTTCTCTGCAATAGAACTTTCTTGGTTGTCATTCCATTTCAATTAGATTTGGAACAATGAGTACTTTCTTTTCTTTAAAATAAAGGAACAGAAAGGAAAAGATTATTCTTGGAGAGAAAAAGGTTTGATGACGTAAAAGCATTTCACTTTGTGTTGAGGGATGAAGATTCCCTTCTTTAGTTTTTTTTCTTTGGTAAAGCCTTTCATAAACAAATATGTTTATTTTTTTGGATCATTTATCATGAATACGCTAGCTGCAACTAATTTGATAATGTGGAAGAGTAAACTGTTTACCCCTTCCTATTACATGATCTTGTTCACGTTGCAAGTACATGTGTGTATGTACAAATATTCATGTGTGCAGTGACAAATATTCATGTATTCCTTGGGAAAAGTTCTAAATTGTTTAGAACTCTAATAGTTACCCACAGGGAATAAGAACTAATATGAAAACATGTGTTGTTGTTGATAATTCTTTCCAGCTCGGAAGTTTTCTGTATTTGCTATGGAAAAAGTTATGGAAAATTCATGGTCCATTTATTTTGTGTATTTGTCTACATGACATTTAGCTTTAATGATCCATGTTATTTTTTTGTTAGTTAGTCTTGAATCTGCGTAATTTAAGACAAATTCCTTAAATAGTTGATTATGTTAGATTTATGGAATATTAGAAAGCGGATGGTGATTGGGAACATAGTTAACTTTCGATTCCAGATCTAATGTGAAATAAATATTAACATAGTTAAGTTATTTCAAGGATTAGTACGTATATGAATTTTAGGCTCTAAGAAAGTACATAGTTGTCTCAAATAGTTTATACTAGTTTATATCAATATGCCAACTGCTGCTAGAATATTGTCCCAAGCATAACAAAAGTGTTAGCAGTGACAATAAAATTCAGTATGTCCTAAAAGAGCAAGAGGCTCTTGAGACTCTAGATATATCTATGACGTCTCCTAAAAATAGCATTACATTCCATTGTAGTTAGTACGCTATGACATCTGTGATCCAAATTATGAAATTATTTTAAGTCAGTTACTTATATTCATATAAGTTATGGATAGATGAAAACTCAATGCTTTTTTACTCTTGAGTTTGTGTTGCTTTTGTACATAAACCACTTTTCCCACACGGAAAATTAGTTCCAAGGGGAAGGGAGTGTATCTTATAATACTCTATGTAGTCCAGGGTTTATATGTTCATAAGTGAACGATACAATAGTGGCACTGTAACTAAATTTGGATCACATGATGTTACATTCTTAGAGAATGTCTTATCCTAAGTAGGGTGAGATAGGTCAGACTTGTCTCTTCATAAAACTGGGAACCAGATTGCTTCCGCTATTAACATTAAATGAATTTAAGTGGGAGTCATATTTGGTGATATTGGATTTGTTCTAAACTAGCACCAATATGTCATCCAAATAGAATTCATTTTAATATTTGTTGGTCCCAGTGGGAGTAACTATCAATTGATAAATCAATTTTATCAATCTCAACCTCGACGAATGAGTCGCCTACGTAATCCCCATCGTCGATTTGAGATCGAAGGGGAAGCATATATAGTTACTCCGTACGATGAATAAGAGCAACAAAAGGTAAATGAGGCTCTTAAATACCCTGCTAAGGATAAGTACCTAGAACAATGGAACATGAAATGGAGTTAGTGAAACCAAACCAAGAGTTGGAATTGGTTGATCTACTAATGGGTCATAGCATCGTTGAGAACAAAGGGGTTCTCAAAATACGCGAAAGTCTTAATGTAGTATCCAAAAAAATATGGGTGAATCCTTGAAGTTCGGATTTCAAGAGATCGTTCGAAGAGATTGTTGTCTCTTTCAGAAAAATCTTATATTAAAAAATTTTTTTGAACGATTTAATATGCAATAGTGCAAACCCATTAATACTCCTATTTATAGAGGTGAAGTTTCTAGTGGGAGGATGTGTCCTCGTGAATCCACAAGGATATGATATGAAAAGGAATACTGAAAAGCAGTTAAAGGATACTGAGGTATCTTAAAGGCATACTTACGATGATTAAGAAGGAGATTTAGATAAGAGAAAATCTAAATCTGAGTATGTCCTTCTTTGCTAAACAAAGCAATGTGTATATTGTTTGAGTAGCAAGAAACAATCATCGGCCTTATTTATAAAGAAAGCTGAATTTATAGCGCTTCCAGCAACTGTGCAAAGCTGTTTGGCTTAAATGTCTTTATGATAAATTTGGGTGTGTTGGATAGCGTGCTATTGAATTATTGACAATCAAGTGTGATAGTCAAGTCTCAATAGCTTATACAAAAGTCCCATGTATCATTCGAAGACAAACCATATTGATATAAGTATAATTTCCTTAGAGACATAGTTGTACATAGAAAAGTGAACATGAAATACATCTCGACGCATTATACAATAGCAGATCCGATAGTGAAACCCATAGAATTTGATGCTTATGAATGATATGTGAGGTCATCGGGTTTGCGTAGATGTCGATGTATTTATATCTTAATTTTCCCAAGCATGTTCACATAAAATTGCATTATTGAAGTTAATGTAGTTTAAGCCTAAATTTCTAGTTATTGGTTCATATACATAGAATGATTTTATGTTTAGTACATAAATTTGAAGTATGTCGGACAAATAAAAAGATTGGCCTATTCACACAGGCAATCGCCTCTATTGTCTAGGTGACTAAGAGAGATGAGACAGTTTTAAACTTATTATTATCAGAAGTGATAATAATAGAGAGCTAGCTAGAAGTTTATAATGTGAATGTCGTTTGAATTATGGTTAAATATGACAGTTTGTCTTAATGCCAGATGTGAGTTCTAATGGATAAATGTATGAGTAGATGTGTGAACTCAAAGTTAGATATGAGTTGTCTGAACTATCATCTGCACAGTATTTTTTATTTGTGAAAGACATACGCTCCACGGGAAAGGAGTCAATACTGTGATACGTGATTCATACCATGTGTGCATAAAGTGACCTATGGGCGATACAAGTTTAATCTCTTCTTGCTTATCGTGTGAAGCCCTGGAAATTATAAGTTTTTTTTCTTTGTACCCTCATGACTTTGATCAGTTTCTCGAGATTCAATTTGGTGTTTGCTATCTTAGAGTGTTGCCAAGAGATCATGGATGATTCGGTCTGGCGGGACATTTCTAGAAAAACAAGTTAAATTGAGATTAAGAGATTCATGAGATGAGGAAGTTCATTAATGAGCATTATCACATTAATTGTGTTCATTGGTCGACCCATTATGTTTGTCTTTGGGACAAGAACATAATCACATAATGATGAACTCAAATTAATACAAAGAGATTATGAGAGATGCGAATGTGATAAATGATCTAGGGTACTGCATACTACAATCTACTCCAAGATTCCGTTAATCGAGATGCTATATATTCCTAACAGATGTATAGCAATTAAGCTCTCGAAGTATGCACTGGTCACACGGTCTAGTCGTTATGTATGGATGTTACAGAATGGGAATGAGAGTTGGCCCACTATGTGTGAGTGGGAGATGTTGAAAATTGGATTCGGGGCACCCATGTGGGTCAACCCGGATCCATGTCAAGATAATTATAATATATAATTTGTTATATATTTACTAATTATACATATAAAAAGAAAAGGGAGAAAAGTCATGTCTATTGAAGGAAAAGTCTGAAGATTTGTGTATTTTCACATAAATAAAAAAGGAGTCCTATTAGGAACTCCCTAACATAATTGAACGTTACTTTTTCTTCTGGGAAACTGAGTCTTCCTCTTCAGACAAAAGAAACACTTCCTTTACTTCTCCTTCACAAGTAGAAAACTCTCTTCTTCAAGAAAAGAACTACGATGGTAGATTCCCGAGAAGAACATAGGTGATCTTCTATCATTTGGAACATCTTCTGTAACAGGTACGACTTAGACTGTGGCTAAATCTTTACAATTCGTGTGTTAATTACATGTGATTGTATTGCTGACTAATGAAACAAATACGGTTAATTTCTGGGCGAATTGTATGTTCTTGGATTGTGTATAATCCTTCACCTACATTTTCCTCGTGGGAGAAGATCAGTATATGTAGTCATATGCTTATTGGAAGTCCACAACGAGGGGCTGTTTATTCTTTAATTTGCTATATTGGAAGGCAAGCCCTTAATTAGCACCATAATCCTTTGTATCAGAAGAGAGAGAGAGAGAATCCCAAACTATTGGTCAGTGAAAAGTCTTGAACAACATAAAGAAAAACTAATCTCCATGCTTGAAAGCAAAAAATCTTCAAGAAAATAGAGAGAG
The DNA here is from genome assembly GCA_037355625.1 of Petunia x hybrida. Lineage (NCBI taxonomy): Eukaryota > Viridiplantae > Streptophyta > Magnoliopsida > Solanales > Solanaceae > Petunia > Petunia x hybrida. The sequence goes on along the minus strand of JBBBVM010000059.1, from coordinate 7,046,711 downwards.
AGAGTGAGTGAGTCCCAAACTATTGGTCAGTGGAAAGTCTTAAACAACATAAAGAAATACTAATCTCCATGCTTGAAAGCAAAAAATCTTCAAGAAAATACGTAGCAAATATAGGGCTATGTGTACCATTCATACGTCTAGAATAATCAAAGATTCTGTGGGTCAATCGCGATTAATTTAAGAGTAATGTCAGAATTGGTACAATACTGAGTCACCATTTTAAACTTGCTATAAAAATTGTCATTCCAAAAGTTCACTTCAATTAAGGGTGCTCATCGTATCATTACTCGACTTGTGGTACGTGGATGGTTGACAAGTAGGTTGTGGCATTATACTCCCAACATTTCCTTCATTTCAAATCTTCCCACTTCTTTCGAGCAAATTTGCTAGCTGTCCTTTCCTCTGGTAAAATATTATTACTAGTGTCTTCAAAGCTTTTAGCACATGGTCACCCAACGAAATATTACTAACAATATTTTGGTCTTCCTCTGCAGGAACCATTTAGTAAAAACTTTTTCCACAATTAACAATGAAGTTCTTTCGGGACGTGTCGATATTTTATGGCCATGCATCTGTGTAATACAATAAAGAACAATAATAACATAATTAATGTTTTCTGAAAAACCAAATCAAAAAAGTTCTATGTTAGTCCCTCAGGTGTCCTAGATCCAAAGACAATGGTCTGTGGAAGCTTTTTTAGGTAGCTGCAATGCATCTTCTTTTAATGGTGGTGGTGGTCCTTGCTAGCTAAGATTATATTGATGTGCTAATTTAATATTGTATTAATAATTCAGGACATCAGTCGCCAGACACCCTTTAAATTCCTCCAATAGTACACCAGGCCAACCCAACCCAACAAATTACATCGTACTTGTTTATAATTACATATTAAATCACACCGATGTGTAAAATTCTTTTACACTATGGTGTAAAGGTAGACCACAGTAAATAGTTTTAATGTTGCATTGGTTGGTAATGGTCTACAAAAAAATACGCATATTTTCTTTAGACAAGGATAGGCTTGTAACATTAGGTTTTGGATCTGAATGGCGGAGATGAGTTCACTGGTTCTATATCAACTTTAGCTAGCAGCTTGTCCACTCATAATAGCCTGGTTTTTTTACATTCTATTCTTAGGCTTTATATCACTTTCTTTACCTTCTATTCTAGGCTTTATATCACTTTCTTTACATTTCTATTCTAATGGTTTGTGGGTCAACAGGTTGGGCTACACTCATGGGCTAAATGACCAACTTAATCGTTTTTGCACTAAATAATGATGAAAAGATTTGGAATTCGTAGAGAACTCATTTCATTGGGATGGCCTGCTTTTACATTGCCATTTAAAGCTAGCGTAGCGTAATAAGTTGGTATTTTACCAACTTAAAGATTATTTTAAACCTTTATTTTTGAATTCAAAGGCAACATTTAGTGTTATTGACGTCGTGTATTGCTTAGTTTCAGGTTATAATGAATTCGCATGAACATTAGTTGAAGATTGAAGCTAAAGAGCAAGAATTGGAGCCAAAGTGTGAGAAGTAAGCCATCAGGAAGAGGCGGCCCGCCTGTTTGACAGGGTTGGAGCGCTTAAACAAACTATAGAGAGTGGAACAATTGGCTTCAGGAAGAGGCGCCCCGCTTGTTTGACAGAGGCGGAGCACCTAGTTGAACTTCAGAGAGTTCAATATTTTGAACCCAGCAAGAGGCGGACCGCCTGTTTCTCTGTGTCTGCAATTTTTTTCCTTTGTATAAATAGTAAAAGCTAGGGTTTTAACAAGACATTCCATATTACATTTTCAACTCGTTTTGAGGCGATTTTGGGAGCCAAGTAGGAGTCTTAACATCAATTTGTAAGCTTCTTAACTTGTATCTTTGAATCTTGATTCATATATCAATTCAAGATCTATGTTTGAAATCATTTCATCATTTCATTACATTTTGATTGCTTTGATTCAAACCCCAATTATGAGTAGCTAAACTCATAACTAGAAGTGTAAATATGCTATAGTGATAGAAAATCAATGGGTGTTGTTCCATTTTACTAACTATAACATAAGTAACAATTATCCAACTCCCCATTACAATAACATCAAAATTTCAATATCCATGATATTTGGAGTTTCTTGTCTACTTTGCTAATTAAAGAATCGGGAGAGATTAACTAGTGTAGAATAGTGGAGTCGGTGAGGATTTGGACTGATAGGCTATTTTTATAGACTAACCCATCTAAAAGGAGTTACACTCGGAAGATGTCTCCTTTCCTTAAGTCCTTGAGTAGTGCTTTAAGCATTCAACTAAGGCTTTGACGAGGGTTAAGATAGATCTCTTATAGGCCGAAAGGATTCTAGAGATCATATTAGGAAGACTCGACCATAATTATACTTATATTGGGAAGGTGAAGCGAAGACACCCGTTGAATGGAAATCACTATTAGTCGTTTACACCCCTAGTCTCGTAATATAGAATCAATTTACTTGCTTAATTTCATATGCATTGTAGTTAATGATAAGTTACATCAGAAAAACTCCATTTCTAGGACTCCATACTAAGTTCCATTTGAATTTCTATTTGCAACTCTATTACTCCGCAAGCTAGTTCCTTAGGGATATCGACCCCGACTCACATCGGGTATTATACTTTGACGACTGTCCCTCCCCATTAATGGTGTAGAATTGAGTGTGGATCAAATTTTGGCACCGTTGCCGGGGAACTATGACAACGCTCAACACACACCTCGAATTAAGGTATGAACGGTCATCGCAATATAATTTACCCAACTAGGAGTCGGGGTCGAATCCACAAGGAACAAAGTGATGCGATCAAAGTAGTGGAGGAACTAAACCTATTTGACTAAGCCAAACTAGGATAACGAGGTGATGGAACGATATTAACTACTACAAACTACACTAGGAAAGCAAGTAAATATGATCTATGGCCTTCTCGCAACCAAGGAAAACAAATTTTGAGCCTAGGATACAATAATAGCACGGGGTTTATATAATATGGCCGAGTCATTCTAATGTAATCCCTGGAATCCTTCCGGCCTAGAAGGGATTTACCTCAACGGCGCTCGTCAAAGCCATGGTGGTCGAGGAATCGTAAGTATCTCAGCGCAACTCCACTCTTCTCCGAATGGCTGTGCGATGGTTGCACGGGGTTTATATAATATGGCCGAGTCATTCTAATGTAATCCCTGGAATCCTTCCGGCCTAGAAGGGATTTACCTCAACGGCGCTCGTCAAAGCCATGGTTGAGCTTATAAAGCACTACCCATTACCCGAGGAAAGAAGACCTCTTCCGAGCGTAACTTCTTTTAGATGAGTTAGTCTATGAAATAGCCTATCAACTCAAATCCTCGCTAGCTTCACTATTCTACGCTAACTAATCTCTCCCGAGTCTTTAATTAGCAAAGTAGACGGGCAACTCAAGTGTCGCGAGCACAAGAGTCAAACAATCAAAACGATGGAAGCTAGACAATCAAAACCCAACAATATAAATTCCTAGTCATGACTCATTCATATATTCATGTCCAAAATCATATCAATTAATAACACAAATAGCCATGAAATATATTCACAAAATCAATTCTTCAATAACATCAACAACACCCAATATATTCAATACAAAACATGAAAGTAAAGAAAGGAGTACTAATGGTTGAGAATTTCTCAATGGGTTGCTCCAAATCTTCACCCTCTTGGTGTTCTTGTTGATGGATCCTTGCTCCAAGATTGGAAAATTGGCCAAAAGATATGTAAACTATGATAAAACTATCTATTTGTAGTCCCAAAGCAATTACAATATTTTTCCCAAAATTATCCCTAAGTTAAAACAATGAAATAGCTGAATTTTCATCCCGTAGCCACCCTGGTACGAACGTTCACCAGATAGCCACTTTTTCGCAGCTCAGCTGAGTCACTGTTTCACTCATAGCCACTTTTCTGCTGCGTTTTTGACAGACTAGTCAGTTTTCTTCTTTTTCTTCAACTAGATTTCTTTTTGACTTGTTTTTTCCATAACTCTTCTCCAACATATTCAACCTATAAAATGCAACAAAACCATAATAAGTGCACTTATTTCGTCAATTTAACACAACAATAGCTCAAGTACAAGTATGTAATGTGTGGTATTTTAGCCACACATCACACCCCCAAACTTAAACTATTGATTGTCCTCAAGCAAAGCACACACAACTAAATTCCAAATTGCATTTCAATCTATTCATGCACCTTTTTACTAAAGCCATTACAAGTCAAAAACACTTTTAAGTTAACAACAAATGGCATTGGTTGGTACCAACAATTAAGCCAAGCCATGTGAGCATAACTTTCATATATACAAAACACCAAAGAAGGCATACATGCCATGACACAAGATTTTCAAAGTTTGTCTCTTCGTCACAAGAGTTTACTTCTTTGCTTTACTCACCTCAATTGAAAAGTGAAACACAAGTCCTCAACTCAACTTCACAAGTGCCCTCACCACTCAAGAGAATATCCCAACCACAAAAATGCAATGACAACACAAATGGGATTAATAATAGGAAGAATTCACTCACTCTCTCAAAAGAAGTTCATCATGCACGCTAAAGATCCATAAGCTTGCCCTTTGTGTACCTCTCCACTAATGTAGGAGTGCTTAATCCGAAATCAATTAGGACTTTGTTAGGGTTGTAATGTAGGCTTTTGGTTAAAGGTGGGGTAAAATTTGGGCAAATAGTGACTACACACCTCCTTGAGCACTACACCATACAAAAATTTAAGGCACACTACATTTTTCTTGCACTTACACCTTGCTAAATCGAGGATTATACACTAGTCTTTCCCCTCTTTATTCATCAATTCTCTTTTTCTTCTTTTTCTTTCTTTTCTTTCACTTCTTTTTGTTTCTTTTCTCTTTCCTTTCTTTTTCTCTTTTTTTTTTTATTCAACTCACTTTTGTTGCTCTTTCTTTTCTTTTCTTTTCTTTTGATTTTCATTAACTTCCACACTTTCACCATAACTCGTGCCACCCCCAAACTTAGGCTTTTGCCTAAGTTGCACGTCTTTCAATGCACTCAAGGAGGTAGGGCCAAAAAGAGGGTCAGTGCTTTAAGCACTTAGAATTGGTCCCGGTTAATAATGTGGTTGCCAAAAGAAAGGATATTAAGCTCAAAGGGGTTGACTAAGGTTATAATGCAAGGGTAGGCTTTTTAGGTTACTAGCGGGCCAAAGAAAGCCTAAAATTATTTTTCAAGTCAAGCACCACCTAGGATTTCGCCTCGAAGCACACTTAGGGCAAGTTCTAGATCAGGAAGCACACACATGAACACACCAAAACCTCACCACACATGGCACAAGTAAAGCAAGGACAACAAGTATATTCAAGTCCCAATCAAGGCAATTAAGCATCCAAAGTTTACTCATAGCCTAATGAGAGCTAATTAGTGACATAAGAGTCAAAAGTTGAACTTAACGATCATAGCACAATTCACCAACTAAATTTTTCTATCCATTGTTCAAAACAAGCTCACATGACAAGGATTAAATAATGGTGGAACCAAACATGCCAAAAATTGGCCAAGGGGCAAAAACCCACAACTACTACTATACTACTATTGCTACTAATTAAATCCTAAAGATGCCCGGTTCGACACAATTACTTCCTTGGAGAAAAACCATGGCAAAGAAAAACCAAGGAGGTTATTTCAAAATTTTTGTACAAAAATGGTATTTACAATGAAAAGGGTTGTTCGGACCCAAATGGGGCTTTCACACCCAAGTGGGATGCCTACGTATCACACAAAGGTGAATCAGATAAAAGGAAGCAACATCCCAAGCGTAGTTCATGGAAGTACTTTTTGTTTTTGAAAGCTTTTCTCTTTTTTTTTTATAATAATATAATACTACCAATTTCATCAAGTCGAATAACATTATTCACAATTAAGACATAATATTATCCCAAAACAATTAAGCTCCTCCCCCCAACTTAAAATATTGCCTTGCCCTCAAGGCAACCAAACAAATGGAAAAGCAAAGTTTGAGGGGCTCCCTGAAAGGTTGTGTCTCTGAGGAATTGCCTTGTTACTTTCTGCTCCTTAAACTATTCAGATGCCTTTCATTTCCTTGTACTTGAGAAAGCTTCACCGTCCAGTGACCTCTTCTTGTATCAACTCTTCTTTCTTTCAATTCCAACTTTGAGCTTGATGTGTTTGCCGGTATTGATGTACCTAACTTCCCAAAAAAAAAAAATCCAAGGTTACTCAGACTTCACCTTAAAGCACTAAACAAACTGAACTTCCCACCATTACTCTAATCACACTAACACCGCATTGAGCACACCAGTAAAAGGAGCACAGGTTAACAGATGACTACCAGAAGCTCAAACAACACCAGGGGACCACAACTAAACATGGTTCAACAAAACAGGATAGGAATTAGGCAGCAAAGATTATAGTTTCCCCAATCGACATCTTAGTTTATGGAGTTTAGACCCAAAAATGTTGCTTAGTACCACAATTTAGTTTACAATTTAATAGCATCAGTACCAAGGAATTGCTCAAAACAGGCTCAGATCCACGCTTAAATATAAGTGTCCAGTAAGCAGCTCTAAACATTGCATATTTTTAACAAAAGACTTCAGCAATCTAAAACAAATGGGACACACTGTTCTCAGCACTGCGGGCATGCATTTTTAAGAAGAACTCAGCAACAGAATACATCCACTCCTAAGGAAGCAGAAAACTCAGTTGTCCAGCATGTTTTCAAGCATCCGCTAGATGACCCAAATTCAAGTTGTCGCACAAAGGTGGTCCAGCCTTATATTCCTCTTGTGGCTCACAAATCCGACGAGATAAGAATTTTTATACATTGGCAATCATAAACTGAGTAACCTAAACAACTTCACATAGCTCACAAATAAAAATTCAGCCTCCAAACATTGGTATCGCAGCTTCATTAAAATTTCTGAATTTTCATTTCGATCAAATGTCAAACCTAACACACAGTATGTGATTCCTTTATACAAACCCAAACATTTTCTCATTTATCAGCTTAAAAACAGCAGCCTTAACATATTGATTCAGATAAATAATTTAGACACGATCATAAAGTGAAGCAATTCATTGAGACAAATGATTAAACTACTTGCGAGCAGAGTAAAAACATTTGTATATCAACTAACCCAGGCAGTGAACAGAACTAAAGAATTAAGGGTACTCAGACTTCCCCTTGACTACTTCTCACTACCGTAGTACACGACACTAAATGACAATGCACAAAAGCAGCTTTGATTTAAGGTCCCTGGAAAGATGCACAACCATAGACAGATAGGAAGAATTATGAGGGTACTCAGACTTCCCCTCTTAACACTCAAAACATATTACAACCAAAAAAAGCACTTCCCAAATATCTGTGAGAAATAGAGCAACGCAATAACACTTTTCATAAGTAGCAGCATGACATAGGAAACCTGCCAAGGATAGTTAACTGGAATCATATAATATCAAAGCTATGACCAGCTTGCATATGAGCTTATACTGCAACAGTCCACCAGTAGCGAAAGAGAGGGACAGTTCAGAGAGAAACCTTGCACATAGCACTCGGTAATACACACACAAGTAGGTCTGAACCAGTCACATCCACGAGCCTACAATCACCATGGCCTATTCATTTTCATCACAAAGGCATCTTGGCCAACTAACCGTACATGATGACAACTCTAGGGATATATCAAAGAACTCACCAATGACTCGAAACCAAGTGTAAATAGCAACCAAGACAGAGGAATCATAATTTTAACAAGCCACAACTGTTCCAGATTAACTAAAATGGCCAGAACACCATTCAGGGCTGAAAGTCTCATTTAGGCATTAAACTTTTACAAAACACAGTCATTCACTCACGCATGCACCAAGAACAAATTCTGATTCGAAAAGTAACACCTGTAGCTTCACAATTAGTTGAATTCATAGAAAAACCAGACTGTTCGAGGTTCGTATTTCAGATACAGCACATGAAACTCGACTCTAAAGAACCCCTAACACACTGCCAAGCATAGGCAGAAGAATACAAATGACTCAGCTCGGCAAAAGATTTCAATTACACCTCCATTTCTTTAGCATATTTAAGGTAATACAAGAATTCAAACTCAAGTAACTGCTCAGTACACAAGAATTCAGGTGAAGAAACATCAAGATTTCACTGAAACATTTTGTCGAACACATAGAGTGCACGAACGAGATCGAGCAGATTCCAAAAACAATGGGTACATCAGACTTCCCCAATTTTTTTTAACAGAACCAGCACTCATAGATATACTCTCAACCAATCTCACCAATTCATCAATTAAGAAATTAATAGAGGGGAATCAACGGACTCAGGGTATGAGCTCTTTGTGACGGGCAGAAATTCAGCGAGGAGGAGAGAAGAAACAGAGAAATACCTTGGCATCGACGCGACTGGTAGCGTGTGACATGGTGAAAGGCAGCGGCAATCAATGGTGGTAATTGACGGGGATTGGGAAGGGGATGAGGAGAATTAAGGAGAGAGGATTCATACCTGAGTTGCTGTGATCGATGGCGGTGGTCGCAGCAGTGATGATCGACGGTGCTTGCTCAGAGTGGTGGCGTGGTGGGGTTCGTTTAAACACAGTGGTAGTGGAGTGGAGATGACAGTGAAATGGTTGGGGAGTTTATAACAGGGGAAGAGAATTTAAATGGAGATGAGAGAAGAGAGAGAATCCTTACCTGGTTGTCGCCGATACTGACGGTGAGTGGAGATCGGAGCTGATGGAAGGCGGAGTGGATCGGTGGACGAAGTTTGAGGGGCATCGGGATAGAGGATAAGGACTTTTGCTGTATCTGTTTGTTCCTCATTAGTCATTAGTTTTTGACTTTCCCTGGATAAAAGGAAATGCACCTACTGTATAATGAACTAACACTAAGAGGCGGACCGCCCATTTTGAGAGGCGGACCCCCCATCTCAAATTCCTTAGAGCTAATGCCATAATACTGAAGCAATTTTGTGCCTTTTTACACTGCTGTGACTGTCCAACTACTAAATTCCTGTCCAAATAAAGTCCAAAACCTGTGAAACTTGGTAGAATGATCAATAATAATAAAATAAACTAATCTATGGATTTAAAATATAAAAGTTAAACAAAATTTAAAAACGCTTGGGTTGCCTCCCAAGAAGCGCCGCATTTAACGTCGTGGCAAGACGGTACCCATGGTGCTTTTCTCTCCACTTGGTGAAGGTGAATTTTCTCCCCAACATCGCTTCCTGCTTTTTGTTATGCTCTTTAGGCGGGGGCACATATTTCCAAGATTGCGAAGCCGGATTCTTCATTTTGCACTTCTTCGCTTTCAAGTGGGGAATATCATTTTGCCTTCTTGGCGTAGCAAATTCAACAATGTACTCATTTTGCTCATCAACGCCAAAATTTTCCGAAGGTGCTTGTTCTTCCACTTTTATTGCTTCATCCACACATAGAGTTGAAAAGTGAAGTGAATGAGGTTCCAATTGTTTTAACATCAATGGAGCACCAAGCATGACATCCTGTTCTTCACATGTGCTAGAGTCTTCATCACAAGAGTTTTTCATTTCCGCTCTAGACTCCAACACACATTTCTTGTTCACGGCATCATCACCAAATATCTTGAAGATGTGATCACTTTCATGAGTTCCCATGATTTGATTTGTGCTCTCTTCCACAAATTCGCTCATTTCTAGCATATCATTCACTATTTCTTCATGTCGAGCCTTGGAGGCTTCAACCACTTCATGCACTAGAATGTTCAAGACACGAGCTTCAAGATCAAATTGGTTCACTCTTTGTCCTAGCTTTTCCTTTTCATGTTTGAGATCCCAACCTTCTACATTTAAGTCATGAAGGCATGCTTCATGGACTTTCATTTTTCGAGCTTGATCTCGGAGCCAAGCTCGGCTCACAATTTCTTCTTCATCCCAATTGTGCTTTTCTTCAATAATTCTTTCTTGATATTCAAGCACATCTTCAATGGAGGATTCTTCTTGGAACTCAACCTCATCTTCCATGTAAAACCTTTGTTGAGATTTGGCAACACCCTTAGCTTGTTGATCATCGAAAGTGTCAACCAATTGGCTCAATTGAGTCTCCAAGTTGTGAATTGCCAAGCCATTTTGATGGATCGTTTCGGCATTCTCACAATTATTTTTAAGTATTTGCTCCATCAAGTGTTCCAATCTTTCATTTTCATTGCATTCATCTTGCGAAGTCGATAGGTCCATCTCTTCTTGGAACTTCTCTTGGATGCCTTGCCACTCGGGTTCAAGCTCCATGCTCATGTTTGCATTTGCCCTATCAAACTCGTAAGAATCATTAGCATCATTATAAAAATCATTGGAAGAAGAATAAGGAATATTAGGACAACCGTCCCAATGGCCATTTTGACCCCCACACTCATGACATATGTCCCACTCAAAGGTTTGAGAAGGTGCACACAACTCGCTCCCGGAAACAATTTGACAATCTTGCCAATGGTGAGGTCTGCCACAATAAGGACAAGGATCACTCATGTATGGATTTTCAATATGGGACCAATTTTGGTTCCATGATGCCATTTCAAGATAGTTATCACTAATCTAAACTAACTAACTAATGCAAGTAAATTCTACACACAAACAAATATTTACAATTTACAAAGAACATTACTACTATTCACAATTTTAACAAAAGTTTGGAACTAAGCCAACTAGCTCAACTCCTCAAACCACTCTAATACGCCAATTGTTCCCCGGCAACGGCGCCAATTTTGACAACGCTCAACACACACCTCGAATTAAGGTATGAACGGTCATCGCAATATAATTTACCCAACTAGGAGTCGGGGTCGAATCCACAAGGAACAAAGTGATGCGATCAAAGTAGTGGAGGAACTAAACCTATTTGACTAAGCCAAACTAGGATAACGAGGTGATGGAACGATATTAACTACTACAAACTACACTAGGAAAGCAAGTAAATATGATCTATGGCCTTCTCGCAACCAAGGAAAACAAGTTTTGAGCCTAGGATACAATTATAGCACGGGGTTTATATAATATGGCCGAGTCGTTCTAATGTAATCCCTAGAATCCTTCCGGCCTAGAAGGGATTTACCTCAACGGCGCTCGTCAAAGCCATGGTTGAGCTTATAAAGTACTACCCATTACCCGAGGAAAGAAGACCTCTTTCGAGCGTAACTTCTTTTAGATGAGTTAGTCTATGAAATAGCATATCAACTCAAATCCTCACTAGCTTCACTATTCTACGCTAACTAATCTCTCCCGAGTCTTTAATTAGCAAAGTAGACGGGCAACTCAAGTGTCGCGAGCACAAGAGTCAAACAATCAAAACGATGGAAGCTAGACAATCAAAACCCAACAATATAAATTCCTAGTCATGACTCATTCATATATTCATGTCCAAAATCATATCAATTAATAACACAAATAGCCATGAAGTATATTCACAAAATCAATTCTTCAATAACATCAACAACACCCAATATATTCAATACAAAACATGAAAGTAAAGAAAGGAGTACTAATGGTTGAGAATTTCTCAATGGGTTGCTCCAAATCTTCACCCTCTTGGTGTTCTTGTTGATGGATCCTTGCTCCAAGATTGGAAAAATGGCCAAAAGATATGTAAACTATGATAAAACTATCTATTTGTAGTCCCAAAGCAATTACAATATTTTTCCCAAAATTATCCCTAAGTTAAAACAATGAAATAGCTGAATTTTCATCCCGTAGCCACCCTGGTACGAACGTTCACCAGATAGCCACTTTTTCGCAGCTCAGCTGAGGCACTGTTTCACTCATAGCCACTTTTCTGCTGCGTTTTTGACAGACTAGTCAGTTTTCTTCTTTTTCTTCAACTAGATTTCTTTTTGACTTGTTTTTTCCATAACTCTTCTCCAACATATTCAACCTATAAAATGCAACAAAACCATAATAAGTGCACTTATTTCATCAATTTAACACAACAATAGCTCAAGTACAAGTATGTAATGTGTGGTATTTTAGCCACACATCAAACTACGGTTTCAATATTGAGTTGCATTAGCTAATCAAAGTTGTTTAGTTCGCAAGTACTAGCATTTTGCTTTTGTTTTTGGTTTTACCTTTTGTAGGTGAAAAATGGCTTATAGGAGAAATCCTAATCAGGAATTGCAGAATCCCAGTTACAACCATTGTTATAATCAACAACATGGGAATCCGCAAGGTTATGAAGAAGAATATGATGAAGAGTTCCATCTAGAGCTCAATGAAGAGGGTTATCCATTTCATGTCGAGCAAGTAGATTATGATGATATTCAAGTAGAAGTTAATGATCCACAAGTTGAGAATATGGTACCTCAAGGTGATAATCCTTTCGCTCAACCAAATGCGAGTGCCCAAGAAAATGCGGGGGTACAAGCGGATGGAGAAGGAATCTTTGGGGAAGATGTTGGTGTTGCGGGTAATGCTAATCGGGGTGGCAACAATGCAAACCGAGGTGGCCGATGTGTGAACCTAGGTGGTCGGGGTACAAACCGTGGAGGTAGATCTAATGTCAACTGAGGGGGCAATGTCGATAGAGTGAATGTTCGCAATGTCAACCGGAATCAAGAGTATGCTAGAGGTGCTCGGGACTATCAACAAGAAATGAAAGACTATGAAGATGATGAGGAGACCGAAGAAGAAGTTGATATGAATAGCTTTGCAAGTTCCATGGTACCTCCTCCAATTCATGGCAATGCTAATTTTAGTATCCTAAATGTGATTCTTCAAGATCTTGAACAACATGGATGCTTTAGTGGTGCCAAGAATGAAGATGCAAATTACCACTTGAGAAATTTTGTACAAACTTGTAATCTTGACAAGTAGGCAAGGGTATCGGAAGAGTCATTGAGGTTAAGAGTGTTTCGCTGTTCTCTCACCGGGAAAGCCAAAGATTGGTTGAACAAGTTTCCAAGAAACTCCATTTTTACATGGCAAGAGTTAGTGAAGCGATTTCTAGCAAAGTTTTCACCAAAAGGGAAGCAAGCGGTATTAAGAGACAAGATCTATATGTTTGAACAACAGGCATCCGATTCATTGACTGAGGCTTGGGAAGCTTTCCAAGATGGGTTACTCCGGTGTCCTAATCATGGCTTCAAGGGGAGCATGTTGTTGCAAAGTTTATATCAAGGCTTGAGCAAGTTGAATCAATCCGCTTTGGATACACTATGTGATGGTGTCACCACGGACAAAAGGTATGAAGAAGTGAAGGAGATTCTAGACAAAGTGACTAAAAGATCTCAAGAATGGCAATCAAGAGCTAAAAATCCAGGAAGAGAAATTGGGATAAGTCCGATGATGATGGAAAGACTTGAAGCTCAAGATGAGAAAATGGCTAGAATCTTGACCTCCGCGGAACTAATGAACAAAAATTCAAAGGCCGATAGAGAGGCAAATGAGAAGATATTTAACAAGGTGGAAAATATCCACACAACAAATACCAGGCATCAAGTGGCTCCAATGGGCTATGTGACTCCGGGGGATATTCCTCTATCTCTTCTTCACACGAGCAAGAGAGGTACTACCCGGAACAATGTTACCATGTTCAAGAGGATGAAGAGGCAAACTATGTGGGCAAATATCAAGGTCAAAGAGGGTATGATCAAGGTGGGTATCAAAGACATTATCAACAACCCTACCAACAACCTTACCAACAATAAGGGCAATGGAGACCGAGTCAAGGAAGAGGAAAGTGGAGTGGTAATCAAGACGGAAGAGGAGCCGGTTCTTCTAAAAAATATGCTCCAAGACCTCTTTTTAAGAAACTTGATCAAGAAGCAAGGGCACCTTCAAAGTTGGAAGAGTTGATGAACCAAATGATCCAAACCCAACAAGGATACACTGGAGATATGAAATACTTGAATAGTAGAATGAAGGACATGAAACAAACAATGTCATCTCATTCTACTTCCATCAAGGAACTTGAATCCCAAATGAGCCAACTTGCACATCAAGTTAATCAAAGGCCGCAAGGAGCACTACTAAGTGATACAGTGGTGAATCCTAAAAGAGGCGATAAAGACCAAGTGATGGCTATCAAAACTCGAAGTGGCAAGACATGGAAAGATTCAAAAGCTAAGAGTGATGATGATGTGGAGATTAGAGTTCATGATGATCATGTGGGTGTTGAGTTGAATGGTGATGAAGCTAACGAGGAGATTGTGCAAGAAGAGGTAGAGAAGCAAGATTAAGAAGATGATTTTGAAGATGTCACTCAAAAGCCTGCTCCCTCCCCCCAAAACACCACTATCCAAATGGCCAAACCAAAGAAAACTCTGCCACCCAAAGAAAGCCTTTCTAAACCGAGCTCCATCCCCAAAGCAACCCTTCCATTCCCTCAAAGAAGTAACAAGCAAAGAGAAATCTCCCATGCTAAGAAAATTTGGGAAAAGATAGCAACAACTTCTATCAACATACCTTTGGTTGATGCATTGGGACAAATGCCTAGTGTTGCTAAATTTATGAAAGATTTGGTGACTGAGCAGACTTATGGAGATTTTGAGACAATTAAGGTTACTCACTAAGTTAGTGCAATTGTGGCAAAGCATGTGGCACAAAAGATGGAAGATCTCGGTACTATTCCTTGCACTATTGGTGGGAGGCACTTCAAGAAAGCCTTATGTGACCTTGGTGCAAGCATAAATTTGGTGTCATATGCGGTGTACAAAACATTGGACACCAAGGCACCAAGACCTACAACAATGAACTTACAAATGGCTGATCGATCAATGAAGAGTCCAATTGGGATTATTGACAACGTATTGGTAAATGTGGACAAGTTCGTCTTCCCGGCGGATTTTGTCATCCGTGAAAGTTCCGATTTTGATGTGCCTATCATTCTTGGAAGACCATGCTTGGCTATCGGACGAGCTCTTTGTAATGTGGAGAGGGCTGAGCTTACTTTTAGATTCAATGGAGAAAAAGTTGTGTTCCATATTTGCAAGGCTTTGAAGCAACCCATGGATGATGATGCCACTTATTCTTATGTTGATGTAGTGGTTGATGTACTTGTTGAAAATGAGAGTGTCTTGATGTGTCAAGAAGACACATTGGCGGCGGTGATTTGGAATATAGATCTGGAGAGTGAAGAAAGTGTAGCGGAGGTAGTAAAGGTGTTAGAGGTCTTCGGATCAAAACCTTATGTACCCAAAATGCTATCCTTAGACTTCGAAAATTGAGAAACCCCGCCTACAAAATCATCCATAGAAGAACAACCAAAACTTGAACTAAAAGTCCTACCATCCCACTTGAGGTATACCTTCCTCGGTCCAAACTCCACTCTACCCATAGTCATTTCATCCCACTTAACCAAAGCTCAAGAAACCAAACTTGTTGAAGTGGTGAAAAGGAGAATCAAAGCTATTGGGTGAACTTTGGCAGATATAAGGGGGATTGACCCGGGGGTGTGTACTCACAACATCCTACTTGAGGAGGGGTTTAGGCCGAGTGTAGAACATCAAAGGTGATTGAATCCTGCTATGCAAGAAGTGGTGAAGAAGGAGATTATTAAGTGGTTAGATGCGAGTGTTATTATCCATTTGTCCGATAGCAAGTGGGTGTCACCGGCGCAATGTGTACTGTTGACACCTAATTTTGTCCCGGAGTTATTGAAATTGATAATTTACTATGGAAAGGTTTTAATTAACGCTAAAATTAAATAAAAGAGATAAAACAACTGATTTTGATCATAAAAAGGCTAAAAGTATAATTCATAGCCTAAATTCTGTCCTATTCGTGTAAACCCCTATACACATTACATACAATGCACACACCTCTCATTTCAGAATACCCATCTCCCTTAATCACCTTCTAAACCCGATCCCCCTTTAACCCGTTTCCCTAATCCAAACCTGAAGCCCTAAAACCCATTTCCTCCCAAAATCATCGATCCCCACTCATGATCCAGCTCATCCATCGTACTAGCAGCGTATAGGGAGCTCCCAACATCGTCCTTGCTTGTACCAGCGTTATCCTCCAAGAACAAATCAAAATCGTCCAGCATTATAGCAAATCTGAGCGTCCATTTTGAATCCAAGTTTGAATCCAACGTATCTGATTTGTTTTCATCACTTTACACCCATTTTCCCACATCGTTTTGCACCATTTTTGAACCCCGAACTTCAGCTATAAATACCCACTTCGATTCACAGATGTAGGGGTTGGATTTTGGTTGAAGGAATGGAGGGACTTCAGAAACGAGGACCCACTTAGTGCTTTTTTAATAGCGATTTCATTTTTCCTTCCTAATTTCCGACCTTTAAATTTTGTGAATCGTCGAGTTGTTGTCGCTTGTTCAAGTGCGGATTTCGACGGATCAATCGCCTTTTTTCACTGCCTCGCAAAAGGTCAGTGTTTCCCTCCCTTTCACTGATTTCTTGCTTTTATAATTATATAGCATAAATGCTGGATTTGCTTAGTTGACAATTTAAGTGAATAGTTCATATATGAACTGAGGTATGCAGCAGTCATTAGAATTATTTAGGATCTGTTTAAATTAAGTAGCTGAATCCTAAAGTAGTTTAATGTCTTGTTAAGTTTTCTGTCATTAGAAAATAGGTAATGAAATGAAGAGAATATGGGTGAGTGGTGATCTGATGTGTGTGTCAGTTTGTATGTATGAAATGAATGCTTGTGTGTTTGTGTCATTCATTGTAAATTCCCAAGTTTTTAGTTTCAGTCATAGCTTAGAAAATGTTTTAAACTCTGAAATTTTACCTATGCTAGTTCCTTCCTTATTTTGATGTTTGTCTGGTCCAAAATGTTGTTCCTTTCTTGACTGGTTGATTCAAAAAATTGGAATTCTGCCTATGTTTTATTTTTTTTCAGTTTAAGTCATGGTCTGCTTCTCTGTTTCTGTTCTTGTCTTTCTCTGTTGAGGCTGTGTAGTTTGTTCTGGTTTAGTTGTTCCAGGGAGGATGGTAAAGGTGTAGATAGTTGTTTGGAAAGATTAGAAAGGAGGCAGGGCTGTTCTTCAGGTGTGTGTGTGTGATAGAATTCAGGTTTGTTCCTGGTCTGTAGAAGTGATTGAGGATGTATGTACTCTGGTGGTGCAGGTGGTTGAGAGGGTCTGTCTGGGTTAAAAGAGGAGATGGAGGTAAGCTGTTAAGGGGATTTTATTTTTGATGTTTGTTCCTGAGCAGTGTAGAGGCTGGTTTCTAGCTCCTTAGCTGATTGAGGGAGAAGTAGAAAGGGTAGCCTTGCAGTTGGCTTGAGAGTGATTCAAGTAGAAGTTTAGGAGGCCGTTTGTGGATGAAGCTTGGTTCTGCTCTCTGTTTAGTCTTGTGCAATGGGGTATGCAGGGAGTTCAAGAGAGAGGCTGTTTGGAGGATGACTAGTGTTTGCATAAATTAGAGGAGATCATAGCTATGTGCAGTTTTGTAGAAGCAGCGTAGTTGGTTCTGTGTAAGAGTATAGAGGCTTTAGGGGGGTCTGCTTGGTTCATTGTTTGCAGGGGTATTTCTTTGTCCTTGTCTGTGAAATGATTAGGGGGGTATAGGGGCCCTGAAGTTTGAAAGGGGTGTATTGGTTTGGTATTGTCTATAGAGAAGTTGTTTTTCTAAAGATGTGTGCTTGTGAAGTGTGTATATGTGCAGATTTATGTAAGTCAGTATGAGTGTCCAGATTGTGTGTATATCAAAATGTGTTTGTGTGTTGAGAAACTGTATGTGCGAGTTCAGATGTGTGCGTGAGTATATGTGCAGACCTGCATGTGAATTAGTGTGTGTTTGTGAGAGGCCTGTGAGGTTGCGTGTGTGCTTAGAAAATGAAAGTATGCTCAGGTCTGGTCTCCTTTTGCATTCTAATCAGCCAAGATCAATGGTTTGAAGTCCTGTTTTCTGTGTCTTGAGATTGGCTTTATGGTATAATGAGTATATTTTAGTTATTAAAGCTAAAATGAAGAGGGAAAGCATTCAGGTAGGTTGTAATCAGATCAGAAAGTGGTGCTAAAGCTGATCTGGAATTTTGATGCCTGTTTCTTGATCTATGGTTTCCTGGTTTGCATTTCCTGTTTGTGATCTGCGTAGAGTTGTCCAGTTTCATGTAAAGTAGAGTGGTTTGAAATTGTAAACCCCACCGGGCAGTTTATCTATCATGTTTCTTCTAATTTCATCCCTGTTCCTAGAACCTATATTAGTCAGCTCTTAAGTGAAGTAGATTGTTTCAGCTCTTTCTGTTAGTGTAGTAAAATTCTGGAAAACCTGCAAAACTTTTGCTTTCCTTTTCTAAAGATGGTAAGTCAGTTCATGTAGTTCTCTTTAATCTCTGGCAGAGGTGGAATCTTGACTAAAGTCTGCAAACTCCCTTGTTGTTTAATGTCATAGTTTTGTTTGAGCCTGCTAAAATATTGTCAACAAAATTTAAGTCCTAATGAAATATGTGTTTGTTTAAAGTTACTTATACCCATTTCTAATGCGATCATAGTTAATGTCTGAGCTCTTTGTTATCGGATCCTAATCCTTTTCTTCTCTTATATTTGCATAATACACACCTTGGGAGGAGTTTGGTTAAAACTCGAAACGGGGACGGCTTACATTGGTTTGGAGTCTCATTGGGATCAAGTTCGCACTCAAGCTTTCAAGAAATGGAGACCTATAGAATTTTGAAAATGCTTTGTTGAGCCGCTTAATATAACTTAGGCTCATGGGCATAATGTAAAAATAAAAGTAGTCATTCAATCCGCAATCTCCGGGTTCTACCTTCTAACCCTTCTCTTATCCCTATTTCCCTTAGAATCCATGTCTATAGGAATTCCCCGTAGATAACTACTTGTGGTAGAATAAATTATTTTATTATTTATGAATGAATGTTTATTTATTTATTGAGTTATTTTGCGAATATTTATTTCTTTTGAATTTCCATCTTATTTAGGAATTTCGAACCTTTTAGTTAAATAGTGCGTGCAATAAAATTTGGAAATAATAAAAGTAGTAACTTTGTTTCAAATCCCTTAAATTGCAACTTCAATTGAGATTTTCTCCATGTTAATTAATTTTCTTATCTCTTCCCAAAATACATTTATTATTATTATTATTCTTATTACATTTAAATTCATATTTATTTAAAGCGTAATTTATTACAATCTTAGATTTTAGCATTAATTTTAAAGCTTTTTGAACTAAATTTTGTAAAACTTGCATTTATTTAGCTCTTTTGTGAAAACCGAAGGATTAACCACATTTTGTGGATTTTCGAAAGTGCTTTCAAATTGAAACCTTCTTTCGAAAATAATTGAACCTCTTACTTAGAATCTCTGAAAAGACCATTTTCCTTAAAACGGAGTGCTTGCACGCACTATTTAGTTACTTGGTTCCTAATTCTCCTAAATTAGGTGGTGACTCCAAAGAAAGCCCTTTTCTTAAAGAAAGGGTAATTTTTGGGGTTCAACAGCGTGGCGACTCTGCTGGGGATACCTTAAGGTTCTAACCGCAAGGTTTTCACAAGATCACTCTTTATTTGTTTATTATTTGCAAAAATAGCATGATTAGTTAATTTGATTATTTGCAATTGTTTGTCACTCAAAGCATGTCACTACACTTTTATTTGCGCACATATTAAACTGGCATTCCGTTCATATTTCTCCCACTCCTGGGAGCTTCTTCATGGTTACTTATACCCGCGAGGTGTATGCATATACACCCGCAACTCACAAAAAACCCTTTAAGAAAGAGTGCGCGTACCTGCGGGGTGAGCGGATAGTTTTACTACCGCATGACCGCTTGCCACTCAAAACAGCCTTGTGTTTAGTAAACCCACTCTAGAGTTTCCGTTAGGAACATGCATGCATAAACCTTAGATTGGACCCGGTCCTTGGTACCGCTTCCATAGTTAGAAAAACCGCCCTTTTTTGTTGACGGGTTTAAACCCAACAACAGTGCATATTATGTGTTTATGTGATAACGGAACTTCCAGTCCAAGCCAAGTTTTGCAATTAATTAAATTTAGAATACTTTTATTAATTTTGTAGACTAGAAGATACTTGAATTCAAGAGGTATTCAAATAGTCATCAAGTTGAAGTTGAGAAGATACTTGCAAGAAGATAACAAGTTAGGGGCAAGAGATGTCGAAAGGATGATAAGACGTTCGGTTCATTTGATCAATGTTTGATTCAAGCAAGTTTTTGGATGTAAACGACATTTGGGACCAGATATCAGAAATTACACTGATTGCGCAAGCAAGAAGAAATTGATCCTAACCAGGCCCGCATTTCAGTCCCATTGCCTCCTCAAGCCTGATGCAGCGTAGTTATAGCAGTTATTTATATTTTTATTGTACTCAAAACGATGTATTTAAATTATGTCCGACACTTTCTATTTTTGATGTAATAATGCTGTACTCAAAATCAAGTTATAATAAAAGAGAAATTATTATTACTGTTATTGTCACTTACTCTAAATTCGATTATTGCAAAACCGGCTTGGACTACTTTTCGTTATCACCTATTTGGCGTCTTAGGCCCACCTCTGGCACAAAGAGGCACCTTACAGGATAGGACACGCCCGCATCTTCATTTACGCTTGATTACTTGTGTTTGCCACATATCAATTATTTGTCTACTATGCAATAACTTGCTAAATGCTTATTTGCTATGTGCTAACCGCCTGTAATTCATTTGCGTTGTTTGTTGGGTAATTCAGTTTGCTTGATATTGTGATTCGATTAACACTGTATTTGTTTGCAGGAATTAACCGCTTTATTCTTTTTATTCATTTAATTACTTTATTTTCTGAATGCATGCATAGTTTCATTATAAAATATCTTTTGAATTTTTATTTGGTCTGCCTTAATTTTACAAAAAAAAAAAAAAAAAAAAAAAAAAAATTAGCGTCAAATTTTAAGTATTCTATCCTTTTAATAAATATAATATTTTCCAGAATTTAATAAGCATTTTTGTGTCTAATTTTCTTTAACAAAATGAGTGTCCTGCTCAAACTTTCGGGTCTTTTTCAGTACTGGAATAAGTTTCATCTTTAATAAATTTTTATTAAATTCGGTATGCGTTGCTAAAGGGTTAATTATTTTGAACATCAAGATCAGGACCTATGGCTCGTCAAAATGTTGTGATTGACTTGACTGAAAATGAAGAATCCCACAAAGACAAGGTTAACAAACTTGAAGCAACCGTGGCAAGTTTGGAAAAGAGACTCAATAGCCTAACTGAATTGGTTGTCGCGCTCATGTATGCTCGCAACCCAGTGCGTAATGTGCCAAGCCCAGGACCAAGTGCTCCTGTTGCTCCTATCTATACTATTGCACCCCCCACAATGCAAGTAGCTCCAGCATTTGACTGTGACGCTCAACAGTTCCCTAATTTGCATGCATTCCTATTGGAAAAGGAATTTTGTGGCTTCTCAAAGACAAGCAATGAGAAAAGAAACGGGGAAGGGCTTCCTAGAGCGGAAGAGAGCAATGACACAATGGCAAATGGGAATGCTCTACCATCTCATGAAGGCTTATGTGAGGTAGAAAAAGGGAATATGAATGTTCTTGACGTGGTTGATCCACCAGTGTATGATGGGATAGGAGATCCTCATGATCATTTGTAAGCATTCGCTGATTGGGTGGCAATATTTGAAAAAAGTAATGGAATCAAGCTGAGGTTATTTGATGGCAAAGAAAGATTCAAAGACAAGGCTTATCCGATGGGTGTTGCTCCTCCAAGAATTTGATATTGAAGTTCTTGATCGAAAAGGGACCGAAAACCAAGTGGCGGACCGCTTGTCCCGCTTGGAGGAAGAGGGTAGGCCAAAAGAAGAGATAAAGGTGAATAATGCATTTTCGGATGAGAGGATCTTGGCCGTATCTTGGGAACCCATCCCGTGGTATGGTGATCTAGCAAATTTCATAGTGGGTGGAGTCTATCCAGAAGACTTCACATTCTACCAAAAGAAGAAGCTAGCAAAAGATGCAAGATTTATTATTGGGATGAAGCATACCTCTTTAGGGTGTGTGTTGATGGAATCATCCGAAGGTGTGTGGCCGAGTCTGAGCAAGAAGCTATTATGGAAGGGTTTCACTCTTCTCCTTATGGAGGGCACCATGGTGGAGTGAGGACGGCGGCCAAGGTGTTATAATGTAGCTTCTTTTATCCAACTTTGCACAAGGATGCCCATGCTTGTGATCAATGCCAAAGGATGGGTGGAATTTCAAGAAAGCACGAGATGCCGCTGAACCCCATTGTCGAAGTCGTGTTGTTTGATGTGTGGGGAATAGACTTCATAAGGACCTTTGTGAGTTCCTACGAAAAAAAATATATCTTGGTAGCGGTTGATTATGTGTCCAAGTGGGTGGAAGTTGTTGCGCTCCCCAATAATGAGGCCAAGAGTGTGCTGGGTTTCTTGAAAAAGAACATTTTCTTACGGTTTGGGACTCCAAGAGCAATCATTAGTGATGGTGGGAGCCATTTTTGCAACCGAGCTTTTACAAATATCCTCCAAAAATGAGGAGTGAAACACAAAGTTGCAACTCCTTACTACCCTCAAATAAGTGGGCAAGTTGAAGTTTCTAACCAAGAGGTGAAAAATATTTTAGCCAAGACAGTTAATGCAAATAGAACCGATTGTGCTAGAAAACTTGATGAAGCTTTATGGGCATACCAGACCGCTTATAAGACACCTATTGAGATGTCTCCATTCAAATTGGTGTTCGAAAAAGCTTGCCATTTGCCGGTTGAACTTGAACATAAGGCCTTGTGGGCGTTGAAGAAGTTGAAGATGGATTGGGGTGACGCCGCAAATGCAAGAGTTTCAAACTTGCATGAACTTGATGAATTCCAATTCTTGGCATATGAAAATTCCTTGATATACTTAGCATACAGGGACGATGCTAGAATCTTTAGTTGGGGAAGGGGTTCGAATGTATATGTGTATTTTTGGATGATGATAATATTTATGCTTATATGATATTCATGTATACGTTCGAACCATTTTGATGTATATACACTTTGTGTTGATAGTTTAGCTTATTTTCTTGGCTATGTTACAAAGATTTTTAGTTTTTAAATAAGCTTCATGTTTTCTTCGCTTGGTTCTTTCCGGAGGTTCTTTTTGAACCAAGTATGTACATGAAACTTTTTGAAAATATATTAATGAATTTTGTGGTACTACCTATTGTTACATTATTCTTATGGCAATTTTGACAAGTGAATGTGTATTTTGAGTGGCATGGCACAAGTTGTAGACTGTGAGGTTCTTTAGTTAGCTTAATTGTGTTGTTGGCGTGGTCTAAACTTGGACCATTGTGTGCTTTGTGAGTGAGTGTCCTTAGTGTGTGTTTAGGCTTTATACTTGGAAGATTACTTGCATGTATGGTGAGCTCTTGAATAATAAGCTTGTATGTGTGACTTGAATATTTGAAACTTGCCCTCAGTGTACTTTGAGATGAAATCCTAGGTGAAACTTGACTTGAGACATGATTTTAGACTTTTCCTTGGACCGTTACAATTCTAAATGACACACGTATATCCTTATCCTAGTTAATCCTTTTGAGCCTTAACCTTTCATTTGGAAACCACAAATTGAAAAACTGAGTCAATTCTTGTGTGCTAATGCACCAACCCTCTTTTTGGCCCCAACCTCCATGTGTGCATTAAAAAATCCCGTTGTAAATTTTATTTGAAGTATATAAAAAAAAAAAAAAGAGAAACAAAAGAAAGAGAAAAGGAAAGGAAACAAAGGAAAAGAAAAAGAAAAGTATTGAATAAAGAAGGGATTAACTAGTACCATCTTCAAAAGTGATGCAATCCGGATTGGTATCCTAAGCCGTGGGGAGTTTACGCTCAACATACGGAACTTAGAATGCTTCAAAGAGAGCTTGGAAACCAAGATTCAAGTCAAAGCAGGCTAAAATACCAAAATGCAAGCTTGCTGGAATTCTGGGAAAAATTACTCTGCGCGATCGCGAGAGTATGCACGCGATCGCGATGAAGGAAAAACCTGCTCTGCGCGATCGCGAGAAGCAATGAACTATCGCGATGAAGAACTGTCAAGCAGCGTTCTAGAATTAGCATGAAGGGCATTTTAGACCATTTATCATTGTAAATACATAGCTACTATAAATAGTCTAATCCTAAGCTTAGTCCTTGGTTAGTTGATGTTTATTTGAGAATAGAAGAACTTAGAAGAGGCCGAGCCCCTTCTCGTTGAAGCCCGAGGCTTCGTGTATCCCTTTTAGCTTGGAACCGAGTGGATGTCATACTAGTATGGATCCTCGATAGGTTCAAGTTTTTTTCTCTCTATCAGATATTCGATCGTGTTTGAATCGAATATCCTTTCTTTCTTCTATTTCTATCCTTCCCCGTCCCTATTTTCTCATTGTTGTGTTTACTTTATCTCTTTCATTTCTTTATCTTGCTTCCGTGTGGTTTGGTTTGCATCATTTGGTATCAGAGCAAGGCTCGAGTTTCGTTCTTACGAATCCACGTTCCTTGTTCACCGTATCTTTAGATTCGTGTTCTTGTTGTTATTGTTCTTGTGAAAAAAATGAAAAAAAAAATTAAAATTCGTGTTGTGAAACGAATTCCCCATCAATTGAAAAGTATTGGGGATTGGTCTATATTGTTTTCCCATTGATTTGGTACCCTCATATCACGTTTTGGTGATGCGGATTAAAAATTGGAAAATCAAATTTCCCATTTTTGAAACCCTTGTTCTTGAGCTTGAAGACATCGATTCTTGAGTTTGATTGATTGTTTGGACGTGAAATTCATTGGGGTTTGTTGGGAAACACATTATACAACTTCGGGTACCTTGGGAATTGATACACGAGCTGAATCGAGGTAATTCAAGTGAAAAGTTGAAGTTCAAAATCGGATTCTGGTTCAGCAGCAGCAGAGCTGCGCGATCGCGCAAGCCAGGGCGCAAACGCGCTGGGAAAGAATTTTACTCTACGCGAACGCGCAGTGTCTAGCACGAACGCGAAGAGAAAACTAAATTTTGGGAATTCTTTGTTCTTCGCAAACGCGCCATTCTTCACGCGATAGCGAAGAACAACATTTTTCTAGAAAAACAGTTTTGAGACAGAATGTTCGCAACAACTTCCGAACAGTTTCCAATCATTAAAAGTCAAATTGTCTCATCAAATATGGTGAGTTTCTAGATCATAAACAAAATTTCATCCAAATTCGAATCTGTTTCGTGCCAATTCGGTTCGAGTCTTTCTTACGTCGCTTTCTTACTAGTTTCATAACTTTTCTCTTTTAGTTTCATTGCTTGTTTTCTTTGTTCCTAGTCCACTTGTGTGTCCTTATTCATTTCTTGGTGTCTTATAAATTCCATTCTGAACCTATACTTGGACGTGCTAGTTGTTGATTTTATCACTTTGGTTCCTATAAAGGGGATAAGGCCATCTTTGAGAGGAAAAAGACTAAGAGTGGAGAGAACAATAGAGTGTGGTCATAAAAGCCAAAGACCTTGAGTGTATACACGAGTGGAAAGAAAATTGAGTGAACATTACTTGAGTGATGCACGTGAGGGCGTGAATTTATGAGGTCCTTTATTCTTATTTGTTACAATTATGGCTTCGGATGATGATTGTGGAGGGTATAGTTCGTGTGGAGATGATGGAGACTATGGTTCCTTTGATGATGATGATGGGTATTGCTATGACGATTCGGGGAACCAAGGTTCGTATGAGGATGAAGCGGGTCACTATGATGATCAAGAGGTTGATGAAGACTATGAGGCTTGCGAAGATGAATGCGAAGATTCTTATGCTTCTAGTCGAGAAAACGAAGATGGTGACGCTTCAAGGTATGATGAACCTACTTACTCTTCTTGTGATGAATTTAAACGTGATAATAGTGACGTGGATAGAATTGATGAGGTTGATTATATGAATTGTTTATTTTCATCTTCTCTTGGTGTTGCTAATGGTGTGCAAGGGAGTAGTACAGGTCTTTCCATTAGTATGGGAGGAGGTGGTGGTTGTTCCATGGGAAAAGGGAGACTTGCCTATCCTACTCATGCTAAAGGGGTTAATGCTCCTAACTCCCATGTGGAGGGTGGAGTGAGAAGTGGTGTTGCTCTTGCTACCAAAGGCTTGTATGGTTATAACAATGCGAGGAGTAGAGGTAGTAGGAGTGGTGCCATTGACTATGAGAACAAGACTAAGGGAGAGAGTTTTTCCTACACTCTTACCTCTAGAAGGAGTTCTTATGGGTTCCATGGTGAGACTCCTTCCTCGACTTTCAACAGTACTTTTAATGTTGGAAGAGTGACGGGAAGTGTAAGTTACACTAGCAATATTGCTAGTAGAGGAGGGATAAGGGAGACCTATGTTGTTGGTGTTGATACTCTTGGACATTCAAGATCTTCCTTGGATGTACCTATACGATCCTTGGTTGAAAGTAGGTTCGTTATTGAGGTAAATAGTGTTAGCGGAAGCTTGCTCAAAATTGGTGAATCCGATGCCAATTACATTAGCACCTCTTTGGTTAAGAGTCAAAAGATACAATGCCAAGCTCTAAAGCAACCTTACAAGTCGAATGGAGTGTGGGTTTCAAAAGAAGCTCGGGTACTCATATCTTATAGGGGTTATAGAGAATATGTTTGGTGTGATGTGTATCCCTTGTCCTATTATGATGTCTTGCTAGGTGATCCATGGATGGCCAACAAAGAGTTTGAGTATAGTGCTAAACGGGACTTATATCTAATGGCCATAGGTCAATGGGTATATGAGCTTGTACCCTACGGATTGAGGGGTAAGATGTCACCTAGTTGTTATTCTTGGGTAATGCAAAGGAGAAAAGAGCAAGAACTTCATTCCAAGGTTGAAATTGAGCAATCAAGAAGTCCTACAAACACAAGAATTGGTGAGACTAGTGCTAGAAAAGAGTTGACAAGTGTCAACAAAGTGAACCTGAATTCACAAGCTTCAAATCCAAGTGGTTCACCAACAAAGAAGAAGGAGACTTCAAGTGATGAGTCTCCAAGTCCTAGATTTCGGGTTGATGTTAAAAGTCCACCTACTCCGGCTATGGGTATTCTTGGGCCTCGTCCCAATTCACCCGAATTTGAGAGACAAAAGATTGAGAGGAGTAAGGGAGTGACCGGTGACAATTCTCGAGTGGAAAAAGGAGAGGTTGTGTTGAGTGATGTGAGTGAGTTGTCACCACCCGAATCTACACCCGACCTTGAAAAGAAAATGAGGGAAAAGAAAGAGGGAAAAAGAATCATTGAGAGTGAGGACACCCCTTATTCTAACCTTAACCCTTTATCCTTTTCTTCTACTTGTGTGAGTTCTTGTGTAGGTACTCTTGGAGGCGAACCAATGGAGCCTCAATTATGTTCCAATGTGGAAGGGCAAGGTGAAGAAGATCTAGAATGTGAGCTTCAAGTTGGAGGAACTACCCATGACACTTCAAGTGTATTGAGTGAGCAAGATGGCCACTCAAAGGTATAAGTTAGTCCTTCTTCCCATGAGCATGATACTACCTTGTCTTGTAATATTGTTTGTGAAAAATATATGCTAGTCAGTGATTTGTATGATTACAATGTGTTTGCAACTAGTGTAGAGTCGATTGGTCAACTTGTGTGTGCATGTGAACCACTAGTTGAGAGATTGGTAAGCCACATCATGATGTGAGCTCGGTTTTCATTGAACCTCTCTTTAGTGAAGATGTTGTAGTTGACCTTGCTTGTGGCCCTTATTATGACACACCACCAATCTTTGATAAAGGGAAAGATGATTTGTATGATCATACCCTTATTGATGTTATTGCCTATGATGGATCTGTGTTGTAGTGAGGATGATGGTGACCTTGAGGAGTCCCAAGTGGATGAGATGGATCGAATTGTATTCGATGACTCCTCAAGTGTGGATAATGATTCTAGTTTGAATGTCTCACCTTTGATGGGTGGCGAACTTGTCTTCACTAACCCTATATTTGAAGGGGATTTTAAAAGAGGTGGTGATGTGCATTCAACTAGAGGAGGGTGTGAGCTTGAGCCTCCATGGTATGGAAAGCTTAAATCTATATATAATCCATTATTTAAGACCTCTCATGGGAGCTTGTCTAGTGAGGAGGATTGTCTTGAAGGTGATTTTTGAGGTGAGAAGCTATCTCTTGGTGTGTATAAGAGTACTCTTAAGAAGGGGAGTGGAGTCTTTGATGCTAGTTGTTGCTTGAACTATTTTGAGTGTTTCATTCCCTATGTTGATCACACCTTGAGTGTTAAGCATGCCAAAGCCATGATGTCACCTTGTGATAAAAATGCAATGAAGGCTTGGTATGTTGGTCATGAGCATAGGGATCGTAATGAATTTGATTGCTACATCTTACATGTTTTATGCCCTTTTGATCTCTTTGCTTATTCTAGTGTTGGACGCACTTCCTTGTTGAGTCAAGAAGTTATTGTTTCCTTTGGGGACATAAGCTTTTTAATTGATATTGATGTTTGGCTCTACCATAAGAGTGTGTTTTTCACACTTTTGGACACTTACCTACTCTTTGGGTAGGAAGTTCGTTTGTCTTTGCCTTGCTTATAGGTCTTGTTGGCTTGATTTCGAGGACGAAATCCTTTTAAGAATGGGAGGATGATGCAATCCGGATTGGTATCCAAAGCCGTGGGGAGTAAGGGTGGCTAACGGCCCGGTCCGGTCCGGGACCGGTACCGGATTCCGGTTCCGATCCGGAACCGGGCCAAAAAAATTTCAAAACCGGAGTATAACCGGTCTACCGGTCCGGTCCTAGCCGGTTTAAAAAATTGGTGCCGGATCGGGACCGGTTCCGGTGACCGTTAAGCCGGTCGGTCCCGGTCCGGTCTGGCTGGTTTAACGGTTATTTTTAATGTTTTTTTAGTTTTTTTTTAGGCAAATAAATTTAAAATTTGAAAAACTTAACAATTTATTTAAACACCATTTGAGATAATTATGTAAATTATATTTTTTAATGAAACAAAATAATCATGTAAATTATATTTTAAAATTTATTAATGTAAAGTAAATAAATAAACACAAAACAAACGTTTATTGAAAGGGAAATACATTATTGAAATGACAAAACAAACTAGAAATTGAAAAATTACAAAGATACTAAATAAACTAGAAATTCGAAAATACATAATTGAAATGACATAGATATTCCCTTAGCCATCTCTTCAAATTTTCAATCACGCGGAATAAAGCCATTTATTCTATCCCATTCGGTTTTGTGTCTTTTTTCTAAGTGTTGCCTAAACCTTCCCGTCCCTCCATGGTAGTTGCCAGTGTAACTTTGCCACTCTTTGTTACACAGGCTACATTTAGCTTTATGAGTTTCAGTATCTTTCATAATAAGTTCCCACACTATAGAACGACGTCTTCGTTCCGCAATTCTTGTTTCATTAGGACCGGGAGCAGCGGGAGCTTGATTTTCAGCCATTATAATTTATAATTGTTTGGATTTTAGAAGAAATTTAGAAAATAGCCTTTGAGAGTAATTTGAGAGATAAATTGATAGAAAATGCTAAATTGTGTGATATAATGATGTAATAATAGGGTATATATAGATAAAAATAGGTTGGGGGGTATGGGGGGCGTTTAGGGGGGATGATAGGCAAATATAGCCGTTTTTGGCCGTTGGCCAACGGCTATATTTGAAAGAGAGCCGTTGGCCCAAACTGTCGTCCGGTCCGGTTCCGGTCCGGTCCGGCCGTTCGGGCCAAATATATTTTTTTTGTTTTGTTTTTCCATTGTGTTTTATTTAAAGTGGTGGAAACTTTGAAAAATATTACAACAAAATATTATTAAGTTTTTACTTGTACATATAACATACGTTTGGAATGTTTATTTTATTTCAATGTTTAAAGTTTAAACTTAGAATTAAAAAACTTGTAGTATTTTTTATACTTTGAACTTTGAAGTAATGAAATTTTTGAAGTGATGATTCAAAGTTCAAACTTTTGAATTAATTTGTTAAGTTCAATATTCAAACTTTAAATTAATTTTAGTAAATTCAAATTTTGAATTAATTTGTTAAGTTCAAAATTCAAACTTTGAACTAATTTACAAACTAGTAATTAATTGTTGTATTTTTTGCGCAAACTATAAATTAAAAATAAAAAGTATGAAGACAATAGTTGTGATTGAATTCCAAGACTTGGAGCAATTTTATTGAATTGTTTAAGACATAAGTAGTGCAAATTACATCTAAACTTCAAACTTGTAAATTCAAAATTCTTATTTAGAAAATTACATTCTTTTAAACATATTAGCTAGTTTCTTGAGGATAGTTGTAGGCTTTTCTTTTGGAACTGGCCGTTGTTGATCTTGTTCATCATCTCCTTCTGGTTCTTCGTCTTCTTCTTCTTCTTCTTCATTGCCGGTTTGACTCCCTTCACTTGTTCCGTCGATCAAAATTTGATCGAGATATGCTTTACCCTTTTCCTTAGTAAGTTCTGGTAGACCAAAGTTTCTTCGCTCTGCTCTGATCCAATCCCTGAATAAAACTCCTGTCTCCATTGCCTCCTCCTTCAAAGAATATCTGTGATCTCCAATTTGAAATCTTCCTTGGCTAAAAGCGCTTTCTGATGAAACTGATGAAGCTTGAATTGTTAATATATCCCGGGCCATTTTTGCAAGAATTGGAAACTGCGATTCTTGATTCTTCCAATAATCCAACAAATTCTTAGTTCCAAAGTTGTTAAGTTTCTTTGGATATTGAATTAAATACACTTGGAACTCGCTGTATTCCTCCCCGTACTCGTCCTGTTCTGAAAGCAACTTTTCGTCAAGTCCCCCAAAAGTACTCATCCCCGCATGTGAAGAACTTTGCCCGGTGGATAGTATTGGTTCCGTTGGTGTAGCAGTGTCTGCCCAAGCTCTATACTTTGCAAAAACAGCCACGGTATCTGCATAAACTTTAAGAACAGTCTCGTCTACAGTTGGATACTTGTTAATAGCAATTTCAGTAGGAGTAATTTCTAAATTTGCATATACTTCTCTAACAAGTCGTTCAGTTAACTTAATTTTAAAAGCAGGATGCAACACGGAAGCAATGTAAAAAAGAGGAGGAATTGGAAAAAAATATTTTCTAAATTTTTCAATCATTAACTCTACAGCCGGTTTGTAAACTTCATATTGCTTATATATTTTCAATAATTCCGATATTCCAGCTATATAATATAACATGGAAGGAGTAGTTGGATAGTATTGACCGGAACATTCTAAAGTAGCTTGATAAAATTTTTGTAAAACCTGAAGAAGATGTTGAACAACTTGCCAATCCTCATCTTTAAGGTGATAGATTTCCATAAAATGTTTATTATACATTTGAGAAATAGGCACTCTATAGTCATAAGCGACAGTCAATGCATCATATAAAGTGTTCCACCTAGTACAAACTTCCTTTGGGACTCTCCTAATTGGTATTCCTAATTCTACACATTTTCTTTCCCATTCTCGTCTTCTTTCTTGGTTTTTATTTCTAAAAATATAAGTAATAGCTATCTGCACCTTTTTGATAATGTCCTTAAACAAGGCAAGACCATCTCTTACTACTAAGTTGTAAATATGACATGCACACCTAACATGAAAAAATTCAGCAAAAGGGGGGGACCTCCCTATTTTAATGGATAACACTTTAGTCATTGGAAAGTGCGACTGGAAACATTCATAAAATCCATTGATTTCAAAATGTGGCGTGTCATTACTAAAGGGCCCTATGATATCCCTCTTGACAAGGGAAAGAAACCTGAAGCTCAAGATTCCAAAATACCGTTTGACATTGATGACTATAATGATGAGCAAAGAGAAATCATACAATTGAATTTTAAGGCTCAAAATCTTCTGTACAATGCCATAAGTGGTGAGGAATATGAAAAAGTTTCCAGTTGTGAAACAGCTAAAAGAAATGTGGGATAAGCTTGTGGTGACTTATGAGGGCACAAGCAAAGTAAAGGAAACCAGGATAAACCTTCTCGTCCATGAATATGAACTATTTCAAATGAATGAAGGAGAATCTATAGAAGACATGTTCGCTAGATTCAGCAAAGTTATTGGCGAACTAAAGTCCCTTGGAAAGGTTTATACAAGTGGTGAACAAGTAAGGAAAATCTTAGAAGCCTTCCAGTTGTATGGAAACCTAAAGTTATCAACATTGAAGGAGGATATCTCAACTCTCTCTCATATGATGAACTACGTGGAGATCTTATTGCTTTTGAGAAAACTCACTTTCAAAGAAAATCTCAAACTACTGAGAAGAAAAAAGAAGTAGCCTTCACTGTTGATAATACTGATCCTCCTAGTGAGAATGATGAGATTGTAGAAGAATGGGCCTTAATGTCTAAAAACTTCTCAAATCTCCTTAGAAGAAACAGGCAAAGGGGGAAACCCAGATTTAATCCCCACAGAAACAACTCTAACGGTGAGCATGATAAAAATAATGGGAGATTCTATGAATGCGGCAAGTATGGTCACATTGCAGCAAATTGCAACGAGGCCAAAAAGAAGCAGACCAAAAACAATTTCAAAAAGAAGGCCTTATCAGCATGAAGAAGAATCTGAGAATGAAGAAGAAGTAAATCTTTGTTTCATGGCTGAAGCTGAATCTAGCAAGGTATGTAACTATCACTGTGAAAACAAATATGCTTTACAATAGGATTTGGACTCAACTCTAGAAGAAATGAAAAGTATTTTAAAGGAACTATCTAAGCTGAAGAAAGAAAAGGAAACCTGGAATACCAAACTTGAAGTTTGTGAACTTGAAAGAGATTTTCTTCAACCGGAAGTTCAAGAGTTAGAAATAAAGCTGAATGGAATTAATAAGACCATCAGTCATAGCTCAGTAAAATCTAACACTACTCTTTTATCTCCTGCTTCCATAGAAGCTATACCTGGCAGTTTGCGATTCACTAGTAGTAGGTCGACTGAAACTGAAACTAAAACTCCTGTTATATGCTATTACTGTAGAAATTGTGGTCATACCAATGCTAGATGTAAACTTAAAAGGGCTGATAAAAGTAAATGGAGGTGGATTCCTAAAGTCTCTCTAAACTATTATGTGGCTAACCATAAAGGACCCAAGACAGCTTGGGTACCAAAACATCAGTAGCATTTCTTGTCTGCAGGAACACCACAACAAAGGAGCTTGCAAAGGGAAATAGATTCTTGATAGCGGGTGTTCCAGACATATGACAGGTGACAAATGTTGGTTCAAATCAGTCACAAATATAGATGGTGGATTATTAAAGTTTGGTGATAATGGAAAAGGCATAGTGATTTTTGTTGGGAAGATTTCCTTAAATCAGTCATGCGACATAAATGAAGTTCTTTTGGTAAGTGGTCTAAGGCACAACTTACTCAGCATAAGCCAACTATGTGATGCAGGTTATCAGGTAAATTTCGAAGCTTTAAAATGCATTATATCTGATTCATCAGGAAGAGAAATTTCTCACTGGATCTAGAGATAATAATATATACAAGTTAAACGATGTATCTTCTACAAGTAGTCACATATGCTTAACATCAGTTGCATCCGATCCTTGGTTATGGCATAAGAAACTAGGACATGCTAGCATGCATCTCATCTTAAAAATTTCCAAAAAGGATTTAGTCATTGGTCTTCCAAAGCTAAATTTTTCAAAAGATCGTACATGTGATGCATGCTAACTAGGCAAGCAAACTAGATCATCTTTTAAACTTAAAGATATTGGTACTACTTCGATGCCACTTCACCTGTTGCACATGGATCTCTTTGGTCCTACCAAAACTGCAAGCATTGGAGGTAAAAGGTACGCATTTGTCATTGTTGATGATTACTTTCGCTTTACATGGGTTATATTTTTATCTCACAAAGATGAAGCTCAAAAGAATTTTGAGTACTTTTGTTAGAAAGTTCAACGAGAAAAGAGGTATTTCATCACTGTCATCCGGAGTGACCACGGAGGAGAATTTGAAAATAAACTGTTCGAGTCCTTCTGCAATGAACAAGGCATTTTACATAACTTCTCATCTCCCAGAACCCCTTAGCAAACAGCGTGGTTGAACGAAAGAACAGGACTTTACAAGACATGGCAAGGACAATGTTACTAAATCACTCTCTACCTAACAAATTCTGGGCAGAAGCAATCAGCACAGCGTGTCATATTTTGAATAGGTGCCTCATTCGACCTATTCTAAAGAAAACCCCCTATGAACTATGGAAAGGTAAGAGATCCAACATCAGTTATTTTCATCCTTTTGGATGTAAATTCTTCATCCACAACAACGGTAAGGACAACCTTGGTAACTTTGATCCAAGGAGCGACAAAGGTATTTTTCTTGGCTATTCTAATACTAGTCGATACTATAGAGTGTTTAATAAACGTACTCTTTCAGTACAAGAATCAATGCATGTTGTTTTTGCTGATACTAATGTCCTTCCTGAGAAAGATGAAGCTGCAGATATTGAACTACTAAATTCAGTACCCACATCTTCAAGAAAAGAAGACCAGGTTCAGTCGACTAACGAGGCTATTGAAAGGAACTGTGAAACATCAAATGAGTCGACTGATAATCATACAACAAATTTTCCAAACGAATGGAAAAGTGAGCCTGGATATCCTCAAAAGTTCATCATTGGAGACCCTCAAGAAGGTAAAAGGACCAGAGAATCTCTAAAGCAAAACTCAAATCTGGCTCTCATTTCTCAACTTGAACCGAAGAAAATTCAAGAAGCCTTGAATGATGAATATTGGGTGATGGCCATGAAAGAAGAATTAGCCCAATTCGATAAAAATCAGGTATGGACTCTTGTCCCAAAATCCCAAAATGCTTCAATCATAGGTACAAAATGGGTCTTCAAAAATAAATTGAATGAAGCTGGAGAAGTTGTTAGAAACAAAGCTCGACTTGTTGCTCAAGGCTATTCACAACAAGAAGGTGTAGATTATGATGAAACATTCGCCCAGTCGCAAGGTTAGAATCCATTCACATGTTACTTTCCTATGCATCTTTTAAAGGTTTTAAGCTTTTTCAAATGGATGTCAAAAGTGCATTTTTAAATGGTTTTATAAAAGAAGAGGTCTACGTTAAACAACCTCCCGGTTTTGAAAACCTGAAGTTTCTCTCACATGTTTTTAAGTTGGCTAAAGCTTTATACGGTTTGAAACAGGCATGGTATGAAAGGTTAAGTACTTTTCTTTTATCATGGTTTTAGTCGAGTTAAAATCGACACTACATTATTTATTAAAAGATTGTCAATTGGAAATCTTCTTATTCAAATATATGTTGATGATATTATCTTTAGTAGTATTAACTCTATTCTGTGCAAGGAATTTGTTGAGATTATGCAAAATGAGTTTGAGATGAGCCTCATGGGAGAACTCAGTTTCTTTTTTGGATTGCAAATCAAACAATATGATAAGGGGATCTTCATAAATCAATAGAACTATACCAGAGAATTACTATCCAAATACGGGATGCATAATGCTAAGGTCATGAGAACTCCTATGAGCCCCTCCACAAATCTTGATAAGGACAGCAAAGGTAAAAGTGTAGATCAAACCACCTAACGTGGAATGATTGGTTCTCTACTCTATCTCACTGCCAGTTGACCAGATATAATGTTTAGTGTGTGCAAATGTGCAAGATTTCAATCTGAACCTAAGGAATCCCATTTAACTGTTGTTAAACGAATTATGCGTTATTTATCTGGCACCACTTCATATGGCCTTTGGTATCGTCGCACTATTGACTTTCATCTTCAAGGTTTTTCAGATGCAGTTTTTGCAGGTGATAAGGATGATCGTAGAAGTACTACTGGTACTTGTCAGTTCTTGGGAAAATCCTTAATTTCATGGCACAGCAAGAAACAAGGCTCAGTGTCCCTATCAACAACTGAGGCGGAATACATTGAAATCGGACATTGTTGCACTCAACTTCTTTGGATGTCCTATCAGCTTAATGATTATGATATTAATCTGACTCCTATGTCAATATTATGTGACAATTCCAGCGCTATATGCTTATCTAAAGATCATGTGCATCATTCTAGAGCAAAACATATATAAATCAAGCATCATTTTATTAGGGATCATGTTTTTTGTGGCAACATTAAAATATCCTTTGTGACCACTGAAAATCAACTAGCTGACATTTTTATAAAACCCTTGCATGAGGAAAGATTATGTGAATTACGTGATAAACTGGGTGTAGTAGAAGATCCTATTACTCATGCATAATTATTTTCAAAGACTAAATTACTTGTTAGTTATTATACTAGTCTAAATACATTTATCTCTTACACATCTAATTATGCATCAAATATATTTTCCTTATATCAACACATCCGTATTTATTACTGCCTTTCTTGTGAACCTGTCTCCTTGATTTACTCGCTGACAGCTTTTCGCCTTTCCCATTCTTTTTCAGTCACGTCTTTTGCCTCTCCCACTTCTCAATAAAACCCTTCAACACTTACCCTCTTCTCCATCTTCTTTTCACTTTACACTTCATCTCCCTAAAAGCTCAGTACTCAACTCTCCTCCATGGGTAAGTCTCAAAAACCAAAATCCACTTCTGTTAGAAAGAGCTCTTGAATCCTTTCCAAAAATTGCTCTCCAGGTTCTCCCGTCAACCTTGAGTCTTCCGAGTCTTTTACCATGTCCCAACAGGATGAATCTGCCTCTTTCATATCTCCTTCCTCTGGTAAAAAGACTGGTAAATGCCCAATTCTGGAAACCTCTACTGATCCTTCTCCAAAGAAACCAAAGACTGTCAAACCCATCATTGCTCTTGATTGTGATCAAAATTTTTGGGACAATGGGCATGAAATATTTGAAGAACTGAAATCCCGACGCATTGCAACTAGTCGCATTGTGGATCTTGATTCTATGGAAAAACTTGACTGTCATGTCAAAGATCTGTTTGATTTCCAAGGTTGGTCAAATTTCTTCTCTATAAACCATCATGTTCTTTATCCTGACTTAGTTAGGATGTTTTACGCAAATCTTCGTACATGTGGCACTGATGGCATTGAATCTCTAGTTCTAGGGCAGCGTATCCTCTTAAACTGCAAAGTCTTAGAAAAACTCATGAATGCAAAATCCTCTGGTTTCTCTGATTGTTTCAAAAACTCCTGGCCCTCAGATTTTGAGGTCTCTTTTGACTAGGCCAAAGCTTGTATCACTGGCCTTGGTGCTCATGCAATCCCTGAAGGACAACTAGGTCCTCATCTCTTATGTTTTGAAAATCATGTGCTTCCCTACATCACTGCTACAACTTTGCTTCCGCGCACAGGATCTTTTAGCTCTCTCTCTCTCTCTCAAAGAGATAGTTTTGTTGTCTACTGTCTCGTTTCAAAGCAAATTGAAACTTTCCTGGTGGATTCTTAACTACATGCATGAGTGTGCTGTGGACAGTAAAGAATCTGTTTGTCTTCCCTATGGAATGCTCATCTCTCACATTTTGGATCAACTTCATGTCCCTGTATCTGGTCACTCTGCAATCTCTGTCTCTCAAAGCTATAACTCTCGTGCATTTATCAGTATGGGTTATGTGCATCTTGACCATGCCTGGGTCAAAAAGCCTGACTTAGATGTTCCTCCTCCCATGTCCACTCCTGCACCTGTTTCTGATAATTCCAATGTTCTGAGTTGACTAACTGCTGTGGAAGATCAACTCATCACTCTGCGTGACCTCTGCCTCTCCTCTAAGTTCAATCTTGAAAAAGCCAGAGATGACACCAAAACAACCAAGACAGATGTGGCTTTACTCGGGCTATCTATTGATCAGGTTGCCAAGGATGCTCGCAAAAGCCTTTCTACTCTGCACACTCGCATGGACACTCTTGGAACCAACATCATTAACACCCTGAAATACTTCCTGGGAAGGCGTTAGCTGTTTATGTTAATGGTTGCTTTAAATGACTGCTCTTTATGTTTATGACTCTGACTGCCCTGCTATGTGACTCCCCTGTTTTTTGTTGATGACAAATGGGGAAAAATCCTATGTTTCTATGCTTTGAACTGCTTATGTAAATCCTATGTATCTATGCTTTGAACTGCTTAGGCATCTATGTTCTATAAACTGCTTGTGGTTGAAATTTAACTAATTTAAGTCGACTAATCCCTCTCTTATTTCAAGTCGACCAATCCTTTACTCTAGATAGAATGTGTGTGCACTGGATGAAACTTGCAGGTATGCCCATGGGGAGCATACACTCAGGGGGAGCTGATACAAAATCATCAAGAACAGGGAAGTATCATCAGTCTCAAAAATTGTCATCATAAAAAAGGGGGAGATTGTTTACTCCAGTTTTGATGATTACAATACAGTTAATTTCATGAATTGATAACTTAACAAATTCACTTTCCTTATCAGGTTCAAAAGGTTCTAGTCGCCTACAAATGGAAAGAAGAAGTGGAGATGCTGCTCTGTGAAGTTCTAAAGGAAAGAAAATAATTGATTGGTAGAATCTCTTTCAAGATCTCACTTGACTGAAGTCAATCCCGCATTCAAGGAGAGAATATTTGAAGCACTCGCATATCAAGGAATCAAGAGGAAAATCAGGATCAATCAAGGCTCTTACCTTATTCTCAAAAAGGATCAATCAATGCCTTTTTGAGGATCAATACCCTTGGGTCAATATCTCTTCATTTAAGGAAAATATCGCGCTCACATCAAAAAAGGATTCTCAAGACAACTATTCTGTACACACGTTGAAGACCTTGATGCTATAAATACTCGAGCTGCTGCCTTTCACCCTTACGCAACCAATTCATCTTCTAGCAATCTTTTTCTGTCTTGATAAATATTGTATTCTCTAGAGTCTACTACTGTACAAGAAAAGAAAAAAAAAAGTCAGAAGAAAGTGTAAGGTTAGTGTCGAGCAAGTTTGTTGATTGACTGTAAAATCAACTTTAGTCGTTAGTGGTGAGCGAAGTTACAAAAACCACCAGTTGAGTTCGCTGATGGTTGGCGACAGAAAACCATTCAAGTTGTACTTTGAAGAACACTAAAGAGCTGAAGAGATCTCTCCCTTGTGACCCAAGGGGACTGGATTAGAAACCACATTGGTTCCGAACCAGTATAAAATTCATGTGTCCTTTACTTTCTGCACGATATAATTATTATTCAACTGCTATAGATTTAGTCGACTAAAGTAGTCGACTGAAAGTGATTAAAAACTTTAAAAATATAATTCACCCCCCCCCCCTTATTTTTTCAACTACATCAAATTTGGCTAAAAGCTTTTCAAATACTTGAAATGTTTGCAAAGACAAAAAAAAAAATTGATTTTAAGCTATTCTTTTATGAAATTTGCGCCCAACATAGTGTTTATGACTAAAACTTGACGTATAGGTTAAACAAATAAATTTAGGAGGGGTCACAGAAAATAAACTTAATACGAGGAAAATAATGTGAAATCAATAAAAGAGATGTATTATTCCTTGAAAATAGGTGGATTCATAGTGAATCGTTTGTCCTGAATACAATGGAGGATATAAGTATATATAGTATTAGGTTTTCCTCAATTCTAATTATGGTAAAATAGTATGTTTATAGGTTGTGGACCTGATTACATAAGGCAGTGATACTAAGTAAACCCTAACTAGAAGACTGTTAATCTTAAGGCGACAGAATATGTGCCTTTCAGCCTTGGGCCCGTGCCTATTGAACGGTCGTGGCTATAAGGCAGCCGTATATCCTCACCACCCGATAACTTGTAGAGTAAGTTTAGTCTCTGTCAGCTGGACTCGTATCCCCGTAATTACAAGTGGCGTATTTTTACCCACACAATCAGACAAACGGGTCATAAAAGACCTTAAGTCAAGACTTCTTAGTTTTTGAACATTTAACCTCACTTTCTATCATTTGTTTTTAAAGTTTTCTTGCTCTTTTTCTAGTGTTCCAGATCTAATTTTGTTTATATGTTCTAATGTATTCTCCCCTCTCAAATGAGAAATAAAATACTTCTATTTATAGATGAAATGAAGGCTAAAAAGGGTAGTTAGGGTAGCACATGCCCCGACTTCAGTACCCTCTCACATCCCACTTTTTTAAGCCTTTTTAGGACACTATTCAGCCATCCTAAAAGTCTGAAAAAGCTGAAAAACAAGTTGTCCAAGTGATAAGACAGCCTTGTGGGCTAGGCTTAATGGGCTATTGGGCATATACTTACTAAAGTCAGCCCAATAGCCTTTTATCCTAACTTAAACGGAAGCTACAACCCATAACCTCAATCAAAATTTATTCTGGACTTTGCCAAATTGAAAGCTACAATCCAGAATTGAAATGTCTACATGTTGGGTCTATTGGTGACGTGTCCCAATTATGGGTAGGGGTCACAAATACCTTAGTCGAAGTAGGGATCAAACACGAGGACTTAATCGAGACTAATTTTAGTTGGATTTGTTCAAATTCACTTGTTTTAGTAAGTTAATCCTAGAATCAAAATGGAATTTAGATATGACTAAAGGAAGAGTAAATTAATGCTAGTTTTGACGATTAATAAAAAGACTAGGATGCTAATCTTTCCCTATTCCTCTAATCTAATGAGTTTAGTTATAAGCTTTTTCACACTTAGGTCACTCAATGAACCTTGCTCGCATATACTTAACTTATCCCTTTCGGTGATGAATCAAGACTACCAACTCTTGCCCTTTTGGTACTAAGAGTTGGTGCTTTGAGAGCTAACAACTAATCCCAAGTAAGGTATCCCCCTTTCAGTGTTCAACCCATTAACCCAAGGTAAATGCAACACACTCACCCCCGGTATCCCATCACTACACTTCTCATTCCTAGAAGTACCCTTTTGATGTAAGTCTAGTACTATTAGGCTCAACTTGAGTTGTACACCTCAAGTTGCTGTAATGGAATCAAAAGTAATGAAAATGGGTATTCCTAAATGTGTAGAAGCTTATTATACTATACCCATTTGATTATTGGATTAGGGTTTGATTAGCACCTTAGTGGGTGATTTAGCTACTCATATTGTGAAATGAATCAAGATTTGCAAGTAATGAATAATGCATTGAAATAGCAAAGTAGCAATTATTCTTGCAAAATATGATGTTGTTCTTCACAATCCAAGAAAGCTTGACAAAGAGGTAATAGTATTTTGTCTTTATCTTGCCTCCTAAGTAATATAAAGTGTAGCCCCTTCTCAAAAACCGAAGTCTAGATATATATAGTGCTTGCTTAGACTAATTACAAAATTTCCATTTGCAGGTTGGGTGAGGGCATTTTTGGCAAAAGGCTGAGTTCTAGAGCTGGATTAGGCGAAAGAGATGGCGCCTCTTAAACATCGGTTGCCGACCTTTTCTAGAGTTGCATGAGAGGGCAGCCACCTTTCACTTTGGGCGACCGCCTTTTATTCTTTTCCAAGAGAGGGTGAAGTGCAGCCTTGGAATATGGTCACCTCTTCTTCTCAACAGCTTTTCCTCGAATGGTGTAATGGGCGACCGCTTTTTAAATGGGCGGACGCCTTCTCAACAATTCTCCCAGTTCTTCAGCTTCATCCACGGGGCTGGGGCCTTTCAAACCATCTAATTTTGTAACTCAACATGGCTTTCCATACAGGGAAAGAGTAGTCGCCCCTTGATTGGGCGCCCGCCATTTCAATATTTTTGCATCTTCTTGAACTTAATTACTTTCTTTCAAAAAAAAATTTCTTTTTGGTCTCTAGCTCTTTCATTTGGCGTTAACACCTGAAACCAAGCAAAATACATCAATTTTTCCTATAGATTGGTCACTTTTGGATTCAAAGATAAAATTTTAGGCGAGTTAAAGTGCGCAAAATGCTCACGAATCAATTGGAACCCCGGCCAAACCAAAAAAAATACACATTAGCTACCCAAAAACCATCTCATGGTTGAGTTCAAACAGATTTGAGTTTAAAGAAAATCACACTGACCTTCTTTGAACTCTTAATCTTTAGCTTGTCATTCTAGGGTTCCATCTAAATATTAGTAGCACAACATAATCAACCAAAACATTAAGTGATTAGATGCCTAACACACCCCTAAGCAGCACACCATTCATTGGTACAGGCAACTATAACAACAAACAAAATATACACCACACTTGAACAAATAGCTATGGACAAGAGAAAAATTATATGCTAAAGACAGTAGCATCAGATTGTTAATCTCAAACCTGAACAGGAGAACAAAGCACACAAGTTCTACATTACTAGCATAACATATGTAAATTAATTCAATAACTCAAGTAACTTCCATGGTTGACATTTGATTTAATCCCATTTCTCACTCAACCAGACAGCAATGACGAGAAAATATTTTATGCTTTAACCAAATGAAATTTATTAACAGTAGACTGGTACTTAAATGAAGCAGGCTAGGGACACATGCACCGTGGACTTAAAAAAAAGGCCATTCATTGGTTTGAAACAAAATCAAGCAAAAAATGTGTACTCATATATTGATCAAAAAGGATACGTTACACGAGACCACAAACCTATTCTTGCCATCACAGCCTCGTAACAATGAACGTCAAGCCAAAAGGTTGTCATAACCAAAATATTGCAACATCAAGACCATCATTGCCTCACTGGT
Organism: Petunia x hybrida; assembly: GCA_037355625.1. NCBI lineage: Eukaryota > Viridiplantae > Streptophyta > Magnoliopsida > Solanales > Solanaceae > Petunia > Petunia x hybrida. The sequence goes on along the minus strand of JBBBVM010000059.1, from coordinate 7,004,193 downwards.
TCAGTCCCGTCGTCACCACCGCCTTATTTCTGCCTCCTCGCCGCTGCTTTATCAAGTCATCACAGCCCCGCTGCCATTGTCTAACATCACTGCACACACCATTATAATTCTCAACAAAAAAATCAGCATCAATGCGTCGCCCGTGCCAATCACAACACAACACCATCAGTATCTCACCACCAATATATTCAAACCACAGCTCCATCACTATCACCCTCATAACAAAAATCATTAAGAATCATCACCTGATGTCTCCTTCTTCTTTGTTGGTGAACCACTTGGCTATGAAGCTTGTGGTTTCGGGTTTACCTTGTTGACACTTGTCAACTCTTTACTCGCACTTGTCCCACCATTTCTTGTGATTGTAGGACTTTTTGATTGCACAATTTCAATCCCAGGACTTCTCCTCAATGGTGTCCCACTATTTCTCATGCTCGTGGGATATCTTACTTGTACTTCTTCTTTCCTAGGAAGGAGGAGTAGTAACATCTCTTGTGCTTTAACATGATAACCGCCAAGGCCGTGGTTGAATTTGAAGTATCTATGGAAAAGCCAAGGCTTTCCCAACATAACATCACATCCCTCTAAAGGACCCACTTTGCACTCAACTTCTTCTTCAAAGTTCCTTTGCGAAACAACTACCCGGGCCACTCCATCAATACAAGAAATTCCCAATCTTCTCACCACAAGAGGATTAATCCAACTTGCTTCACCTTCATCCACTTGAAGTACATACCCACGATTCTCATTAAGGCTCACTATGAATTGATACCACTATCTTTTTCTTAAGAGCTCACATAGTAGTGTAACCTAAAATCCCCATCAATAGTAGTCTCACTTGAGCCACTACCATGAGATGGGTAATTCCTTATTTCTCCACTACTAGCAACACCACTATAGTAGCTTCCACTGCCCATCACCCTTCCAACATCACTCACGTAATTGAAAGTCCTGGAAGAAGTCTCATACCTTGTTGCAACATCACGAGTTTGGTTGCTCTCCTCAAGGTATCTATACGATCTTCTCCTAGTGGTAGGACTATATGGTAAAAACTCGCATCCCCCAACCCATCCCCATATCCATCCAAACCTCCCTTATGGCTCCATGTACCTGCAAGAGACATCTTAAGAAAGCAAACGGTTAGTTCAAAACAACCTCACTTGCTATCCCTCACTTTTGGTGGTGGCGCTCAGCACTCTTTGTAGGATTCACACTCCCAATCCCCCACCCAAAGATGCATGTTATCTCTTAGGAACCACAGTGGCAAGATCACCAACTAGTACGTCCAAGTATTGGTTCGGAATGGAGTTTATGTGACTCGATGGACGGACGGCTATTTAAAGTGCGCACTTGAAGTCAAGAAAGTTCTACGACTATAGGGGAAGCTCCAAGACGCACGAGACCCTAAAAGCTCAAAAGTTAGTGTCAATGGAGTAGGACAATTACCCAAAAAATACTAACTAAGAAGCCCGGAGGCAAAGAACAAGTGAAAACCTATGAAAAAACTACCCGGAAGCAGGCAACAAGGGAAGGCGCTCCACCCAGAGGGGGAGGCGCTCCGCGTACCAAAGTCCAGAGAAGGACTTTTGCTGAGGCGGTCCGCCTAAATCCTGAGGCGGTCCGCCTAAAGCTAAATCTGCAGCCTTTCAACTACGGGTTTTTGGCTCGTTTTGCACCCAAATTTCAAATGGTTTCAACATATTTTTGCAACACAAAGGTACCGAAAGGTGTTTTCAATGAATCTAAGCAATCCCCAATGGTTTTTACACCCAAACAAACAACAACAAGCTTCGATTAAAGTTTGAAGCGATTTCAAGGGTTTTCAAAATTTTGGAATTTTGATTTTCGAAATTTCAAATCCATAACACCAAATCACGATATTAGGGTACCAAATCAATGGAAAATCAATAGAACAATCCCCAATAAGTTTTAACACTTGGGGAATCAAATCAAAATCGATCTATGAAATTTTTTGTAGTTTACTTTTTCACTTTTTTCTTCTTTTTCTTTTTCAGGAACAACAAACAACAAAAACACAATAGAGTAAAGATACTAGGAACAATCAAGGGTTTGTAAGAACAAAACCTATCCGTGCTCTGATACCAAACTGATACGGGGTAAAATACGCGGAAGCAAATAACGATACAAGCGGAAGCAATAAAAGGGGATAACAAAAAATTCAAAGAGGGGAAGAACAGAAAGAGAAGAAAGAACGAATCAAACTCACATATCTAGATTGATTCAAAAGAGGGAAAAGAGACTTGAACCTTTTAAGGAGTCATACTAGGATGACCTTCTATGGATTCCAAGTGTTAAGAGATACATGAAGCAACTAGCTTCAACAAAGAAGGCAAAGCCTCTCTTCCAATTCTTCTCTCTACAAGATTCAATAATGTCTAACTAAATGAAAATGAAAGCCTAAGGAAGACTTTATAGTCTTCCTTTACATAATATGAAAGGTCCTAAATACTCTTAAAGTGGGTTAAAATAATAAAGGCCACATAGGGCTAAAATAGGAAATAGGCATAAAATGAACTAAAATCCCGTCAAGCTTGGAACAGGGGGAGGCGCCCCGCCTCAGAATTGGGGTGGTCCGCATCAGAGAAGTCCAGAGAGGGGTGGCCAAAAGAGGCGGTCCGCCTAGGACAAATCCTGAGAGCATCATCTTCTATCCTTAGCCGCATTTGGAGTGGTGTTGTAGGGAGGCGGTCCGCCCATCCCTTGAGGCGGTCCGCCTTGTGCTGTAGACTCACATGCGCTCAAGTACATGACCTTTAAGTCACTCCCAAAGCTTCTATCTTCCAAGCTCGTGTTTTGACACCCTTTGCTCCCTCTTTGCTTGGCTTTTGATGGTTGGCGCCTTTGGCTCAATTTGCCCTGCATCAAAAAAGGATGTGAAAAGATATCTCACTAACTCCTTGAAACTCATAGTCTCTTTGACCGAGACCGACGCTTGATTTCTTCGGGAAGCTCATGTGTCCTTATCTGATTGGTTAATTTATATTCCATGCACCTTTCCCATAAACGCCTTTTTACTATGCCGAATCGTTTCATATCTCCAGGCCATAATTACATTGACCGTTCTACTTCATCTTAATCTTATTTCGCCTATAAATAGGGGCTTAATGATAGACAAGAACCACAAACTTTTCTTCAAAAAAATATGTTACTTCTTCCAAAACCGCCTTATGAAAGAATAACCTTTTTTCTTCAAAAATGTTTGCCTTTGATCCTTGTTTGATATTCCCAGAACAACTCCTTTATTTAGAATAGATGGTGCATGAGAAAACTGTAAAACAAAAGAAACTTCACAATTTTCTTCCTCCGTTTCTCCATCCATGATTGGATGAACGGAGTCCCCTCAGTCATGAAGTTTGATTGAGATTCCAAAGACGTTCTTCGGAATGTCTTCAATATAGCATATGCATTGATTACGGTGCGCTCATCTCCTAACACATGGTTGCTGTGATATTCTTCTTGTAATGTGCAGCTCCCCAGCAGAAGAACGCTTGTCATGTAGTGCTTCTGCATCTGCTTGTTTTTTGGCTCCGTGGGACAAATCGTCCACAGATAGCACCAATAGATGAGGTAGGATCTTCACTAGCTATGGTATTCTCTCCTTCTCCGGGCGGTTGATGTTTAATAAATTTCTCCAGAATCTTTGCATTCCGCAAAGCCGTATAGCTCTGCCCTGTTCTGCGATTATGAGGTTGCATCTGCTTCCAACCGTCTAGAGAAGAGGGGGAACATAGTGCTCCCGCAGCCACCGATGGTTCCATGTTGATGTCTCTCTAAGTGATTCCAGATGAAACTTTCGGGCTTCGTCTTACGCACTGCTCCCGCCGTTCTACTGAGGGATTCCTCAGTTGGACTTATTTTCCAACACTCGTGGCATAACGTCACAAAGATGTTGTTGCTTGGGGTATTATGTTGGTAATGTCCTCTTTTGTGCACCGAGAGAAACTTCGATGCAAGAGCTACAATCCAGATGAAGAGTCTTCGGCCTTGCAAATTCAGAGAAACTTGCAGTTTTAGCCTTTTGAAGCCTTTTAGTTTCTTAAGAATGCATGTAATGAACAATGATGTATTCGAAAGAACTTAATTGTATATTGTGAGCCTATGGGTTGTTGAAATTAATGAAATGGACGCTCATCCATATTTTATGCGAACTTGCATAGTTACTTGTAGTGTAGTCAAGCAGCATATTTTTTGGGTGCCTTTCTTAGCTTGTGTTATTTAAAGACGGGCGGGTGCACTGTTAGGCTCTGCATTTGCATCAGTAAATGATGGCCTGTGTTGTGCTTGCAATAGACGGCTTTAGGACAGGGCCCGCGCCCACAAGGGATGTCTTTAGTCCGTTGTATGTAACGGGAGCATTTTTGCATTCAAGCTAGAATGCTTGTGCTTGTTCACTCGAGTGTTTTAAGACTTTATTGGCAATGAAGGCGGGCGTCCCCACCGACATGTAGGTTCAATTTATTGAATTGACTTTCAACTTACGAATAATGCATGGTGGCTAAATAAGAAGTGATCTAGCTTTAAGCGAGTAGTTTACTCTACTTTTTGTAGCGAAAAATGAGTGTATTACTTCAACTTAAGTTGTGTCGAGGCTATGAATATTTGGTTAGATGGATCTGATTGTAAAACTGACTAAATAGAATAGTAGTTTTACTGATAAAGGGGTACGGAGCCAAATAAAAACTTTAACGAAGACGGGGCTAAGTACCTGTATGAAGTAATGATAAAGACAAAGAGCAAGAAAGGAGAAAATATATGTCTCGAGTGTATAGGTCGAGTCGACCTTTCAAGAGTAGTACTTCTTAAGCCAAGAGATGTTCCAGTTATTTAGAATGTATGTTCCTTCCATGTCTTCAAGAATGTACGCACCTTTACCAGCTATGCATGAGACCTTATAAGGTCCTTCCTAATTTAGGGCTAACTTGCCGGAACTGGCTTCCTTAGTGCTTTGAGTTACCTTGCGACGGACTAGGTCCCTTATGCTAAGGGAATGCAAGTTGGTCTACGCATTGTAGTACTGCTCTACCCCTTGCTTCTGGGCCACCAGGCGTAATGACTGCTATCTCCTGGCACTCGTCCAGGACATCAAGTAAGACTGCTAGAGCCTCATTATTTGAATTTTCTTCGGCGAACGATCGTCGCATGATGGATTCTCCTATTTCCACGGGGATCATAGTGTCCGTTCCGTATGTTAGTGAGAATGGAGTTTCTCTCATGCTGGCTTTTGATGTGGTGCGATAGGTCCGTAGAACTCCTGGCAATTCCTCCGGCCACTTACCTTTGGCCTCCTTGAGCCGCTTCTTCAAACTTTCCACTATGGTCTTGTTAGAAGATAGCTCGTCCGTTGGCTCCAGGATGATAAAGTGTCGAGGTAATCCTCTTTATCTCCCACTCTTCCAAGAAAGTAGTGATCCTCTCTCCTATGAATTGAGGGCCGTAAACATTTAACCAAAGGGACGCTGAATATTCGGCGGTATAACTCTCCGTTGATTAGGCAATAACGAGCCGTTTGAACTCTCAGCCTCTTCCTTTCTTTCATGTATTTTGGGAGTATTCCCTTGTTCAAGTATTTAATGATCGGGCATCGCCAATCCCAAATAAGTCCTGTAACGTTAACTTCATGGCACTTGACGTTCCCGTAGGTTAATTCAATAACAATCCCCAGGCTGTCTGGGTTCATATTTGCGGCGGCCGCTAGACTAGGGCATCAGCCTTTGTGTTTTCTTCTATTGGTATTTGATCGATTTTCCATTTTTGAAAAATTTTCAAGTGTGTTTCCACCTTGGTTAAGTACTCTTGCATGCGAGCGTCTTTGCGGCATTGTAGAGTAAGTTTAGTTTCTGCCAGCTGTACTCGTATCCTGTAATTGTAGGTGGCATAATTTTACACTCACAATGCATAATCATGCCGCTTATTCCTATTTTTCGAAAAGTTATTGTTCTTTTTTCTCTTAAAACTTTTTAAATACCTAAAATAGCTTGCATAAACAAAAAAGAAACTTGATACAAGTGTAAATGTAAAAAAAATAAAAAATAAACTTATGGTTCAACCATATAATTTATCAGCTCTAAAATAAAAGATTAGGAAGTTGATCCTTATTTAAACTCAAGAGTGATGAAATAATTTCAGAAGTCTTTTCAAATTTGATTATGTCATTAAATCATACTTCTGTTTTTAGTTAAACTAGTCTTATGCATGCACCCCATTTTAACTAGTATAAAAACTCAAAAAAAAAAATATTAATATTATTAAATAATGTGTTTGAGTTATTAATATATCGCATAATACTATGCCTCAAAAAATTATTATGAAATTTAAAAACTTGTAATAACTTAATTTTCTATTTTCACTAACTTAGAACTATTTATTTATACCTTTATATATTTATTACTTACTTTTATTATTTAATAACAATATTTATTACTTATGTTATCAACTTTTGCTTTAATTATTTGGGTGATTACATACAAAGTAACATTTCACTTTGCACAAAAATAGCAACATTTCTCCATTTTTAAAATATAGCAATATTTTTCTTTAGACAAAGCATATATATATATATATATATATATATATATATATATATATATATATATATATATATATATATATATATATATATATGTATATAAAAGGCAGAAGAAATCCTAGAATTCCCTCCTACACCCCTACCAACCCCCACCCCCCTGCGGCCCTTATAATTACCCTTCTATCGCCAGCGATCACCGGATTTTTCTTTTTTCATATTATTTTTGTATATTCTTGTATGTCATTTGTATATACTTTGTATGCCTGACGTTTGTATGTTCATACATCAGACAGACACTATATATATATAATGTACATATAAATGGATGGATTTTATATACTTGGTGTATGTAAAGTGTATATACTTTGTATATATGTATATCTCCATTGTATATACAGGGCATACACAAGACATAATGAGTATACGCCGGACAAAGCAACAAATCTGAGAAAAGGCACATGCATCGAAGACACATTTTCTCTCTTCCAAATCTGGAGCCGCCTGAGCTCCAGCCCGCACAACAACAGTAGCGACGGGATGTGTGGTTTGCACCGGCAACAGCAACGAAGGAGCGCAACAATGACGAGGAATGGGATGAGGGATGGCACCGGCGCCAGCCGCACTAAAGAAGGGGAAGGCATGAGGGAGGGAGAGAGAGAAGAGAGACAAGGACTTAGGGTTTCAATAGCAACATTTTGGTGCTTTTGCTATGTTTGGTAGATTTTTTTTTAAAATAGTTCTATGTTTGGTAAATTAGGAAAAATGTCATTGTATTTTTAAAATAAAACCCCTATAATGATATCTACGGTAATTTTTACTTAATTATATTACTACTATTTTATTTATATTTTATCTTCTCATCGTAATATAGTTATTTAACTTTTTTATTAATATTTATTTTAACTTATTTCCTTACTATCTACATTTTACGTCTTAGAGTATTTTATCTCTATATCTATTGATACACACTAGTTTCATGTGAGTCTGTGCTAATATATCAACGAAAACTTCAAATAGAAAATTATTGTATTCATCATAGATTTTTGTGTTGTTGTAATCTCTTTCTTTAACCATCATGTTATATGTGAAAATACAATATTATTCGATAATAAAGATTAAAAACAATTAAACCTTTCTTATCTTACTCCCCCATTTCAGTTTTTTTTTTTTTGGAGTCAGACTAATATTAAGCTAAAAATTGGATTAAATTCACAATCTTAACATTAAAATTTGGATATTCCAAATTTATACGAAAATTACAAAATGTTAACCAAAACCTAATGCCAACTTTCACCATGCATTGTACAATAGTAAGCATTAATTAAGCATAATTCTAATTGAATGCCAAAATTGTCAACAAACATAAACCATTCAATCTCAGAATCCGTTATTCCTAGTTTTTGTTTTCTTATTCCTAGCCAGAAACCCTAGAATCGAAATCTCTCCTCTAGTTCAGAACTAAAATAGAACAACTCTCGCTCTAATCGCCTACAATAAATTCTCGAATTTTTTCATAAAGTCCATTTTGATATGAGTCTCTTATTTCCTCCTTAGGAGAATGGGTTATTCATATTTCATTTGATGGTTAGAGGCGAATTAAAAGCTAAGCAATAAATTAACTTGGAGTATTTAATGGGAGATGCCTTGGTGTATGTTATATGCAAATGATATAATTTTTCTCGATGAAACTCGCGATGGAGTTAATGATAAGCTGGAGGTTTGAAGACAAATTTTAGAGTCTAAAGGTTTCGGGAAGGGGGGGAGGGGGACGAAAATAAAGTATACGGAGTGCAAGTTCATTGGTGCATTTTATGAGTCTGAGGTGGAAGTGACGCATGGTACTCAAGTCATCCCCAAGAAATGCAGGTTCAAGTATCTTGGGTCAATAATCCAAAGAAATGGAGAGATTGGCAAGGATGTCACACGTCGTATAGGAGCAAGGTGGACAAAATAGAGGCTCACTTCAGGTGTCCTATGAGATAAGAAAGTGCCACCTAGACTGAAAGGAAATTTCTATAAAGTAACCTTAAGACCAGCCATGTTGTATGGGGCGTAGTGTTGACCAGCCATGAACATACACATTCATAATATGAGCATAGCAGAGATGACAATACTCAGATGAATGTGTGGACATACTAGGATGGATAAGATTAGGAACGAGGTCATACGTGACAAGGTAGGAGTGGTATCGATGGTGGACAAGATATGAGTAGCGAGACTGCGATGGTTTGGACATGTGAAGAGGAGGAGCACATATGCTTCAGTTAGGAGGCGCAAAGGGTTGGCAGTGATGGGTCTACGATGAGGTCGAGGTAAACCGAAGAATGATTGGGGCGAGGTGATTAGACAGGGCATGACTCACCTCCAAACTACTGAGGACATGACCCTGGATAGGAAAGTGTGGAAGTCGAGAATTTGGGTAGAAGGCTAGATATTACTCACGCGATTTCTAGGAGTATTAGCAATAGTATTATCCGTTTATATACTACTTTTATTTTATTCTTCGTCTTTATTGTTATGGGTGTTTGGTGTTTACTTCAGTTATCTTTAAGTTGTGTGTCGATATTCTCTTTGCAATGGTATTCTCATCGTGCTTTTTTCTTTTATAGCATGTTTTCATAATTTTTTTTTTCTTTTAGCTGAGGGTCTATCGAAAACAATATCCCCACCTTGGTGGAGGTAAGGTCAATATATATTTCATCCTCTCCAGACTCCACTTATAAGATATCACTAGATATATTGTTGTTTGTTGAAATACTCGATCCACATATTCGTTCAAATTCAATCTATATTTTAACAAATGAAAATGCATTTTTTCTTATCTTTTCTTCATAAAACACACTCCATGCATTCAACTTCTAAAAAAAGAGTGATATATTTTTATTTAGCCAAGTGTATATTGGATATAACCCTTCTCTACCTCACACAAGGTAGTGTTAAGAACAACTTATCATTTTCAGATCCCATTTGTGAGATCATGCTCAATATGTTGTTATTGTAAATTTTATAGCCACACAAATATCAATTTTAATAATTTATAACACATAAATATTATGTTCCGAAATTTTCAAAATGCTGAAAGTTTGCGAGAAGGTGGTAGAGAAGGGATGTTGAGATATCTGAGAAGTAATTCGGTTTCAAGCCTGGGCAATCGACTACTAAAACCACCCATCTTATAAGGAGGCTGGTAGAGCAATATAGGGACAAGAAAAGGGACTTACATATGGTGTTCATTGATTTGGAAAAGGCTTACGACAAAATTACAAGGGAGATCCTGTGGAGATGCTTGGAGTTTAAAGGTGTTTCTATGGCATACATCAGTGCGATTAAAGACATGTATGATGGAGCCAAGACTCGAGTGAAGAAGGTAGGAGAATTTGAACACTTCCCTATCGAGATTGGGTTGCGTCAAGGCTCAGCGCCTAGCCCATTTTTATTTGACTTAGTGATGGATGAATTAACGCGGAATATCCAAAGGGACGTGCCATGGTGTATGTTATTTGTGGGTGATATAGTTTTGGTTGACGAGACACACAAAGGAGTTAATAATAAGTTGGAGGTTTAGAGACAAACTTTGGAGTATAAGGGTCATTCGGTTTGGCATTTAAGCCTGCTAATATCCGCATAGAAAATGGTACAAATAAATACCATGTTTGGTTGTTCATTGACAAGATTTAATCCATACATTAAAATCAGCATTAATTAATATGATGTTTGGGAGCTTGTTTTTGTTTTCCTCATTTTTAATACATGCATAAGTTATGCAGGATTCTATATATTATTTATGCGGGATAGAAAGTAGAATTAGTAATGTGGGTATTATCAATGCATGTATTAAAATTTAAAAATGACAAAACCGACCCTCATAATAATAAGGATATTTTTCAAATTTAGTTAAGGAGTAACTAAATATGTAAAATTATAACATTGCATATTAATTTATAATTTTTTAATGATTCAAGAACAAATCGTTACATTATAATACCTGCTTAACTAATACCTGCCTTACTAATTCGCGCATTACTAATATCTGCATTACTAATCCCCACATTGCTAATACCCGCATTACTAATACACACATTGCTAATACCTGCATTGCTAATACACACATTACTAATACTTGCATAAAATTAATTTCAACCAAACGACCCTAAGGGTTTTAGGTTGAGCTGGACGAAAATGGAGTACATGGAGTGCAAAATTAGTGATGTATCATATGAGTCTGATGTGGAAGTGATGCTTGATACACAAGTCACCCCAAGAAAGGAAGCTTCAAATATCTTGGGTCAATACTCCAAGAAAATGGGGAGATTGATTATGATGTCACACATCATATATGAGCAGGTTGGATAAGGTGGAGGCTCACGTCTGGTGGCCTGTGCGATAAGAAAGTGCTACCTAAAGTTAAAGGTAAATTCAATAGAGTGGTCGTTAGACTAACTACGATTTATGCGGCTAAGTGTTGGCCAGTCAAGAACACACACATTTAGAAGATGAGTGTAGCAGAGATGGGAATGCTTAGATGGATGTGTTGGCATACTAAGATGGATAAGATCAAGAACGAGGTCATACGTGACAAGATATGAGTGGCCTCATTGGTGGACAAGATCCGGGAAGCCAGACTGAGATGGTTCGGACATGTGAAAAGGAAGAGGTAGTGTAGGATTTACGGAAAGGCAGAGGTAGACTGAAGAAGAATTGGGCCGAGGTGATTAGACATGCTCGATGACCCTAAATAGGAAAGCGTGAAAGTCGAGAATTAAGTTAGAATGTTAGACAGTAGTCGAGACACTTCAGTCTTAGTATAATTTGTATGTTTGTCATATTTTATGCCTTTATTGGTTTTACTTATCTGTTTATCTTTGTTATCAGTAGTTTTTTTATCGGTATTATTTTTTTTAAAATGAATAGTTTTGTCTTATATTTGCAAGTATGTTTTCGAAATACTTTTGTTGAGAGGTTCCTCCGGGCTTTATTGGGTATGTTGTAGTTGTTGGTGGTGATCTTTCAAAAAGTCTTCATTCATTGTTTGCATTTTCTCAGCAAAAAGTTTTACAGTCCTACTACTCATCAACAACTCCTTATCCCCCCACCCCTACCTCGCCGCCGGCTACTCCCCATTATTTCCTATCGCAAAACCCTAAATTAAACAATGGGTAAAGGAGGTGGTTGTGTACCCAGCAAGAAAAAATTCTCCAAATCCACTTCGGATAACCCACCACCCCCTATCCCCACCACCTCCGCCGCCGACGAAGATTCCAATTCCGCCGTAGAATCCGCCGGAAACTCACTTCCTCCGGCAAAAACCCTAAAAATCTTCATAATATTTTACTCAATGTACGGACACGTTGAGAGCTTAGCAAGGAGGATGAAAAAGGGAGTAGAATCAGTACCCGGAGTTGACCCGGTTCTTTATCGGGTACCCGAAACGTTATCCGAACAAGTGCTTGTTTCAATGCGGGCCCCACTGAAGGATGTTGATGGTGACATTCCTGAATTGCAAAATGTGGATGAATTGGCTGAAGCTGATGGGTTCTTGTTTGGATTTCCGACGAGGTATGGGTGTATGGCGGCCCAAATGAAGGCGTTTTTCGACTCCACGGGGACTTTGTGGAGAGAACAGAAACTTGCTGGAAAACCTGCTGGGTTTTTTGTTAGTACTGGGACTCAAGGTGGTGGACAAGAGACTACTGCGTAAGCTGCTTTAATCATTTTCGGATTTACTTAATTTTGAGTTAAAGTTTTGATCTTGATAGTTGTTTATATAACTATGCTTAGTTTCATCTAATTTTGTGAACACTTTAGAAGTAGTTAGTGCCCGCATGGGCAGATATAGTGTAGCTATTATGGGTTCATCTAAACTCTTTAGCTTTAGCTCAGACACTTTACATGTAGTGGCGTAGCTTGGTAAGGGAAGGGGGATTCAATAGAATCCTGACAAAAAAGGTTTTTTTGATTATATATAAATTGTTGAATACCCTCGATATAGGGTGAATTCAAGTTTAGTGGTAAAGGGATTTCAAAATTTGTTTGGTTTACAATCATAAGTGTGACATTCTAGTATTTTTGAATCATCTTGTGTAATTTTTTGGTTCCGATACTGTGTATATGTGTTGAAAAAGTCACTTAATATAAGTAGATTTCAAACCTAGTAAACCAAATGAACCGTGGTAGAATTTCAAACTCTAATCCATAAAGTGCAATTCATGGATCCACCTACGAATGTCGGTATATGCCGCAGGGTATGAGTGTCTATGTGTGTAGAGTCCAAATATGAGGTAGTGGGTGCACATGCACCATTGCTTATATGATTGACTGTCTTTGACCATTCTTTTTATTGTAATCAATTGTCTAGGTCAAGTACTAAGCCCAACTGAGGTGGAGTGTTGCATTATGTCTTAAATTTTCTATTTTCTTAAATCAAACAGTAAACCTTGTATGCGCTGTTGTGAGGTTGGAATTACAACGTGAAAATGTCCAACCAAGATATGAAGCTCCTGAAATAGGATAGATGAGAAACTTGAGATATCTTTGAGTTATTCCATGATAACTTGAATGGATCACCGATTGATGTGGAGTTGATGGCAACAAGATATGAGGACCACCCCCCCACCCCCCACCCCCCCACCCCCCACCCCCAAAAAAAACCCCCCAACCCCCAATTATTCAAGGATTAGTGGGTGCATTGTTGTTACCTTGGGACTGCCATCAGTGCCTATAATAGTAAAACACATTCACCTTTCAGTTTGGAGATTACATATATAGTCATTAGAAGTTATGAGCTCATGGTCTAGTGGCTACATTGGATTGATGATTACATCATATGGTTAATTTTAGTAGAATAGAAACCTTGTGTTCTTTCAAACGAAATGGAGGAAGCAATTTGCAATGAAAAAAAATTAAGGGACACTCTTTTCTTCTTGACGGAAGATAGATACCATAACACTTTGAGTCCTTACATGCATTTTATTGTTTTGCTGGTATCACGTGGTCGTAGCATTTTGCATCACAATGAGCTGTTTGCGTTTGTCTAAAAGAAATTGGAGGGTCAGAAGATAGATTCCATAGCACCTTGAGTCCTTACACGCATTTTATAGATATGATGTGTATCATGTGGTCATAGCATTTTGCTTCACAATGAACTGTTTACAACAACAACAACATACCCAGTGTTATCCCACGGTTGGGGTCTTATCCCACAAGTGGGGTCTGGGGAGGGTGAGATGTACGCAGACCTTACCCCCACAATGAACTGTTCGTATTTGTAATATTCAGGAACCAGGTCACTTTAATTTTTCGCATGCTACTGTTACTCCTGAGCCTGCTTACTTTTTATTGGTCCTTACTAAGGGTGTCTATTAGCCCGGCCCGGTTTCGGCCCACCTGTGCCGGTCCGGTCCGGTCCGGTGCTAACAATAATAAAAAAATTTCCAGTCGGTCCGGTCCCGGTCCGATCGGCCGGTGCAGTTGCACCAATGCCGGATCGGAACCGGAACCGGCAGACGCAGTCGAGCCGGTCCCGGTCCGGTCCGGACCGGTTCGGTTCGGTTCCGTTTAAATTTTTTTTTTTTTTCACATTATATTATTTATTGTTTAAAAAAATATCGGTAGACTAAAATCTAAATAAACAACACAAAACACATATTATTCAACAATACACACATAGTACATTAAGTTGGAAAAAGGAAATGCATAAATAGAAAATAAAAACATAAAAATAGACTAGAAATTAGAAAAATACATAAATTTTAAACTTCTGCGACTCAATTTTCACGTGGTTGCAGATATTTGCCACCATCACGAGCTGCCCATTCAGAGGCATGATGGTATTCCAAGTGTTTCTTAAACTTCATTGTCCCTCCATTAGTATTTGATCCATCTTCCCAATTCCAAAATCTCTTACAAAGAGTACATTGTGCTTTTCCGGTATCATTATTTTTTGTGATAAATTCCCAAACTTCGGATCGTTTAGTTCTTGTTGGACCACCAGACGGACCTGCTACATTAGCACCCTCAACTTGATTAGCATTATTTGCATTTGCAGCCATGTTGATAGAAAATTTAATAAAATAGCCTTTTAGTAGAAATTTTTGAAGTAGAAAATATTGAATTGTGATTAATTTGATGAAATATGGGAGTATTTATAGGAAAAATAGGTAAGGGAGGGGTGTAGGGGTGTTTATGGGTGTGTGGGTGGGAAAAATAGCCGTTTATGGCCGTTGGCAACGGCTATTTTTCAAAATGGAGCGGATTTGGTAGCTTTCTTTATTTTTTTTTTTTTGTTTTTTGGCTATTTGTTTTGTTTAAATTTTAGTTTTATGCAATAATAATTTATACATTAATACTAGTAATCTAATAAACTACTATTGTACTAAGAACTTTTATGTAATGTAGTTTTTTAGTTTTATAAAAGTATAATTGAGTACTTTTCCAAACTTAGCAATCTAGCAAAATGTAAGTAAATTATTATTTTTTCAATTTTAATACTAAGTTAGTAGTATTTACTATTTAGTATTTAGTAATGTACTAATGTAGTATTTTAATATTTAGTATTTAGATTTTATTATTTTAGTAGTTAGTAATGTAGTATTTTAGTATTTAGTTTTTAGTATTTTAGTAGTTTAGTATTTAGTATTTTAGTATTTAGTTTTTACTATTTAGTATTGAATTGCAAAGAGCCAAAGACTAAAGGATAATTAAGAATATAACAAAGGATTTACTTAATAGCAAGGCGTAACGCATTTTATTAAATAATGATTGATTTTTTTTTTTTTTGCAAAGTACATAGATATTAAATTGCAAAAACTACATATTAATAAAAAAGCTTCTCATTTTCTGAATAATTTCGTCTGGCACCTCTGGAGGAACTGGTGGCAAAGAGTCATCTTCTTCATACTCAGTTTCATTGTCCAAACTTCCATCACCTGATAAAATTTCGGATGCTGCTTCTACATCGGCTAGTTCATCGTCCGCAAAGCCAAAATTTCTTCTCTCCGATCTAATCCAATCTCTGAATAATACGGCCGTCTCCATTGCTTCTTCCTTCAATGAATGTCTATGATCTCCAATTTGCAATCTTCCTTGGCTAAACGCGCTTTCTGAAGCAACTCACTACTCTATAATCATTAAGTAATTCTGATATTCCAGCTATAAAATACAACATGGTAGTGATTGTAGGATAATATTGACCCGAAAATTCTTTAGTAGCATAAAAAAACTTTGCTAAAAAAAGGAGAAGACGCTCAACATTTTGCCAATCAGATTCTTCTAGGTGATATTCTACAGCCACTTTGCGATTAAAATAATTAGTAATAGGCACTCGTAAAGTGTAAGCAACATTCAAAGAGTCATATACAGTGTTCCACCTAGTTGCAACTTCCTTGGGAACCTTTCTAGGACCTATACCTTCTTTCACACACTCTACTTGAAAGTCCCTCCATCTATCCGGTTTTTTAGATTTAAAAATATAACTAATTGCGAGTCTAACCTTCATAATAGTAGGATCAAATAACTTAAGGCCATCTTTTACAACTAAATTATATATATGACATGCACATCTAACATGAAACAATTCTTCAAAAGGGGGATGCAATGCGGGTCTTAACTTACCAATAGCATAATCATTGTTTGAAGCATTATCAAGAGTTATACTTAAAATTTTATCACTAAGATAATACGCCTTACAAATATCCGAAACTTCTCTCTTAATAAATGATCCCGTGTGTGGTTCATCGACAGCGGAATATGCTAAAATTCTTTTTTGCATTACCCAGTTAAGATCTATCCAATGACAAGTAAGTGTTAAATAGTCATACCCATTAACACCACGACCCAAATCAGTAGTAAGACAAACTCTACAGTCAAAGTGATAAAATATATATCGTAAATATTGTCTATATTCATTTTTAAATTTTATAATATCACTTCGAACCGTAGTTTTTGGAAAACCTTGAAAAGATGGATTATATACGGTTTGAATATAACGAATAAAACCTTGACAAGAAGCAAATGTAAAAGGTAAACACTCTACCGCAATCATTTTTGCCATTTGTTCCCTATCTTTCTTTTTATCATAATGCATAAGCCCCCCCGTCACTGGGTTAATTTCCTGTTGGACTCCACTACCTTGCGATGGAGCCATTCTGTTCCCTGACCGAGGGCCACCCGGCCTCCTATCCCATTCATCCTTATGACGGTTTTCTAAGTGTGTTCTCAACTTTCCCGTCCCACTATTATGGCTGCCGGTTTAAATGACCAAACTTTTTTACAAAGCTTACATTTAGCGGTCTGCTCCGGAGCATTTTTAGTTATAAATCTCCACACATCCGATCTTTCGACTCGTCCCGTTTGTTCTCTACTAGGAGGCATAGGTGGTAATTCAGTTTCTTCAGGTTCACCTTGAAATTGACTAGTGGGTGTTTCATCATCTAAATTAGCCCCTTCGGTATTTTCTTGATATTGGGCCTCTAACAAATCATTATCTAGTGGTTGATCATAATTTATATCATGAAAAAATTGCGAGTCATCTTCCTGAGTAAAATCATCTAGAAGAGAAGGGGCGCTAGAAGTACCAACTGGTCTTTTACCTAAAGCACGAGCCATTCTATCATCCCCCTCGGTTAGAAGCACGTGATCTACGACCACTACCCGTAATTGATCTCCAAATTCTAGACATTTTTATAATTACTAAAATATGCTTCGAACGAATTACAAAAATATGCTACAAACAATAATAGTGCACAAAAATAAAATAGATAATAAAAAGTAAGAACGAGTTTACTTGATATCGTGAACTTAGAATGTAGAACTTAGAAGTGAAAGTTGAAACTTGACCGGAACCGCACCGAACAATATTTCCACTTTACTCCAAATAGTTTTTTGTAATGCAATTTAGCAAATAGCCTTTGTAGAAATAAGAGAGATTGATAGAGATTTAGAGAGAATATTTGAGAAATTGTGAATAAATTGGTGAAATATGATGGTATTTATAGAAAAAAATAGGTTGGGGGGGTATGGGGGCGCCTAGGGGGGTGGGGGGGCTAAAATAGCCATTTTTGGCCGTTGGGCCAACGGCTAAGCTTGAAATAGCCGTTGCCCAACCGCTATTTTTCGCTAAGCCCACAGCCTTGTCCGGTCCGGTCCGGTTCCGGTCCGGACCGGTCCGGTTCCGGTCCATTTTGGTCCGGTTCGTCCGGTCCAAAATGGTTCTGCCGAGACGGGAACGGACCGATTTTTTTTTTTTAATTTTGGCCCGATTTGAGCCGGTTCCGATCCGGTCCGGACCGGTTTCCGGTCCGGTCCGGCCCGTCCCGGCCCAAACCGGGTCAATAGATACCCTTAGTCCTTACTATTTCTTTAAGATAATAGTGTGACTTGCTAGGTTTTATTTCCTCGTAAGAAGAAACAATAATGAGTACCAACCAAGCAGGTGTCTATGTAAAGTTATAATGCCCCTTTTTATAATCTATTTTTTCTTTTCCAATGATTTGGGTGGATGGGCCCACGTAAAGTAATACGTTGAGAATTCATATTGCCATTCCTAATTTAGTTGGGGATTCATACGTTGTTGACGGTTCTATCTTTTCGAAAGTAGTTTTCTAATATTGCACAAGATAGCTGTTGCTAATGTAAGAAAAAGTTTTGAATTTTGAGGTATTCAATTTTATTTTTGATTTTAAGTATTGGTTAAACAATCTAAGACCCTTATTGGTGCAATCATATAGTTGTACAGTAAGAGTTTCAAGCAGGTCGACAGACTTTCTTCTTTATGAATTATGATGGTGGTGTTCGGGTGCGCATCTCAATTTTTCCACCAGCTACCTTCTACCTTCTACTTCCCCAGCTCAGGCAATGGGTAATTCTGCCCACCCGGGCTTAAGCATAGGTGAAGAAATCACCTAGTATTTTTCGACTCATTGGCCGCTAGGCGACACAAGCATTTGTAAAATACCTAATCAATTAGATTAAAATCACTTATTGCTGTCTCCAGGACTTGTTCGTCACCAATAAACACTTGCCTTTTTCTTTTTGAGATTCTAATGGATGAGATTCCTTGTGTAACAGATTTGTTTACTAGCTTCTAGTTTATATAGGACAATCCATTGTTTTGATGCTGCTCTAAAGACAACGGTAAAATATTCTAATTACATGAAGTGTGCACTGCCTGTTTCAAATTACATACTTGTGTAGGATGGATTAATATCCAAATATAATTCACACAGCCTGCCACAATTTTGCGATTGAGGCATAGCTTTGATTAGTTGATACTGTTTTCTCTTCCAAGATAAATTTCTGATATTGCACCCGCTAATATTAGAGAATCATCTAATTTTTGAGGTACTCATGCCTAGTTTTAAATTTATCGTTGGTTGAAAATTTATGACCCTAATTGGCGCTATCTTATAGTTTATGTTTTGCTAGTAGGGGCAAAACTTGATTACTTTTTAGATCTTGTTCATTTAAGACTTTGAGGTTGACAGACATACTTCTCAAGCCACAATAGCATCAGCAATTACCTAATCAAGTGGCATAAAAATCACTTTACCATTTCAAAACTTGTTTGTCACCATTTATTTGGCTATTTTGAAATTTAATTAGTTTATGGTCTCTCTAGCTTCTAGTTTATCGGATAACCTTGTATTCTGCCTCTTTCAATGTTACCTACTTGAAAAGTATGGAAGAAGACACTGCTCATTGTCGTGGTATTTATATGTAGTTGGACAGCTATCACCCAACTAGCCCACCATGGTATGCTCTTTGTTCCCATTGGTTACACATTTGGAGCTGGTATGTTCAAAATGGACTCCATCCGAGGGGGTACTCCGTATGGTGCTGGAGTCTTTGCTGGTGATGGCACAAGAGAAGCTACTGAAACGGAATTGGCGCTTGCTGAACACCAGGGCAAATATATGGCTGCAGTAGTCAAGAAGCTAGTTCAGGGCTGATGACATTGTCTCAGTATCTTATATCTAAAATTCAAGCACAAATATTCGTTATTTTTTCTTTGGTAAATTGATTTCACCTCCATTTCATTGGTTTTTGCAGTTACACATCTTCTGATTGGACATGAAGATGCTTATTTTCTTCTTTACATACACTACATTATTTATTATCGTCCCCCACGTCCCTTTGGTATCAGGTTTTGCATATTTGTCAACCATTGTTCTTGTGTAAAAGTTTGTACATGGTTCTGATATTTCTTTCCTATGAGTTGTTGTATTATTAAGATACTCATTGATATATGAACATTTAGACTGCACAACTCCCATGGATGGTCTTTTTTTCTAATGCTCCCTTTTTATTCGTTTATATGTGGATGAAAGTTGCAAATTATAGATGTTTCGGCTTCTAAAGAGCTGCAAGTCTGCCCTGTTGTGGGAAAATTTTCCAAAAAAAAAAAAAAAAATCAATGTTTTTAATACAAAAAGTACTCCATGAGCTATTTGGCAATTGCGTACAGTCGTGTCTATGCAACAGACATGAACTCGAACTCGTTCATGTATTGGTTGTAGGTTGGGCATAGAGTTGAGCTGGCTCGTAGCTCGTTCGGCTTGATTATCTTTTAACTCGGCTCGGTCTCATATAAAGTTCGGCTCGGTTCTGTTAAAACTCGATCAAGCTCAGCTTCGGTCAAAGCTCTGCTCGACTCGATTAGCTGGATATTTAGAAGTTTATGTGATATTTAATATTTTAATGCAATAGTTAATCATTGAGAAACTAGTACTTTTATCCTTATTTATGATTATGATAAAAAGAAAAATTTGAATATTACTTTTTATATTATTAAGTATGGGGACACAAGAAAAAAAGTCAGCTCGGGCTCGGGCTCGGTCAAACTTTAACAAAGCTCGGTTGAGCTCGGCTCGGGTTCGGCTCGGCTCGTTATGGTATAAAGCTCGGTTTAGCTCGGGCTCTGTTAGGCTCGGCTCGAACTCGGCTCGCTCGATGCTCAAGACTGATTGGTTGTAAGGTGCATATGCGCATTATGTTAAAGACCGATGAATGAAATGATACATGTAATAATGTAGGTTTGTCTATTCTGGACACTAGATACTAGGATCACATCAAATTTACTTTTGCAAAAGACTCTAGAGTAGTCACTTTCTGTCACAAGGTATACAAGGTATGTTTACAAATTTTAAGCAACGCCAGCTGGTATAAGTTTACACTTCTACGAACACACTTGTACGGAGAATATCAACATCTTAGACATAAACCCACACTTGAGACCACATGGTTGGAGGCAGACTTTGCGATATGAGTACAGCAAAACCTAATAGTTTTGATCTAAATTTTGTACATAGCGTTTACAACATTCATTCCTTCTAACTATGTTGATGAAATGGGACCGTTCTTTGAATACATTTCAGCCTTGGTGGAATACATTTCAGCCTTGGTGGGAGTGTGTTTTGTATCATGAGTTGCGAAATATTTCAAAAATAGAATTCGAAAAACTGACGATTGATAGCGGGACTTCTTCTGATAGTTATAATGGTAATACCTTGTCTTCCAGGTCAATCAAGCTTTCGACGAGTGCCTCTTGGTTGTGGGCCCCCCCTTAGAGTCCCAGGACGGGAGTGGGAGACGGCCCTACGCACAGGGAAGTTTAAGCTTAAGGCTGTCTAATAGCCCAGTCCGGCCCGGTTCCGGTTTGCCTGTGCCGGTCCGGTCCGGTGCAAAACAAAAAAAAAAAAAAAAAACTCGAACTGGTTCCGGTTCTGGTCCGGTCAAACGGTGCAGTTGCACCAATGCCGGATCGGAACCGGAACCGGCAAACGGAATCGTGTCGGTACCGGTCCGGTCCGGCCCGGTCCGGTTCGGTTCCGTTTAATTTTTTTTTCACATTATATTTTTTATTGTTTAAAATAGAAGTAAAAAAATATTGGTAGACTAAAATCTAAATAAACAACACAAAACACACATATTATTCAACAATACACACATAGTACATTAAGTTGGAAAAAGAAAATGCATAAATAGAAAATAAAAACATGAAAATAGACTAGAAATTAGAAAAATACATAAATTTTAAACTTCTGCGACTCAACACTCAATTATCACGTGGTTGCAGATATTTGCCACCATCACGAGTTGCCCATTCGTAGGCATGATGGTATTCCAAGTGGCTCTTAAACCTCATTGTCCCTCCAGTATTTGATTCATCATCCCAATTCCAAACTTTCTGACAAAGAGTACATTGAGCTTTGCCGGTATCATTATTTTTTGTGATAAATTCTCAAACTTCCGATCTTTTAGTTCTTTTTGGACCACCAGACGGACCTGCTGTCGTAGCACCTTGAACTTGATTAGCATTATTTGCATTTCCAGCCATGTTGATAGAAAATTTAATAAAATAGCCTTTTGTTAGAAATTTTTGAAGAGAAATGAATAGAAAATATTGAATTGTGATTAATTTGATGAAATATGGGAGTATTTATAGGAAAAATAGGTAGGGGAGGGCTGTAGGGGCGTTTATGGGTGTGGGGGTGGGAAAAATAGCTGTTTATGGCCGTTGCCAACGGCTATTTTTCAAAATGGAGCGGATTTGGACAATGTTTGCAGTGGGCCGCTCCGGTCCGGTTCCGGTCCGGCCCGGTTTGGTCGTTTTCTTTATTTTTTTTTTTTTGTTTTTTGGTTATTTGTTTTGTTTAAATTTTAGTTTTATGTAATAACTTATATATTAATATTTAATACTAGTAATCTAGTATTAAAATATGAACTATTATGTAATGTAGTATTTTAGTATTATAAAAGTATAATTGAGTATTTTTTCAAACTTAGTATTACTAAGTTAGTAATCTAGTATAATGTAAGTAAATTGTTATTTTTTCAAACTTAGTAATCAAGTATAATGTAGTATTTTAGTATTTAGTGTTTAGTATTTAGTTTTATGTGTTTAGTATTTAGTTTTTAGTCTTTAGTATTTAGTATTTAGTATTTAGTATTTAGTATTTAGTATTTAGTATTTAGTATTTAGTATTTACTATTTAGTCTTTAGTATTTAGTATTTAGTATTTAGTATTTAGTATTGAATTGCAAAGAGGTAACTTAATAGCAAAGGATAATTGAGAATATAACAAAGGATTATAATTTACTTAATAGCAAGGCGTAACGCATTTTATTGAATAATGGTTGAATTTTTTTTTTTTTGCAAAGTACATAGATATTAAATTGCAAAAACTACATATTAATAAAAAAACTTCTCATTTTCTGAATAATTTCTTCTGGCACCTCTGGAGGAAGCGGTGGCAAAGAGTCATCTTCTTCATAATCAGTTTCATTGTCCAAACTTCCATCGCCGGATAAAATTTCTGATGATGCTTCTGCATCGGCTAGTTCATCTTCTGCAAATCCAAAATTTCTTCGCTCCGATCTAATCCAATCTCTGAATAATACGGCCGTCTCCATTGCTTCTTCCTTCAATGAATGTCTATGATCTCCAATTTGTAATCTTACTTGGCTAAACGTGCTTTCTGAAGCAACAGATGATGCTTGAATAGTTAGAATATCCCGCGCCATTTTTGCTAAAATTGGAAACTGTGCTTGTTGATCCTTCCAAAATGGCAGTAGTTGCTCACTTCCAAAATAATAAACTTCCTTGCAAGCATGAAGTAAATAAACATCAAGCTCGTTGAACCCTCCGCTGCTACTCGAATGCCTGCTAGAAAGCCTTTGATTAAGGCTGGAAAAACTTCCCAATCCGGTTGCAGCTCTTTTGGTAGCCTGCGTTGAACTTGATCCAGCTCCACTTGGAATACTTGGAACAACATTATCAGCTGCACTCCTATACCTTTCATAAATCCGTTGGCAATCTACAATTACCTGCGCACAAACTGTTTCTACACTTGGTGTTTCTTCATCAGTAATTCTCAAAGTCCGATAAATTTCTCTAATTAGCATTTCCGTATTAAAACGTTTAAAACATGGATGTAATACAGATGCAATGTAATAAAGTGGTGGAATCGGAAAAAAATATTTTTTAAATTTTTCAATCATTGCTTCTACCGCAACTTCATAACCAGGCACTACTCTATAATCGTTAAGTAATTCCGCTATTCCAGCTATAAAATACAACATGGTAGTGATTGTAGGATAATATTGACCGGAAAATTCTTTAGTAGCATAAAAAAACTTTGCTAGAAAAAGAAGAAGACGCTCAACATTTTGCCAATCAGATTCTTCTAGGTGATACACTTCAGCCACTTTGCCATTAAAATAATTAGTAATAGGCACTCGTAATGTGTAAGCAACAGTCAAAGAGTCATATACAGTGTTCCACCTAGTTGAAACTTCCTTGGGAACTCTTCTAGGAGTTAAACCTTCTTTCACACACTCTGCTTGAAAGTCCCTCCATCTATCCGGTTTTTTAGATTTAAAAATATAACTAATTGCGAGTCTAACCTTCATAATAGTAGGATCAAATAACTGAAGGCCATCTTTTACAACTAAATTATATATATGACATGCACATCTAACATGAAACAATTCTTCAAAAGGGGGATACAATGCGGGGTCTTAACTTACCAATAGCAAAATCATTGTTTGCAGCATTATCAAGAGTTATACTTAAAATTTTGTCACTAATAAAATACGCCCTACAAATATCAGAAACTTCTCTCTTAATAAATGCTCCCGTGTGTGGTTCATCGACAGCGGAATATATGCTATAATTCTTTTTTGCATTACCCAGTTAAGATCTATCCAATGACAAGTAACTGTTAAATACTCATACCCATTAACACCACGACCCAAATGAGTAGTAAGACAAACTCTACAATCAAAGTGATAAAATATATATCGTAAATATTGTCTATATTCATTTTTAAATTTTATAATATCACTTCTAACCGTAGTTTTTGGAAAACCTTGAAAAGATGGATTATATACAGTTTGAATATAACGAATAAAACCTTGACAAGAAGCAAATGTAAAAGGTAAGCACTCTACCGCAATCATTTTTGCCATTTGTTCCCTATCTTTCTTTTTATCATAATGCATAAGCCCCCCCCGTCACTGGGTTAATTTCCTGTTGGACTCCACTACCTTGCGATGGAGCCATTCTATTCCCTGAACGAGGGCCACCCGGCCTCCTTTCCCATTCATCCTTATGATGGTTTTCTAAGTGTGTTCTCAACTTTCCCGTCCCACTATTATGGCTGCCGGTTTTAAAAGCCCAAACTTTTTTACAAATATTACATTTAGCGGTCTGATCCGCAACATTTTTAGTCATAAATTTCCACACATCCTATCTTTCGGGTCGTGCATATCGTTCTCTACGAGGAGGCATAGGTGGTAAATCATTTTCTTCAGGTTCACCTTGAAATTGACTAGTGGGTGTTTCATCATCTAAATTAGCCCCTTCGGTATTTTCTTGATATTGTGTCTCTAACAAATCATTATCTAGTGGTTGATCAAAATTTATATCATGCATAAATTGCGAGTCATCTTCCTGAGTAAAATCATCTAGAAGAGAAGGGGGCGCTAGTAGTACCAACTGGTCTTTTACCTAAAGCACGACTACGTCTATCATCCCCCCTTCGGTTAGAAGCACCTGATCTACGACCGCTACCCATACGCCCAGTAATTGATCTCCACACTCTAGACATTTTTATAATTTATAAGTAAATCAAACAAACAAATTACTAAAATATGCTACAAACAATAATATTGCACAAAAATAAAATAGATAATAAAAGTAAGAACGAGTTTACTTGATGTCGTGAACTTAGAATGTAGAACTTAGGAAGTGAAAGTTGAAACTTGAACCGGAACCGCACCGAACAATATTCCACTTCACTCCAAATATTTTTTTTTATGCAATTTAGCACTTACACCCTTTTTGCAAGAGCAAATTTGAATTATTTAGCAAATAGCCTTTGTAGAAATAAGAGAGATTGATAGAGATTTAGAGAGAATATTAGAGAAATTGTGAATAAATTGATGAAATATGATGGTATTTATAGAAAAAATAGGTTGGGGGGTATGGGGGCGCCTAGGGGGGTGGGGGGGGGGCAAAAAATAGCCGTTTTTGGCCGTTGGGCCAACGGCTGTGAGTGAAATAGCCGTTGCCCAACGACTATTTTCGCACAAGCCCACCAGATTCCGGTCCGGTCCAGACCGGTTTCGGTCCACTTTGGTCCGGTTCATCCGGTCCATTTTGGTGGTGCCGAATCGGAAACTGGACGGTTTTTTTTTTTTTTTTACATTTGGCCCCGTTTGCGCCGGTCCGGTCCGGTCCGTTCCGGTGCAAACCGGGCTATTAGACAGCCTTATTTAAGCTGGAGTACAAATTAAAGAAGTCAGAAATGTACTAGTAGTTGATGTCACTTTCTAAAATTCAAAATATATAAAGTTTAAATTTTGAATTCGTCTCTAACATAGTTCACAACCTCCATCTCTACCTAGTAACTACCATATCAAGGCTTCATTGGAAAGACTAATCCTTCTATTAGTTTCGTTCATTCTGACCTTTTATTTTATGTTTAGGAATTAAAACTAAGTCTTTTCAAAAAATGCCTAAATTATGAAGGAAAATTCAAATTCACCAGGCATATACGTTAAATTCAATGCAGTGTCTTAAAATACTTTAATCTCTTGATATTTACTAGTAATAGATATGGTGTTAATTAGTTAGATTTAGAGTCCATTTAGATTAGCTGATTTAACATGACTTATAAGCATAAAAGGCTCAAAAACACTTTTAGGTGCTGAAGGTGATTTGAATAATAAGCAGTTACGTATTTGGATGGAAGTGCTGAATCTGATAATAAGCAGTTGGTTTGTTTGGTAAAGAAAATGCTGATAAGTTTGTTTTTTTTTTAATTGAAATGTCCTTCAAGTTATTTACCAACAACAACAGCATACCAGTGTAATCTCACAAGTGGGATTTGGAAGGCTGAAATATACGTATACCGTATCACCACCAAGATGGAGAGATTGTTTTTGATAGACATTCGTCTAGAAAAAACTTTGAAAACATATTTGAAAAAAAAAAACAAGGAAAAAATACCATGGTAAAAAAAAAAAAAAACAATGACATAAAAACTAAAGGTAAATGAAGAAATCAAAAATACCATGGCCATGAAGACGAAGAAATAGGATAGAGACAGTAACAATATGTAAAGGTACAATACTTATGCTAATATGATAGATGTGTCTCCATTACTATCTAACCTTCTAACTAATACTCGACGTCCAGGTTTTCCTAAATATGGTCATGTCCTTGGTAATCTGAAGGTGAGCCATGTCTTGTCTAATCACCCTGCCCCAATTCTTCTTCAATCTACCTTTGCCTCTCTATAGACCCATCACTGCAAACCCCTCCCACCTTCTCACATGAGCATTTATGCTCCTACTTTTTACATGCCCAAACTATTCGCTTCTCGCATCTTGTCCACAATCGGAGTCACTCCTGCCTTGTCATGTATGACCTCATTCCTGATCGTATCCATCCTAGTATGCCCACACATCCATTTAAGCATTCTCATTTCTGCTACACTCTTCTTTTGAATGTAAGAGTTCTTGATTGGTCAAATAACCGTCCCATACAATATAGCGGGTCTAACAACCACTATATAGAACTTACCTTTAAGTCTAGGTCGCAGTTTCTAATCGCATAAGACACCGGAAATGAGCCTCCACTTCATCCAATCTGCCCCTATACGATGAGTGACATCATCATCAATTTCTCAATTATCTTGAAGGATTGAGCCCAAATACTTGAAGTTTTCTTTCGTGGAAATGACTTGAGTACCAAGTGTCACTTTCATATCTGATTCAAGGGATGCATCATTAAACTTGCACTCCATGTACTATGTCTTCGTCCTACTCAGCCTGAAACTTTGATCCAAACCTCCAGCTTATCATTAACTCCACTTCGAGTCTCGTCAACCAAAACTATATCATCTGCAAATAACATACGTCACGGAACCTCCCCCTTGAATACTTAGTGTCAATTCATCCGTCACCATAGCAAATAAAAAAGGAATAAGCGCTAACCCCTAATGCAACCCTATCTTGACTGGGAAATGCTCAGTTTCCTCCGACTATTCTTACTCGAGTCTTGGCTTTATCGTATATGTCCTTAATGCACGCAACAAGTATACCTTTAGATTCAAAGCATCTCCATAAAATCTCCCTTAAGACTTTGTCATATGCCCTTTCCTTCAAGTTATTAACCAAAAATGTAAATTTAGAAGTATTTTAACATTAGATAGACAAATGACAAATATAGAATGAGAAGAGAGTGGATAATTTTGTTTTGAAAATGATTTATCATGAATTAAAAAATATTGTAAAACACTTGATCAAACTAAAGTAATTGACTTATAACCTTATATCACTTTTTTGTACTTATTAAAGCCAAAGAAGTGCTTAATAAACATGGTACACCATATGTAAAACTTATCGGCCCCGGGTATATATAAGCATATCATGTTGAATAGTAGGATGTAGAATAAATACAATCTGGTGATACTCCTACATAAACAACAACTCCTCAGTAGATTCTCTCAGATTCCTAGGCGATGGCAGAAACATTGAGTGCTGTGAGGTCATTGATGACGTGTCACTCTCCTCCTCTTCACGCTTTACTTGTTCCTTCCGAAGATTATCATCAGGTATCGCCCTGCGTGATCGCGGAATGCTTTGTACACCGACTGATCTGTTTTTATGACTTTTCGATGTATTCAATCAATTCAATAATTTCACTTCTAATTTTTTTTAATCAGAATTATATCTAATTAATAAGTGTTATAGGTTTTTAATTTGTATAGCTCGTTGAGTCAGATTTAGCTAATCAGTCATGGAGATATTCAAGTTATCGAATCGATCAAACAATTTTGATTTTAATTTCATGTTTTAGTTTGTGCTTTTATTGGAATTATGTATTAGAAGTGTTGTAGGTCTAATTTATATTGCTTGTATGGTGATTTGACAGAGTGAATATGTATCTGCACGTGACAAGAGACGCGAATTTGTGTCTGGATTCACCGGAAGTGCTGGTTCGTCTCCGGGAATTTGTTTTACGTTAATTTAGTTCTGCTAATTTTTTGTTGTCCTTTGTTTTGACATTTCAGTCATGATTGCTGTTATAGCCTTTTTTTAGTGATATCCATGTTGGTACTATTAGATGGGAAGAACTTAATTTAAATTTTGTGTTTACTGCGATAGGTTTAGCGCTCATAACAATGAATGAAGCACTCTTGTGGACCGATGGACGCTACTTCTTGCAGGCTGCTCAGCAGCTTAGTGACCAGTGGAAGCTCATGCGTATGGGAGAAGACCCTGCAGTTGATATTTGGATGGCGGATGTGAGTACTCTTTCGTGGTTTCTTACAACTTTTTTCATTTTGTAAAGACTATAGACTTGGCCACTAATTAGCTGATTTTAAGGGTTGGTGAGGGGGAAAAAAAAAATCTAACTCCTTGAAAAGGTTTACCTGAAATATGATCAAGGTCTATTGCATGACACTATTAGAATAGTGGGTTTTGTCCTGGTTAAATGAGTTTAAAGAACTAAAATAAATTCTTTTGACGTTTTGACTTCATACTATGTGAAGCAAGACCATTATTACATGTAGTCTCTATGGAAAATACAGCATATGGTTTTTTAAAGAATGAATCTTGGAGGTAAAGTACCCAATTACCTACATAATCTGTTTTATCTTAATATACGTTCTTGTTATCTCCTTCAAGATTCTATTTTTGTCAATATGTCGATGATCACTTCCATTAATAAGTAGTCCTACACTCCTACTAGCTTTCTCTACTGGATGAGAGTCATAAAGCCATTGTTCATTTGAAAAATAAAGAGCGAAAACACTTTTTGAATTGAGCATTACCAATGTACCTAGAAGGCCCTTATTTAGGAGTCTTAGGCTACATAGAATATGGTCAGTAATGTACAAGTGCTCTAATGTTATAAAAAAGAAGAGAAGACTTCTCCAGTAAAGTGAGTGATCGGAAGTATGTTAAAAGGGCCAATTATCCACCAAGTTTTGAACCTTAAAAAAAAAAAGCTCGATGTTAAATGGACGGATAGTGATCGGATTAAATGCTGCCGCTTAATTGATTTCCAGTGAACATTGTTATTTTTGTAGTTTTCTTTCTGTTTTCACTCTTCCTTTTCCAAAATCGTTTTCGAAATTGTCTTTCTTGAGCCGAGGTTTCTATCGGAAACAGCCTCTCTACCTTACTCAAGGTAGGGGTAAGGTCTGCGTACATCTCACCTTCCCCAGACCCCATGAGATTATACTGGGTATGTTGTTGTTATTGTTGCTTAATTGATTTCCAAAGAGTTACATTTATAAAAAAAAATGTTTAATTAGACTGGCGGCCTATATCAGCTACTGCTGGTAAGTAGGTATTCTCCATGCTTAATGAGGTAAGCAACTCTTCTATGATTAAATGCAAAATATTATATGATATCCTATTGAATATCCTTAGATTTAATGTTACCCAAGTTCATGAGTTTTAAACATGTAGTGAATCTAAGATACATAACTTCACTAATTCTCTTGATTTTCAATAGTTCAAACTGGTATCCCTGTAAAGGGTTTTGTGTACTTCAGTAGTTCGGTGGTTCTAGGAAGTAATAACTTCATTTTATAATTATCTAAGCTACCATAGAAGCTACCTGCCTTACATTTATAAACAAGCTAGCTGTGTTCGTATCTGCCAATTACCAAGGTCTTTCACTTTCAGCTATCCTCGCTCAAAAACCTCTTGGATTATCAACCTAACAATAGTTGTCCTGCTTCTTATGTTTCTCCATATTTTCTTTCAGAAAATTTTTGAATTAGTTGAGCACCTATAACAGTAGTTCTTGAATGATCATATTAGAGGAATGCAATAAGTAGACTAAATAATTTCACAGAAATAAAATCATAAGATCCCAACTACTGGAACCTTTCTCTTACAATCAGGAATTGTTATACCATTTCAAGAACTTTTGTTTCCCTGTCCAGATTATCCCTTTAGTTTAGCGTCTCCTCTGAAATAGTGAACGTGTCAGCTATGATTTTTCTTCTGCCATTTCAGATTAGATTAGTAGGCTACTTTTTAAGGTTCAATTCAGTAAACATATTTGATAATTTGCTATACTAGAATCTGCCGAAGGATGCGGCTATTGGTGTTGATCCATGGTGTATATCAGTAGATACTGCACAGAAATGGGAGCGTGTTTTTGCTAAGAAACAACAAAAGTTGGTTCCAACAACTAAGAACTTGGTAGACGAAGTTTGGAAAACTCAGCCACCTGCCGAAGTAAATCCTGTGATCGCACATCCACTGGAATTTTCTGGTCGCTCTGTTGCAGATAAGTTGAAAGATTTAAGAGAAAAGCTTGTACAGGAAAAAGCTCGTGCTATGATAATAACAGCACTTGACGAAGTAAATATGTAACACCCTAAATTCAAATGTAGTCATCTTACTGTTTTGGTGAGTTTTGCCTTATATACTCCTAATCAATCCAATATTTTTGCATTTTGCAGGTTGCATGGTTGTATAATGTCCGTGGCACAGATGTGTCATATAGCCCGGTTGTTCATGCATTTGCTATTGTGACATTAGACTCAGCCTACTTCTATGTGGATATCAGAAAGCTGTCACCTGAGGTGCATGTGCATTGCATAACCATTTCATTTAAGTTCATTGCGATTTCATTTTGTTATGTTCTCCTCTTAAGTAAACATGCTTATGTACCAGGCAAACTCTTACATGGAGCAAAATAGTATTTCAGTACGAGACTATGGTGAAGTTAGCTCCGATGTAGTCTTACTTGCATCTGATCAGCTCACTCCTTGCTCAACCAAGGGAGCTCCAACCGGATTTTCAAGGAAGTCGGAGACTAATGGTGGCAGGGCTACAGGAAATGGTACTGCTCCAGCTGCAGAGTTGGTGAATAGCCTCATTTGGGTTGATCCTGGTGCATGCTGCTTTGCTTTGTACTCAAAACTAAATGCTGATAAAGTCCTCCTTAAGCAGTCACCTTTGGCCCTTGCCAAAGCCCTCAAGGTGATCTCTACTACCCAGGAATATTCTTAACCCCAAAAAAGTTGTCCGAGTTTTCTAGTGATTGTACTCTGATAGTTATTTTCTAGGACTTTGCTTATCAATACTCCCATTGAGAAGAAAAGGTAGGAATAAGGAGAAGGAATGGAGTCTCTTGTTTGATGCATAGACAACCAAATACAAGATTAGTGCATATCGGCTAACAGTAGGTAGGTTAAGATTAAATCGAAGGCTGCAAAATATTGGTTCATTTTATATTTCCAGCTAAATGGCATTTTTATTCTTTGATCTTGTGTTACTTCAATATGCCCAAAGTATTTTGTACTGAAGCCAAGTTAAGGAAACTTAAATAGTAGACATTCCTTGATCTTATACTTCAAAATGCCAAAGTATTTTAGACCTTTATGATTTTCTGGATTGGCATTTCTGATATTTAGTAATAGTTTGGTAAAAAACACCGAGTTAATCTAAAGTCAATTTAAAGGATTTCCTTTCTTAAGTACAATATGATCATAGTGATTCTTTTCCCTTATTTCCCTCCTGTAAGAGATGCGTAAAAGATGTATGGGAAAACTTTAACATGGCGTGCGAATAGTTACTCGTGGTACTCCTATTCAAATGTATTTGAGCAATTCCCCTTGGATTATATGATTAACCAAAGCTTAGTTCAGTAGGGTGCCCTATTCCTTGTTCTAATTAGATAGGTTTGTTTTATATGTTCAAAGAATTTTCATATGGTCTTGCTCCATTGTTGTCATTAATCATTCTTACTAGCTTCATATTTCCTGGAATTATGATTTCAAAGATTGCAAAATCATCTCTCTTATGGATTTGGTTTACATTAGCCTCCCTTGCATTGCTCTTTTTGTTAGAATAACGATGTTGACTTTTCTTCATTTTTGTTTATTTTCATGCCCCTCTCGTCACCCCTTATTTCTCTTTCCTTTTGGCTTTATTTCAATTTATGATCCATACTCTTGGCAGAGGTACAGACCTCCAAGATCATTGGGTAGTGCCTCTTAGAAGTTGCCAAATATACTATGTTTTTGATTTAGTGTGTTTTATGATTTAGTTCGTTGTTTAAATCTTATTGTTAATTTTAAATGACTTGATTATATTTCTAGAACCCTGTTGAGATGGAAGGATTGAAGAAGGCCCATATTCGGGATGGGGCAGCTGTTGTGCAGTATCTTGCCTGGCTGGATAGGCAGGTAAATGATAGCTTCTTAAAGACTTTGATTTTTCCTTCATGTGTGCTGTCATCGACGGTTTATCATAAAGCTGCATAGTTACTTCGATGGTTAATTATTGACTACTGCACTTCACATCCTCCTGCATATTATGTAAGATTATATTATCTCTACATGTGGGTAGCTTGTCATTCTTGTCATCATGAATCTCATAACATGGCAGAGAAACTATCTTTAGTTCTATAAGAAATGAGTTCTTCTTAGTTCTTACAGTGGTGGACCCAGGACTCTAGGTGAGTGACATTTGGTGGCCAAGGACAGACAACTAAAGTCTTCCTTTAGTGTGAGTCGAGAGGATGTCACTGCTGAATAGGATTGGGAGAACGTTAAACTGCATTTCGTTTTGAGCCCACATTCTTTTCATTTTTCCTTTTTACCCTTTTGTAAAAGGCTGATAGAAAACTGTGTCATTTTGTGCCAACAGTTTTAGGAAGGTCTTTTTGTGCGATCGTTTTAAAAGACATAGGGCAGCATATTCTATTCCACGTTTCTTGAATTACCTTTTTTCTTTTTTCAAAAATTCTTTTATTTCAAAGTTTCACATCTTAATGTTTTTTCTTAATAACTTTTTATCATTACTAAATACATAAAATAACAATCAAACAAAAACAGCACAGAAATCAAGATTACAAAATATAAATAACATAATAATGCAGGATTGAAAAAATAACAAATAAATGACCAAATAAAAAAGTGACATATAACAAATTAACCATCAAAGTTTTTCAAAATTGTGAAGTAACTAAAAGAGCAACGGAGCAGCAGAGCATAGAGAAAGCAATGAATGGCGAAAATGATGCTATTTAGCTTTTGGTTGTGGACAATGTAATTTGCGACCATAGTTGCATTCTTTCCATCTTGAATGGCCATTTTACTCTGAAATAGTAGACAAATAGTATGTGTGTACTATGATGATTGAAGGTATTAAAAAGAGGACAATGTAGACCTAAAATCACGTGAAAGGAAGTTGTTTTAACGGACCTAGAACCACTCAAAGTCAATGCATGCTTAGCGGGAATTAGAGCATAATGAGATTCATGTAGGTTATGTCCAGTATTTGCTAGGAATCTTTTTGTTTGTTAGAGATCTGTATGTTAGGAGAAAATATAGAGAACCTCTAATGTTGGAGAAACCCAGATTGTCAAGTATTGGAATGAAACTGATCCAAATGGAATGATATTGATAATGAGAATTTCTATCGCCGATCTCAACTTTGGGATTGGTTGGCGTATTAGTTATTGTTGCTATAATAAATTAATTATGTATAATCAGTGAACATACCATATTGATACAAATGCTGACACAGAAGGTTTCAGTTTTAGATGAACTACATGACTCTTTTTCTTTTTCTTTTTTTTTTTCGAGAAGAAGGGGTGCTGGGTTAAATAACCCAGAATGTCAAAAAGAGATGTCATGAGTTTAGCTATTTGTACCTAAAACCTTTACCTAAAGGATGGCACCCTTTACCAATGCATTGGGTTGGACCTAGCGAAGCCAGTTACTTTCTTATTTATATAATCTACATATAATGCAAAGTAGCAAACATTTACAATCCCTTATTACAACATGGAGCAACCAGTCTACTTAACATGCCTTTCCGCAAATACTTAAGACTGCAATTTGATTCACGAGTTTATAGTATTAGATGCATAGAGACTTGTTAAAAGTCACGTTACAGTACTTTTATAGAAGCATTATCATTATAGATGAGGTTCCATTAGAAGACTAATGTAGCCAACATGTGTGTTTCTACAGATGCAAGAAATTTATGGGGCATCCGGTTACTTTAAAGAGGCGGACAGTACGAGCAAGAACAAACTAACGTAAGTTTGAGTTTCCTGTATTAATTCAAGGTTTGGCTAGTTTGTGCATGTTCAGATTGGAATTATTTATTATAGTTGCGGACCTAGATGTTCCAATAATTGATTTAGAGGTTAGCTTCCGCAAGATATTAAGCCTCTCTTTCAGTTGTATACATTTGTAACTTATTTACCTGAGAAAGTTTCTTGTAGAGTTCGCTTCTCGTTGTGTTTCTGAATATAGAGGGTCTGTTGGAGGTTAAGCCTTTTCTTAAATGTAATAAAAAATTTCAGCATGTTTTTTGAGAGTGAATTACCTTAATGCTTGGATATATCGATGGTTCACGAAATTGATTTTTTGTCTGTAGTTCTAGGAAGTGGCAGCCTTCTCTGCTTTCTTTCATCTTTGAAAAGCTTCTGACATGTATTCAGCTCGGTTGATAAAGTTGGAAACTTTGGTCATGATCTATTAAAGCTAGTGCTTTTGGCATTTCATTACCAACATTTGATCTGATTCAATAAGGAACTTTTTGTAAATCATATTTAGTTTACTCTTTCTCTGTGTTGCATCCATTTTACCATTGGTTACTGATTTCAGGGATACCAAAAGACTTACAGAAGTTTCTGCAAGTGATAGGCTGGAGGAGTTCCGGGCATCTAAAGAGGTAGTGGCTCTATGCAAACGAGAAATCTAACATAAAAGCCAGTCGTCTTCCCAGTTGCCACTATATCATGCATTTGATGTCTTCACCTTTGCAACCCTTGGGCTGATACCCTAGGTTTATTGCGATTTACCATCTTGTCATTGTATTCTGAGCTGGAGGATCTTTTCACTATTATTTCTCCATTTATGAAAAATTCCGAGAAACTTATTTTCCTTGTTCGTCTGCAGCATTTTAGAGGACTGAGTTTTCCAACTATTTCATCTGTTGGTTCAAATGCGGCCATTATTCATTATTCACCTGAGGCAGAAACATGTGCTGAACTTGATCCAGATAAAATTTACCTGTTTGATTCAGGAGCACAGGTTTGTGGAATAGCGTTTGGTTATGGGTCATATAGAGATACTTTGAGGATTGTCTTGGTTTACCTCCTGATTCTAACTTGTGATCTTGAAATTGGTGTTGGTGTTGGTGTTGCTGAAGTATCTGGATGGAACAACTGATATTACACGAACTGTTCATTTTGGTAAACCTACTCCACATGAGAAAGCATGTTACACTGCGGTATGTAAAACCCTGTTAAAGTTATAAATGTGACCCCTGCCCGAACCATGTTAATGTGACAATATGCATAAGGAGGTCAAATTTCAAATTCATGTTTATCAATTACTTGGTTAGTTGAGATTGGCGTAAGGATTTCCAAAAAGCATAAAAACCCTTTGCTAAGACAAAATGGAAGCATTATCACATCCCTGGGATGGGTAGGGCTTTCCTTACTGTGCTTGCACCAAGTAACAAATCTTTATATTAATTTTACTGCAAATAAATATAAGTAGATCTGCTTTATCTCTGAAATCTTTTAAGATATTTTAAAGGCCCGTGTTGATTAAAACTGTGTTTTAATTGAGGAAGAACAAACAATGCTCATTTTTAGAAGACAAAGGGTGAGATAGCCAAGTGCTACAGCCCTTACCGCAAAATGATGAGCTAGTGGTTTCTAAGGGAACAAAGTGTGAGAAGCCACTGCTGACTCATGGATAGGGGATTACCATACCACCCAAGAAAAAGGAAAAAAAAGGAAGACAATATTTTTTTTAGATAGAGCAGGTTGAGCTTTTTAAGAGGCATTGTTCACTCATTTATCTTTTGGGTGTGACCCAGGCTATAGATGCTTGCCATGTGAATTCTGTCTTATATGTAGGTTATTTTTGTATTTTTCCTTTAATAAATATTTCAGATATACTATTCCACTTCGTCTTTGTTAGATGAATTCTTCAGTACTTGTTTCTTTGGGAAAGAGATTGTTCTCTTCCTTTGCTTTGTCATGTATTGCTCTAATGCTCAAAGTTGCTTGACTTATGTAGGTTCTCAAAGGACATATTTCATTGGGTAATGCTAGGTTTCCAAATGGAACAAATGGTATGAGCCTGTCAAATGATTTGCTTAGTCTACAAATTGTGGGGTTTGGATGTTCAAATAAGCACATCCGTAAACCACATTAGTATGACTTGCTGCTTTCTAGTTTTATGTTATTGAACTAATGTGGTACTCAAGATAATTGCAAAACATATTGGACATTTTTCTTATGCCCAACTGTTCTTTATAGGTTATGCTCTTGACATTCTTGCTCGAACTCCATTATGGAAGTACGGGCTTGACTATAGGCATGGTACTGGTCATGGGATTGGGTCTTACTTAAATGTCCATGAAGGTAACTTGTGCTTTAGTCTCCAGCCGGGTTACTAGTGTAAAAGATTTGCGTTTACTCATTTCCTTCTACGTTTATCAGGACCTCATCAAATTAGCTTCAGGCCATCAGCTCAGAATGTGCCACTACAAGTTTCAATGACTGTCACAGATGGTCAGTCTGATTCTATTTACTATCTTGACATATCTGGAAGTAGAATTTTGCTATATACCTTTTCTGATTCCTTGGCATATATAGATGAAGCTCCACTATTTATAAAGCTGCTCTGGAATTTTATAAAACGAAATGATGTAGCTGATAGATGTTCAGTACTGTCATAATCAATCTCCAAGCTGGCTTTTTTTTTTTTTAAAAAAAAAAAAAAAAAAAAAAAAACTAGAAAGTTACTACAATGGAAAAGACAGATGTAGTTGGTAATCATCTCATGCTGTTTGAGCGTGACTGTGAATGGATAGGGTTTTGTGTGTGCAAAACTGCATTTATCTGTTACAAATTGCTGCTTATTATCTTTTGGGAGCTGAAGCACCAACTGTTCCTGACACTATTGGTTTTTATATCCAAGCAAAATATGCTACTTTCTGGATTTGATAGTTATTTATTAGTCAACTTTTGGAATCTCTTAACTGTGGACAAATGATTTTCCAGAACCTGGTTACTACGAGGATGGAAATTTCGGTATAAGATTGGAGAATGTGCTTATTGTCAAAGAGGGCAATACAAAGTTCAACTTTGGTGACAAGGGTTACTTGACATTTGAGCATATAACTTGGGTAAGTTTATTGGCATTATATCGTTGATATTCTATGTACAGACACCCACATAACACATGCCAACAACATATGTATAAATATTTTTCGCATTCATGGTCCAAGAAGAAGCAAGAAAATGGCCTTGTGTTCTCTGCTGGTTGTTTTTCATGCAGAACATGCTACTCCATGATAAATCTATTAATATGATATGCAACAGAAATGTTTGCGTGATGATAGTTAATAATTTACTCATGTTCTTCTTTGTTGAGTCTAGGCACCATATCAGAGGAAATTGATCGATCTGAGCCTTCTGGTGCCAGAAGAGATCCAATGGTTGAACGATTACCACTCTAAATGCTCTGAAATACTCGCTCCTTACTTGAATCAATCCGAAATGGAATGGCTGAAGAAGGCTACTGAACCCATTGCAGCTTGAGACGTCCCTTCTCTCAAGGTTTAATATGCAGTACTGCCCTGTCGGTTTAATTGTATTGCTCGCAACTCAATAAGGTTTATAAAATTCACAGCATGCACAGTGCTCTTGTAACAGAAGTCTACACTTGATTATACAATATTTATTAGTGCATTTGGTAGATGGTGATGCTGGAAAAATAAAAAAGGTTGAAAGCCAACAGCACGTTTTATTTGGTTTCCCTCGGCTCTTGCTTCTTCTTTCTTTCTCCCATCGTACTATACTTTCCTGCATTATGATTTTCTACACTCTAGCTATAAAAGCCGAATAATGCAAAGTCTTGAGTATGTCTAAGCATAAACGTACCTTAAACTTTTAGCTAATTACATCCCTCTAGTCTAAGTTTTGAGAGAAAATCATCGTTCTCTGTATCTAATTTCAGTACTTGTGAACAACACTGTCAAATTTAAAGGAAATACTTATGTGGTTCCAGTGTCCCTTCTCTCTCTTAACTCGCAAACTTCATCCTAAACGTCCTTCGAACCCTTTACAAATATGGATGATTATCATTCATCAACACAACAGAAGTAATGCAGAAAATGTGTAAGAGCCCATTAGGATTAGTTGATTTAAAGTGGCTAATAAGCATTAAATGCCGAAAAGCACTTCGAAACTGATTTTATAAATAAACAATTACGTGTTTGGATAGAAGTACTGAAACTAATAATAAGCAGCTGATGAGTACATTTATTATTAAAATGACTAAAATTTCCTTTATGTTACTTATAATAAAAATAAATTTAAAAGTATTTTACATTAAAAATGACAAATGACGAATATAGAATGCGGAGGAGGTTGAAAATTTTATTTTAAAAATGATATTTCATAAATTACAATTATTTTAGGGATAAAATAGTAAAATACTTGGTCAAACAAAAAGTGCTTATAAGCTGAAAAGAAATAAGTTAGGAATGACCAACTTATGGCTTATGACTGATTTTGGTTTATAAACACTTGATTTATAAACACTTTTGATACT
Source organism: Petunia x hybrida (assembly GCA_037355625.1). NCBI lineage: Eukaryota > Viridiplantae > Streptophyta > Magnoliopsida > Solanales > Solanaceae > Petunia > Petunia x hybrida. Next base: position 6,965,016 of record JBBBVM010000059.1, on the reverse strand, counting down.
TACCAAAAACGTAGATAAACCAAAAAGTACTTATAAGCTGGTTTCTTAGCCAAACACCAAATCCCGATCTCACTACTAAAAAAAGCTGAATCTGCGACCACCAAATCGGTCGCACATCGGTCGCCAGGTCGACCGATCGGCGACCGATACGGGTAGTCGGAATATTAATGGTAGCAAATAGCCCTGCGACCGATTTTCGGTCGATATTTCGACCACTATGCGACCGAAATTCGGTCGCCCAATAGCTCACATACAGTGACCAAGTATGCGACCGATTTTCGGTCGCACATCCTATTGCGACCGATTTTCGGTCGCATACTTGGTCTCATTTGTGGGAATTAATGGTGACCAAGTATGCGACCGAATTTCTGTGCGACCGAAAATCGGTCGCATACTTGGTCTCAGTTGTGACCGCTGTGCGACCGAAAATCGGTCGCCAAACCTGTAAAAACCTGCAATAAAAATCCTGCAATCAGGCAGTAGCAACAGCAAAAACCAGCAATTCAATGGAACCTGGACTGCAAAACACAGCAATAAAACAACAATCCAAACATTTAAAAAACATCCAATCATTTCAAAAACATCCGGAGACCATTAGTTATGTCCTAAAATTGTTAACACTACAACTTCACAAACATTCAAAAGACTACTGGGGCTCGGGCGAGGCTGAGCTAGACCCGGACTCGGAAGAGGAAGAGGAGCTGCGGCGATGCTTGCTCTTATGCTTTCTTCTCGCTTTCTTCTTCTCCTTTTTGGCAAGGAGCTTTCTGATCATGTCCTGAGTTTCTTGGTTGACCCTCGACAGCTGTGCGATCTGCTCTCTCATTTGAGCCATCTCAGCAGGATCAACGGAGTTCGCCGGAGAAGAAGTAGCTGAAGAGCCCAAAAAGCGAGAATTATGCTTATCCGGAGCATATAGCGATCCAAGACCATAAGCATACCCCTTCTTAACCCCTCCAACAGTATCGACCCATATTTGCTTTTCTTTCTCGAACGTCAAGGGAGCCGGGGTGCTGCTTCCTGCGTCCGATGCTTGGGTCGATGTCCAGTCTTCCACGGCCTTTGTAGCCTTTTCCTGAATAACATAAATATAGTAATGATGTTAATAGAAAGACTAAACGTTGATGGATTGAGGCGACTAAAGATCGAATTTTACAAACTTACCCATGCCTCTTTTGCGCGGGGCTCGACCCACTCTCCACCGCCCTTCTTGGCACCCTTTGTATGCCTGATCTTGTGCAGCTCGAGCACGGGAATAGTGCGCTTTTCTTTCTTTTCCTACAAATTAAAAAACATAATATGTTAGACAAAAAAGCAACTGTTCAAGTAAATAATCAATCAATTAAATATACTGTACCAAGCGCATCTTTTGTGTAGCCGCGCTAATTGAGCCACCGGTATGGAGCGATCCACCCTTTTCCGACGCTCGCGCAGCCTTTCCTTGCTCGCTCTTCGCCTCGAACTCGGGCGTGTGCCAATATAAGTTCAATGCAATACAAAACGCATACAATTTATCCGGTTTAGTCATAAGATGTTGCAAACATGAACAATCAAAACAACAATACCTAAACCCTAACTTTAAATGCATAACAAGTATTCCAAACACCACAACCCATGACAAGACATCAACACATTGCAAACAACTCTACCAAACAATTCCCAACATATCCCAACAATCACCATAATTAATCACAAACATCACAACCCTATATTTAAAGTTCATCAACCCAAAACAACTTATTATACATCACATTATATAGAATAAACTAATTATAACTAACAACTAACATGTAAACAATATATATAGGCTCTCCATTATTTATAAATATATATATAATTAAATTCGGATTATTAAACCAAAAAAAAAAAATTACCTCTACTTTGTATTGGATCCAATGGCAAGAAAGTATGAGTTACCAATGTGCTATCCACCCAATAACTACAAAAAAAGTGAATTAAAAAGTCATTATATGAGTTTTTAAAAAAATAACACAAATTACTAAAAAATGAAATTTACCTTGAATTTGTAGGTTTAGATTGTGTTAAATGTTATGTTGGAGGTAATAGAGTAGTAATTTAAAGTTATATGGGGTTTATAATGGTGGGAAGTTGATTATGGGGTGGGGGGGGGGGTTCGGTTTTTAGGGATTGGGTGGGTTTTGGGAATTTTGAAATGGGGAAGAAAGGGGTTCTGCCCCGTTTTTAGTTACAGTTATGCGACCGACATGCGACCAATTGTCGGTCGCATAGCTGTGACTAATTTTTCAAAGACCGATGTGCGACCGATTTTCGGTCGCCACTTTTTTTCGTTGAATGTGCGACCGAAAATCGGTCGCACAACTGTGGAGACCGAAAATCGGTCGCATGATGGTGGTCTCAGATTCAGCTTTTTTTAGTAGTGTCTGTCCTCGATTTAGAAGTTCTTTTTTCACATAAATAGTACTCTTTATGTTCCAAAATGGTTGTCATAGTTCGGATTTTGAGAGTCAAACGAGTTTAACTTTGACCGTAATATTTTCACGTCTTTTAAATATTTTGAATTATTAATTATTGTGACTTATGGTACTTTTTATGTAGTTTCTAAATATATAAACATCGTTACAAAAAACTTAAAGATTATATGTTTAAATTCACGGTCAAAATAAACTCGTTTGACTTTCGAAATCCGAACTATGACAACCATTTTGGAACGGAGGGAGACCTTTCACATAATTTAGTTTGGACTTCATTAAATCACTTACTAAGCTAGTGTTTGGACAAAGATTTGGTTGAAACTTGAAAAAATGACTGAAGTTGAGTTGAAATAGTATTTGGAAATTGAAATTGTGTTTGGACATATATTTTATTTGAAAAATAGTTGAAGTTTTGTGGGTAGGGAGAACTTTTTTTAATTTTTGGAAATTTTGATTTTCAAAATTTAAGCAAATTTTATAAACAAATAAAAAATTTAAAATATGATTTAAAAAAAAAAGCTGTCAAATTTTATAAACAAACGGGAACTAAGTTACTTAAAAAATGCTATGGCAGGTAAAGGACGTATATCTTCAAAGTCAAATTAGCGCTACACAGTAATTTAGAGACGTAAGAATACAAAAGCATACGAGTCTTGGTATTACATATATATAATCATAATCACTATCAAATTGGACATGCAGACAAGAATTTAATAATAGCATAAATATAGACCAAGTATGCAAGTTGGTTAATAAGTCGCTGAGGTAATTGATTAACACCACTTGCACATTATCTGTTACTTTGTGGATTGATTCTTTATATTTTAATATAAAGTATCAGCCGATCAATTTTGACTTCAATACTATCTTTACTATGAAGGTTAACAAATTTCCTTTACTTACAGTTCAAATTATTTTTCACTTCGAAAATGTAAACTCAATTCATGGACTCTAAGATGTGGACTTAGTTATCCTTTCTCTGTCACATATATATAATGCATTTTAATCCTTATCATGAGTAGCAATCATTTACTGGCTAACACTTTTATTAAATTACAGAGAAAATACGTGTTTTATCTAAAGAGTTTCTATTACGTATAATTTACAATATCTTGACATATGATAAGTTTCAATACCGACTGTTATTACTCTCTCTGTTCCGTATTTTTCTACTATATACAAGAGGCTTAAAGTGCTGAAGTTTGGAAAATAGCCACTTTTTGGTTTAGGGTTAAAGCAGTAGTCAAATTTTACAAACCTATCTGTCAACATGCCTGCTTGCCCCATGGGTAATTCTGGAATTTTCAATTAGTCAGCTTTAAAAATATCGTACTCTAATGAAATAATTCTTGTACTATTCTAAGGTTGGACAAGATAGCCACTACCTTCTATTTAATTCTGCCTGAATATGTGCCGACAACCGTCAGCGCAATTTTTTAAGGACTATTATGCCCCTGAATTGTCTTCTAACTACTTGAGTGGCGTTGGTATTTGATGTAAATTTGATAAACATTGTGGATCTTTTTAATTATCTAAAAAGTAGCACATGTATGACGTCATGCTAATAATACAAATCAACTTTTTGGCCATCAAGCCCTTTACTCACTCGCCAACTATATTGCAAAGTTTGAAACACTTTTGATTTTACATTTTCATGTCATTCCTACATCATAATTATTAGTTATTAGTTAGTTCAGTGTCTTGTTTTCATTTAAATTTTGAAACATATTTTAGATAAAATCGATTTCAAAGTGGAGGAATAATTCCTATATTAGAACCATTTAAAAACCACATACGTATTAAGAAAAGACTTGTTCAGTGGATATATTAAAATTTGTAATATAAAATATGCTACAGAAAAATTTATGATAAATCTAAATAAAGTTATTCAACTAAAAATATTTTATCTTGAATATGATAATGATCTGATCTAATTCAACTTGCCAACTCAACTCAATGATTCGCAGCAATTCAAAATAAGGTCAAAAGCAATACAACTTCAACTACTAATTTACTATTACTCCATACAATTTAAAGGAAGCATTTCAGAATTGAAAAATATAACTAAGGAACATGAGTAAGCATCCATAGACACATCAGTCAAGCGGGCCCAAAATAGATGTTAAACTACAACTCTTAGTGCTAACAATGGTGATACTTCGATAGTAAAATTAATAGAGAATTGAGGAGAGAGACAAATGAGAATTCAGGGAGCAAGGGATGGGAGATTAGAGAAAGATACGAGGAACATAAGAGAATGAGGAGAGAGAGTGCACACCAAAATAATATTTTGCACTTCCCTCACGAACAATTTCACATTGTTTATATTTCTTTTTTATGACCGAATTAAATTAGGTCATTACATTGGATGGACCAAGTAATTCATAAAAAAAATTCTAAAATTTAAGAATATGAAGAAGCTCACATTTAAAGAAAAAAAATATGAGAGCATATGTGCCTATAAATATGGTGGAGGTGATATTGGTTTGTAAAAAGTTAATAGTGAAACATATTAAATAATAATACTAACTAATGAAAGGATTTTGAATAGAGAACAAAACGTACATAAAAAAAAAGATTGTAATAAGTCATGTAATGAATGTACATCAAATACTCATTTGTCGCGCAAGTTCTTTTTTTCAAGTCTTGCTATTACCATATAATAGCCTTAGTAAAGCCAAGAAAGAGTTATTCCTTCTGTTTCAAACTTCCAATTTATATGAACCTATTTGATTAACACAAAATTTAATAAAATAAGGAAAACTTGATTTAAAATACAACTCCTATTGTGAATACTATTACAGTTGGTTGAAGTCTTAAATAAAAACATACTGACAAATAAAATTATTAGAAGCTTTTGCTGAATAATGTTTAATTTTAGCACTTTATAGCGATCCGTCAAAACGCACTAGCAATCATTTTTAGTAAAAAAATTTAGATCCTCCAAGCTAGAAAGTGTTCAAGTTCTAGCAATGAAGATTAACTTTTTTTTTCGGCGGCCAAAATTAAACACTGACATTGAATTATCTATATTAAGATTGGGCCCGGGCTCACCGCCGCTAGTTTAAAATACGTGTTTTATCTAAACAGCCCGTTTTGATACCCAACCGCAGCTAATTAATAAGTTACTAATAATAAGAGTTATTTACTCAAATACTATTATAGTTAATGTCATCAAGCTGTTTGTTCTTAGCCTAACCTTGAGTGCCAGATAAGTATATATATTTCCAAAAAGTTGGCATAAGTTGTTTGTCACGTGTGCTTATAAGGGCTTTTCTAACAAATATTTGTTTTCACATGCATAGGTAATGAATATTTGGTTGAACCAAAAGCTACTCCCTCCGTTTAAGTTTACTTGTCCAAATTTAGCAAAGTCAAATTCTTAATTTACTTGTCCTTTTAGCAATTCAAGATAAAATTAGCTACGTTCTTCCTAATTTACCCTTGACATTAAATGGTCAAATTCTTCAAAATTCCTTTCCAATTAATTGGAAAGTACAACAAATTATAGTAATAAATAAGGGTAGATTTGTCAAGTTTAATTTTTCTTATTTTGTCTTGGTTGTAGTGCAAGGTTGAATTTGGACAAGTAAACTTAAACCGAGGGAGTAATAAGCTACATCTACCCCATTGATAGTCTTTATTGCTCATTTAATAAAGGAACTAGTTTTAGTGTACGTGCGTTGCACGTGTCATCTTGTTGAAATAATATTAAAATATCATACCTTAAGACGTGCATATAACAATAACAAATGAGATGTGTTCAAAATAAAATTCTTATGCTTATTTCTCAATTCTTTTATGCTTATTCTCTTAATCCTAATTCTTAACCAGTCTTAGGTTTAGAGTTTTGCTTTTTATTTCAAACAAAAATGAAAGAATGGAGAACATAATAGTTAGCAAATGCTAAGATCATTTTATCTACAAATAAAAATAAGTTTTCGATAAAGTAGACAGAATCCATCTGCTCTAATAAGTATTCTCAAAACAAGGAGCAAGCAGATAAATCTCCAATTATATATGTATAAATGGTACTACAACCTCCTTTCCTCAGCCCTCAAAACATTCTCCTTCAAATCAATTTTTCACATTAAAAGATTGCTTCCATCGCCTTAAAAATGCATGGCATGATAAATTGATTAGGCATATATAATAAAATCTTTAAACCAAAACCAACCTTAATAAAATTTTCCTAAAGAACCAAATAAAAAGATAGAGAAATTGTTACCCAATTTCAATATTATGTCACATGCAGAAGTAAAACAACAAAAAAGACGGTTAGGAGAATCTCATGATGCGTTTTTAACAGAACTTATCTTACTCGTAAGCTATAAGTATGTTCGCCTCTTCAATAGCCATCCACTCCCTCCTCAAGATATCCATGCATGACAATAGATTATTTAGTTATCACTAAATACTTTTCAAGCCCTCAGTTCATATACTACTACTTATCTGTAACGTCAATAATTTCATACTATCGCAGTATATACTTTAAAGACTCTAAACAACAAGTTAGTAATTTTTAATTACTTAAAAGTAGGATGAATCAAAATAGTCGAGAGAAGATATCATCATTTTTCTTGCTAGCTATAAAAGAAATAGAATAAGAGAATAAGATAACCTAAGACTCATGACATAATGTAAACACTGTACCAAATTTTGAATTCAAATTAGAAAGTTTACCTGAATTTGATGCACAAAAAGTGGATTCATGAAATTTTTGTACACAATATTTCCATTGAAATTAACTTTGAAAAATTAAAAGGGTTGTTGTTTGATCTCGTCAAAATATAAATATTTAGTAAAGGTGAACAACATATGCTTGGGATTTAGAATTGATTTTACAATATTTCCTGGAAATAGTCAAAAAATAGTTATCAATATGTCATAGCTCTTGATATCTCCCGCAACATAAGCTGTTTAAAATTATTCTAAATGGATTTTGTAGGTAGAAAGAAAAAGCAACGAATTGGAAACTTACCCCCAAGATAGCGTGAATAATTCTTCTTTATTTCTAGAACTTTTGCTGCAAATATATTCACGGATTAAAATTGTTATGCGCATTCTTAAAGATGCAAAGAAACAAATATCCGTGTCAAAAAGAAATAATCTAGATTGTTATTGAAGATTAGACTTCTTAGAAGTAAACACATTGTACTGCTGGAACAATTTAGGACTCCGGGTGCTAACAATTGCAAGATGTAATATTAATGAATAGGGTAAAGAAAACCAGTGAACAATTTTCGAACTATATTATGGGGTACATCAAATTGTGAAGTGCATAAACATTACAACTACCTTGAACTCTCTGTCCTACTTATTCTGCATAGTATACAAATACAATTCAATATATTATGGAATTAGAATACGATATTCATGTAAACTCAAATAAACCATAGGAAAAAATGTGAAGCTTCAAATAAGTAATGTACCACAATTCTTGTAGGAAAAAACCAAAAGCTCCCATGAGCGCCGATGTATGGATGTAATTCGTTGAATAATAAATAGTCCAACGACAAGAGGTCTTAAAGTAGCAACAAAGGCAAAAGTCAAATTGTAGTTGGTTCAGGTCTCTTTTGTAGTCATTGTTTTAGATTCCAACTTGAAATACAACAGCTTCGAATCAGAGTTTGACATCCATGTAAATACATTCTATAAGGTTTTTTCAAACGACGATATTGCTATGAATTACCTATAATTTTATCCAACTCAAATTGTATTGCTTATTTTGAAAATAAATAAATCTAGTAAATAATATTAAAAAAATAGTAAATGACAATTTTGTCTATTGTGGAGTTTTTTTAATGAAGGGCAAAAAGTTCAATCAACATTTCACTAAGGCCTTCGTGCTTTTAATATAATATAGATAAGAGTCATTATTTACTCTAACACTATAAGTAAATAATTTCATCGAGTGGGTAAGTGGGTTTTCATCTCCTACAAATATCAACAAATGATCTTTCACATGTGCTCAGCAAACAAGCATGTTATGGCAATTTGCCTATACACCAGACACACACATGCAAAACTCCAACTTGGACGTATATATTTTAGTTAAACATTACTTTAAGTAGAAACGAACAAAGATGGCTATAAATAACATGCCAAAATTTTGTTGCTTTACGGAGTGGAGGTAGCATATTATAAGCTGCGGTTCCATCAAATACTACAATTTTTTTGCTCAAACCCGTTATATGTTTTAAAAGAATTTCAAATCTGTAACAAATATTAAACTTTGGAACTCAATAACTCATTTAGTAAGTGAGTTCAGTGGCGTTTCGAACCCATAAGTTTTAAATACTGTCTCTACCTATGATTTAATTTTACGGAAAAGGGCCAAATTTGCCCCTCTACTATGGTTTAGGGGTCAGGTTTACCCTCCGTTAAATATTTGGTGCAAAAATGCCCCTACCGTTACCATAGTACACGGTTTTATCCTTATTATTAACGGACCTCCACGCTGGACAAAAGGTTGCTGCCACATCAGCGCCAAACCTGTCACATCAGTGCCATAGTAGAGGGGCAAATTTGGCCCTTTTCAGTTGTTTCTAAAGTCGTGTCTGGACTAAGTTTCAATACTTAGAGAAGAAGTTTCGATGCTTAGAGGAGTTATTATAAGAGAGAAAAATGTGCTAAGAATGGTAGATAATATATTTTGAGAGAAATGCAGAATTAAAATGATACTCGCTTCGGTTTGGTTCCACAAGAAAGATATACTTTTGAATTTTGTGACTAAAATTATCTTTATTAAAGATAAGATAAAAGTTTAAAAATAAAATTATCTCTAAATAAATAGATATGTTCTTATTAATACTTTATTGTATTTTTTTCTACCGTTACAAAAAGTATGTCATTAAAGGAAAAGAGATTAAACTAAAGTTAATAAGTCAATATATAGCAAAAATCACTTTTTGTGATAAATTAAAAAATATCTTATAAATTGAAACACATGACAGAACTCTTTATCCACTTTAATAGGAGTAGCATATTTTACCTTTTAGTCTTTTTAAAAAGAACATATCTATTTATTTAGAAATCATTTTATTTTTAAACTTTTATCTTATCTTTAATAAAGATAATTTTAGTCACAAAATTCAAAAATATATCTTTCTTATGGAACCAAACCGAAGCGAGTATCATTTTAATTCCGCATTTCTCTCAAAATATCTTATCTACCATTCTTAGCACATTTTTCTCTCTTATAATAACTCCTCTAAGCATCGAAACTTCTTCTCTAAGTATTGAAACTTAGTCCAGACACGACTTTAGAAACAACGAAAAGCCAAATTTGCCCCTCTACTATGGCACTGATGTGGCAGGTTTGACGCTAATGTGGCAGCAACCTTTTGTCCAGCGTGGAGGCCCGTTAATAATAAGGGTTAAACTGTGTATTATGGTAATGGTAGGGATATTTTTGCACTAAATATTTAACGGAGGGTAAACCTGACCCTAAACCATAGTAGAGGGGCAATTTGGCCCTTTTCCGTTAATTTTATGGGTGATCGGTGGCAAATTCAGTATTTCTAATTCAACGGTACGGTTTAGGCTGCTTTTGCTATTGGTCCCTACCAGGGTGACTTGTATCTTTCTAGCAGTAAATACTTTGACTTGTTCTGGAATCGATATTATATCATAACACCAATAATGTGCAAGTGGCGCAACGATCTTCAGTGTAATTTAACTAATTAAAAATAGTATTTTGAATACCATCATAATTAAATTCATGATATATTAACATGCTGTAATTTCCTTACAAGTAACCCTGATCATTTGAATATTTTTTTAGCACTGTCGATCATTAACTTAAACTCTTCGTAATAAAATCATTAATATGGAATGAAAAAAATTCCAGTAGTGAATATTCTCTTCTTTAATAAGCCTTCCGTAACGCGAACCTGGGTTAGTCGGACATCAAAGTAAAATTAGTGTTACTATTTGTCTGAAATATATAGAATATAATTACAAACCAACACTTTGGCAATGGTTCACTCATCAAAGTAAAATATCTTGTCACCCCGTAACTTTCTGCAAATAGGTCTTTGTTCAATAGTTGTTTCGTACCAGCTTCTTTGATTTGCATGAACAGTTCATGTCCAACACACTTTGGTATGGTAAATAAAAGTCCATCTTCTTTTAATCCTAAATCTCTCAGTAAATCCACCACTTTAAATATTCACGCCATGCTTTAGTAATTACAGTAAGATTAAAAGGACGACATGAAAGAATAAATACCATCTTTCTTCGCATATCCACATGACTCAATTCAAATATGTCAAATATCGAGTGGATGGAAGTAAGCCAATATTGTCATCGTCCTTTCATGGTTGATGGCTGATACTTATTTGGTGTGTAATATTAATTGGTGGAGAATTTACAGAAAGAAGTCCTGATTTCTGGCATAAGGATATCCGCATCTACGATTACTATTTGTTACCACTTCTTAGTCGGTTTCAACTTTAATGTCTCTAAGTTGTGGGTGGTGAAGGTCACTACATCGTTCAAAATGTGAAGTCTCTCCAGTATTAGTATATGAAATATTTATGTTCCTTATAAGGAATTTTATCCTAATTATAACTCGAAACGTCTGATTAAATATGAATGAATCCTATGTAACTCATCTTATTACATCCGTCATTGCTGATCTCATGTCAATCCATGTTTTTGCCATTGTTGAAGTATCGTAACAAAAATACAGTTAATAAAAACTTTTGTAGCTTTCCTAACTCGAATTTTCCGTTGTGCCCATACCGTTGTCTCTTTCCGCATCTGGCGATTCTTTTTCTTTCTCTTTTATGAAATTAGTTCATGTGTAGCTCATATTAATCCCAGTGCTAGTTTTAGGCTAGCAATTAAGCAGCCACCCATCACATAAATTACCATCAAGAAATCTACAATGACATTGACAGGTCACATCAATTTAGTAGCCTCATTGAGTTATTTTCCAAATAACTAAGTTCACATTTTGTGAGCATTTGCCTAATAAACTGATAGACTGTAAATCCTGTTAAACAGTCAATTGTATAGATTAGTTAAACTTAGATGGAGACTTAGTTTAGCAGGTAGTCTGGGTAAAAACTTACCCGCACCGGATATTTACACCAAGTGTAGTTAAGTTAACCATAAAAGATTAATTAAGGTATATTAGGAATTCTATTTCTAATAAATAAAAAAGTTAAAAAGAAATTAAGTCCTAATAACGCAACTTACGGTTGTCGTTTACAGTAAGCTCCGCTTATATTATGTTTACTTTCATTCTTCTTCATTCTTCTAATGCTCTAGCTTAATTAATTTCAAGATTCAAGTTCTTGCCATTTTTTGCTCATTTTTTAATTTTATCTTCTAATAAGAAACTATTGCATAGTATCGTCAAATACTCAAGTGGTAATACATTGCAGAGACAAGTTTGCAAAAAATTACTAATGATTTAATCTTTGTTAGTCTCGGAAGAAAAGAAATGCATGGATATATCTAATTTGACATTTTATTAAATTTTTAATTTGTAAAGTTTAATGATAATCTTTAAGATATTGACAAAACAAATGTATTCTCTTAAGCTTCAGTTCAGCTAGAATTTTTACTGTCGTTTCCAGATTAAATTTGATATCTTTTCATAACATGTAACAATCTATTCATCAAAGTGCATCTTTGTTAATGTTAGTTGTTAGTAATAACTAAGTAACACATAAGCTATTAATAGCCAGTAGCCTAGTAATGGCCTATAATTGGGACGTTAACATTAAAGGAGATAATAACAGAGAACAAGAGCAAGCTAAGATTATTAATAATTTATATTATTACTTATATCATGTGCAAATCAAATGGTGTTAACTATGGTTAAATGCTCATAAATTTAGTTAAATAAAAAAAATATATATGTCATTTATTTATTGGTCGGGTGTAAACACCTGGTGCGGGTAAGTTTTTACTGGTAATCTGGTTTTTTTTTTTTTTTTTTTTTTTTTTTTTTTTTTTTTTTTTTTAAAACCAATTCACTTATTGTATGAAAGGTTATATTCTATGTAGTAGCATTAGGTGATATAAATATGAAAATTAGTTTACAATGTCAATGAATAAAATCTAAACAGCAGTAGTGTTAGGAAGTTCTCAAAAATTCCCGGACATTATTAGTGGTTCTTAAATCATCTGCCCCTACTTCCCTAGAGATTTTGACTATCGCGTTTGTTGTTTCTTGTTCTTTCCCTTAAAAACAAAAAAGACCCTCATGTCATGTCCCTCTGAAACAGGAGAAATTTTATTTTGTGGGTCACGTAACCAACACTATTTGTGTGAGACTATCTAATTACTTGACATGTGGACAATTCCTTATTTTAAACCATAAAACAAAAAGAGTCATATTTTAGTCCAAACATCTCCTTAATTAAAATGCTACAGAAAAAGAAATAGAAAACCCAACGATCTCCTAATCAGCATGGAAATCTCACGCTTTTACTATTACAGCTTTGTAAAATCTCGCTCAGAACTTGTAGCTTTGTCAAGCTTCAACTTGTAGTTCTATAGAAGAAACGCAAGTAAAAATATTGTACTTAAGGAATATGGGAGATTCATTTGCTGACAATGATAATTTTTACAAATGAAGGTAACCTTCAACTTGTAGTTCCATGCTAGTTACATTTCTTATCTTGTTGTGCACTTTTTATTTATATAAGAAGGAATCTTTGATCTAATTTATTTATTATGGGTAAATACTTCACTTCTAATTTAATTGAATTAATTTTGTAGATCATAATGATAAAATAAATTGTGCGTAATTAATCTTATAAACTAAGTATTAATTTTTGTAAAGTGTATGCGAAATAAAATTAATGCAACTCGTAAAAAATGAATCAGAAGCTTAGCAACAATGTATTTGAATAAATAGGAGTGCGATTAAATATGTAACAAAGTAAAATTTTTCGTATGGTGCTATGAAATTTTCTCGTTAGCAGATATGTAAAAGCCATGAGATCTCCTCACTAATTAGGATATCATGGGTATTTTCTATTTCCTTTTCTGTAGCATTTTAATTAAGGAGACGTTTGGACTAAAATAAGACTCTTTTTGTTTTATGGTTTAAAATAAGTAAGTGTCCATATGTCAAGTAATTAGATAGCCTCACACAAATAGTGTTGGTTATGTGACTCACAAAATAAAATTTCTCCTGAAACAGTATTAGATTTCTGGTTATGCGCAACACAAATTTGAATTAGTTGAGTTAATGAATAAGTTACCAGAATTAAATACTTTTTCAAAAAAGAAAAAAGAAAAGATTATGGCTGCTCTATTTGGTAGAAGGAATTATTTATGGTCGTTCCAAACATTGTGGTTCCTATAAAGCCAATAGTTAGTGCCTTTTACTTTCTAAGTTCAACATTTTCTCTTCCCAACTCCTTCTCCCAGTGTTCTAAGAATCAGTTCTTTTTCTCTCTTTTCTGAAAACGTCCATGGAAAACTCACAACTTCATGTTGCTATACTCTCAAGCCCTGGCATGGGTCATTTAATTCCAGTTCTAGTCTTAGGCAACCAACTAGCCACTCACCATAACGTCAAAGTTACAATTCTTGCAATCACGACCAACTCTTCATCAGCAGAAACAGAATATCTCAAATCATCTAACAGCGCAAAAAATACTATCGAAATAATTCCTGTCCCATCAGTCGATATTTCCCACCTTATAAATCCCACCACCAAAATTTTCACTCAATTACGATTATTAGTCCGTGAAGCTTTACCTGAAATCCGTTCTGCTATATCATCCATGACACATCGTCCTGATGCACTAATAGTCGATATATTTTGTACACAAATATTGCCAATAGCTGAAGAATTTAATATTCCAAAATATGCATACCACCCAACTACTGCATGGACAATAGCATTAGCACTATATTGTCAAGTATTTGACAAAGAAATTGAAGGTGAATATGTTGATCTTAAAGAACCTTTGAAAATACCAGGTTGTAAGGAATTACTAGCTGATTATTTGGTGGATCCAATGTTGGATCGAAGTGATCAACAATATGAAGAATATGTAAAGCTAGGAATGGAATATGGATGTTTTGATGGAATCTTGATTAATACTTGGGAAGACTTAGAGGCTGAGACTATTAAAGCACTTAGAAATAATGAGAAGTTGAGATCAGTTTTTAAAGTGCCAGTTTTTCCAATTTTTCCAGTTGGTCCTTTGAGGAGAAAAGTTGAAACAAGTGAACGTGATGAGGTAATGTTAGAACTTCCTTTTGGTAATTTCTTCCTTACAAATTGTTATCTTGCAAAAAGAATTTCCTTTATAATCTTGCATATATCTATTTTCAAGTATCTTCTAGCATTCTCTTTCTTCTCCACAAGTGTGCACTGAAATATTTGATTAGTATAAAGTTTAAAAAGGTTATCATATTTCACAAGCGCTACTTGAAGTAGCACTATTCAAGTAGCACTAATAAGTAGCATTAATAATACGTTAGTGCTACTTCAAATACTGCGTGTGAAATATTGAAAAAAGTTTAAAATTATTTTGTATAAAATAATAGTGTTCATCATAAAACTTCTTACTTTTTTTCAAAGTGATTATGTTCCAACGTACTGAATACTCTTATTCAACTTCAATTTTATTATTTTTGTTTCAGCTTTAATCAAATATTATTTAACCACGTACTAAACTATTAGTGATCTTTTTTCATATTTTCCAAACAGGTGATTCAATGGTTAGACAAGCAAAATCATGAATCAGTTCTATACATATCTTTTGGTAGTGGTGGAGCACTATCATCTCAACAAATAACTGAGCTAGCTTGGGGTTTAGAATTAAGCCAGCAGAAATTCATTTGGGTTATACGTCCACCCTGTGATGGTGATTCAGACAGTGCATATCTAAACCACAATGGTAAATCAACAGGTGGCATGTCAGAATACTTGCCAGAAGGGTTTTTAACTAGGACAAAAGATATAGGCCTAGTAGTGCCTAAATGGGCCAAACAAGTTGAAATTTTGGCACATTCATCGGTAGGTGGATTTTTAACGCATTGTGGATGGAATTCGACTGTGGAGAGTTTAACAAATGGTGTTCCAATGATTGCATGGCCGTTATATGCCGAGCAAAAAATGAACGCTGCCATGTTGACAGAGGAGATAGGGGTGGCGATTCGACCGGCAACTTTGCCTACGAAGAAATTGGTGAGGAGGGAGGAGATTGGAGGAATGGTGAGAACTTTGATGCAAACTAAAGAAGGGAAGAGAATAAGGGAAAAGGCTAAGGAATTAAAAGTGAGCGCTGAAAATGCATTAAACAAAGGAGGTTCATCTTATAACTCTATGTGTGAGCTTGTGAAGGATATTAGGAGTAGATTGTTATGAGTTTGTTATATCTGTGTGAAATATTTTGTTTTCTATGTGCAATAAGTTGCCTTTACATGGAGGGTTAGGCTAAGACATACAATTGTATTCCCTATGTCTCAATATATGTAAAATAGCTTCATCAATCACGAAATTTAAGAAAGAAATGAAAATTTGAAAATTTATGGTACAAACATCTCATAATATTGTGTGCCTATAGAACTTTTGTATCTCAGGGGTTTTTACATATCATAACATTTCTAGTTTTAAAAGCCCATTTATCTCTAATTCCCATTTACTGTCTTGTACGCGGTTAAATTGAATTTGCACCGTATATAGCCTATTAAAGAGAAAGCGCTCCCTAAATCACTAAGCTAATATCCAAATGAAATTTTTTAATCACATTGTAAATCACTAAGCTAATATCCAAATGAAATTTTTTAATCACATTGTATCCAAATTTATAAAGCTGCATTTTTTAGTGAACTATCAATAAGTTATTTCACATAAATAGAGCATTAACAATAAATATTTTCGGTAGAATGAAAATTAATATTGAGGAAAGGGATGTCGTATTAAATAATAATACCTCATAGTTGGTGTACACGGGCCTAATGCAAAAGGAAGCTAAGCACTCGCGCATTTGTTCTACTGTAAATGCATTGAAGTTCATCAAGAAGATTGGCAAGAATTTGAGAATTTCTGACTTTCGTGCATGTGTAGCTACTCAACTAGTCTATATGATCGTGCGGGCCTCCTTGAACAAGGATACTCTCATTAAAAAAATGTGATGGGAAGGATACATATTCAGTTTTAAATACATCATAATATATATTTTATATTTATATAACTATAAGATTTAAGAATTTTATGGCTTTAAATATGACATAATAATTGTGCGGGCATAAAAATTCTTTCCATTGAAGTAAAATAAAAAAGTTTAAAGTTAATTACCTATAAATAAAAAATATATCATTTTAACATAGGAAATATTGTGATATAATATTTGAAAGAGGGAGAAACTACGCATGATTGGTAAAATTTTCCAATGTGATAAATTCTTTCTTAATTGTCTTTTATTGTAAATAGGCTCTGC
Source organism: Petunia x hybrida (assembly GCA_037355625.1). Lineage (NCBI taxonomy): Eukaryota > Viridiplantae > Streptophyta > Magnoliopsida > Solanales > Solanaceae > Petunia > Petunia x hybrida. Next base: position 6,948,137 of record JBBBVM010000059.1, on the reverse strand, counting down.
CCGTTGAGGCTCTGCCCGTTTAGGGTTGTAAATAGATTAGCCATGTATTATGTATATTGGGCTAAGCCCGTTAGGGTTAGGTTAGGTTTACTTGATCACTAAGTTAGGTTTAGGGTTAGGCTTTCTCTAGGTTACTTTTGTATAAATAGGGGACTCCCCTCATCAATGAAAGCAAGAGTTTTCACCCAAATATTATTTCTCTCGTGTGAGTGTGTCCAGTTTTACATGGTATCAGAGCCATCGTGAAACTCTTCAAATAGAAAAGTAATGGAGGTTCCAAAAGGTGATGTTGCAGCCGTACGGAAGACAATCTCTCCGTACGATATCACTTCGAATGATAATCCTGGTTTGATTATCACACAGGTCCAGTTGACCAGTGAAAACTATGAGGAGTGGGCGCGGTCGGTTAGAACGGCGCTGCGTGCAAGGAAGAAGTTTGGTTTTGTTGACGGGTCGATCAAGATGCCCGATGAAAAGTCGACAGATTATGAGGATTGGTGGACTATCAATTCTCTTCTGGTGTCGTGGATTAGGAATTCGATCGAGCCTACTCTTCGGACCACCATATCGCACATGGAAGTAGCGAAAGATCTGTGGGAGAGTATTCGAGAACGTTTCTCCGTGGGAAACGGACCTCGGATTCAGGAATTAAAAGCAGCTTTGGCCAGCTGTAAGCAAAAGGGATTGACTGTTGCTGCTTACTATGGAAAACTGGCTATGCTGTGGGAAGAACTAGGAAATTGTGATAAGTTTCCAACTTGCTCGTGTGGAAACTGCACTTGCAATCTAACGGTTGCACTGGAGAAGAAAAGGGAAGAAGATAGGGTTCACTTATTTCTTATGGGCCTGGATGAAAGTCTTTATGGAACTGTCCGTTCCAATCTCTTGGCTCAGGAACCGTTGCCATCGATGAATCAAGTCTACCAAAAGGTGATCCAAGATGAACGGGTCAAAGGGGTGGCACGAACTCAGGAAGAACGAGGAGAGGTGACGGCGTTTGCTGCACAACGATCACAACAGCCGAAGACAGGCTATAAGGAGTGTCACCTGTGTGATCGAGGAGGACATCCTCCGGAACGCTGCTATGAAGTCATTGGCTATCCGGAGGGGTGGGTGCATTATTCGAAGCAAGGCACTTCGAATGGAGGACGTGGTAGAGGAAGAGCTGAAGGTAACAGAGGTGGAAGAGGTCGTGGAAATCAACAGCTTGGTTCGAATGCTGGTCGGGGACGTGGAAATAATCGAGCACATGCTGCTCAAGCTGAGCTCGAGAATGGAGAAAACGGACACATGAGTGTGCCCGGGCAGACTAACCTGTCCGGAATAACAGGTGATCAGTTGCAGATGCTGTTCGATTTGCTGAAAAAGGAGAAGGCAAGTCCAAGTGAGCCATCAATCGGTAAGAAAACTCATCCTTCATGGATTATTGACACGGGGGCGTCAAATCACATGACCGGTCAGATAGGTATTTTGGAGAATCTACGAACAATACCAAAGTGTCCGGTAGGTTTACCGAACGGAAGCAGTACGATGGCGACTCAGGAAGGATCCATCAGACTTAACGAAGACATGGTTCTTCACGGAGTGTTATATGTGCCCGAGATGACTTGCAACTTGATTTCTGTGTCTCAATTAATTAATCAAGTTGGTTGCAATGTAAATTTCACTAATGATTTGTGTGTTATGCAGGACCGGGCTACGGGGAAGTTGATTGGAGCGGGTGAACAAAAGAACGGACTTTACTACTTTCGGACGATACCCGTGGTGAAAGCTGTGAAGGTCGATGTGGTAGACTTATGGCATCAAAGATTGGGACATCCTTCGATGCAAGTAACAAAATCTCTTTCAGTCTTAGAAGATAGTGGAAAAGGTAGCTTAGAAGAAAAAGCATGTGATGTATGCCTTAGGGCAAAACAAACTAAAAATGTATTTCCTTCGAGTAATAATAAAGCTGCTGAACCTTTTGATTTAGTTCACTGTGACTTGTGGGGTCCTTATAGAACTGAGTCTTCGTGTGGTGCATCATATTTTTTAACTATTGTTGATGATTGTTCACGAGGAGTATGGGTGTTCCTGTTAGTTGATAAGAAAGAGGTAGGACAAAAATTGAAGGGTTTCTTTGCAATGGTGGAGAGACAATTCAATAAACGGGTTAAGTGCGTTCGGAGCGATAATGGAACCGAATTTGTAAGTCTGAAAGGGTATTTTCTCGAACAAGGGATCTTGTTCCAAACTTCGTGTGTGGGGACACCCCAGCAAAACGGTAGAGTTGAACGGAAACATAGACATATCTTAAACGTGGCACGAGCGCTACGTTTTCAAGCTAATTTACCGATTGACTTCTGGGGAGAATGTGTGATGACGGCCTGTTATTTGATTAATCGGACACCCACTAGGTTGTTGAATGGGAAGACACCTTACGATATCTTGATGGGTGTGACACCGAACTATGATCATTTGAGGGTGTTCGGGTGCTTATGTTATGCTCGCAACCAAGGACGAACAAGTGACAAGTTTGAGAGTAGGAGTCGTCGATGTGTGTTTTTGGGTTATCCAAATGGGAAGAAAGCGTGGAAAATGTATGATTTAGAGACAAAGGAGTTTGTGTTCTCGAGGGATGTGGTGTTTTACGAAAAGGAATTTCCATTTGCCTCCAAGGAGACTGATGCCGAAAAACGGACACAGGACACGGCTTCTGTCACCGTTGCATTGGAGGAGGAAGAGGAGAGTGTGCAAGGAAGGGGGGGTGTTGAACCCGAAGTCGTGACTCCGGTGATTGAACCCGAAGAGGCGACTCCGGCGGCTACTCTGGAGGTTGAACCTGAGGTTGTTCCCGAAGTTGAGCCCGAAGAGTTGGGTCGGGGAAAGCGAACTAAGAAAGAGAATATCTTGCTGAGAGACTTTGTTACTAATACGGTCCAAAAGATGGGTCACCGGGTATCGTCCTGTGTTCGAAAGTCTGCTTGTTCATCTGTTTCTCAACAACCCTCTGGTAAGCCCTATCCTCTAGCACACTATGTCAATTGTGATAATTTCTCTTCGAAACATGTGAGTTTTCTTGCAGCTATAACGCAAGGACATGAGCCTGCCACCTATTCGGAGGCGGTAAAAAGTGACAAATGGAGAACAGCCATGGGAGAAGAATTGAAGGCATTGGAAGCGAACAGAACCTGGGAGATAGTTCGTTTGCCTACCGGGAAGAAGGCCCTCGGATGTCGATGGGTATACAAGATAAAGTACAACTCTGATGGAACTATTGAACGGTACAAAGCAAGATTGGTGATTTTTGGGAATCACCAAATCGAAGGGGTTGATTATACGGAGACATTTGCGCCGGTTGCGAAGATGGTGACTGTCCGAGTTTTTCTGGCCGTAGCAGCTGCCAAAAATTGGGAATTACATCAGATGGATGTGCACAATGCATTTTTGCATGGTGATCTTCACGAGGAGGTATATATGAAATTGCCTCCGGGACATCGCATGACGGGGAGAGGAGCTGTGTGTCGCCTTCGAAAATCATTGTATGGTTTAAAACAAGCTCCCCGATGTTGGTTTGCAAAGTTGTCTGCTGCACTTAAGCGATATGGGTTTCGACAATCATATTCGGATTACTCCTTATTTACGATGAAGAAGGGAAATGTGCATTTGAATGTGCTTGTTTACGTGGATGATCTGATTATATCTGGTAATGATTCGAAGGAAATTCGAATTTTTAAGTTATATCTCTCGAAGTGTTTCCATATGAAGGATTTAGGTGCCTTGAAATACTTCTTGGGAGTTGAAGTGGCAAGGGCTCCGAAAGGAATCTTCCTGTGTCAGAGGAAGTATGCATTGGATATCATATCCGAAACAGGCTTGTTGGGGGCAAAACCGGTTGGTACACCGATAGAACAAAACCATCGCCTGGCGCTTGCGACTGGTCGATTTATAAAAGATCCTGAACGCTTTCGACGACTGGTTGGAAGATTGATTTATTTGTGTTTTACAAGACCAGATTTGTCCTATAGTGTGCATGTGTTGTCGCAATTCATGCAGAGTCCCCGTGTTGAGCATATGGAAGCGGCACTCAGGGTTGTTCGATATTTGAAAGGCTGTCCGGGTCAAGGCATTGTATTTCATTCTCAGTGTGATCTGAGATTGCACGGGTGGTGTGACTCTGATTGGGCAGGTTGTCCGTTGACACGTCGATCGTTAACAGGTTGGTATGTGTCGTTAGGGGACTCACCGATATCTTGGAGAACGAAGAAGCAACAGATCGTATCGAGGTCCTCCGCTGAAGCAGAATATAGATCGATGGCGATGACTGTGTGTGAATTGAAATGGTTGAAAGGGATTTTATGGAATCTTGGAATTGATCACGCTTCTCCGATGAATTTAAAGTGTGACAGTCAAGCTGCGTTACATATTGCTCGGAATCCTGTCTTTCATGAACGCACCAAACATATCGAAGTCGACTGTCATTTTGTTCGGAATGAAATCATCGGAGGAGTCATCCGTCCCAGCTATGTGCCTACGACCACGCAACTTGCAGACATTTTTACGAAGGCGCTGGGACGTGCCCAGTTTGAATTCTTCCTTAACAAGTTGGGCATAAGGAACCCTCACGCTCCAACTTGAGGGGGGGTATTGTAAATAGGCTCTGCCCGTTGAGGCTCTGCCCGTTTAGGGTTGTAAATAGATTAGCCATGTATTATGTATATTGGGCTAAGCCCGTTAGGGTTAGGTTAGGTTTACTTGATCACTAAGTTAGGTTTAGGGTTAGGCTTTCTCTAGGTTACTTTTGTATAAATAGGGGACTCCCCTCATCAATGAAAGCAAGAGTTTTCACCCAAATATTATTTCTCTCGTGTGAGTGTGTCCAGTTTTACATCTTTCGTGGGGCTTGGTTTTTTTGGGGGTTGTGGGGGGGGGGGGGGTGGGAGTTGCATGTTTGTAGTTTCTAATTGGTACTTTACATTTTCTTTCTACTTTTGACGTGTGATAAAACTCCATTTCAATGTCGTCTTTGTCAAGCCCAAGCTAGTAGCACTCTCGTTTGTCATTGGTATACATTATTGCATGATTAGTTTTTTCACACAATTAAATTTTGAGATTGCGTGAATCTCTTTGGAGGGCCAGAGGTAGAGTTAAATAAAGTTATGGATCGATCTGTAATCTGAATCGGATGCTTTTGGCTGAACTCTATATATGTGCTTAAAAATCATTAAATAAATATGAATTATTAATTTCCAACTTAATAAATTAAATGAGTTATGATAAAACTTCGAACTAGAACGTAAACCACCTTTAATTTGTGAATAATATGTTCTTTATGATTTTCTTACATTCATAAGATTATAATTGGGTTGGTTACAGAAACATACCATCCAATGCTTTATTTTACACAAAATACCGATAGTATTATCACTTTGTAACATATCTTTTTAATGTGCACTATAAAACTTCTAACAAACCACAAAAATTAGGGTAATGCAAATATATTTTCTTTCTTCTTAGCTTCTCCATAAACATTTGGCGCCAGTTTTTTTAAAATTTTTTGTGTTGGATATAAAAGGTGAAACACACAGAACACACACATATATATATATTGGAAAACTTTTTGAAACTGCAAATAAACAAACATACATGTACATACACATACACATATATACAAATTATGCTACATCGACATAAATATACGACTAATGTAACATATACATACGCACAAAATAATTCAGTCACACACACACACACACACACACACACACACACACACACACACACACACACACACACATATATATATATATATATATATATATATATATATATATATATATATATATATATATAATTTGGACATACAAAGATATACATAAATATACAAAAGACATACACATATTCTATGTTACACTAGACATACACATGCACAATCAAACAAGGATATACAAAGTTATTATCTACATTTGTTGCACCTAGACATACACATATACAAAATATAGAAAGATATACTTAACACGTGCAAATATACACATACAAAAAATACAAAAATATACACAACATTAACATATACACATATACATAAGATATACAAAAAAAAAAAAGTTCATCATTTAAATTGCCACCACAACCACCACAACCCACCATAACCATCATTCATTTTACTAAAAAAAAAACCCAAAAATCATGTCTATGAAAAAAGAATAAATAAAAGTGAGGAGATCAGCGTGACAACAACTCCGGTAGCAGTATATGCAGCCGCAATGAGAGAGGAGGGAGGAGGCAGGTGGGTGAAGGAAGGGAAGAGAGAGAGAAAGAAAGATCAGGGTTAAGTGATATAGAGGGAGAAACAGAATATTATTTTTCATATTTTCCAAACAGGTGATTCAATGGTTAGACAAGCAAAATCATGAATCAGTTCTATACATATCTTTTGGTAGTGGTGGAGCACTATCATCTCAACAAATTACTGAGCTAGCTTGGGGTTTAGAATTAAGCTAACCGAAATTCATTTGGGTTATACGTCCACCCTCGGATGGCGATTCAGGCAGTGCATATCTAAACCCCACTAGGAAATCAACAGGTGACATGTCAGAATACTTGCCAGAAGGGTTTTTAACTAAGGGCTTTTTGCTCCCTGACCTCTCTCAACTCTTCAATTAAAAAGATAACCTTCAAGTTTTAAAAATTGGGTAGATGACCTTCTCTTTTTTAATCAGGATTAAGACTTAATTACACCAAAAAAATGCCTACACGTCCCAACCCCCCAAGTTTCAAATATTACACTTTGGACAATTACAAACAAAAGGAAAATTTCCTCTCCCCCTCCAAAATTTGCCGCCCTATTCCCCCTCCTTCCTCTCGTTCCACCCGCCTCCATTGCCCTCTTCTTCAGCTGAACCTCGTTCCAGGGCCCGAATCCAACAATTTTGTTCCATAGCTATCAGAAATCCAATTTCCATCTTCAGTTTGCTCTCATTTCTTGATTTATGGTTGTGAGAAGCTTTTAAAATTTCAATTTCAGAAGGTTCTAATCTGTGTATCGTGATGGGTGCAATTACTTTGAATTGAGTTGATATCAACTTCATCATGCTGTACGAAGTATTTTATTGAGCTGGTAAGCTGCTTTATCATATCCTCCGTTGTTTTTGTTCCATTAGAACAACTATGTTTTAGTTCCATTAGAACTCTGTTTTTGTTCATCGACCTGTTTTAGTATATTATTGACTTGTTCATATATCAGTAAATAGAGCTGTTATGGGGTGCTATGCAGTAGTGGGTGCTGATTACAATGGGCAATGGGTAGAGATACCTAAATGCTGGTCTTGGCGTTTCAATACTAGTTCAACAGTACCTATTGCATTGAAATTGGAGGGTACATTTGACGAGTTGATTGACAGCATCATTGAACGCGGATAATTAACTTGTGATCAGGGCGATGTATCCATTAGTTATATACTTAGTGTTGCACCTGCTAGGGGGAAAATAGCTCATTTGTTCATTAGGAATGACAGTGATCTACGCATATACCTCCTAGATGTAGATGGTAATAGTAGTAGGCCAATTCTTTATATTTCGTGGGTCGAGAGGTCCGCCGCAGCTTCAAATGCTGTTGCAGCATCTCCCATAGCAGCTGATGATCAAATGGTTGAGTCCAGGAATATTATTGGAGATGGTACCGAAAAATCACTCTTGTACTAGAATGATGAGAAGGCTACGAGCCACCTTTCTGGTGCCTTCGTGGGAGATAAAAGAACATGTACATGTAAGATATTTATCAAAAGGGGCAGAAAAAGAGTTCAGCATATTCCATCCATCGGGGTATCATTTACGTCCAAGAAGAGAATGAATAAATGTTCAAATTGTAAGCGACCCGGCCATAAAAAACAACTTGCCCTCTGGCTCAAAATAGACAGTGATTTATTATTTATTGTTTTTTTCCTAATGAGTGTAATAATTTATTTCTCTGAACATTTGCAATAACTTGTGAACTGAATAATTTATGTATCTTTGCTTCCAGTATACCAGTGTTTAGTCTTATTGTTTGTTAGAATTAGATATGTTGATAATAGACCCTTTTTTGCTGCGCTTGAGGTTCTTAACTCTCGATTTTAACAAGTTGACAAAAAATCTTAACTTGCTTTATTGATATTGGTAGTAATTAATTTTTGTTGTAGACTTTTTGAACATAGACCAACTCAGCATAGACTGAAGACATCATTTCTAACAATTAGTGTGCTAGTGGATTGTGTGGTTGATAATTGGCCAGTTGAAACGTGTGCTAAGTTCTTTAAAGGGTGAACTGCCCAAAGTATGAACTATCCCATCAGATACAATGGCTCCAGTAACTCCCGTCTCTTGATCTTCTTCCCCTATAGAGTATAAATAGGGTCATCATTTCCTAATTTTTTCAACACCCATCAACAAGTTAATTTATCTACTTTTTACACCTCATTGATCTTCTCCCTTTCTCTAAAACATGCTAGACGCAAGTAACAACTATGTCTGGCTGGATGGATGGTATATCCGAACAAGGAACCGTACATGCTTCACTCTAACTGTAAATAGATATTCATGTATAAATGATGACCTAGTAAGTTTCGTACCTCGTTCTTTAATATTTGGATTTATTTACCTTAGTTATTTGATTTTTAATACATTAAATGTTGTACTCTTTGATTATAGCTATTTCCATGGAACATAGCAAATATTTTACCCGGCTATATGATGCAAGCTGTTATCTACAGTGGTAACGTTAGGTATTTCATGGAACTCCGTGTGACACTGAGTTGCAAATTGCTTCAGCAAGGTTGGTTACGATTAATTAATGATCGTCATATCACTCAAGCCCAAGATCTCCACTTCCAAATAATGCGTCGACACCCTGAATATGGTGTTTCTTTTCGTGTGCATATGATGCAACGAACAAGAGGACCTTTTTATGAGTAAAGAAAGCTATTTTTTAATAATATATTTATTAAAAATAGTATAAATGGAAATGAGTGATATTTTGTCGGCGTATTAATTTTGGTGTTCCTATTGTTAAGTTTGTTATAAGTTTTTATTTTAAGGCGAAGTAAACAGTATTTGACGATCTTCTAATTTACCTTTATTTACTGTCTTATTGTTCATATACTTAGCAAAGTTGATAATAAACTCTTGATGCATTAGAAATTGGTATTTGTTGGCCATGTATGTATAGTTGACAATCGATCATGTGGTGGTTGACACTATACTTTAAATGGATTTTATTCATATCTGTAGTTGAAAACTTTTTCTGGACTAGGAATGAAATATTGTTTAAACTACTATACATTGTCTTCACTAAATAAATGTTGGATTTATGCTAAATTGAATATTTGTTGTTCAAGTTGGCTATTCGATCATATACCAAAATCGCATAGACTAAAGACAAATACATATTCAAATAATGATAACTAGTTGCCTTATATTAACAGACAACAAACATAATGAGTAAGCTAAGTATATTGATAGGTAGATAATAGGTGAGTGGGAAACGTGTCATGTGGTTTAAAGGAGTGCACTGCCCAAGCTTGTCATGTCCCGTCGGATTTAATGGAGTGGGAAAAGTCTCACCGGGAAATGGGTTTAATCATGACTGTTAGAAACCCCCCCATCCGTTTCACCTTCTTCTTCTTCTTCTTCTTCTTCTTCTTCTTCTTCTTCTTCTTCTTCTTCTTCTTCTTCTTCTTCTTCTTCTTCTTCTATAAATAGGACAACTGTTTACACTTTCTTTCACACAATTCCAATTATAAAATCTCAACTTTTTGTAAAGCTTTTTTCTGCACAACAATGTCGATCCTACCCTCCCAAGATGCACTACTAATCCTTCAAGCCCTAGACATCCTCATACGAAGAATTAATGAGGACAGGCAGCGCCAAGAGATGAACGTTCGGCACATTGCAAGTATTCTTCGTGCAATGTGTCACCGCGTCGGTATCAACCCCGACGACCTTTTCACTCCCTAAATTCCCCTTAATTTGTATGTTTTTTAAAGTATGTTCAATGTTTTAAGTTAGTTTAAGTATATATGCATTTTGTTTTTTGTTATTTTGTAAAGAGGTTTCTGATTAAAGAAAGCTCTTTAATATGTAATTATTAAAAAAATGTGAATGGACTTGGAGAATTTTGCTGCCGGCATACTAATTTTGGTGTTGCTATTGAATGAATTCTTGTTTCTGCTTTGTTTTCATCGAAGAAGATGATTGGATCTGTTTAAAATAATAATAGACCAAGTGAAGTTGATAAACGACTTAACATGGAGACCAGGAAAAATTTATAACATGGATCTGATGAACTTGATAATATACGAGTTCAAGTTTATGAACAACTAACATAAAATCATGGAAAAGGGTGGGTGGTTTTAAAAATGTCTGTACTGAGATAGAGATTTCCGCGTACAAACTAATAACCTACGTCAAGTATACAAACAACCAAAATAAATATTCAATGTGCCATAACATAGTATGGTATACTTTCTAAAATTACTGTGATTTCTGTAAAAGTTGATAATCAAGTATTTAGGATTGACAATCATCAATGCTAAACTTGATTTAATATGACTGAGACAACACATTTTTTAATAAAATAATTGTAACATCAGATGCATCTCCAGATTTATCCGGATTGTAGTTTGGGCTCTAGGGTTAAGGTAGATCATTTAGGCATTTACAGACTAAACTAACTGAAAGATACGAATCAACCTCAATTTGTCTATCATACACTTATTGAAAAGCTGAGCATTGAAGTTTTACCGTTTAGGATATTATCACGCGCGCGTTTGACATTTAGGGATTGTGATGTTTGGGGTTTAGGGTCTAGGGTCCACGCGCTTGGGGTTTGGAGTTTGGGCTCTAGGGTTAAGGTAGATCATTTTGGCTTGTGGGTATATTATCAATGATCCGAAATTACACTGCTTTTGATTGTCAACATTTCTCAGGTTGATTATATACGCTCATGATTTTGCTTAAAATAATATAAAAATCCTATGTGAAACACTAGTAAGGGGTAATTTAGTAATCTACGAAATAGAAAATCACTCACATGACAATTTTGTTGTATAATGTACTTTAATGATGGTCAATAGCATTGATAAGGAGTGGCACTGGATAACAACTATAACATAATGTATACTAATGTTAAGGTTCTGAGATAGCAAGACATCTTTCTCTAAGCATGGAAGAAGGTCACATTGCTTGGGACGAAGATCCTAATGTGAAAAGCAAGCAATGTGAGTGGTACATGATCATAATCTGTTCCACTCACATGACACTTTTGTTGCATAATGTACCTTAATGATAGTCAATAGCAATGATAAGGAGTGACACTGGATAACAAATATAACATAATGTATACTAATGTTAAGGTTCTGAGATAGCAAGACATCTTTCTCTAAGCATGGAAGAAGGTCACATTGCTTGGGACGAAGATCCTAATGTGAAAAGCAAGTAATGTGAGTGGTACATGATCATAATCTGAGAAGCAAGTAATGTGATCTTCTTCCATGCTTAGAGAAAGATGTCTTGCTTTCTCAGAACCTTAACATTAGTATACATTATGTTATAGTTGTTATCCAATGCCACTCCTTATCAATGCTATTGACCATCATTAAAGTACATTATACAACAAAATTATCATGTGAGTGGTTTTCTAGTTCGTAGATTACTAAATTACCCCTTACTAGTGTTTCACAAGGGTTTTTATATTATTTTAAGCAAAATCATGAGCGTAAATTAACAACCCGAGAAATGTTGACAATCAAAAGCAGTGTAATTTGTGATCGTTGATAATATACCCACAAGCCAAAATGATCTACCTTAACCCTAGAGCTCAAACCCCAAACCCCAAACCCCAAGCGCGTGGACCCTAGACCCTAGACCCTAAACCCCAAACATCACAATTCCTAAACGCCAAACGCGCGCGTGATAATATCAATAAGTGTATAATAGACCAAATTGAGGTTGATTCGTATCTTTCAATTAGTTTAGTCTGTAAATGCCTAAATAGGGATGGTCGGTCTAGTTAATTTTATTAATGTGATAGCAATTTTCTCTAGTAATTTAGTTATTTTATTGGTTTGATTACTGTTAACTATCATAACTTTTCCTGTGTTTCCACAATTTATCTAATAGACTATACTTGGTGGACAATCAAAATTACAACAGAATTAAACTTTAACACGGAGATGAACAATATCAATAGACCGCAGCGGTGGATAATCAAAACACAACCGAAACTAATATTACCAACTGAAGCAACATTACATAATTAAAAGGTCTAGACCATTAAAATATATAAACAACAAAAACCAGACAATTCAAACATAAACAACCAAAAAAAATGACCACTAAAACATAAACAACAAATAAAAAACGACTAGTTCGGTTCATTGGGTGAACTTGGTGGGGATTCTTCAACCATATCCAGTGGTCCATCTGGTGAAGCTGGTGCATTTGGTGAAGCTGATGCATTTGGTGAATTTGGTGGGGATTCTTCAACCATATCCAGTGGTGCATTTGGTGAACCTAGTGGACTTGCGTCTTCCTCTATGACGTTTGCCTCTGGCGCTGGTGGTGCATTAATTGTATTAAGTCTTGCGTTGATCACTCTGACCTGATTCTCCCTCTCATGCGCCTCTGCCCATATTCTGTCTTCAAGTCTCTTCAAATACTCCCACAACTCCGCAACCTCTGTTTGCAGAATGGATAACTTACAATAGATGTCAGGCTTCTTGGATGGTCCGGCTATTTTGGAAACTTCTTTTGATAGTTTAAATGCAGAAAAATTTGTATTGAAAATGGAGTGGAAAAAGCACACAATATTGAGGGTTTATATAGAAATAACCTTGAGCTGCAAAGGTTAGTGAAGAGACACAAATTAAATGCAGGGTCACTTCTTAATTAATGATTACAAATCAAATAGGCACCTTTAATCAAGTCTTTTAGTTTCAAAAAAAAAAAAGAAAAACGGCTCTGACTTGACAATACTTGCTTTGGGCAGTGCATTACCAACTACTTTGCCACACCTCACATCGCCTATTATCTACCGCAAAATCTACTTTGCGTATTGGCTAAGATACACGTCTATTAATATACGTCATTTATTTTTTGATTGATTGAAATATTGTTTTGTCTTTAGTCTACGCACATTTGGTCTATGCTCGAAAAGCTTCCAACTTATACCAACACAATATTTTTGATATTACAAGTATAAATCCAGCAACTGTTTAGTGTCGACCATGTAAAGTAGTTTATAGTTTTATTCCTAGTTGTCCAAAAAAAATAAAATTACCACTACAAATATTTATTTTCATATCGATAATCGACCTATTATAGTATGCAATCAACAACTATAGTTCACAATTTAATAAATTATTTAGTTATCAGCGATCATTCCTGTGCAAGCTTATTTTAAACAGTAGCAAAATGCATTTCCAACTCTTTAACACTCGAACAAGATTTAAAAAATAATCCTCAACTACAATTTTTTAACACTCAAACAAGATAAGCATAAAAATATTGTCAACTTTTTAACACTCAAACAAGATTAAAAATATAATCCTCAATAACAATTATTTTAACACTCAAACAAGATTTAAAAAATAATCCTCAACTACAATTGTTTAACACTCAAACAAGATTAGAATAAAAATATTACAACAATCTTTTAAAGATTGACAAATCAATCTTTGTTCTCATCTTTTTTTAATAAACTCTTTGTCATGACTCTCCAATACACCCGATATAATTTCTTCAGGATCTTGACAAACTTCTCCATTCAAGTTCGATTCCGATTCGACATGGGATGCATCCTCCGCTTCATAAAACTGTTCCTCAGCATCCTCACTATTTTTCTTCAGCAGTTCATTATCACTCACATTGGTGGTATCAACTGCATTGGCATTGGCATCAGCTGCATTGGCATTGGCATCAGCTGCATTGGCATTGGCATTGGCATTGGCAATGGTATCGGCATCAACTACCTTGGCATTGGTGGCATTGGCATCAACTGCATTGGAATTGGTGGCATTGGCATCAATTGCATTGGCATTGGTGGCACTGACACTGGTGGCACTGACAGTAGCAACCACTTCATTAAATCTACGCTTTTTTCTCAGAATTGTAGTGGTCTTTGCAGTGGTACCACGGTCCATTGCCTTTCTCTTCCTATGCCTCATCAACCACGCAGAAGGGCGATACAAGCATTTGTATAATGTCCTCTTCGGTTGTTCCGCTAGCATCTTAGCAATATCAACCAATTTGTCCTCCATTGATGTCAGCCTAGCGAGCACAACATGCAAAAAAGGACTTGCAACACTGACCACCACTTGAAAGACCTGTACTTTCACCAAAAAATCCTGTACGATCTCCACCAATATCTTCATCGCCTCTTGCATCTTCTTCACCATCTACATCCATATCACCTTCACCAGCAGGATTAAGAACAGTCTTCTTGATTGCTGTGGCTCCCTCAAGTTCAGCCCTAAGGGAATCCACTGATCCATCCTCAACTTCATCTGCATAGGACACATAAATCCTCCTACCCCGATCTCACTTCTTGATCAGTAGGGAATAAGTAAGGGCGCACGATCTGGATAGAAGTCGAGCAAATTAGTTTCTTACAGTTTGAATAAAAATATTAAAAGACATGAAAATAGCGCAGTGTTACCTTAATTTTATTTTCTCCTTCCACAAATAGATCGAAGGATTTAGGCACCCTTTTACTGTACCAACTGAGCATCCGAGGGCACGAAATAAGAGACTAATCTGTTAGTGCAGCTCTCCTTCCAATGGCAGGAAATGCTTCATTGACCAGGCCTAAGATAAAAGATTTAATCGGACTACGAAAAATGAAAACTTCACAATCAACTAACTATTGGTTTATTGTAGAATTACCAAAAATGGCCAGGGGAAGCCAAAAAGAGCATATCCAGGTGGTTTTCCTTTCTTACTAAAGGTTTTATAATACTTGGTCATGTCAAGCTTGGGCTTCAAATATTCAATCGTCAGCTCAAAGCACAACCTGCTCATGGATACTTGGAGAAGAACTCCAGATCATCAACCATATAAACCCATTCTTTCTCAACAAACTTTGAAGTATCCTTTGCCATCAACATCGTGTGGAGAAACCACAAAAGACACATCTTCAACTTTTCCTCTTTGTCAAATCTTCTGCTAGTTTTCAACACCCTCCACAGCCTCGACGATGTTACTTTAACATTCGCCTTAGTGGATGGTTTCCAAGTTACCTTTTCATAAAATTCCTCGCCTTTCTTCACAACCTTTTTCTTTGCTTTATCGCTGGGTTTTACCCCACACTCCAAACCAGTCATTAGAGAAAACTCCCTAAGCCCAAAAAAAGTTGGCTTCCCATCAACCATGAACCAAACCTCCCGACGCTTTTTATCCTTTATTCTATGAAGTAGGGAGTGGACCATCTGTCAATTGAATTGCCAAAATTGGGACATTTCAAGGAACTTCCCAAATACATTCTCCTTAAATTTCTTTTCTAATTTTAAGGTTTTCAACAACTTTTTTAATAAATACAATTTTTTAATGCTAGATCGAACATATATCTTCGCTGGGAATGGTGGAATTTCATCAAGGCAAGTTTTAAGTCGATACCTTTTAACATTGATTTCCTTGATGCATCGAGGAACTGATAAATGATCCAACTCACATGCAGGCTCCCTTGCTTCATCCCCTTCTTGATCAGTTTCTTCATCAATTTCTTCTTCAATTACTGCTTCTTCTTCTTTTTCTTCTTCACCACTTTCATCTTCTCCTGATTTCTCTCTATTTCCTTCATCACGAGCAGCAGAACTTTGTCCATCGTCACCACCACTATCATCCATGTTTTCCTTACTTTTCCCTGCATCGGAGAGTTCATCCGCTTGAAAAGTGTCGATTTTAGCCAAAAGATCCTCAGTTATGGGTTCCACTTGGGCCTCTTCTACCACAATATCTTTTGCAGAGTGATCCTTTACGGTCTTTTGAATCTGCAGTTCTTTTACACCAACTTCAGCATCCATTAAACCAGTTTCAACGAGTGGAGATTGATTGTCATCTGCTGCTGGATTGTTAGCACTTTCAGGAACTCCACCACTTGTGGTTTGATTGTCATCTGCTTTTGGATGTTTATCAAGTTCAGCAACTTCAGTTTCATCTCCTCCACCACTTGGAGGTTGATTGTCACCTTCTGCTGAATGTTTATCCAATTCAACAACATCAGTTTTAGGAATTTATCTAACACTGTCATCTTCTTCAGATTGCTTATTAGCCTCTTTTTTTTTAGATTTACCGCTTCGAGCAGCCGTATTGATTTGATTCAGCCCTGCCATTACTTTATCTACATACAAAAGCAATCAACACAAAGTAAAGAACAATATAAAATAAAAAGGAAAAAATTGGAAAGAACTTATATAAAAAATTAAAATTTTTTCAAAAAACACCATTGATGTTTCTTCATAAGACTTGTATGAGAACCAGAACAAAAATGCAACGATACTAGGGTTCCTCACCTGAAGAAATCGGGATTTCTGGAAATTCTTCAACTGCTACTTCAAATCTTTGAAAAAATTGTTAAATAGCTGGATGAGAGACGAAATCATTTAGGAGAACTTATGAAAGGACATGAAATCGGTTCGAAAAATTGGAAGAGGTACGAGCAAAGAAGAACCCTTTTCTGATTACCCGTTTTTATTTTTTTGACCCGACAAAATTAAATAACCCGGTTTGGTTATGTTTATATACTTTTTTGTAATATGCACTTTTACCCACAAGTTTTTCTATTTCTAATTTAGCCCCCGACCCCCACTTAACCACATTTAAAATTTTTTCCCCAAAAAATAAATCAAAAAGAAAAGAGGAGGTCTCCCCAAAAATAAATCAAAAAGAAAAGAGGAGGTCTATTAGTTAGTCAAGTTTTTGGAGGGTCTTTTAGTTAAATCTTCTCTTTTAACTGGAACATGTCAGAATACTTGCCACTGGGAAATCAACAGGTGCATTGAAGTTCATCAAGAAGCTAAGATTGCAAGAATTTGAGAATTGTTTTTTAACTTTCGTGCATGTGTAGCTACCCAACGAGTCTATATGATCTTGCGGACCTCCTTGAACAAGGATACTCTCACCATTAACAAATATGATTAGAAGGATAAGATCTATGCAGTTTACATGTATCACAATATTTATATATTTATAAGATTTAAGAAATATATGGCCTTAAATATGACATGATAATTGTGCGGGGCGAAAAAATTCTTTTCATTAAAGTACAATAAAAAAGTTTAAAGTTATTAATTACTTTTAAATTTAAAATATGGCATTTTGACAAAGGAAATAAACTCATATAATATTTGAAATAGGGCGTAGTAACTAACCAACCACCTACTCCATAAACTACACATGACTAGTAAAATTTTGCCAATGTAATAAATTAGTTCTTGTCGTCTTTCGTGGGGGAAGAGAAAGGGGCTTGGTGTTTGGGGGGGGGGGGGGGGGAGGGAGCTGCATGTTTGTAGGTTTCTTTGGTAAACAAAAACTTTTATTTCACACAAACATATTTCTATTACAGATATCGACAAATTTTGAAAACGCAACTCCAAAGTTGTCGAAGTTCAAACTAGAAAACACGTTACACGACTTGCATGTTTGTAGTTTCTTATTGGCACTTAACATTTTCTTTCTACTTTTGACGTGTGATAAACCTCCATTTCAATGTCTTTGTCAAGCCCAAACTCTCGTTTGTCAATGGTAAACATTATTGTATGATTTAACTTTTTCACACAATTATATTTTGAGATTGTGTGAATCTCTTTGGAGGGCCAGAGTTGACTAAAGTTATGGATTGATCTGAATCGAATGCTTTTGGCTGAACTCTATATATGTGTTTAAAAATTATTAAATAAATACGAACAATTAATTTCAAACTTAATTAATTAAATGAACCCCAAACTAAAACATATAAAGTCTAAATTTTAAATCCACCTTTGATTTTTAAATAATATATTTTTTATTATATTAATATTGGCTGCTTGCAGAAATATACCGCCCAATGCTTTAATTTACTCAAAATACCAATACTATTGTCACTTTGTAACATATCTTTTAAATGTACGATATACAAATTCCAACAAACCACACAAGTTAGGATTTTTAAAAGATTTGTCTCTTTCTTCCTAGCTTCTCAATAAACCTTAATCGTCACTGCCTCATTCCACTGCTGCCACCCCATCGCTGCCGCCGGTCGGCGTCAATTTTTATTTTTTTGGATATAAAAAGTGAAACATACATAATGCACATATATACTTTGGAAAACTTTTTAAAACTACATATAAACAAACATACATGTACATCACATATGTATATACAAATTACTCTACACCGACATAAATATACGACTAACGTAGCATACGTACACTTACACACAATAATTCAGACATACACATATATAAACTGGACATACAAAGATATACATAAATATACAAAAGACATACACATATACTATGCTACACTAGACTAGACATATACATGCACAATCAAACAAAGACATACGATGTTATACCTATATTTATTGCACCTAGACATATACACATATATAAAACATATAAAGATATACACAACACATGCAAATATACACAACGTTAACATATACACATATACATAAGATATACAAAAAAAAAATTCAACCTTGAAATCTCCACCACAAACCACCACAGCCACCACCACAAACTACCATAACCATCACTCATTTCACCAAAGAATACCCATAACCATCATTCCCGCAGAGAGAGGAGGCAGGTGGGTGAAGGAAGAGGGAGAGAGAGATTAATGTCAGGTGATAGAGAAAATATCATCTTTTGCCTAAAAATTGTATGTTTTATAATAAAATTGAAAAAAAAAAAATCGTTATGTTTTAAAAAGTTTAAAAATATCATTATATTGTGTAATTAAAATCTCTAAAATTTGTATGAGCGTCGCTTAGAAATTTAGAGGGCCATGGTCCCGTGATATCTCCCAGCGTCCAACCAAAATTCAAAAGTTCAAAACAAAACACTATTATGATAAACATGTTTAGATGAAAACCTAGAAGTACGTCAAAATTGATTGTAATAATTTAGTACCTAGTAAGACAAATCAATCAAGGTCATGAAACTGTTAAAAGTTGGAATAATATTAATCTCAAAGATAGGCCAAACAAGTAGGGCTGAGGTAACAATTATTTGTAGTTTTCCACACCTCGTGACTTCTAGCAAGCCCTGTTGGACCTGAAAAATTGAAAATATTGCTTTAGGTAAATCTCTTTCGTTCACAAATATTTTTTCCATTTCATTTTATTGACACGTTTTCTCTTTTATCTATTTAAAAAAGTAATGGCAAATTCTAAATTAAAAAAGAGTTTAATTAAAAAATTTCATTTTACTCTTATTGAAAAAGTTTTTATAGCTACAAATTATGTACTGATTTCTCTAAAATTACAAATTCTAAGAATCTTTCTCCACTGCAATAAACTCCGTTACTATTTTAACCTTGCTGTATGGGCCTAAATCGGTTTTAGGATTACAAATCGAATTTGGATTCGAATATAAGCAAATCTCCGTATCAAAGTTTGAATAAATGCACGAAATAGACGTAAATGCGTAAAAATAACTTGATTTCAATATATGATTGTGAGTACAAATTTGGGCAGAGTTTCGGTATAAATTTCTGGATCCATATGTGAAATGAAGTACTATTCATAGATACAAGGTGTTATCTCACGTTCTCCACTACCTCTTCATGGCCAACCCACGTCTGGAGCATTTATGGGTGGAGTTAATGGCCAAGATAGTGGGCCGAGGAGGTGGGCTACAAAGCCGCTTGAACCGAGGGGATCCACCGAGGCGCGAATAAATGACCTCGGTGATAACGCCCTGTTGCTTGACCGAGGCGGCTGTCACCGAAGCTTAGCTTACGGCTTGCCTTCGGTAACGACCTCGGTGCCTGGCTTCGGCGATTCATTGATTTGCTTCGGTCTCTGGCTCGCCGATATGTGTTCGGTCGTTGTCAATTTGCATGACCGGGGCGAATCATCGCGGGTCGATTTTTACCCAATACAGATAGTCCCCCCACTCTCGGTCACCTACCGAGGTCGCCGAGGAGTGGAGTGAAGTTTAGCGGGAAAGTGACGTGGCTTGATCTTATCCAAGTATTTCAAAATTTGTCAACGGTTCGCGTCCCATCAGGTCATTTATCCTGGACACGTGTCATCCACTCGTTGGTTACCCGAACGGTCACGCCGTAATTTTGGTTTTTCCAACGTTACAATGATGATGATGTCCCACCACCTGACTCCTCCAAACCTATAAATACCCCCCTACCAAACTTTCTCCGTCACTTCCATTTTCTGCGATGAACAATTCTCAGAGAGAAAACAACTTTTCTCATTTCCTTTCATCGATTCTTACCTTCAAGCAAAATTTCAATCTCAAACCACCACAATGTCTACCACTCAATCCAGGTAAGATTCCAGTGATTCGGGTGAGAGGGTACGAATTCCGCCCTTGGCTGTGGCCACCGCCAGTGGCGACGTCGCCGCTGCTGTGCCGGCGGTCTTCACGACTGCGGCGGAAGGCGGAGAGGTGTCGTCTCGCTTTGGGGGTCTAAAACGCCGTAAGGCTAAGGCCAGGCGCGACTTGGCAGTGGAGGAGGAAGAGGCTGATATAAGGGAGGAAGATGACGTCATGCTTTGTGACGTCATGGTAGGTAGTGTCAGTGGCGTCATCCACAGAAGTGATGATAATAGAGGTGATGATGAAGGTGATGACGCCGAGGGCGATGATGCCGTGGGCGAGACCGAGGGCGGGAACGTCGCCGAGGGGGGATCTTCGGGACCGGTGATTTCCCTCGAGCAAGAGCTCGAGCCTCACCAAATAATCCCTTCTCATTTTGACAACGGCAAGGACCTGAAGCTGCAAGCTCAGTCAGCCGACCAGGAAGAAAAGAATAGAAACATTCCTGTGAACACAACACCGACCCGCATAACTCAAGCTCACATTGAGCGGGTTCGGAGGGAGTGCCAATTTGGACCCGAGGTGAAAGCGATCATACCCGATCTAACAAGCAGAGTTTGCCACCATATCGAGGGGCTCTCTTTCGCTTACACATATCCTTTCACCCTCGGCTTCTCCCTCTCGGTGCACAGAGTTATTGATGATTTTTGCCTGGCCTATAACTTATGCTTGGCTCAACTTGGCCCCGACGTCTGGAGGGTTGTCCAGTGCACGGACTGGTTAAGCACGAAGGCAGGGGTAAGCTTCACCTTTCAACATCTCATTTCACTTTATTACCCATACTTCCATAAGGCCGGGGTCGTGGCCTTGAACAATCGAGGCAAATTTGCTCTTCTTCATAAGAGCGAAGACCATGGAGACCGGGGCTGGAGTGATCGTTACATCTTGCTGGAGACAAGTATTTTGTCCACCGAACCTAATTTCCCCGAACGGTGGAATAACACACGTAAGTACTCTTCCCTTTGCATTTCACTCCTCGGTGATTTACTCACGTTAGCTGACCTGGGTTTTTTTTTTTGTTATCTCTTCATCCAACAAGGTCGACATCGTGCCCGATAAGACATGGATGAAGATGGCCGCCGATTTTGGTTGGCAATGCAAACGGTACGATAAGCTTTTGGTGGTGTTTTATTTGGTGGGCCATTTTAGGATTTTGACTTTGTTTTGCTGACTCTTCTTCCTTCGGAACTAGGTTTTCCAAACCGTGCCATTAACACCAAGAAAAGCAAGAAGAAGAAGAAAGAGGAGAAGAAGAAGAAAGATGGGGAGGAGACCGAGTCAGATGATAACCTGGCTTCGGTGGCTGGAGAATTGAAGGGGCTGAAGGCTTCAAAGTCTTCAAAAGCTTCAAAGGGAGCTCCCGGCCAAGGGGCCTCCGAAGGTAATATTCCTCCTCGGTTAACTTCATTGAATATCGTTCGTTTTTTACTTCCTTGTTCCAATTTCTTCTACTATTGTAGGCGTGAAGAGGAAGAGGGCAGTTTCAAAGAAGCCCTCCCGCTCGGTGGCTCCTCGCACCGAGGCGAAAATTCCTCCCCAACCCGAGGCGGCAGTTGAGAGGCGTCGAGGACTGATCGATGAGCCCGACAACGCTGCTGAAGCCTTAGCTCGGAGGGAGGTTGAGTTTATTGACCTCGAGGATCAAGAACCTGGATCCGAGGTGGCGGTTGCCAAAGCTAAGGGCAAGGCCAAGGTCGTGGAGGCCGGCACTGCTACGTTTGAAGAAGGAGTTGGCAGCGGCGCGGTTAGGTCGCATTCCGAACCCGCGAGGATTTCATCCTCGGTGGGGTCTTATCGGAGACTTGAAGTGCCGATTTCTTCAAACTTGTTGGCTTATGATCGGGGGGACATCTTGAGCCTCACGCCTTTGTTGGGGCCGACCGAAGACAAAGTCGTGCAGGAATTATCCCCTGGCCAACTATACAATACCATGGCTGCCAACGCTATGAGGGTAAATTTCATCGCACTCGAATTATGCTGCAGGAATTTTTTCATCTTTACCTTCGGTTCGTAGCTGACTCTGATTCTTTGATTAACCTTTGCTCAGAGCTTCATTCTATCAATGAGGGCCATCAAAGTTGAGGCCTCGCGGACTGAAGAGGTTCGGCATGTAGCTCGCCTATGGGACAGGCAAAAGGACAATTTCAACGCACAGATAGCTGCACTGAAGGCTGATTTGTCCAAGTCCCAGTCCGACCTGCATGAGATCGAGGTAGCTTCTGAGGCCAAAATCAAAGCCCTTGGTGATGGCTTTCAGGTTGAGCGCTCGAGGCTGGAGGCCGAGGCTGCGAGACTAAGCGCCGAGCTGACCCAAACAAAGGCCGAGGCTGTGGAGATGGCCAAAAAGCATCATGAACAGCTGAGGAAGCATGTGCTTCATATCAAGAAGCTGGAAGGTGAGAACTCCAAGCTTTCAGCTAAAGATGCTGAGATTGAAGCCCTTCAAGATGAAATTGCCGATCAAAAGAGTAGGGCTGCAATCAAGGTCAAGAGAGCCGAGTTGGACAAGCGATGGGCCATTATCAAGTCTCGGCTGAAGCTGCTCAAGTGATGCCGCACCGGGGAGATCAACTTGGATGAGGAGATTGCAAGAGCCGAGGTCAAATCGGCGGAAGCCCAAGCAATCATTGATGAACTTCCATCAAGTGAGGCCTCGAGCGGCGATGAAGATGAAGAAGATGATGAAGATGCCGAGGGGGGCTCCGAGGATGGAGGTGATTCTCCCGAGGCATAGACTTCGGGTAGCATCGTTTTGTAAGCCTTCGGGCTTTTAAGCTTGTATTTTGGACCTTCGGGTCATTTTTGGATGTAAGAATTCTCAGCCCTTGGGCTTTTTTAATGAAAGATCATTTGTGCTTTTATTTCAAGTGTTGGCTTTTGTATATACCGAAAACCTTGTTTGAAAATAAATAACTTGCTTGCAAGACTTGAATTTAATCGATGCAAACTTAGAACGACGTCTCGTCCTCGAGTCAATGCATTGTGCAGCTTCGGAGTGCAAGATTTACACAGATAAAATAGGTAGAAGATCAAAGTCATTTCATTGATATTGACGAGCCAGAAATCGGCTATTTACATTAGAACCAAGTCGAAGCGGACCTTGGGTAAAAATAAATTGACAATATGTCGCTACCCGGGCGAAATTACAATGTACTAAATCTAGTCCCCGGTTATCGGATAGATAAGCTTCGGTTGGGAGGCTCGATGCCGACCTCGGTATCAACCCTTCTCACTCCCCCCCAGTGTTCGGTTGTGAATCTTGATGAAGATCCGAGCACTGGAAATCGTTCGGTTCGCTTCCTGAAAAGGTCAAGCAAAAAATGGAACGAGGAGCAAGTTAGTACATTTCGATCGAGGCCATAGGAGCGTTGTTCGGCTCGGGGCTGTGGACGAATTTAAAAAGATTAAAAAGCATTTACCTCGACTAGAAGTAGTACCGCTTCAGATTGGAAATATTCCAATTCAGAGGTTCGGGTTCGCCTTGCAAACTCTCAATTTGATAAGACCCCTTTCCAACGATTGCCTTGACTCTGTAGGGTCCTTCCCAATTCGCAACAAGCTTTCCCCCGTTGTCTTCCTTTGTTGATTGGTTTGTAGTTTTTAG
Source organism: Petunia x hybrida (assembly GCA_037355625.1). Taxonomy (NCBI): domain Eukaryota; kingdom Viridiplantae; phylum Streptophyta; class Magnoliopsida; order Solanales; family Solanaceae; genus Petunia; species Petunia x hybrida. The sequence goes on along the minus strand of JBBBVM010000059.1, from coordinate 6,923,984 downwards.
CACATAGTCTCCAACTTTGAAGTCTCTGAGTTTGGCTTTCCTATTGAGGTACGCCTCGATCTGCCTTTTTTGGGCGACTAGCCGAACCAGAGCTAATTCTCTTTTTTCCTCGAGCAGATCCAATTCTATGCGCATTGCCTGTTGATTTGCATCCTCGGTAGTGTGGGCATACCGAAGGCTCGGTTTGCCCACGTCTACGGGGATGAGGGAATCCATGCCATAAGCAAGTGAGAAAGGAGTCTCACTGGTGCTGTTCTTCTCCGTTGTTCGCATGGCCCATAGCACCCCGGGGAGCTCCTCGGGCCAAGGACCTTTTTTCTCATCGAGTCTTTTCTTGAGATTTTCAATTATTATTCTATTTGAAAACTTAGCTTGGCCATTGGCACTTGGGTGATAAGGAGTCGAAGCAATTCTTTTGATTCCCCACTGCTTGAAGAAATCAGTAATGGCTGCCCCATGAATTGTTTACCGTTGTCACAAGCAATCTCTCTTGGGACGCCGAACCTGTAGATGATGTTCTTCTTGATGAAGTCGATTACTTGTTTTTGCTTTACCTCGGTGAGAGCCGCTGCTTCCACCCATTTTGTGAAGTAATCAGTTAGCACTAAAATGAAGCGAACACCACCCTTTCCCTTGGGCAATGGTCCAACAATGTCTATCCCCCACTTCATGAAGGGCCATGGTGATACCACCGAGTGTAGAGGCTCGGCCTGCTAGTGGATCATCCGCCCATGGCGTTGGCACTTGTCACATTTCTGCACGAAGGCTTTTACATCGGCACTGTTTGTGGGCCAATAATACCCGGCTCTTAATTATTTACGCACCAAGGACTTTCCCCCCGAGTGGTTGCCACACTCGCCTTCGTGCACTTCGGCCATCACGTACCTTGCCTCATCGGGACCCAAACACTTGGCCATCGGGCCGCAATATAACCTTTTATACAGATTACCCTCGATCAGGTGATACGAGGCTGCTTGGGTCCTTAATTTCTTTGCTTCTTTCTTGTCTTGGGGAACAGTCCCCGAGTCGAAGTAAGAGATGAACTTACTCCGCCAATCCCATCTGTTGTCCACTGAGTTGACCTGCAACTTCATTTCTCTCATTTGAGCGGACAACAACCGAACCGCTGAGTCAGTCCCCGAGTGAGCTTCGTCGATCGCCGAACCTAGATTTGCTAAAGCATCAGCCTCGGTATTTTCCTCCCGAGGTACTTGTTTAACTTGGCATTCTTGGAATTGGGCCAAGATCCTTTGTGCCCGATCCAAGTATAGCTGCATTCTGGGTTCCCGAGCTGTATAATCACCGAGGACCTGGTTCACTACCAACTGCGAGTCACACCTCAGTTCGATTCTTTCCACCCCTATTTCTTTAGCTAGCTCCAAACCCGCTAAAGCTGCCTCGTACTCGGCCTCGTTGTTGGTCACTTTTTTGAACCGAACCGAGTGCCGGACTTTCTTCCCGGTGGGTGCTCTCAAGACTATGCTTAAACATGAACCTTTGGAGTTAGTTGCTCCATCAGTGTAAAGTATCCATAGTCCCGAGGAGGTTCCTTTTGCCATGGAGTTTTCCTTTTCCGCCTCGGGCAGAATCCCAACACTAAAGTCGGCCACGAAGTCGGCTAGGACTTGAGACTTAATGGCTGTCCGAGGTTGATAGGTGATATCATACTCGCTCAACTCTACAGCCCATTTTGATAACCTCCCCGATAACTCAGGTTTATGCAATATACTCCTTAAAGGGAAGGTTGAAACTACCGTTATTGGGTGACATTGGAAATAGGGTCGTAGTTTCCGAGCAGTAACAAGTAAAGCAAGTGCTAGTTTTTCCAAGTATGGATACCTGGTTTCAGTGTCGAGGAGTGTCTTGCTCACATAGTAGATGGGCTGCTGCTTGCCATCTTCTTCCCGAACCAGCACAGCGCTGACAGACACCTCGGACACGGCCAAGTAGACCAACTATGTTTCACCTTCTTTTGGCTTGGCGAGCAACGGCGCGTTAGCCAAGTATTGTTTCAAATCTTTCAACGCTTGCTTACACTCCGGTGTCCATTCGAAGTGATTATTTTTCCTCAGAACGGAGAAGAACTTGTGGCATCGCTCCGAGGACCTTGAGATAAATCGACTCAAGGCGGCGACTCGGCCAGTCAAGCGTTGAACTTCTTTCACCCCGGTCAGCTCCTTGGGGATCTCTTCGATAGCCTTAATTTTATCAGGGTTAGCCTCAATGCCTCGTTCAGAAACAATGAATCCCAAGAATTCGCCTGATCCAATGCCGAAGGCGCACTTTTCGGGGTTCAATTTCATGCCGTATTGCCTCAAGACAGCAAAGGCTTCCCTCAGATGATTCAAATGATTTTCCATTCAGATCGATTTTATGAGCATATCATCTATGTAGACCTCCATAGACTTTCCAATATACTCCTTGAACATGCGACATACCAACCTTTGGTAGGTCGCCCCGGCGTTCTTCAGACCGAAGGGCATCACCCTATAGCAGAAAGTACCTCGGTCAGTGATGAACGAGGTCTTTTCTTCGTCCTTCGGGTCCATGAGGATCTGATTATAGCCCGAATATGCATCCAAGAAGGTCAATAGTTTGTGTCCAGCCGTGGAGTCTATTAACCTGTCAATTTGTGGCAATGGGTAGGAGTCTTTGGGGCAAGCCTTGTTCAGATCGGTGTATCTACACACATTCTCCACTTGCCGTTCTTCTTTGGTACGACCACCACATTGGCCAGCCATTCAGGGTGTTTCACCTCTCTTATGAAACCATTTTCTTGCAATTTTGTGGTTTCATCTTCGATTGCTCTCTTTTTGACCCCGGCGTGAGGTCTCTTCTTCTGCTTGACCGGGGTGAACTTTGGGTCCACATTCAGCTTGTGGGTCATGATCTCCGGATCGATACCAGTCATGTCTGAATGAGACCAAGCAAAGAAATCGTTGTTGGACTTTAAAACTTCGATGATTGCCTTTTTCGACTCCGGGTCCAACTCCGAGCCGATGTATACTTTTCTCTCTGGAAAATCTTTCAATAGGGTGAAAGATTCCAGCTCTTCAATGGTGGAGTCCTCGGCCTTTTGCTTCCGAAGCTCTTGAACGCATGCCGGGATCTTTTCTATCTCACCTTGGAGGTCCGCCTCGCTTGATCCCGGTTGCGTTGATTGCTATTTCTTTAGCCCGTTCGGGGCGACTCCGCTTTTCAAGGCGACCGAGTAGCACTTTCTCGCTACTCGCTTTTCTCTTTTTATCGACCGAACCCCCTAAGGTGTAGGGAATTTGATCACTTGATGCAGCGTGGAAGGAACAGCTTCCATGGCATGGATCCATGGCCTACCTAGGATCACATTATAGGCAAGGTCCTCGGGCATCACTTGGAACAATGTCTCTTTGATAACCCCCTCGGCGAATGTTTTGAGCGTAATTTCACCCAACGTCTTCTCTGTGGAGTTGTTGAAGCCTGTCAACACTGTCGCTTTGGGAACGATTTCTCCTTTGAGCCATATCTTTTTAACGGCCCCGTAGCTGATTATGTTGACCGAGCTACTGGGGTAAATCAAGACTCGCTTGATGTCAGAGTCGTTGATTCTCAGCATGACGACCAGTGCGTCGTGGTGGGGGAACATCATCCCATCACAGTCATCGTCATCGAACACGATCTCTTTGCCCGAGCCTCCAACTCGGGTTCTTTTCTCCATCGTGATCGACAGTTTGGCGAATTCCTTTGCGGCCGCGAAATTCACCCCGTTTACTTCTGAACCCCTGGTGATGACGTTCACAACTCTTTCTGGGTGTGGAGCCCGAGGCGGATGTCCATCCCCTCGGTTTTTGGAGTAATTGTCCTTTCTCTTGTCAGTGAGGAATTCGGCCAATACTCCTTTCTTCAATAAGTGGGCCACCTCGAGGCGCAAAGCTTTGCAATCCTCGGTTCGGTGACCGTAATCTGCATGGAATTCACAGTGCAGATTATGGTCTCTTTTGTCCGCCGGGGTCCTCATGTCCTTGGGAACCCTTACCCCGGCGGTCCCTTTGACTACATTGACCAGCTCCGAGGTCGATATATTGAAGTTGTAGTCAGTGATCCGGGGTAGATCCTTTTTCGGAGCCGAAGCTGGGCTTGAGGGGTTTCTTTGGTTCGTGTTGGGTTAAACCTTCCCTCCGAGCCGTTGACTGATGTGTGAATTCATGTATGAATTACCGAAGGAGTTTCCCAGCCTTTGGCTGACATGCTGCCTTGTCGAGGTGTATGGCTCATACCTCCCCTTCGGGTTGCTTCGCGATGCCTCGGCGCGATGCGAAGATTCGCCTCGGTTTTTATGAAGGTAACCCCGGCTTTTGAATTCAACCTCCTCCAATCTAATTTTGGAGTAAGTTCGCTTGTGCAGATCCTCCCATGCTAGGACCTGATATTGTTGGAGTTCTTTTCGCAATTCAGCGGCAGCATCAGAATTGGGAATATTGATACCTTTTTCAAATGCCATGATGGCCAAGGTATCGTCCATCCGAGGTAATTCCATGCGCTCGGCATGGAATCGCTCAAGAAATTCTTTGAGTGGCTCACCGGGCCTTTGTTTCACTTCGCATGTATCCTCCTTCCTTTGGAGGATCTTTTGGGCCCCGGTGTGCGCCTTGACGAAGGCGCTAGACATTTCCTTTAAGGTGGAAATCGACCCCGCTGGCAGGCACATATACCAACGTAGAGCCCCCTTCTCCAAGGACTCGCCAAATTTTTTCAAGAACATCGACTCGAGCTCTATAGCCGTTAGGTCGTTGCTCTTCACCATTGCCATGTATTCTCTCACATGTTCTCTGGGATCAGTAGTCCCATCATATTTCTTCAAAAACATGAGTTTGAAGTTCATGGGGGTTGGGGCTGGAGCCGCTTCGGGCTTGAAGGGCAGCTCCCTGTATTGATCAATATCGAGGTCATCTTCCTCCTTTGTTACCCCCGGCACGCCCTCGAGGCATTTTTCCACGCGCGCCTCGATGCGAGCCTCAATCTCCCTGGTCAATTTTTCGACATCGACCGAGGATGTTGTCTCAGCCACGGTGGGAATCGTCCCGAAGTGTGGCGTTGTAGTTGGTGCGTTTCCCGAGCCCTCAGACGTGGCTCCGTTGGGAGGTCCCCCTATTATTGCGCCCGTAGGAACGAAGGGCGGGATGCCTCCTCCAAGAGCCGAAGGCTGGGTTCCATTCGGTGCTGCACTGTTCCTCGCTTCCAATGAGGCGCGGAACTCAGCATTTATGTTAACTTGCTCATCCTGTCGACTTTGGAGAGCTCTTAATGCAGTGACAACGTAAGCTTGAAATTCTTCGGTTGTCATTGGTGATATAGGCTGTCGGCTCGACAGAGTGCCAGCCCGTTCATTAGGATTATCACTGTTGTCAGTCATAACGTCCTTGAACTGTTAGCTTTGACGGAAAAAGAAAAAAGGCGTGAAACTTTGGAACAAAGCGTTTCTGCTTATATCCCCACAGATGGCGCCAATTTGTATGGGCCTAAATCGGTTTTAGGATTACAAATCGAATTTGGATTCGAATATAAGCAAATCTCCGTATCAAAGTTTGAATAAATGCACGAAATAGACGTAAATGCGTAAAAATAACTTGATTTCAATATATGATTGTGAGTACAAATTTGGGCAGAGTTTCGGTATAAATTTCTGGATCCATACAATATGAAATGAAGTACTATTTATAGATACAAGGTGTTATCCCACGTTCTCCACTACCTCTTCATGGCCAACCCACGTCTGGAGCATTTGTGGGTGGAGTTAATGGCCAAGATAGTGGGCTGAGGAGGTGGGCTGCAAAGCCGCTTGAACCGAGGGGATCCACCGAGGCGCGAATAAATGACCTCGGTGATAACGCCCTGTTGCTTGACCGAGGCGGCTGTCACCGAAGCTTAGCTTACGGCTTGCCTTCGGTAACGACCTCGGTGCCTGGCTTCGGCGATTCATTGATTTGCTTCGGTCTCTGGCTCGCCGATATGTGTTCGGTCGTTGTCAAGTTGCATGACCGGGACGAATCATCACGGGTCGATTTTTACCCAATACGCTTGCAGTGCAATATCTCATTTGTCACAATTAGGCGACTCGAGGAGCAAGTTAGAATTTTGCAAGTGGCAATATTTAAATACTTGTTAATTACCGCCTCAAATATTATAGTGGACACGAGAATGACTTTGTTAACATTCTATTTTATTGTAATATCCCCAATTTATATAAGAAAACAACAGAATTTGCTGCATGATCTACAGACACAGCTCAATGTCTCACTTGGATGTTTATTCATGCTACTCTTTAATTTTACAATATTTAATTAAATGCTAGCACAAGTTGGCGCAATGTACATTGGAATAATGCATGCGCAGGACAATTTTTTCATTTGCTTTCAAAATTCAGTGTTCGATATCTGCATTGGATTATACGCGCAAAACCTATTATGAAAGAAGCTAACGCTCCAAATTAAAACAAAAATTTCTTTATTCCTGAAACTCAAATCCCAGACGTCTGATTATGATGAATAATCTCATGCATTACACCAAATTTCTTCATTTCATGTTATAAAATTTTTCATATTTAGCTACAATAAATTTCATATCTATACATAATGTTGTGGACATAAATTTATTTTAAAAATAATGTTCTTGAAAAAATAAGATGTCATCTATTATTATTATTATTATTATTATTATTATTATTATTATTATTGCTGAAAAAAATCTAATTTTATGATTATTAGTAATAATTTTTTTTTATATATTCTAGTGGTCGAATTAGTGGACGTTACTAATTAAGATCGATCTAAGAGAGAAATAAAGAATGGTACAATCTAAAAATATTAAGATTAAGATTATTAAATATATTATTTTATGACGTGAAAAAATCTCAAAAGATTGATAACATTGACCTGATATAAGAATTAAAACATCCTTCTCAAATGAGATAGGGAACTAGATTTGATTGACGACCACTTATTTTATATATATATATATATATATATATATATATATATATATATATATATATATATATATATATATATATATATATATATATTGAATTACCAAATCCTTGTGAGTACTTTTAACCTAACTAGGTCTGGTGTTTGATACTCGTCCATTTAGATTAAAATTTTGCATTGTGAGAAGAACGGGGAAATGGTGGGAGACAACATGAGTGATGCACAAAAGTGGAATACTTATGAACATGAAAAGACAAGCACAAAAAGTTAGTATCAGTTTTAAAAGTATAATAAATGTACAATATTTTGACCTAAAAAAAAATTCCATTCTTCAACTAATAAATACAACAAAGATTGTGACCCATGTTTCTTAGCGACAGGTGCATATAATAACGTGAACAAAAATATCGTCAGACGTTTCTATAATAATTATTATTTAAAATTATTTTGTTGTAATCGTCAAATTTTTTTAGAATCGATTTTTATTGTTATGTTATATTATATATTTTTATAATAACACCTCGCTATAGCGTCTAAAAAATATAGAAAGATCTAGATATAGTATGATTTAACTTGGTCTCATATGAATATCAAATATTTAAATAAAATAAATTACACAAAATACAAAATAAACAAAAGGTGTTTACGTGGGACTTGGACAGATAAATTTTCATTGGACAAAAGCTTGTTCGCACCGAGTGTTTACATCCAATATAATGTAGTTAAGCTAACCATAGTCAAACTAATTAAGATCTATTAAGAATCATATTTTTAATAAGTAATAATATTAAATAGGGAAATAATGTCTTAATAACCTAACATTAAGGTTTCCCTAACACGTAGGCTCGTCTCTTTCTTTCTTTTTTGGAATTTTTACATAAAAGTACAAATTTTAGAACTTAATTACTAAACATAGCAATATTTTAAAAAAATAACCATATATAGAGGAAAACATAAGTTAATTAGAAAATAGCAATATTTTCCTCTAACATACCAAACCCTTACATTCTTCCTCATATTTCCCTCATTATCACTTTTGCTCCTCCCATTTCCCTATTTCACTTTTCCTCCCACTATTTTTCCCAACCGTATCTAATTGTTTCTGCACCGTTTCAACTGTTTCTGCATCACTGTATCTAACTGTTTCTGCACCGTTTCGGTTCCGTATCGACTGTTTCTGCACCGTATCAACTGTTTCTGCAACACTGTATCTAACTGTTTCTGTACCGTTTCGGTTCATTTCAACACTGTATCTAACTGTTTCTGCACCATATAAACTGTTTCTGCAGCATTGTATCTAACTGTTTCTGTACCGTATCAACTGTTTCTGCAGCACTGTATCTAACAGTTTCTGCACCATTTCGGTTCATTTCAGCACTGTATCTAACTGTTTCTGCACCATTTCAACTGTTTCTGCAGCACTGTATCTAAGTGTTTTTGCACCGTTTCTGCATCACTGTATCTAACTGTTTCTGCACCGTTTCAGGTTGTGTTCAGCACTGTATCAACGCAATTTGAAACTGTTTCAGCATCGTTTCAGACAGTTTCATAAATCATTTTATAATTTTTGACTATTAATAGAAAATAAACATGAAAACCACTTGCTCATTTTAAAGAAAACACTGTCTTAAAAAAATATTTTCCGTCACACCAAAACACCCCCAAAATATCTACTAATGACATCGTTTCCAAGTGTTAAAAGACTACAATCGCAAAATTAAAGTCAATTCATTTTCCTACTGCTTTGTTGAAACAACAGAAAGAAGCAAAGAGGTGAATCAATATTTGTGAGCAATCAGCACAAAGAATCCATGAGATAGAAACAAGAAGATTCAAGTGATTAGATTCTCAATAAAAAAGGTAAATGCGTTGGGCCCGTTGTCCACTATAATTCAATATTTTCTTTTGTAATCAATGTCAGCTGACCCATATTCATTACAAACTCCACTTTTGCTTCTTTGGTTATTGAATTTAATCGAATAGGTCAGTAAATCGAATTGGATCAGTAATGGAGCTCACCAGAATCAGCGTTGGTGGACATATGTTAATAATTCCGGCATCGGTGTTTCAGGTGGGCGGGAGTGGAAATGGTGGCATAATTGTGGATTCCGGTACGACGGTGACTCGGTTTCTTTGGAAAATTTAGGTTGGCTTTTGCTTCGACAGAAGGGGTGGTTGGTGGATGGGGTTTCGGAGGCGGAAGTGGTGGTTGGTGGAGGAGTTTTGGTGGCATTGTGCAGTGGATTTTTCTATTTTCTGATTGGCCCTTTTATATTTTAATGGTTGTGAAATGTACAATTATTTATACTTTGCTAGAAAAAATTTTGCTAGAAAAAATATTTGTAAAATATTGCTATTTTTTTGTAATATAGAGGTGTAAGTTTGTATATATGTGTAAAAAACCCTTCTTTTTTCGCGAAATTTTGATCCGTAGCTATTTTTGGACGCCCTAAGTGAGTTTCGTCCACCATTTCACAATTCATTGAGGAGTAGTCAAATTACCTCTCCCTCACACTTACAGCCTCTTGCCATTAAAACAACACCCAGGCTAGCCACAGTACAAAAATCTGAGACTTTAAACTAAACTTCAGTCAAAAAATCTAGAGTTTTATTCAAAGTTTCAGCAAAAAATCGGAGTTTTATGTAAAAGTCTCAGTAAAGTCCAAGTATAAAATACTGGGCCTTTGAACTAAAATGTTCGAAGCCCCAGTATTTTGGCCGATTTGTAGAAATTTGCTATGGGAACAAATGGTTTGCCTTTTTGCTCGCGCTAACAGATGTTTTGCATAAATGCCCCCGTTAAGGTTTAATAAAAAAAATCCGAACGGAAACACCCCTGGCAAGTTTTTAGGTCGGGGCAAAACTTGCTATATCTCTTCGCTTTTCAACACTTATCCCTTCGAGTGTTGGCAAAAAGCAATACTTCCTCCACTTGGTCGTAAGTCTTGGAAAAGGCTAAGACTTGCCTTTGACCCCTATCTATTTGCCAACACTTACCCTTAAAGTGTTGGCAAAAGGTAACACTTGCCGCACTTGGTCGTAAGTCTTGGCAATTGCCAAAACTTTCCCCTTCTAGTCTTTTCCTGCATTCTCGCCATATAACTTGAAGTATTGGCAAAACAGTACTTACCTTTGAATTTTCAGCAATTGCCAAGACTTACAAGATTTTTGCCTTGAAGTCTTGGCTCCGGTCAAAAAAGGGTATTTTGCTAAAATATTTCTTAGCGCTGGCATTTTTGCAAAATCACTACTTATGGAAGGCATGCGGTGAAATTTTTTTGCGGTATTTTATACCTGGACTTTTCAGGATCTGGCTATTTCTAAGCGAATTTGTGCGCGGTTGCTATGGATCAATTAGCGCGTGCCAAACAGGTTCCCACGCAAAACTTTATTAGATGCAACCTTTAGTCTGGACTGGATTTGGACTCCATTACTGCCCACCTTTAATCCATAAGGACTTACGTTCATATCTCAAGTACAGAATTGACCGGTTCAACATGTAGGTTTACTTTTGTTGATACTTACTTTTCATATCCCTTCTATCTGGCTATATTCAAGAAAATTCAAACGAACAAAAAGTTTCTTTTACCTAGTTGGGCTAAAAGAGATCTTATTCATCCACGGACCCAAGCTTGTATGGGTTCCTAAAACTAACCATTGATTGAGTTTTGCAGGCTAAAGTGAGAGGGAGCAACTAAAATGAGTATTTAGACACTGGTTGCTTGAGGCACATGATTGGAGATAAATTTTATCCTCTTACTAACAGCCTTCAGTGGAGACTCCAAAGCTTGCCAAGTCGCTTGTTGAGTACTCTAACATGCTACCCGCTCATCCAAAGCTCACGAACATGGCTTGATCCGTATGGATTGCATCAACTATCTTTCTTCATGGTATGAATACTGCTTTTGTTTCTGAGATCACATAGAAAACAAAGCTTCTTTAGCAAATAGATATGGAGGAATGTTGGAGAAAGAGATCCATGCTAGTGCTATTGATGTCTCTTTATTAGGATCAAAGCATGGAGTCCACTTCAAAGTTCTCATTGAAAAAATTCGATTTTGAAACTTGATATCAAATGCGGGCTTTGATAATAAGCTCACATAATCTTCCATGATTGTACATTTAATAATCACATCTCCATAATCTACAAACCCTATATAGCAAGAACCCTTTAATTCACATTGAGTAGGAATTAACTCACAAGAAATTGAGTGTCCCACGTTAGGAACCCCTTGATCAAGGTCACTTTCTTCTGCTACGTGGATTAGTCCCCTCTAGCTGAATCTTTGACAAGCATATTTGAAAGACTAAGGAATAAAGGGATATTGCAGCCGAGAACTGAATGGATCCCTCGTTCAGATTTTGATCCATCAAAGACTTGTGCATATCATTCAAATCAATCAAATATTATTGAAGCTACAAAGGAGTTCTAACGTGCCCAATTTGAGCGGGGGTCACAAATACCATCCTCGTTGAGTAGGGATCAAACACAAGGAACTAGCACGCTTATTTGCAAAATTATGACACCATAAGCAATGGTTTGCCTTTTTGCCCGTGCTAACAGGGGTTTTGTAAAAATTCCCCCATTAAGGTTTAATGAAAAAAAAAACGGACGGAAACACTCCTATCAAGTTTTTAGGTCGGGGGCAAGACTTGCCTTTATACCTCTCTGCTTTTCAATACTTATCCCTTCAAGTATTGGCAAAAGGCAATACTTGTCGCACTTGGCCGTAAGTCATGGCAAAGTTCAAGACTTACCTTTGACCCCTCTCTATTTGACGACACTTACCCTTGAAGTGTTGGCAATAGGCAACACTTGCTGCACTTGATCGTAAATCTTGGCAATTGCCAAGACTTGCCCCTTCCAGTCTTTCCCTACATTCTCGTCATATAACTTGAAGTATTGGTAAAACTTGCCCTTGAAGTATTGGCAATTTTCAAGACTTACAAGATTTTTTTCTTAAAGTCTTGGCTCCGGGCTAAAAAGGGTGTTTTGCTAAAACATTGCTTAGCGCTGGCATTTTTGTAAATCTACTCCTTATGGAGGGCATGCGGTGAAATTTTTTGCAAAATTTTTACTCTTTTTTTTGTCGCTGTATTTCTCCCATTAATAAGTTCTGCATCCTATATTCTTTCTTCATTCTTTAATCTTATTTGCTTCATTCTTTAATTTATTTTCAATTGAATCTGGATGTTGTTATTGGGCATCAAATGTCCGTTGATTAACTTGCCGTTAATTTTAAGGAAATAAGGGAGAGTAGATTAAATATTTTATATTATTATATTAAAATAAAACATATGCAATACATATGGTGTTAACTATAATTAAATATTCATAGTTATAGTTAAATAAATAGATATGTGTCATTTTCTTTATTGATTGAGTGTAAACACTCGGTACGATTAAATTTTTACCTTTCCGTTGTGTGATCATGATGATCTGCCTACCATGTATGCATGACCTTCAAATTACTTGGTTTTAACATGATTTGTAAATTACTAGATAGGAAAGAATCCGGCTTCCACCTTCCAAGTACCTCTCCCTACCACATCTTAATTTCGTCATTGCCTTTTTCCATTAAGTATTCGAAGAATTTGAATTTTATATATAGTTACCGTTCAAAAATATTTGCACGATCTAATCAGCTATATATGATGTAATTACAAATAAATTTTTATACCTAACATTATTAAGTAACATGGCGATGGTTGTTTAATTCATTTGGTGAACGTAGTAATCATTGCATTTTGTGTTATATTTCATAACGATGATAGTTAGTTCCTGAACCCTTCAGCATTGTTACATTGTTCCTACATATTATATATAGTGGAATGTCTACTAGCAGTAAACTGTGGCTAATCCTTAAATACATTATAAATCTGGTTATGCTTTAAACAATACATCCAAAAGTCAAAAAATTTCACCATATGTACCCCTAATCCCTAATTATGTTCTTTTGTCCCCGAAAAACTTGTTTCCTATTAAGATTGAGTTAATTATGGTGTGACAATGTATTTGTTGATTCAATTTTTTATTTGTTTTGTTTTGTTTTTTGCTTTCAGCCTTCCGTTAAATTTTGTGCAGGTATGATTGTGGTGCTTATGTGCTTAAGTTTGCTGATTCAATAATGCATGGCAAATATGTTTCCAAGATGAAGTATACGCAAGTGAAAGATTATCGTTTTGATTGGGTTGCTAATCTGTGGAGTCATGCTAGGTCAGAGTCAAATGGTGGATATGATACTCCTCATGAGAAGATAGGCGATGATTACCAAGACCATAATTTTCTTCTTTGTGAATGATTACTTGGAAAGCCTTTCTCTATTGTATAAAAGTAATGAGGATGACTGAATTTTTCATGTGAATGCTTATCTTTTTAGTTGATATAACTGAATGGTTTGTGTGTAACAAGTGTTTATATTTTTAGCAATATGACTGCCTTGAGATTTGTAGAGTTTGATTGTATTTAGTGTTGAGTGTATATTTCTTGTAAGCATTTTATGTGCGTCATGGCTTGTTTTTTAATGTTTGTTTTTTATAAGCGGATGATGTTGTGAGGGCAGTAACTCAATGCAAGTGGCTTGTGGAATTTGGTGAGTGGTATGGGTGAAGTGCTGCCTAGACAGCATCATTTCAAGTGTATTAGCTTTAGGAATTTGGGTAGGGGGTAGAGGCAAAGTGCTGCATGTTAAGGGATCTGGTTTGTGAATGGTGTAGGTCAAGTGCTGTCTGTCAGGCATCCACTTAAGGCATTTCGTTTTGAGGTTTTGGTAAGTCTTTGCGGGCAACTTTTGCCTATTTGCCAACACTTGCATCTAAACATAATGGTAGAGGGGTAAGGGAGGGGTTAATGGAGAAAATAAGCTAAGACATATTGAATGCTTAGCCTGTGTTTTTAGTGTTTGTTTGCACATTTTAAGCTTATTATGTGAGGGCAACAACTCAAGACAATTGGTTTAGGGGATTTGGTGACGGTTGAGGTCAAGTGCTGCCTATGCAGCATTTTAAGGGAGTTGGAGATTGGGGGAATTTGGTGAGGGGTGGGGGTCAAGTGCTGCCTAGGCAGCATTTTAAAGGTATTAGCTTAGGGAATTTGCTGAGAGGTTGGAGGCTAAGGGGTGAATGGAATTGGCTAAGGGAATTTGCTGATGGGAAGAGTCCGAGTGCTGCCTGGGCAGCTACTCAAGGAAATTGCCTGTGAGGGTTTGGTAAGGATTGGCAGACAACTGTTGCCTATTTACCAACATTTGCAGGAAAACACAATGATAGTGGGGTTAAGGGAGAAATAAAGCGAAACATATTGAATCAAAATACAAAAAGACAAAAACAAACAGTGTTCTTTAAAATGTCCTTCAAAATATATAAAAGAAAACATAATATTACAAAACATAATGACATGACAAAATAACACTAATTTATTGAAGCCGTTTGAGTAGATTCATTGATGATATTTGGTTCGTCATCGTCGTTTATATGTCCCGTAAGCACCATATCACTGATTTGTTTGAGTACTTTTATGGATATTGTGATTTAAACTCCAAAATTCTACAACTAATATTTTCATTTCGTCTTTCAGACTTGCTACGTCGCTCTTCAAAATAGTGCTCCATGTTCCATTGTAAGCAATGTATATGCATTTTGTTGCCATCTAAATTCTGCACGCAATAAAATGGTTACATGAGTTTAGAGTTTGTTGAATAGATTAACAAGATAGACGCAAATATTCAATTTTTGCTTTATTTAGTGTTGTGCGTAGGCGGTAGAGGTCGACTGGCAACAAATTGTAGAAACTTGTCTACACTGGTTTACTTAAAGTGTTAGCCTTCAGCCACAACTTGTAGGAAAATTCAGTACCCAAGTTATAGCAAGTGAACACAAAGATTTTACAAAACAACTAAAGTGCTGCCTGTTAGGCATCACATGTAGAGATTTCTCTACATTTTATTTTGCACCAAATCTCTAAGTGTTGCCCACAAGGAAATACTTGAAAAGACACCTACTATGCGTTTAAAACTGCTGCCTACTAGGCAGCACAAGTAGAGCTACTCTACATGTGCTGTTTTGAACCAGACCTCCAAGTGTAGCCCTGTGGACAACACTTACAAGGCACCACTCCATGCAATCAAAAGTGCTGCATATTAGGCAACACATGTAGAGTTTATCTTCAAGAAATTATTTGCAGTACAGCTGCAAGTGCTGCCCACAAGGCAGTGAGTGCATTACAAACAAATTCTCATGGAATAGATCTTAAAAAGAGTTTCATATTATTGACAATATACATATATCATCTACAAGTTATTTCAAGTTAATTTAGGGCAAAGCAATGTAGTTGCAACTAAATAAGAGTAATCGCAATTTCTATTCGTAAATTCTCTAGCAAATACAGATTCAAACTAATTTTTTTTTGCAGCAATTAAAGTTCAATGTGACGTTAATTGTTGGTTATCTAGCAGTAGTTTTCAATCATTATCATCAAAATTCACAACTCGCTATAGATAATTTGTCATTATACGAAAACTTAACAAATTCTACGAATTTAAGATGTAATTTTGTAAAATTTAATTTAAAAACTACGTATAATTTATAAAATATTGAAGAAATTACCTTTGAATCTTCTTTTTTCTGGAAATTTGGATTCTTAGGGTTTGAAGCAGTTGCAAAAGCTTTTTTTTCCTGGGGAAATAAGTTGCAGAATGGTAAAGGAAGGGAAAGAGACAGATCGCGTCTTTTTATTAGTTGTTCAGGGGTAGTTTCATCCGAAAATGTTTCACTTAAGTTAAGCAAAGTCATTTTTGCTAAACCACCCTTAGTGAGGTCCATTAGGCAAACCATTGCCTTAAGTGTCATAGTTCCTTAATTTTCCTTCCAAAAGTAGCTATATGTGGAAACTTTTCATCCCAATGTCACTATTTCGTAAAATTTTCTCTCAGGAGCCACTTTAGCCACTGCCATTCAAGTTTCGGCAACTTTTTTATGTTTTGTGCAAAAGAAGCCACTTTTGACTTTTTATTAAATATGTTTACATAAACTCCTGCACACTGATGAATATTTTACCCCTGTCTTTGTTCCTATCTATAGTGT
Organism: Petunia x hybrida; assembly: GCA_037355625.1. Lineage (NCBI taxonomy): Eukaryota > Viridiplantae > Streptophyta > Magnoliopsida > Solanales > Solanaceae > Petunia > Petunia x hybrida. The sequence goes on along the minus strand of JBBBVM010000059.1, from coordinate 6,907,941 downwards.
TTGCCTAAATGGTTTCTCTTCTATTTTTTACTATTTGTGCATGCAAATTTTTATTTAGTTTGAATTTTCCTTAGACTTTTTGAATTTTCCTTAGACTTTGTCTCATTTTTCTTTGTGTAAATCACTAGTTGTTTTTTATTCTCCGTAATGGGTCATTAATCGAAGAACTTATTTCGAGTTATTCAGTGTGAAGCCTGAGGTATTAGGTGCAATATCAAATTTCTATTAGGTATGACCCTTTTTCATATTCTTTTAAAAAATCTGTGTGTAGTAAGTTTAAAACTTTATGTATTAAATTTATTGTTGTTGATTATTTTGTTTAGTGAATTTTATTTTTTAGATACTTCTAAAATGTATGCTTTTCAGTGTGTAGTTTGTAGTTTTTAAACTCATGTGTATTGATGTTTAGTCTTGATATTTTGATATTTTGTTATTTGCGATGGGTAAAATTAGACTATATGTTTGATGCCAGCCACCAGATACATCAGCCAAGGTATCATGATTACCCTATACCACGCATTTCGTTTACATGTAACTACTCAATACCCGTACGAAAAACTTATCATATCGGAACATTCTCCAATGATGAATACACTTTTGGATTGGATAAATGCATTGCTTGTGAATTGTGTGTGTGCGCGCATGTATGTCCTATAGATTTAGCCATTGTTGATTGGGAAGTTGAAAATCGATATTCGAAAGAAAAGATTGCTTAATTATATTATTTATTTTTTTAAGGCTTCTGGTTCATCCCGATATTATTGATTTTAGATTTTGTATATTTGTAAGAATTGTGTTGAGTATTGTCCAACAAATTATTTGTCAATGATATATTTGTTGACTAAATTATGTTCTGGTGTATTGAAATTCAGTCCATTAATGGAATGCAGTTTCAATTTCTATGGATTGAAGTTCAATTCTTATGGACTGAAGTTAGTCCCTATAGACTGAAACTTTAGTCCATAAGGATTGAACTTCTATCCCTATGGACTGAAGTTTCATCCCTTTGAAGTTTACTGTATTATTACTTCAGTAGTGTATGTCTGACTATTTTGATATTTCATACTGATAGTTTGTTTTTATAGTAGGTATTACTAGTTTTTCTATATGGATGTTGGAAAGAAAGGAAATCTAGTGAATAAGTTTGAAAACTGTTTTAAGGTGAATGTGTATTTGAAATGGGAGCACAAGTTCAATGATTTACTTTCAGGCTTCTTAAGTATAACACAATATAAGAAACTTTCAGATGGCGTCTTTAAGAGCTTTGTCAAGGCATCTTCGCACAACATTTCTATGAAGATACTGCATTATTTATTGTTGTCTCATGTTGTGAATAATGACCAAAACATATTAAGCTTCAAGGTATTTGATCATCTAATACATTTCGGTCCTGAAGAATACCATATTTTCACTGGTTTGATAGACCAGCAGAGAGCATGGGTAAAAGGCTTCTTAAGCTTTACTTCAATGGTAAAGATAGTGTTCACATTCAAAAATTCATGATTTTATCGAAGGTAATTCAGCTAGAACATCTCTTCTGCGGGTCGAGTGTGATGCATTAAAGATTGATGAGATCTATCTTATTGAGTCAGATTTATTGGATTGTCGGCCAAACAAAGTGGTGTCTGCTGCTCATATGGATATTATGGACTATGACGAACATTGTGAAATTTATCCTTGGGGTAGTTTGGATTTTGAGAAGCTTGTTGATTCCGTGAAGAGTGTATTCAAAACTATTGGGTTATCAAAGAAAGACAACAGTTATGTCATTGGTAGATTTCCATTTATATTATGTGCTTGACTCTTTGAGTAATTTCCATGAGTCTGTGCTAAATTTGTTCCGCATAAGCGTGATGCCATGCCGAGGATGTGGAGGTTTTCTAATATTAAAAGTACTTAATCCAACACTCTAATTGAATTTTATTTTCATAATTTTGAGGTACGTTTCTATATTTTCTAATTATTTCCTTGTACACTTAATGTAGGAGTTAAATTATGTTCTGGTGTATTGAAGTTCTGTCCAGTACTGGACTGCAGTTCTTTTCCTATGGACCGAAGTTTCAATTTCTATAGACTGAAGTTCTATCTATAAGATTGAACTTTTGTCACTATGGACTGAAGTTCTATCCTTATGTACTGAAGTTCTATCCATAAGGATTAAACTTCTATCCCTATGTACTAAAGTTTTATCCTTATTTACTGAAGTGCTAATATATGTTTTCATGCTTTCTTTTTTAATAGATGTTTGACAGATTTGAAATGGTACCAATTGTTCTTTCTAAGGAAGAAAAAAGGTTGTTGTCATTGAATGTGGAACCAGAAGTGGTTGCTCATGTAGAGAAGAATATGAATAACACTCATGATGTATAGTTTGAACAAGAGTTAGGTGATGCAATAGTTAAATTGAGTTTTAAATATTATGTACATTCTTTTTTATAATTCTATGTTGTGTTTTAGTTGAATATTTTTTTAGTTTAGTTTAGTATTGTAGAAGGTGAATGTGAAGCTCAGGAAGAGGTTATGTTTTTAACGACGCCATATTTTGGGGTATATTGGTGGTTTATCGACCAAGATTGGGGGGGGGGGGGTTAGAGAACAAGATTGACAGTGTTTTGAATTTTATTGACAAATTTGGTAAAAAAAAAGTGAGGAAGAAGAGGAATTTTTTTGGAAAATTGGAAGTATAAGAAGTGGAAAAGACTAATATGGTAGCTATGGTGATTTATTAAAGTAGTATTCACATGGTGGTGGATTCTAAAATGGAGGTGATGGTAGTATTGGAAGGAGAGACATCTGCTCTTATAGCAGAAATAATGTTAATGTTGGAGTTCATGATAGTCGAACGGGAAAGAGCAAATCTCTTTTAAAATTAATAAAAGAATCCAATGCTGGTATTGAATAGATGGATTATTAAAAATCCATTATGAAGTATGACAGTGTAGTCAGGAAATTACCTATAAAATTATATGAAGAATCGCAAGGTGAGTTGGACATGTTTGGTGAGTTGAGCGCGGCAGAGATGGAAGCACTCGACATTGCTATGGAAGCTACAATTGGACAGACTGATCGGTCAACACCTCGTCTGACTAATGAACTTAAGATGGATCCTCAGGACATGATTGTAGAGAAAAGAGTTGAATCTTCTATCTCTATTGTTGACCTGTCGACACCTCATATTTCATTGAATTTGCAAAATGTACAGTTTAATTATACGACTTATATTGTTGAAAGTTCTTTTTTAGTGATATGAATGTACACTAAATAAACTCATATTGTTTTATTAATTTTATTTTCCAATAGCTAGAAATTGAAGTTTCTGAGTTTACGCCTGTCCAAGGAAAAATATATGAAAGGAAAAGAAAGAGATTGAAGAAACAAACAGACAATGATATGTCTTCTTTTAGGATTATGTCATCCACTCAAGAAAGTGGTGGTGATGATTTATGTAATGCTGAAGATACACCAACGGGAAAAGCAATGCAACAGAATGTGCCAGTAAAACAACATCAGAAGCCTTTTGAAAATGTCATTAACAAAGCTGAGTCAAGTCATGAAACGGCCGGAGAATAAGACGCGACACAACAACACTAGAGGCCTCCTGAAATTATCATGAACAATGATGAGGTAAGTCATCAAACGGCCGGAGAACAGGACGTGACGAAATAATAGTAGGAGGCTCTTGAAAATGTTATGGATAATGCTGAGGAAAGTCATCAAGCGGTCAGAGAACAACTTATTCAATATGAGAAGCAGCAGGAGCAAATCTAGTAGGGAAAAGGGGACGAAATCCCAATCAGTGGTTGCAATCTCCATATTTTATTAAAAAGAAGAAAAAGAGGACGAACGACTGGTATGCCAATTATAGACGTACTTTTCCATTCCACTACGTGAACATTGATGTCACAATGATGCAAGAATTTATGAATTGGTTGGTATTTCAAAGAAATGGCACCGGACTTCATAGGTAGGTAAGCTTTTGTAATAACTATTTTTAAGATTCTGTGTGTAGCTTATGAGTGTTTGAAGTTCAGTTCATAGGAATTGAACTTCAGTCCATTTGGAAAAAGTAACATGTCTTATATCTTGTATCTTTTAATTAGGGACTACCGTGATGCTTTTATTGCCGATAACGATTATGATGAAAATGCATACAAGTTGGAAGTTGAGAAACCAACGAAGTAGTGGTTTCTGGAATTTGTAGATACAATCTACCTTCTTTCTGATAATGTTAGTACATATCTGCTTTTTCTTTGTTCTTTATTTTATTTATTCATTTTTGTGAGTGAACAAGTTCTATTATTTTACATTTCGCAACATGGTGATATCGCGTTATATTATCTCAGAAAGACAACATGCTACAATTTGTTCGATCTTGCATATATAGTCTTAATGGCTGATTTACTTTTTGATGGTTATATTTTATTTATTTACGAGTTATTCAAAGAAAAATAGGATAGTGAGATACGCTGCGATGGTATTGGAGAGTTCCGTGCAATTATGTATTTGGCTTGATGAAACGACCTTAGGTAGTCGTTTCGGGAGTTAGGACTCCGATTGGTATGCTGACAGTCTTAAATATTTCATAAGGTCCATTAGGACTTCTCTGTAAAATTTGAGCTAAATCAGACCTCTTTTGGTAGGTATCGGAAGAAGGTTTCAGTTTCTGTTGTCGGTAAATTTTAAAAAGAGGTTTTCGAGCTCGATTTTGGCGAATGAGCTCTGATTCGAAATATGAAAGAACCGTTAGGTTCGTATGGTCATTTGTGACCTGCATGAACTTTCGAACGTGAATTCTGAAGTTTTTCGGATAGTTTCCACTAAAGTCCCAAAAGTTAAGAATTGATCTTTTCAGTTTAATTCGTATCTCGAGTTTCGGAAATCAGATTTGAGTTCCGTTTTCGCGAGCATATCATACAAAGTTATAACTTGTATGAAAAATTTGAGTTACGAGCTTTGTAGGGTTTCATTTTAATATTTATCATGGTAGCAAGTTGTCAAAAAAATAATTAAGAAAATATAATAAATGGGGAGGCGGTGGCTAAGGGATAAGATGCCTTAGCTTTAAGTTAAAAGAGAAACAAGGAAACAGAAACAAATTGGAACAAGGAAATAGAAAATGAAAGAGAAACATAAAACGAAACAGAAACAAGGACAACGAAAGAGAGAACACGCAGAGAAGGTAAAAGAAATAGAATTTTCATCCCGAAACACCCAGATAATGATGTTAATTTATTATTTCAGTTTATTACGTGTGTTTGAATATATTTAAACTGTATAAATTAGGATATTAGACATCATTTTAGTAAGTTAAATTGATAGTTTAGAAGGTTAATTGGACCCTGATAATGGAATTGATTATATATTCGAACTCAGGGAGTTGTGAGCAACCCATAAATATAATTTATTTAGGGCTTGGTTATGTGATTTTGAACCATGTACGTAGGCCTACACTATGTATCGCGTATGCAAATTAGGTGTCGGGTTCCTAACCGGATTGTTCTAAGACGTAAGGAATGAAGCCCTTAGCCTTATTTGATATATTTTTTCTGCTTGTTGAATAGAGCGGAATCGTTTGGCAGTGAATCCAAAGAACAAAGAGGTTGTTGAGTAGCAGTGTTAACTTTGGAACAAGGTAAGTGATATTATCCATTTCTTTGACGGTCTTTGGGCTTGTGGATATTCTACCACGTGTTCCTTACGTGTAAAGCTGCCGAAAGGCGTACTTATTATGCCTTAGTTTTGGATGTACACTGTATATTACATGTTATGCCTTGTTTTTGATATTGTATTGAGCATAGAATCATTGTACTCTGGTTGTGAGCTTGGTATGTACTTCCCGACAGTCAATGAGGGTCCCGCGTCGGTGAAGGATTATTATTACATATATCTCCTAGTAGACGATGAGGGTCTCGCACCGGAAATAGAGTTCGGGCACATGTGACCCTATTGCATCATGATATGTTCATTTCAAATCTTTATATGTGTTTTGTGAGTTGTATGGATTTATCGCATTGATTAGCTGTGAATGACTTATCTGGTTGACTGTTGTGGCTTCTGTTTCCCTAGCTAGCGTAGCTATTTTTTGAGGTCGCTAGTTTGTCCTCACTTATTGAGTCCTTATGACTCACTCCCTATCTGTTCTTGTGTTTTCTTTTTGTTCGGCAGATTCTGCTCCAAGACCCAGCCAGCCGCATTGTAAGTGAGGAGCTGTACATTTCCAATTGTTCACGGTGAGCCAGCTTGTTCATTGAGGCCACTAGCTATATATATTATAGTTATCTTATTTTTGCTCCCTTTGATAGATGTGTATATCTTTTGGACTTCTTAGATGTCTGATCTGGAAACCTATAAACGTGTGTATTTTGGGTAGATAGTTATATCATCATTCGGACAGCTTGTATATATGTATGTCCTTTGAAGTTGTCTTGTGTTGTTAAGGTTAGATTTATTTTGTTCATAAAATAATTCTACGCTATTTATATCGACTAAGTCAATAGGGTACGCCTGACAGGTCTAGGGGAGGTGGTCGGGTGCCCGCACGGCCTAGCTGAGAATTCAGGTCGTGTCAGTTGGTATCAAAGCTAGGTTTAGAGTCTTTTCAAATCATGACAGTGTCTAATAGAGTCTCGCTGATCGGGCGGAGACGTATATACCTATCTACAAGAGGCTATGGTGGCACTTAGGCAGTTTCTTTTCTTTCTTTCCCCGTCATGTGTAAGTCTTCTTATCTGAAGTTGAGTATACTGCCTTCCACTTTGAGGGTCCACTTGGTGAACTGCAGTCTGATCAGCTAGGCAGGGCTTGCCTAAGCTGACATGGAGTGAGTTCTCCTGCCGTTTCATGAAAAAGTTTCTTTCTTGCAGTCAGCAGGATGAGAAGAGGAGATAGTTTGAGAGAATTGGACAAGGTAACTTGTCAGTCTCAGAGTATGAGCATTTGTTCTCGGAGATGTCGGTGTATGCTCCAGATCAAGTGCAGGAGCCATCTAACAGAGTCAGACGTTTTATTGATGGGCTTTCTCCCTACTTCTGGTCCCAGATGGCTCGTGAGATTGAGGCTGGTACTCCATTTGATGTCACCATTGATATTGCTAAGAGGTATGAGGCATATCATAGATTGAAGAAGGAGGAAATAGAGTGGGAAAGTAAGAGATCCCGTGGTCCAGGGCATTCTAGTACCTCATCTAGAGGTAGGAGTTATCAGCAGTAGAGTAGGCCTCCTATTAAGCCAGTTCAGTTTCTAGTGTGTGGTTTTCAGGACGCGCCAAGACCTCAACAGGGTCAACCCCATCTTCCTCCTAGTAGTCATCAGCAGTTTGTGCAGTGCCAGTATGGCTTAGGGTGTTTCCATTGTCGTGATCTAGAGCATCATAAGATGGATTACCCTTATCTTCATCAGCAGGGCAGTAGACGTCCTTTCCCTCGCCCTCCAGTGCCTATACAGCAGCAGCCTCAGAGTGCCCCTTCAGGGTCTCAGCCAGCTTGAGGTGCATCACCACCCGGTAGAGATAGTTTTATGCATTGCCAGCAAGGTAGGATGTCGAGGCATCTCCAACTATTGTTACATGTATTCTATTTATTTGTGGTCGAGATGCGTATTCTTTGGTGGATCCAGGATCTACATATTCATATGTCTCTCCTTATTTTTCTACGAGTTTCCATATTAATTATATGCGTCTCCGTGAGCCCTTCTGTGTTTGTACTCCTATTGGAGACATTATTGTTGTAGATCAAGTTTATCCAGCTTGTACCATATACTTTGGGGGTTGTGAGACCCTGGTAGACCTTTTGATTTTGGATATGGTCGACCATGATGTCATTATTGGCATGGATTGGTTGGCGTCGTGCTACTCCACTCTAGATTGTCATTCCACATTAGATTGTCATGCCAAGTATCTTCAGTGGTCTCTTCCTGGTTCACCACCGGTGGTGTGGCAGCGCTCCTATTTTCCACCCATAGGGCGTGTTATTTTCTTCCCGAAGGAAAAAGCAAAATATGGATAAAGGGTGTTCAGCGTATCTTGCGATGGTTTGAGATACCACTATGGAGATTCCATCTCTCGATTCTGATCCTATTGTGAAGGAATTCTCTGATGTATTTCCAGATGATCTCCCAGGACTTCCTTTCGATCGAGAGATCGAGTTTGGCATTGTTTTAGTGCCAGGGACTCAACCTATTTCTATTCCCCCTTTTCGCATGGCTCCACCAGAGTTGCAGGAGCTGAAAGAGCAGTTGCAGGATTTGCTTGATAAGGGATTCATTAGGTCGAGTATTTCTACGTGGGGTGCTCTTGTTCTGTTCGTGAAGAAGAAATATGGGACGATACAGATATGTATTGATTATTAACATCTAAATAAGGTCACCATCAAGAACAAGTGCCCCTTGCCTCGTATTGATGATTTGTTTGATCAGTTGCAGTGTGTCAAATTCTTTTCTACGATCGACTTGTGGTCTGGCTATCATCAGTTGAAGATTCGGGAATCAGATATTCTGAAGACTGCTTTCAAGACTCGTTACAACAATTATCCTACTTATGTCTTTTGGCTGACTAATACCCCTACAGCCTTTATGGATCTCATAAACCGGGTGTTTAAGTCGTTCCTCGATTCCTTTGTCATTTTATTCATCTATTCTTATCTATTCTCGTAGCCTCGAGAAGCATGATTATCATTTGAGGGTAGTTCTCTAGACCTTTCGTGATCGTAAGTTGTATACCAAGTTCTCGAAATGTGAGTTTTGGCTTGATTTTGTGGCAGTTTTGGGTCACGTGGTATCCAGTGCGGGTATCAAGGTTGATCCGAAGAAGATTGAAGCAGTACAGAAGTGCCTCGTCCTACCACTCCGACGGAGATTCGCAGCTTCCTTGGATTGGCAGGTTATTATCGTAGGTTTGTGGAGAAATTCTCCACTATTCAGCTCCCCTAACTCGCCTGACCCAGAAGGCGGTGCAGTTCCAATGGTCCGATGAGTGTGAGGCGAGCTTTCAAAAGCTCAAGGCTTTTTTGACTTTATCTCAAGTACTATCTGTTCCTTCTGGCACTAGTGGATTTGTAGTTTATTGTGATGCATCCCGTGTGGGTCTTGATTGTGTTTTTATGCAGCACGGGAGAGTGATTGCTTATGCTTCCGGACATATGAAACCAAATGAAAAGAATTATCCAACTTATGATCTAGAGTTGGTAGTTGTGGTCTTCACTTTGAAGATTTGGAGGCACTATCTTTATGGTGAGCCGTGTAAGGTGTATACTGATCAAAAGAGCTTGCAGTATCTTCTTTCTTAGAAGGATCTTGATGGTCGGCTGCAGCGGTGGCTTGAATTAATAAAATATTATGATCTCATTATCTGGCTATCGTCCTGGAAGGCAATACTTGTAGCAGATGCCTTGAGCAGGAAATCTATAGGCATCATGGCTTTTCTTTATGCTGACATGAGACATTTGGCCCGAGAGCTGAAGTCCTTTAGCTACTCTGGAGTGAGATTTCTTCGCCCAGACTCCAGCCGAGTCTTGGCATGTATTGTAGCTGAGTCTTCCTTAGTTAGTCAGATTAAGGGAAGACAATTTGAGGATCCTCATTTGCAAAAGTTGCGTGGTCGTGTTCTAAGTGGAGGAGTTCCTTTCTTCGAACTTGACTGAGATGGTATTCTTCGGTTTAATAACCGACTCTGTGTCCCTGATATCAGAGATCTGAGGCACTCAGTACTCTGCGAGGCTCAGAACTCGCATTATTCTATTCATCTTGGTATTAATAAGATGTATCATGATCTCCGAGAGATATATTGGTGGAAGGGGATGAAGAGGGATGTGTTTGATTATGTGTTTCATTGATTGAACTCTCAGCAAGTTAAGTTTGAGCACCAGAGACCGACAGAGTTAGCTCAGGCATTGCCCATTCTCGAGTGGAAATGGGAGCTTATCACAATCGATTTTGTAGTTAGTCTGCCGAAGACCCTTCAATGCCATGATTAAGTCTGGGTTATTGTTGACAGACTAGCTAAATCAACTCACTTCATCCATGTGAAGACTACTTATTCAGCTCAGAGATTGGCTCGGATGTTCATTGATCAGGTGGTTAGGCTACATGGTACTCCTGTATCTATTATCTCAGATTGGGGTTCCCAGTTCTGGCAGTTTTTTCAGAGGGGGTTGGGGACCCAGGTGTAGCTTAGCACGGCGTCCCATCCTCAGACAGATGGTCAGTCTGATCGGGTTATTCAAGTTCTGGAGGATATGCTAAGAGCTTGTGCATAAGACTTCGGAGGCTACTAGGATGATCATTTGGCCTTAATGGGTTTATTTTTTAAATAATAATAGCTATCAGTCTTCCATTCAGATGGCTCCATTTGAGGCCTTGTATGGTCGTATATGTCATTATCCTATCTGTTGGTTCGAGTCTCGAGATATTGAGGTGATGAATTCAGATATGGTTCGTCAAACTCTTGATGTTGTTCATGTTATTCAGGATCGTCTACAGACCACCTAGAGCAGGCAGATTTCATACTCGAATAGGAGGAGCCGAGAGTTAGAGTTCGAGGTCAGCGACATGGTATTTTTAAAAGTATCGCCGATGCGGGGTGTAAAGAGATTTGGAAGGAAAGGTGATAGGAATCTAACTTCGAAATGAAAATAACAAGAAAACTAAAGGAATTTAAAGCAAGACCTACTTTGATTAATTTGAGATTAAAGAAGTAAATTGGGAGGTGAGGCCTAATCACCCCGTCAAAAAAACAATCAAAGAGAACCCTAACTATTTGATCCTCAATTGAATTGGTATACAATTGCAAATCAAGGAAATAAAGATGCTTAGGCAACAAGTTGTAGCCAATGTTTACACTCATCAATATTCATCAAGTCTAAACCTAGAAAATAAGACTAAAAGGGCTTATATAGTAGTTTCTAAACATGGCATAAAATTACCTTAATTCCCCTAAAGTGGGATGAAATAAAGTCATTAAAAAAATAGGGTTCTGATTATCGCCTCTGCGCTATCGCGCCAACATCAGCGCGATCCCGAAGTATCAACAACCAGAGCTTCGCGATCGCAGCCTATGTTGTGCGGTCGCGAAGAGCAGTCTCTTTAGTCTTTTTTAGCTCCCTGCGCGATTACGTCTGAGGCCTCGCGATCGCGATGTACACTGCATGGCTCTTGCACGATTGCGTCATGTCCTTCGGGATCGCGATGAGTGATTTCTAACTCAGAGGCAGTGAGCTTGCAAACAGGTCTTGAAGCCTCCAAAATCTGCCCCAACAGTTCCAGCTTTGAGAACACGGCCTGCAACTCTTGCAAATCCTTCGCTTGGCTCCTTGTAAAGGGCCTATTCACGAGCCGGGTTGGATCATTCTCCCCTTCTTGAAAATAATTCGACCACGAATTCGTTTGATCATCAATTTTGAAAGGAGACAAGTCGCACACATTGAATGTATTGTGCACTTGATAGTCACTAGGTAAATAAATCTATTAGGCATTGTCGTTGAGGCGCTCAAGGAATTAAAATGAGCCATCACCTCTTGGCATCGACTTGCTTGTTCTCTTTTTAGGAAACCTCTCTTTCTAAAAATGAACCCACACCCAATCTCCCGGTTCAAAGATCGTCTTCTTTTGCCCTTTGTTGGCTTTCTTGGCAACTTCTTGATTCTTCTTCTTAAGTTGCTTCCTCACTTGTTCATGAAGCTTCTTCATTTCTTGAGCCCTTGTCTTGGCATCTAAGCTTACAATCACATCTTGAGATAAAAGGGTGAGATCCAAGGGGGTTAGGGGGTTAAAACCATATACAACCTCAAAAGGAGTAATACAAATAGAAGTATGCATGGTTCTATTATATGCAAATTCAATCAATGGCAAGTGTTCCTCCCAAGATGCAAGTTTTCCTTTAACCAAGGCCCTAAGCATAGTTCCCAAGGTCTTATTGACAACCTCGGTTTGGCCATCAGTTTGGGGGTGGTAAGAAGTAGAAAACAACAATTTAGTGCCAAGCCTTCCCCACAATTCCTTCCATAAGTGGCTAAGGAATTTGGAATTCCTATCGCTAACAATAGTTTTAGGAACTCCATGCATTTTAAGCACATGCTCAACAAACAAATTAGCAACATGAGATGCATCATCACTTTTATGACAAGGAATGAAATGTGCCATTTTGAAAAATCTATCAACTACCACAAAGATGTTATCTTTTCCTCTTTTGGTCCTAGGCAAACCAAGCACAAAATCCATGGAAATGTCAAGCCAAGGACCTAAAGGGGTGGGAAAGGGTGAGTACAAACCATGTGGAAGTAGTTTCGATTTAGCTTGTTTACACTCCAAACATTGGTCACACACCCTTGTAACATCCACCTTCATCCTAGGCCAATAAAATTATTCCTTGAGGACCTCAATGGTCTTTCTCACTCCAAAATGCTCCATCAAACCTCCATTATAAGCCTCCCTCACAAACAACTCCCTCCAAGAAGAGTTAGACACACACAACTTCCCATTTCTAAACAAGAATCCCTCAAATTTTTGGAACATCTTTTTCTCCATATCTCGACCTTGCTACTTCTCACCACAATCTAGTGATCCTCCTCCCCCTCTCCACCAACTCACAAGTATCATAGAGTTCTCCAAAATCTGGGTCATTAGCATACATCTTCTTCATGCTTTCAAAACCCATGAGCTTGGACCCCAAAGTATTCAACAACACATGCCTTCTTGATTGGAGCACAAATTTCCTTGACAAGGTATCTGCCACCATATTTTCTTTCCCCTTTTTGTAATGGATGACATAAGGAAAGGTTTCAAGGAATTCCACCCATTTGGCATGTCTCACATTCAACTTCTCTTGGGATTTCAGATGTTTTAAAGATTGGTGGTCATTTCTAATGACAAACTCTTTTGACCAAAGATTGTGTTGCCAATTGGCCAAAGCCCTCACTAAAGCATACAATTCTTTGTCATAAGTTGAGTACTTGGTGGTGCCCCCTTAAGTTTCTCACTAAAATAAGCGATGCAATTTTGATCTTGCATCAACACGGCTTCAATTCCCACTTCACTTGCATCACACTCAACTTCAAAGGTTTTATCAAAATTAGGCAAATGAAGAAGAGGTGTAAAATTAAGCACATCTTTCAATTTCACAAAAGCCTCTTCTTGTTCTTTTTCTCCACACAAATGGCTTATCCTTCCTTATCACTTCGGTTAACGATGCAGCTATGGTACTAAATCCCCTCACAAATCTCCTACAAAATCTAGCCAACCCATGGAAACTTCTCACATCACCAATCCTTTTAGGAGTGAGCCAATTCTTAATGGCCTCCACTTTAGCCTCATCAAATTCCACACCATTTGCACTCACCACAAAGCCAAGAAAAGAACTTTATCAACACAAAATAAGCACTTTTTTCAAATTAGCAAATAATTGCTCCTTTCTCAAGACATCAAACACTTGTTTCAAATGATTAGCATGTTCATCAAGGGATTTGCTATAGCAAAGAATATCATCAAAGTACACTACAACAAATTTTTCAATGAAAGATTTAAGCACATGATTCATCAACCTCATGAAGGTTGAAGGAGCATTGGTCAAACCAAAAGGCATGAAAAGCCATTCATAGAACCAAAGTTAGTCATAAAGGCCGTCTTCCACTCATCACCCGGTTTCATCCAGATTTGGTGGTACCCGCTCCTCAAATCGATCTTAGAAAACACACAAGAACCACATATATAGCTCATCAAGCATATCATCTAACCTAGGAATAGGATGATGATACTTTACCATTATCTTGTTGATGGCTCTACAATCCACACACATGCGCCAAGTTCTATCTTTCTTTAGCACTAGAATGACCGGGACCGTACATGGACTCAAGCTTCCTTGCACAAGTCCTCTTTAAAGCAACTCCTCCAATTGTCTTTGAAGTTCCTTAGTGGCCTCCGGATTGCTCCTATAGGCGGCCTTGTTGGGCAATTGTGAGCCCGGAATAAGGTCAATTTGATGCTCAATGCTTTTTAGTGGTGGCAATCCACTAGGCAACTCCTCGGGTAAAATGTCTTCATAACCTTACAAAAGAGAAGACATAGAGCTAGGCAAAGAAGAGGTTAGTTCATTAGTAAGCAAAACATGGTCTTTGTGCATGAGGAGGATCAATGGCATCCCCTCCTTCAAATCATTCAAGCACTCCTTTCTTGACAAAAACATGCTCACTCCCTCTTTTGTTTCCACACTCTTTTGTATGGTAGCTCTCACTCATTTCCCATCTTCAACTCCCTCTTTCTTTTCTTTCTCTCTTTTCACCTTTAACTCCCTCTTCTTCCTATATCCCTCACTCACTTGAGCCGGAGTTAATGGGTTAAAGATATACTTTCGCCCCTCCAACTACAAAGCAAATTTGTTAGTCTTGCCATCATGCTTTGCTAAGCGGTCATATTGCCAAGGTCTACCAAGCAAAATGTGACAAGCTTGTATTGGAACTACATAAAACAAGATCTCATCTTAGTAGTTTCCCCCTTTGAATTTGATCAAAGCTTGCTTGGTCACCTTCAATTCTCCACATTCATTCAACTATTGTAGCTTATAAGATTGTGGATATTTCCTAGTGGGAAGCTTGAGTTGTTCAATCAAAGTAGCACTTGCTACATTAACACAACTCCCACTATCAATGATAAGAGAAAAAATAGCACCTTTGATCCTACAATGAGTATAAAATAAGTTCTCCCTTTGATCCAAGTCCTCCTTCACTTGTACCCCCATTATCTTCCTTACAACAAGAGAAACAACATTTTCTTCCTCAAGATGCTCACTATCTTCTCCTTTCCCATCAAAGTCATTTTCACAAGGAACATCACCATCTATCTCCTCTACATCACTATCATCTATCCTATAACCACCATTGCGCAAAGCAACAATGGTCCTCCGATTGGGACTATCTCTCATTATATGGCCTCGACCATTACATTTATAACATTGAATATTAGATAAACATTCAGGTTTAGCTTTGTTACCTCCCACTTTTGGCTCCTCCTAGGGTTTGGCTTTGTCGAATTGGCCCTTGAATTCTTGTCTCGACTCTGTTGCTTTATCCCATTGTGAATAGGTCTTCACATTGTCCCTTCCTTTGTTCCAAATGGAAGAGGTGCCCTTGGACTTGTAAGACTTGTCCAACTTGAGCCCTCTCTCCACCTTAAGTGCCGCTTGAAAAACATCATACAAGGAATTAAAATTATGCAATTCCATGGGAGAAGAGATATCTCTATTCAATCCTCCACAAAACCTTGGAATGAGAAATCGGTCCCCATCTTGAAAGTTAGCCCTTATCCTTATCTTCTCAAACTCATCAAAGTATTCCGGAACCCCTTTTTTTCCTTGCCTCAAGTTGTAGAACTTCTTGAATAATTCTTAATCATAGTTCTTTGGTAGCGCCTTCAACGCAGCCCATCCACCATCTGTAAGTAGCCTATGAGTCTCCCTTTGCCTATGCTTAGATTCCCACCAAGTGGAAGCATAGCCTTCAAATTGAGTAATAACATACTTGAATTTTGTAGCTTCTTGCACATTGTTGGTTTGGAAGATTCTCTCCATTTTGAAAACCTATTCTAGATACTCTTTAGGATCACTACCTTCTTGGAAAGTTGGAAGGTTGATCTTGATGGTGTTCAACCCTCTATCATCATCATAATACCTCTAATTTCCCCCTTGACCATCATAGTCATAATGGCTTTTTTCACGTTTCACTCTCCCTTGGTAACCTCTCCCAAATCGACCACCACGAGCCCTAGGTCCTCCTTGTTGGGCTCCCATTGGGTAGAAGTATGGATCATCATCATAATCTTCAAGTGAATGGTAGGATTCTTCATTATGTTGGCGACCAACTTGTTGACACTCCATACCTTCACGCGTTAGAGGATCATGCCTTGATGGGTCATGACTTAGAGGGTCATGCCTTAGAGGATCATGCCTTGGAGGATCATGAGATGGATCCTTTGCTTGTGGAGTGACATTTTGAGAATAGGTGTCTTGAGCAATTATTTGAGAATAGCGGTCACTAGCACGAGAAAGCCTACTGGGACCATCACCCCACACCCCCGCGGTCGGAGGTGTCTCCACCACTTGCTTTCCCATTTATTAGAGCCTAGACTTGCGAGTTAGGTCCTCAACGGTGTCCTTGACTCCTTTGAATTCATCGTAGAAACCATCCAGCCGGGCCATGATTGCTTCGAACACGGTTTTTGTCTCCATGTTCATCTCGCCTTCCTTTTGAGACATGGTACCTATAAACAATCAAAAAGAAACAAGGTTAGTAGAAAAAGGTCCTTAACAAATCACTCCCTAAGTGTTTACACTCGTTTGATTGCACACAATCCACTCATATTTACACTCAATGATTAGCTTTTGCTCGCTCAAATATTCTCACCACACTTTCCTTTTACCTCTCTTGAAAAAATCAAGTTGTTTTTTGCCCTCAATTCCGATTTGTCAATCAAACTCAATCCAATTTGGGATGGAATGGAGTTGATATAGCAAAGAATGAAAAATTAAAGCTAATGGACGGGAATTAGAAAAAGTCAACGAGATGAAAAGAGAAAAGCACGAATCGAATTGGCATGAAATAAATTCGGATTTAGATGAAATTTTATTTATGATCTAGAAACTTATTGTATTTGAAGATGAGAGTGGAGTTTGGGTGATTGGGAACTGTTTAGGGGCTATTTCAAGCATCCTGTCTAACAAAAATGTGTTTCCAAAAATTAGTGTTTCTACGCGACCGCGTGGTTAAGGTTGTCACGACCCAATTTCCAAGGGCTCGTGATGGCACCTAAACAACATTTGCCTAGGCGAACCAATGAAACAAGTTGCGGAAAAACACAATAATGTGAAAAGATCATAAATGGATATATAAATATAAAAGTGTGAAGTCCAAAAGAATATATCCACAAAAGAATTGGAGCATTCTAAGAGTGACTCAATAAAGTATGAATATACATTAAAGAAATCTGAGTCCTATCTCTAAGTGACTCCGGCGGTATGCCACCACGGTCTGTGTGGTCGGCTCACCTCAATCAAAAGTCTCAGATGCCTCGGGAACCGCTAACGTCCGGGCTGCTGACTGGATGAAGGACCTGCGCACGTAGCAGAGTAAGTTATGAGCCGAAGCCCAGTAAGATCACCGACAGGCCCGCTAAGGTACCCTTGCGGGACAAGTCGCTACATGCATCATAAGCAACAACATACTATAGTAATCATATAATAAAGTAGTGAAATCACAAATAGATGTAACACATTCCATACACACAAGTAGTAACCAGAAGTCTCAAGGATTATGCTCATCCAACGTAAGGCATAGGTCAACTCAGCGGCGGTTTGGAGGTCCAATCTCTACTCCCGTGCCGACTAACCTAGACCTACGATGGACTAGCAACACCACTACTAAGTATCAACCATATACCGTGACCCGAAGTCACTATCACAATCATGAATAAGTAGACCAACGACCCGTAGTCGTTGGCTCATCTCAAATCTGTCTACGATCGCACCACACCCCCTGTCAAGTGCGTCGTATCTCAATAAATCAAGTGACCACACCACACCCCCTGTCAAGTGTGTCACATCTCAAAGATCAAGTGTCCACACCACACCCCCTGTCAAGTGTGACACATCTCATAGTATAGGCGACACCACACCCCCTGTCAAGTGTCCCTCTAACAGTATTAATATCCACGACATTAATAACAATAACAGAAATAATAACAGAAATATTAATAACGATAATATTTCACAGTCACCGTAACCCAGGTTGGTTATGCTAGCTGAACGTAAGGCGAAGGTTAACCCGACCACAGTTTGGGGGTACAATCCCTACTCCCATGTCGTCCAACCCAAGGTTACGTATAGACAGCACTACCCAACCCGGCACGTGAACAAATCAAGTACCAATATCATACAAAAGCCAGCAAAATCCTCGGCAAGACATTTATCATCACATGCCGGCAACATCCTCGGCCATGTCCCAAGTTCTTGCTATCTAAGCATGGCGTAGCAAGCGTTACTACGATATAAATTTAAGCTACCTCGACGTAGCGTTTAGACCGGCACATACCTCGGTCGAGTCACAATCTCGCTATTTATAACAAACAATAATAGCAAGTAATTCACATCATTAATCCTAACCATTGTTAGGTATATATATGCGTACATGAAGCATACTAGCATGAAGGAAGAGTCCACAAGCACAATAGAGGTCAAGTCTCACTTACCTCGAAATTCGGGCTCAAATGCCGGGAAGAATCTCCTTTCCCGCTCGCCTTGTCCGCGAAGGACTCTCCACTAGGTCTATTAAGACAAGATATAGCACATATGAGTGCTCAATTATAGCTATTTAAGCCTATAGGCATCCTAGGGTAAAAATTACCAAACTGCCCCCGGGTAGGGCCGAGCCCTAAATTTACAAAATGTACTTTTCCGGACTCCCCACGCTCCCGTGAGTCCAAAAGTACACTTAGATTCCACATGCGAGCCTTGCTCGATGTCTTTCCCCAATTCTTAAGAATCTAGGGTTCCAACTCATTTCCAAGAATCAACCCTTTGATTCTTGTGTTAATCAACATAAAGATGGATTGAAAGGGCTTACCTTAAGTGTAAGTATGATTGGGTCTTCAAGAAATACCCAAAAATCGCCTCAAGAGCTCACCAAATGATTTTTATAAGTTATGAACCGAAATGGCCCGAAATGGCCTTTTTATAGCAGTTTTTGCCTCTGTGACAGCTTCTGTTGAGAAAATCAGAACTTTTGATAGGAATGTCCAACTGACCTGAAACCAGCGCCATTAGAACCACAACTCAAAGGGCTACAACTTACATGTTTTGAGTTTTTCCTAATTCCTTACGGATTGGCCGAAAAATCAGCTTTTATCCGACTGTTTGCGCCAAAACAGAACAGAAAAGTCGCACCAGATTTTCTACTGTTTTAGGGGCAAAACGGGACCCTACGAAGCTCAGAATGATCCCAAACTTTGCACACAAATCATAAAATACTTGGGTGACATGCTCGTCAAGACGGAACTCAATTCGGACCTCCAGAACTCAAAAAGTGGGTCCCACGGCAAAGGTTCAATTTTCGACTTTCGCCAAAATAGCGAAATTTAACCAAACGACCTCGGAATCCAATTCTAAAAGTTGCTACAAGTCACAAATGACTATACGAACCTAACGGAACTTTCGGATCTCTCATCGGAGCTCATTTGCTCAAATCGAGCTCGGAAACCTCTTTTAACTCTTTTAAACTTCCGAAACGGGGACTTTATCAAAAGTCCTATCAAACGAGGTCCGTTTTCAATTTTGAAGGTTGCTACATATCATAAATGACGAGACGGACCTAATGGTGTGCTCGGATTTTCCATCGGGGTTCGTTTACTCAAAACGACCTATCGAAACCCCATATTCCTTTCCGGAATTTCATAAACGGATCTTTTTCTCGAAAACCTATCAAACGGACTCCGTTTCGACTCAGATTTCACAGACGGGTCATAAATGACCTAACGGAGCTTTTGGGACTGTCGACACACAAATCGAGGTCCCGGATCCCGTAACAACTATTTGAGGGTCGTTACATTCTCCCCCACTTAGACTCTCGGCCGTCCTCAGACGAGCCTAAGTCTAAGGTAGGATCCACACACTAGCCACGGAGCTGGCACGAATTTCGAGGACCCCTCGGTACCACCCGAAATCAATAAAACTTAAAAATGCAAATTCAGGCTTAGAAAAATACAAGGATTTCATACCTGAATCATCGAACAAGCGCGGATGCCTCTCACGCATCTCGGACTCAAGCTCCCAAGTGGCCTCGGCAATGGAGTGATGCCCCCACTGAACTCTCACAAGCGGGATCACCTTCGATCTCATCTTAAGGACCTCTCTAGCCACAATAGCAATAGGCTCCTCCGAATAAGCTAAGTCGCCATCTACCTCCACGGAAGCCATATCGATCACATGAGACAGATCGTGAACATACTTCCGGAGCATGGACACATGGAACACCGGATGAACAGACAGAGAGGGAGGCAAAGCCAGTCTATAAGCAACGGCGCCAACGCGCTCCAATATCTCAAAAGGCCCAATGAACCTAGGACTGAGCTTGCCTTTCTTCCCAAATCTCATAACACCCTTCATGGGCGACACTCTGAGGAATACCCGGTCCCCAACCATGAACTCAAGATCTCTCCGCCTCCGATCTGCATACGATATCTGCCGGCTCTGAGCCGTGCGGAGTCGATCCTGAATAACCCGGACCTTATCTAAGGTCTGCTGCACCAAATCGGGCCCCAACACCTGGACCTCACCAGACTCGAACCAACCGATAGGCGAGCGACATCTCCGACCATACAATGCCTCAAACGGAGCCATCTGGATAGAAGCCTGATAGCTATTATTATACGCAAACTCTGCTAGCGGCAAATGGCTATCCCAATGGCCTCCAAAATCAATAGCACACGCCCTCAACATATCCTCGAGGATCTGAATGGTCCGCTCAGACTGGCCATCAGTCTGCGGGTGAAATGCAGTGCTGAGATCGACCCGAGTACCCAGCTCTCTCTGAAAAGATCTCCAAAACTGAGCTGTGAACTGAGCACCTCGGTCAGAAATGATAGAAACAGGAGCACCATGCAATCTCACAATCTGCTCAATGAAGATACGAGCCAGACGCTCCGAGGTATAAGTAGTCCTCACTGGAATGAAGTGAGCCGACTTCGTCAGTCGATCAACTACTACCCACACCGAATCATGCTTACCCACGGTCAGCGGCAAACCAACTACGAAATCCATAGTGATCTGCTCCCACTTCCACTCGGGAATGGGCATAGACTGGGTCACCCCGGCTGGCCTCCGGTGCTCATACTTCACCTGCTGGCAATTCAAACACCGAGATACATAATCAGCAACATCCCTCTTCATCCCTTTCCACCAATACAGCTCTCGAAGATCATGATACATCTTCGCAGTACCCGGATGAATGGAATATCTCGAACTGTGAGCCTCTGCCAAAATCATCTGCCTCAGCTCCACAATGGCTGGAACACATACCCGGCCGTTAAGCCGCAGAGCACCATCATCACCAATCACGAACGAGGACACTCCCCCACTCAGGACCCTGTCCCGGAGATCTCTCAGATAAGGATCCTCGAACTGCCTTTCCCGAATCTGGGAAGCTAAAGACGACTGAGACCCCACATATGCAAGCACCCGGCCTGGAACAGAATCATCAAACCGAACCCCACTAATGGACAAAGCCCGCAACTCACGGGCCAACGGCCTCATATCAGCATCAAGATAGGCGAGGCTACCCATGGACTTCCTACTCAAGGCATCGGCTACAACATTAGCCTTTCCGGGATGATACCGGATAGAAAGATCATAATCCTTCAGCAGCTCTAACCAGCGGCGCTATCTCCCGTTCAAGTCCTTCTGAGTGAACAAGTACTGGAGACTCTTATGATCGGTGAATATCTCACATGGCTCGCCATAAAGATAGTGCCTCCACAACTTCAGTGCAAACACGACAGCTAACAGCTCCAAATCATGGACAGGATAATTCTTCTCATGGACCTTCAGCTGTCTCGAGGCATAAGCTATCACCTTACCCTCCTGCATCAGAACGCTACCCAGGCCAACACCCGAAGCATCACAATATACGGTGAATCCCCCGGATCCACTAGGCAAGGCCAACACTGGCGCTGAAGTCAACAGAGTCTTAAGCTTCTAAAAGCTAGACTCACAGGCATCGGACCACAGGAAAGGAACATTCTTCTGGGTCAACTTCGTCAGAGGTGCTGAAATAGAAGAAAACCCCTCGACGAACCGCCGATAATAACCTGCCAAGCCTAAGAAACTCCGAATCTCTGTAGGAGAAGTAGGCCTAGGCCAACTCTGAACGGCCTCTATCTTCTTCGGATCAACACACACCCCATCCTTGGTCACCACGTGACCTAGGAAAGATACAGAACTGAGCCAAAATTCACACTTGGAGAATTTGGCATACAACTGCTGATCCCTCAGAGTCCGAAGAACAACTCTCAAATGCTGCTCATGCTCCTCCCTGCTCCTCGAATAAACCAAGATATCATCGATAAACACAATGACGAAGGAGTCAAGGTAGGCCTTGAACACTCGGTTCATCAGATCCATGAAAGCAGCTGGGGCATTCGTAAGCCCGAAAGACATCACCAGAAACTCATAGTGGCCATATCGGGTACGAAAAGCAGTCTTGGAAACGTCCTCGGACCGAATCCTCAACTGATGATACCCCGACCTCAAATCAATCTTCGAGAAGAAGGTAGCACCCTGAAGCTGATCAAACAAATCATCAATACGCGGCAAAGGATACCTATTCTTGATAATAACCTTATTCAGCTGCCGGTAATCAATACACATCCGCATAGAGCCATCCTTCTTCTTCACAAATAATACCGGGGCACCCCATGGAGACACACTGGGCCTAATGAAGCCCTTATCAAGCAAATCCTGAATCTGCTCCTTCAGCTCCCTCAACTCAACAGGAGCCATACGATACGGGGGAATAGATTTAGGCTGAGTGCCTGGCAATAGATCAATGCAAAACTCTATCTCCCGCATAGGCGGCAAACCCGGCAAATCATCAGGAAACACATCCGGATACTCACAAACAACCGGAACTCTATCAAGGGATAACTCCTCTGCCCGGACATCCCGAACTGAAGCAATATATCCCTCGCACCCACTAGATATCATCCTCTGCGCCTCCAAGAAAGAAATGATCCTACTCTTCGGAGAAGGCCTGGAACCTCTCCATACAACCCGAGACTCACCCTCTGCCCCGATCGTCACGGACTTGGCATGGCAATCCAAAGTCGCATGACAGGAAGCCAGCCAATCCATGCCCATAATGACATCGAAATCAGACATATCGAGCAGCATCAGGTCCACTAAGGACTCTACACCACAGATGGAGATCATACACTGCCGATAACCCCTATCTACACATATAGAAGACCCGACAGGGGTGGCAACCATAAAGGGATCATCTAAGAAGACCAGATCCCTGCCCAAGCAAGGGGCAAATCCCGGCGACACATACGAATAGGTAGACCCCAGATCAATAAGAGCATAAGCATCGCGGCCAGAGACAGAAATAATACCTGTGATGATATCATTGGATGCCTCAGCATCCTGACGAGTCATAGCATAGACCTGCGCCGAGCCTCCTGAACCCGGAGCTCTCTGAGACTGCTGTCTAGGAGGAATCTGAGAAACGGGCCTGGCGGCCAGAGGACCAGATGGTACCATAGCTGCGGATCCCTGGCGACCTGATGAAACATAAGGGCAACTCCTGACATAGTGCTCTGGAGACCCACACTCAAAACATCCATCACCTCTACCTCCTCTACCGCCTCTACCACCTCTGCCATGACCACCTCCAGACGAACACCTCCCGTGATGCCTCTGATGGCACCTCCCGCACTGCGGCGGACCAGACTGCGAAGAGCCACCCCGCCTCTGGGATGACTGAGGCCTCGGGGTCTCTGAAGAAAAATCCTGGGCAGGCAAAGCAGCAGCCTGGGGCCTAGACTGAGAACGGCCCTGATGACCCTGACCCCTCTAAGCGGATCCACTATACCCACCAGACTGACGCGATCTCTTGGCCGCCCTCTCCGCGTCAGCCCTGGCGAAGATATCCTCCATCCGCCGCGCCACATCAACTATCTCAAAATATGACTTGTTGCCCATATCAGGGGCAACAGCTACCTGCAAGCGGGGATGAAGACCCTCAACAAACCGGAAGACCTTGTCCCTCTCCTGAGCCACCATAGCCGGCGCAAACTAAGACAACCACAAGAACCTGGTGTCATACTCTGAAACAGACAGGTTTCCCTGCCTCAACCCCTCAAACTCGCGCCTCTGAGCATCGTGCTGACTCTGGGGCACGAACCTGCTCATGAACATAGACACGAACTCAGCCCAAGACAAAGGAGGGAGGTCACTAGACCTCTGCCGCATCATGGAGACCCACCATGTCTCCGCATCTCCCGATAATCTGAAAGAAGCACACTGCACCCCTAAGATGTCTCTAGTACCAAGAACTGTCAAAATCTTCTCACACTTCTGAATGTACCTCTGGGCAGTACATGTAGCTAAGGTACCGTCGAACTCTGGAGGCTGAAGCTTCATGAATGACTCTATCCTCTTGGCAACCTCCTCAGTGCCCATTGGAGGAGTAGAAATAACAGGACCTGCCTGAGGAGCAGAAGCAGAAGGCTGGGCAATATGATCAGGAGCAGCCTCAGAAGTAGGCATGCTCATAACAGGTGTGGTCGGCTGAGGAGCCGAAACAGGAGCTGCAACATCATCTCTGACAGGGACCTGATGGCTAGACAAGGCCATCAGTCTCATATACTCCTCTGAAGAGATCACAACGGTGCCTGGCACAACAGCAGGCACAGGGGGAATAGATGCTGACAGAGTCGCTGCGGACACCGCAGGGATAGCAGTGTCCTGCCTAGTGGCTGACGGGCGACCTGCCCGAGTCTTCTTAGCAGCTGGCGGCTGCGTAGGTGCTGATGGCTCTCCCGCAGACGCGGGTGTAGAAGATGCAGCCCTCCTGGCTGAGGATGCTCGCGTCCTCGCCATCTGATACAATACACGAAAAAGGGTCAGCACCTATATAAGCTACTCAGCACGAATAGAGATGAAACGAAGGGAAAACATTTCCTAATCATGCCCTTGTAGCCTCTCGCTCATAAGTATGGTCGACAACATACCCATAAGCAAGACTCTACTCAGACACTGCTCCAAGACTCCTAGGACTCGAAATAGAACCTAGGGCTCTGATACCAAACTGTCACGACCCAATTTCCAAGGGCTCGTGATGGCACCTAAACAACATTTGCCTAGGCGAACCAATGAAACAAGTTGCGGAAAAGAACAATAATGTGAAAAGATCATAAATGGATATATAAATATAAAAGCTAATGGACGGGAATAATCAAGTTGAAAAAACCACACTTTCCTTTTACCTCTCTTGAAAAAATCAAGTTGTTTTTTGCCCTCAATTCCGATTTGTCAATCAAACTCAATCCAATTTGGGATGGAATGGAGTTGATATAGCAAAGAATGAAAAATTAAAGCTAATGGACGGGAATTAGAAAAAGTCAACGAGATGAAAAGAGAAAAGCACGAATCGAATTGGCATGAAATAAATTCAGATTTAGATGAAATTTTATTTATGATCTAGAAACTTATTGTATTTGAAGATGAGAGTGGAGTTTGGGTGATTGGGAACTGTTTAGGGGCTATTTCAAGCATCCTGTCTAACAAAAATGTGTTTCCAAAAATTAGTGTTTCTACGCGACCGCGTGGTTAAGGTTGTCACGACCCAATTTCCAAGGGCTCGTGATGGCACCTAAACAACATTTGCCTAGGCGAACCAATGAAACAAGTTGCGGAAAAACACAATAATGTGAAAAGATCATAAATGGATATATAAATATAAAAGTGTGAAGTCCAAAAGAATATATCCACAAAAGAATTGGAGCATTCTAAGAGTGACTCAATAAAGTATGAATATACATTAAAGAAATCTGAGTCCTATCTCTAAGTGACTCCGGCGGTATGCCACCACGGTCTGTGTGGTCGGCTCACCTCAATCAAAAGTCTCAGAAGCCTCGGGAACCGCTAACGTCCGGGCTGCTGACTGGATGAAGGACCTGCGCACGTAGCAGAGTAAGTTATGAGCCGAAGCCCAGTAAGATCACCGACAGGCCCGCTAAGGTACCCTTGCGGGACAAGTCGCTACATGCATCATAAGCAACAACATACTATAGTAATCATATAATAAAGTAGTGAAATCACAAATAGATGTAACACATTCCATACACACAAGTAGTAACCAGAAGTCTCAAGGATTATGCTCATCCAACGTAAGGCATAGGTCAACTCAGCGGCGGTTTGGAGGTCCAATCTCTACTCCCGTGCCGACTAACCTAGACCTACGATGGACTAGCAACACCACTACTAAGTATCAACCATATACCGTGACCCGAAGTCACTATCACAATCATGAATAAGTAGACCAACGACCCGTAGTCGTTGGCTCATCTCAAATCTGTCTACGATCGCACCACACCCCCTGTCAAGTGCGTCGTATCTCAATAAATCAAGTGACCACACCACACCCCCTGTCAAGTGTGTCACATCTCAAAGATCAAGTGTCCACACCACAGCCCCTGTCAAGTGTGACACATCTCATAGTATAGGCGACACCACACCCCCTGTCAAGTGTCCCTCTAACAGTATTAATATCCACGACATTAATAACAATAACAGAAATATTAATAACGATAATATTTCACAGTCACCGTAACCCAGGTTGGTTATGCTAGCTGAACGTAAGGCGAAGGTTAACCCGACCACAGTTTGGGGGTACAATCCCTACTCCCATGTCGTCCAACCCAAGGTTACGTATAGACAGCACTACCCAACCCGGCACGTGAACAAATCAAGTACCAATGTCATACAAAAGCCAGCAAAATCCTCGGCAAGACATTTATCATCACATGCCGGCAACATCCTCGGCCATGTCCCAAGTTCTTGCTATCTAAGCATGGCGTAGCAAGCGTTACTACGATATAAATTTAAGCTACCTCGACGTAGCGTTTAGACCGGCACATACCTCGGTCGAGTCACAATCTCGCTATTTATAACAAACAATAATAGCAAGTAATTCACATCATTAATCCTAACCATTGTTAGGTATATATATGCGTACATGAAGCATACTAGCATGAAGGAAGAGTCCACAAGCACAATAGAGGTCAAGTCTCACTTACCTCGAAATTCGGGCTCAAATGCCGGGAAGAATCTCCTTTCCCGCTCGCCTTGTCCGCGAAGGACTCTCCACTAGGTCTATTAAGACAAGATATAGCACATATGAGTGCTCAATTATAGCTATTTAAGCCTATAGGCATCCTAGGGTAAAAATTACCAAAATGCCCCCGGGTAGGACCGAGCCCTAAATTTACAAAATGTACTTTTCCGGACTCCCCACGCTCCCGTGAGTCCAAAAGTACACTTAGATTCCACATGCGAGCCTTGCTCGATGTCTTTCCCCAATTCTTAAGAATCTAGGGTTCTAACCCATTTCCAAGAATCAACCCTTTGATTCTTGTGTTAATCAACATAAAGATGGATTGAAAGGGCTTACCTTAAGTGTAAGTATGATTGGGTCTTCAAGAAATACCCAAAAATCGCCTCAAGAGCTCACCAAATGATTTTTATAAGTTATGAACCGAAATGGCCCGAAATGGCCTTTTTATAGCAGTTTTTGCCTCTGTAACAGCTTCTTTTGAGAAAATCATAACTTTTAATAGGAATGTCCAAATGACCTGAAACCGGTGCTATTAGAACCACAACTCAAAGGGCTACAACTTACATGTTTTTAGTTTTTCCTAATTCCTTACGGATTGGCCGGAAAATCAGCTTTTATCCGGCTGTTTGCGCCAAAACAGAACAGAAAAGTCGCACCAGATTTTCTACTGTTTTAGGGGCAAAACGGGACCCTACGAAGCTCGGAATGATCCCAAATTTTGCACACAAGTTATAAAATACTTGGGTGACATGCTCGTCAAGATGGAACTCAATTCGGACCTCCAGAACTCAAAAAGTGGGTCCCACGGCAAAGGTTCAATTTTCGACTTTCGCCAAAATAGCGAAATTTAACCAAACGACCTCGGAATCCAATTCCGAAAGTTGCTACAAGTCACAAATGACTATACGAACCTAACGGTGCGCTCGGATTTTCCATCGGGGTTCGTTTACTCAAAACGACCTATCGAAACCCCATATTCCTTTCCGGAATTTCATAAACGGATCCTTTTCTCGAAAACCTATCAAACGGACTCCGTTTCGACTCAGATTTCACAGACGGGTCATAAATGACCTAACGGAGCTTTTGGGACTGTCGATATGCAAATCGAGGTCCCGGATCCCGTAACGACTATTTGAGGGTCGTTACAAAGGTCGCGCTATTGCGCTTCAAGGCGCGCAATCGTGAAGACTACTGGAGTTTATGCAGAACCCATTTTTCTAGAAGTTTTCTTAACTTAATTCTTCACAAACCAATTTGTTTTTGTTCCAAATTTGAGGTATATGCTCCTTGTTAGCCCGCTAACAAACCTCAATGATTGATTCTTCAAAAATAACACCCAAAATAAAAAAGCCCCAAATCACTTGTTGTTGAACTTAAAAAACCCTAGATTTTGATTTTTCAAATTGATGCCCCAAACTTTGTGTGTTGTTCAATTCCTTCAAGATACAGCTTCTAGAATCATCAACCAACAATTGGTGACAAAGATTTCATCCAAAGAAACCTTAAATCTATGACTCAATTTTTGAATTTTTGATTTTTTTTAATTTTTTTGTATTTTAAGATTTTTATAAACAAAACCTTGATAGTGTTTGTAGGAACACCAATCCGAGCTCTGATACCAAATGATAGGAATCTAACTACGAAATAAAAATAATAAGAAAATTAAAGGAATCTAAAGCAAGGCCCACTTTGATTAATTTGGGATTAAAGAATTAAATTAGGAGGCGAGGTCTAATTACCTCCCTTAAAACAACAATCAAAGAGAACCATAACTATTTGATCCTCAATTGAATTTGTATTCAATTGCAAATTAAGGAAATAAAGATGCTTAAGCAACAAGCTTTAGCAAATGTTTACACTCATCAATATTCATCAACTCTAAACTTAGCAAATGAGACTAAAAGAGCTTATATAGTAGTTTCTAAACATGGCATAAAAATGGCTTAATTGCCCCTAAAATGGGCTGAAACAAAGTCATTAAACCAAAAATAAGGTTCTGGTTGTCGCCTCAGCGCTATCGCTCCAACATCAGCGCGATCGGAACCGATGTATTAGCAACCAGAGCTTCACAATCGCAGCCTATGTCGCGCAGTCACAAAGAGCAGTCTCGTCAGTTCTTTTTCAGCTCCTTGCACGATTGCATTTGAGGCCTCGTGATTGCGCTGTACACTGCCTGGCTCTTGCGCGATCGCGTCATGTCCTTCACGATCGCGATGAGTGGTTTCTGACTCTGAGGCAGTGAGCTTGCAAATAGATCCTGAAGCATCCAAAATCTGCCCCAACAATTCCTGCTTTGAGAACACAACCTGCAACTCTTGCAACTCCTTCGCTTGGCTCCTTGTAAAGGGCCTATTCACGGGCTGGGTTGCATCAAAAGGGAAGCTCAGTCCTAGGTTCATTGGCCCTTTCTGTATCGAGAAGCGTATGGGTAAGGTGGCTTATCAGCTCTGTTTTCCAGTTCACCCAGTTTTTCATGTATCGATGCTCCGGAAGTGTATCCCAGATCCTTCCATAGTGATTGAGTTAGATCCTCCTCAGCTAGAATTGAATCTAGCTTACGAGGAGTTTCCAGTTGCTATAATTGCCCGTGATTTTTATAAGCTTCGTTCGAAGCAGATTCTGATGGCTTAAGTATAATGGCATAATCATCCTTGCAAGGAGGATACTTAGGAGCTTGAGTCCAGTATGTGTGAGAGGTATCCGTACCTCTTTGATGATTTAGGTTCGATCTTGATTTTTGAAGCCTAAAAGTTCTCTTCGTTCATTTATGATTATTTTTCATAATTTTATAATGGTATATGTAGAAAGGCTAGAAAAGTTCTTTCAAATATTCTTATCGGTTGAGCTCAATCGCTTTTAGACTCTGGCTCGTTCGAGGACGAAAGAGAGTGTAAGTAAAGGAGAATGAAACGACCTTAAGTAGTCGTTTTAGGATTTAGGCCTCTGATTGGCATGCTAACAGTCTTAAATACTTTGTAAGGTCCATTAGGACCTGTCTGTAAAATTTGAGCTGAATCAGACCTCGTTTGGTAGGTATCGGAAGAAGGTTTTAGTTTCCGTTGTCGGTAAATCTTAAAAAGAGGTTTTCGAGCTCAATTTTGGCGAATGAGCTTCGATGTGAAATCTAAAAGCGTCGTTAGATTCGTATGGTCGTTTGTGACCTATGTGAACTTTCGAAAGTGAATTTCAAGTCGTTCGGATAGTTTCTGCTAAAGTCCTGAAAGTTAAGAATTAATCTTTTCCGTTTAATTCGTATCTCGAGTTTCAAGAATCGGATTCGAGTTTTGCCGTCACGAGTATGTCATAATAGTTCTTTATAACTTGTATGCAAAATTTGAGACCATTCCAAACTTTGTAGGGTTCCGTTTTAATTTTCGTCATAGTAGTATGTTTTCAAAAAAAAAGATTAAAAAAGAAAAGAAAGAAAGAGGAAAATATAAAAAAGGGGAGGTGGTGGCCACGGTATAAGATCCCTTAGATTTAAGTTAAAGAGAAACAAGGAAACGGAAACAAAAGAGAAATAAGGAAGCAGAAAATGAAAGAGAAACATAAAACAAAACAGACACAAGGAAACGAAAGAGAGAACACACAGAGAAGGTTAAAAAAATACAATTTTCACCCCGAAACACCCAGGTAATGATGTTAATTTATTATTTTAGTTTATTAAATGTGTTTGAATATATTTTAACGGTAGAAATCGGGATATCAGACATCATTCTAATAAGTTAAATAGATAGTTTAAAGGGATAATTTGACCCCAATAATGGAACTGATTATATATTCGAACTCAAGGAGTTATGGGCAATCCATAAATATAATTTATTTAAAGTTTGGTTATGTGATTTTGAACCATGTACGTAGGCCTGGACTGCGTATCGCGTATGCAAATTAGGTGTCGGGTTCCTAACTGGATTGTTCTAAGACGTAAGGAATGAAGCCTTTAGCCTTATTTGATATATTTGTCCTACTTATTGAATAGAGTGGGTTGGTAGTAAATCCAAACGACAAAGTGTACCTTACATGTGTAGCTGCCGATAAGCGTACTTATTACGCCTTAGTTTTGGATATACGATGTATATATTATATGTTATGCCTTATTGTTGGTATTGCACTGAGCATAGAATCATTGTACTCTAGCGCTGAGCTTTATATGTACTTCCCGAGAGTCGATGAGGGTCCAGCGTATGTTGGTATTTTGTGCTTAAATGCAACTTAAATGCAACTCATTCCAACTAGCTTTTAGCCCTTTTTGTGATGTTATTTGAATGAATCTTATGTTATTCTTCATGTTTCAGGATATTATGAGAATTGGATACAAAGCCGAAGAAAAATGTGCAAAAGAACAAATACAAGTGCACTTTGGCTATAAAATTGAAGAACATGAAGACAAGGCAGCAGTGGAAGTAGCGCCTCTCCGAATCTGAGGCTCAAGATGTCAGCCATCCGCCAAAGGAAGGAAAAGTTCACAGCAGTTAGCAACTAAAAAGGCGGCCAGCAGAATAAAGTGCTAAACATACCAGGCTGCCCCGCAGAATAAAGTGCTAACCTGCCGATGCTCACGGAGAGATATTCAAAACTGTGAAGTTGAGGAGTTGGTAGGAGCTGAAAGGGCGGCCCGCCCTTTGGATTTAGCACTTGATTCGGCTGCTAGCACTTTCAACTGCTGCCAGTAGAAAATCAGCACAAAGTGGCTAGCGGGTCAATGTTTACACCAGAGTGGCTATCCATAAAAAACGCAGGTTTCCTTTGTTTTAACTTGGGGGCAATTTAGGAAATGCATTGTAACTATTCTAGGGACCTATAAATACCTAGTTAAACATATTCTTCACATCTTTGGCCACTTTTCCAAGCTTGGGAGCAAGATTCATCATCTACACCTAGGGTTTTGAAGATTGAAGCTACTTTAATGAGCATTTCTTACTCTTCTCTTTAATTCCTTGATTTGTATTGCTATATTTTGGTGTGGTTGATATTATTGAGGACATGATTGTATGAATCTATCTTTCAAGATTAGGTTTTCATATTAATGGGTTAATGTTTATCTAGTTCTTATCATATTTCATATTCTAGTTTAAGGTGTGGCCACACTTAAGCTAACCCCCACTTTGCTTTCATCACTCGAGAGGGGTTGAAGGTGTGGATTTATAAGAACTAACGAGTATTTGGGTTACATTGGCTACAGCCTACCACATCTAAAAGAAGTAGCTAAAATTGGCTATTTCTACTCGAGTATTTGGACTAGAATTTCTAGCACTTCATTATTGACCCGAGA
The DNA here is from genome assembly GCA_037355625.1 of Petunia x hybrida. NCBI lineage: Eukaryota > Viridiplantae > Streptophyta > Magnoliopsida > Solanales > Solanaceae > Petunia > Petunia x hybrida. Next base: position 6,875,808 of record JBBBVM010000059.1, on the reverse strand, counting down.
GGGCTTGATGAGGTAAATCCTCCCTATCCTGAGAGGGTTTTGAAGAATACATTTGTGGTTTGACCATAATACATAAACTCCGCACCATATTTGCAACCTAGGCTCCGAACTTGTCTTCCTTTGCTTGTGAGAATACCATTGATCACCTTTACTTGCTTCCTTAGTGTAGTTAGTCGGTGTTAGTATCATTACCCATCAGCTTATTACACCAGTTTGGCTTAGCTCAATTGGTTTGATTCCTCCACTACCTTAATCGCATCACTTTATTCCCTGTGGATTTGGCCCTGACTAATAGTTGGGTACTATTATTGCGACAACCGTTCATATCTCAATTCGAGGTGTGTGCGGTGCGTTGTCACCAGTGAAGGATTATTATTGCATATACTTCCCGGGAGTCGATGAGAGTCCCACGCCGGTGAAGGTTTATTATTGCATATACTTCCGGGTAGTCGATGAGGCTCCGCCGGTGAAGGGTTATTATTGCATATATCTCCTGCTAGAGAATAAGGGTCATGCACCGGAAATAGAGTTCGAGCACATGTAACCCCATTGCATCATGATACACTCATTTCATATCTTTATATGTATTTTCTGAGTTGTATAGATTTGTCACATTGATTATCTGTGAATGACTTATGTGGTTGACTGCTGTGGCTTCTGCTTTCCTGGCTAGCATAGCTATTTTTTGAGGTCGCTAGTTTGTCCTCGCTTATTTAGTCCTTATGAATCACTCCCTATATGTTCTTGTGTTTTCTTTTTGTTCGGCAGATTCTGCTCCAGGACCTAGCCAGCCGTGTCGTGAGTGAGGAGATGTACATTTTCAGCTGTTCATGGTGAGCCAGCTTGTTCATTGAAGCCACTAGTTGTAGATATTATAGTTATCTTATTTTTGCTCTCTTTGGGAGATGTGTATATCTTTTGGACTTCTTAGATGTCTGATTTGCAAACCTCTAAACCTGTGTATTTTAGATAGTTAGATTTATCATTGAGACAGCTTGTACATATGTCTGTCATTCGGAGTTGTCTTGTGTTGTTAAGGTCGGATTTATTTTGTTCTTGAAATTATTCTACGCCATTTAAATTGACTCAGCCATTAGGGTTCACCCGACAGGTCTAGGAAAGGTGGTCGGGTGCCCGCACGGCCTAGCCGAGAATTCGGGTCGTGTCACTTAAATAGTAGGTGTTCAATTCTATAGGCTGGAGTCGATAAAATATTTTTCTCATGCCGTCTCGAACCATTGGGAGGTAAAATGGTAACGCATTACTTTTTGGAAGTTTTGGACATGCGTGAGAAGAAGATATTTGTATATCATTCGATGGTCACCAACATAAGTAAGCCATTAAAGAACCGAATTGAACACATGAGGAAGTATGCTAAGATAATTCTACATTTATTGAAGTACCTAAATTTTTGACAAGCTATATGCTTTGTTTGCTGGATATAATTTTAAGCGCTTTAAAGTTCAGTGGAAAGCTGCACCTAAATAAGAAGGTGGTAAGTTTTGTCATTTTCGTGTAAATTTTAGTGAAACTTAGATATATTGGACTAAATTTCAGGACCTGATGGTCTTAAATTCAGAATCTGTAGCTTTTTACTTATATATTTTACTTTTTATTTGTTTTTTTAATGGACTAGTTGTGGTGCTTTCCTGATATGGTATGTTGATTTACTGATGACAGGTAGAGACGTCAAAGATGCTAAACCATATCTAGCTGCTGCTTATAAGAAACATTTTGCTTGCGAGTTGTGGGCTCATGGTCGTGCGAAGCTTGAGAATGGCTACAAAACTCCACTAGTAGATGTTGAACACGATTACGGAGAACATGAGCAAGAGATGTGTCTATTTAAACTATAGTAGAGAAGTCTTGTTTTACCTTTAGACTGCCTAACAGTAATACACACATGCTTTTGTAATATTTGATGAATAGATTTATGAATTGAATTTAGCTTATTGAGTTTTTGCAAATGACATATTGTTGTAGTGATCTTTTTAGCATGTATGGATTTTATTTCTTAGCATATCTCATTATTTAAGATGTGGGAAAGTTTACCTTCAAAAATATAATGTGAAGTTATATCCTAAAAGTCTGAATTCATGCACCTCTGAAAGTCGAACCTAGTCTTTATATGTTTGAAGTTAGACCCAAAAGTGTGAAGTAAGTAATAAGATGCCTTAGTCTAACAACACAGGTAAAGTCCAACATCAAATCCTAAGGGTTGAAGTTTTATATTCTAAAAGTATGAACTTTTTAGTAAAAAAGTGTGGGATGATGTTGAAAGTCTAAGATTAGTCCATAAGCTTTGAATTTATATATATAAAGGTCTGATCTTTTTAAGTGAAAGGAAGTGTATTTGTAACTGAGTGCTTACCTATATGAGTAAAGTCTTAACTTCAGTCATAAAGAGTCGAAGTTATATTTCTAAAAGTGTGAACTTTTAATAATAAGAAAAAGGGTGAATGATCTTGGATCTAATAGTGAATCCTTAACTGCACTGTCTAATATAAGTCTATAAGGTTTGAAGTTACAACAAAAAGGTCTAAACTTTTTTGTAATAAAAAGAGAAGTGTATTTTTGTGACTGACTGCTTAGCCACCTGATTAAAGTCTAACTTCAGTCCATAAGGATTGAAGTTACCCAAGAAAAGTCTAAGTTTCAACAAAAGAAGTGTGAAAGTATAGAAAAAACAACTTTAACTCAAAGATTAATAGCAAACTTATTAAAATCGGTTAAACAACATCAACAACCATCCAAACAAATGATAAGAAACTATATCACTTCATTTCATCACTTGAATATTGATAAGAAACTATAATCATTTTATATATTCCAGCACCATCATCCACCACCAAGCACCATCATCCAACAAAAAGAAATTAAAAAAATAACAATTAGTAGGAAGAAAATATTTAATAAAAAAATTCTATGTATAGTGATAAAAGAAGTACCTATTTTTCAGTATCTATCCTTGAGTAGGATCAAAATTATTGGGTGTATGTACATGAGGTTCTATTATGTCCTCTCCTCTTCTTTCGGCCATATTTAGTTGATTTGACTCGTACAGATTCAGCAATCAAAATATATCTCTTCTTTTTCCTTCTTTCTTATTTATTTTGACATTGGGAGTTTCAATTCCTTGGTTTTTGACAACGTTTGATATATGCCAAGAGCTTTTGTATCCCATCATATTCACTTCGCCTTGATATGTGTTTAACCAACTGTCTCGCGAATACTATATCAAGCAGAATGTAGATTTCATCAAGAGCCTTCTCGGAATATATGTGATTGTGTACACACAGTAGTTCATCAATTTGGAATTCAAGACAGTCACACGTCCTCTATTTTAAGTCCACATTAAAGTTGGTTCCTTCATGTTGCACACCAAATTTTGTTGTATTGGTTTGGAAGACCTTTGTGAAATCAAATTGATAACTTTAAAAGTCAGTACATTGTATTGAAATCAGTAAACCAAGAGAAGGCTGTTAGTAATTCAGAGCAAGAGTTCCTGAGTTCAGTATAATTGGAGAAGTTTGGTCCTCTTGATGTGTATTTTCATACACAAATAGGCTATTAGTAATCTAGAAAAAGAATTATTGAATTCAATCCACTTTGACTCAACTTCAGCTCTCTTGGTCTGTATTTTTAGACACAAATAGATTATTAGAATTTCTGAGTCCAGTACTTGGATTCAACTTCAGTCCTATTGGTATGTATTTATTCAGAAAATAGTATGATTTGAATTTGTGATTCAGTAATTCATGTTTTCTAATTTTTCAGGCCTATTTGTATTAAATTCAGTCTCCTTGTTTGAATTTTTTTAAGATAAATCTACCACCGTATACTTACATTTATTGTGACGGCCAGCTGAATATTGTTATTCATTTCATCTTCTGCGCACCTTGATAAGTTATGAAATGTTTCTTGAGCAGTAATTCTCCTTTTAAAAAACTATTTTTTCTTTCTAAGTATGATCAAATCTAAAAGGCTGAAAAATGGGAAACTCTCTCGCTTCAAGTGAAATAGAAATTATTGACTCTAGTATATTTGTTGTAAGTATATCATATCACCGCCTCGGTGAGTATGATCTAGTCCATCTTTCAGGTGGTTCTTCCTTGATGTAGTTGAATGTCTTTTTATCTATTGCCTTTATTTGCAACATGAAGCTATCAAAATCTTCGCGCTTATAAGCTCTTGCAGCAGTTTGAAATAGACTTATCGTTGTGGTTCTTACATTTCTTTTGGTTTAGGTTCTTTTCAAAGAGTTAGATGCATATACCATAGTGGCTATCAGGATAGATTTGCGCAATTCCATGTGCAATCGATTTGTTTCTTTCTGACAGAAACATCAAGTCAGCACGATTGCCAATTGTGTTTCTTAACTCGCTGAAGAACAAGTTTATGCCTCATTATTTTCAAAGTATGCAATTCCATAAGCTAAAGAGAATACTTGATTGTTTGCTTCCTTTGCTATAGCAATAATTAGAACTCCTTGATATTTTTTCTTGAGAAATATTGTGTCTACTGCTATCACCAGTCGACAATACTTCCAACTATCAATTAATGGCTTGAAACCAATAAACATATATATATAAACCTGAAATATTATAACATAGGACAAAGTTAATTCGCAAAAAGTTTTGAATTTCATATATTTAGACTATTTGCATTGAATATTATTTTAGAAATGTTTATCAATTAACACTGTCTATCTTTATGTCAGTGTGCGCATCTGGATTTCTCTCTTTTAGCACGTGCAAGTATGAAGGGATGAGATGATAATGCTTGTCGGGTCGTCCTCTAATAATCAATTCATTAGCTTGTTGGATTGAACGCCATGCCTTGTGATATACTATTTCAATCCCTTGTATTCTTCTCATTTCATAGACAATAAATGATGGTCTAATCTCAGATCTGTTGTCTCATATGTTTTCGATAAAGTATTCACTTATCAATGTTGATGGTGTATGTGTCTGATCAGCTTTCTCAATTTCAACAGAGAATTTGTTATTGTTATGAAACTTAATTACCTTAAATAGTGTGGAATCTTTTATTCTTCTAGCACGAATATTCCAATCACTGTTGTCATCGGTACATTTTCATTCCTATCTTTTTTATTTGATCTAACAACCTTGAATTCATAATGTTCCTTGATCTCCATCTTGGCAAAACACTTCATCATTGTTTGTTTGTCCTCAAATATTGAGTTGGCTTCTATTTCTTTTGATGAAGCGTCTCATGTTAATATCTTGTTTCTGTTTTACCCTTAACATTTTCTTTCCATTCTTGGCAGTTGATGTGTTAGAAGGCATTCGACTATTTTTGCTGGTGACTAAAATTGATCATTTGGTTGCAGGTTCTCAGCAATTTCAGGCGTTTCAATTGTTTGATCATATTCGATCTGCATTATCAAGTCTCCCTCTCCTTGTGGAACCTCAGCACAATCAGTATTTTTCTCGACCTTGTCAATGACAAAACGACTAGTTTTGAAAAGTGAATCACACTTCAACAATTGGATATATATATCTAGGTTCTTCCTCTTTTGTTACAAGCATTCCTTTGCTTGACTGCTTTCTAATGTCAAACCATATATTTATGTCAGTGTGCGCGTCTGGATTTCTCTCTTTCTAATGTTTCATGTATCTTTTCAATAAAATCTCTGAATCCAATCCTTTCACCAACTAGTAAAAAAAATTGTTCATGATCCAAGTAGTTATAATCCAATGTCCATCTTCCGTTGAAAGTTACAAGACAAATGTTATCCATTCTGCATTGAATATCCATAAAAAAAATATTAGCAGTAAAACTATCAATACTGAGTTCAAACCTTAAAGAATGAAATTTTAAACAATGAGAACTGGAGATTATTTTTCAACTGTCAGGGTGAAGCACTATAAAATAAACAATAGAAATGGGTATGACGATAGGTTTTTGTCTATTTAGAACCTCAGACCTCAAGTAATAAACAATAAACAATAAATATACTTTAAAAATCAAATAAATTCGAACAAGCTATATTTAACCTCATACCTCAAGCATAAGTTCTAAGTTTTACAAACCATAATGATTGAGGATATATTTAAAACTACTGAATTTCACATAATGCACATTATGAATGAACTTTAAACCATACTTTTAATCTCATCCCTATACAGTTGAACTTCATACCATACATGAACTTCCCACGTCAGAAACATTTTGAATTTTGGTCAATGATGTGCGATAATGAATCGCCAAGGCCTGAGGTTGCTTTCTCAATTTATTTTCAAACCTCAGGTATTAAGGACTGAATTTCAGTTGTCGACGTCTCGTCGAGATAATAGAAAATACATAAATTGAACCTAATACCTCAGAAATTTAGTTCTCTAGGACCGAATGTGTTTTCTAATGCATCTTATCATAACTTGAACCTCACCCCTATACGATTGAACTATAAACCATATATACTGAACTTCTCATTTCAAAAATATTTTGAATTTCAGCCAACAATGTGCGATAATGAATCGCCAAGACCTAAGGTTGCTTTCTCGAATTATTTTTAAACCTCAAGCATCAAGGACTAAATTCTAGTTATTGACGTCTCATCGAGGCAATAGAGAAATACAGAAATTGAACCTAATACCTTAGAAATTCAATCTTTTAAGATTGAACGTGTTTTCTAATGCACATTATCAAAATTTAAACCTTATCTCTATACGATTGAACTTCAAACCATACATACTGAACTTTCCACTTTAGAAATATTTTGAATTTCAGTCAACAATGTGCGATGATGAATCGACAAAGCCTGGGGTTGCTTTCTCAGTTTATTTTTAAACCTCAGGCATCAAGGACTGAATTACAGTTGTCGACGTCTCGTCGAGGTAATAGAAAATACAGAAATTAAATATAGTATCTCAAAAATTCAGTCCTTTAGGACTGAATGTGTTTTCTAATGCACATTATCGTAATTTAAACCACATTTCTATACGATTGAACTTCAAACCATACATACTAAACTTCTCACTTCAGAAATATTTTGAATTTCAGTCAACAATGTGTGATAGTGAATCGCCAAGGCCTGAAATTGCTTTCTTAGTTTATTTTTGAACATGAGGGATCGAGGACTGAATTCCAATTGTCGATGTCTCGATGAGGTAACAGAAAATACAGAAATTAAACCTTATAGCTTAGAAATTCAGTCCTTTAGGACCGAATGTGTTTTCTAATGCACATTATCACAATTTAAACCTCATCCCTATATAATTGAACTTCAAACTTTATATATTGAAGTTGTAAAGTTCAAAAATATTTGAACTTTAGTCAATGATTTGCGATAACCAAGCGCGAAGGTCTGAGGTTGCTTTCTTTCTTTTTTTTTTTTAAAAAAAAAAATTCATGCATCAAGGACTGAAGTTCAAACCGTTGACATTTCGTCGAGGTATAAGAAAATACAGAATTTGAACCTAATACCTTAGAAATTCAACTCTCTAGGACTTAATGTGTTTTCTAATGTACATCATCACAATTTAAACATCATTCATATATGACTGAACTTCAAACTTTACATATTGAAGTTCTAAAACTCATAAATGTTTTGAACTTCAAACAATGATGTGCGATAACCAAGCGCGAAGGCCTGAGGTTGCTTCAGGCATCAGAAAATTACGTTTCCATGACTTTTTACATATAATTTGTTTCGCAACTATAAAAGAATTAAAATTTAAAATCAAAGATATATACAACTTAAAGATAATTGCTCACGTTATTGAATTTTTTATTGAATATTCACACGTTGATGATAATAACCTGGAGAAGTTTGAATATTTTGCAGAGCTTCTTCAATGGAACAGTGTTGCTGTGTTGAAGAAGAGACGAAGCTGTGTTTGCTTATATAATGTACTCAGGGTCAGTTTGGTCTTTCTGATACTCGGCAGTTAGACAGTGGCTAGGAACTAAATGTTTTTAAAATTATGGCTTCAAACTAAATAGCATGAGAATAATGGTTGTTCGTGCACTCCCCTCCCCCCCCCCCCACTGTTTCGCTCAGTAGGCTAAAAAAATAGTCCAAAAAATATTGGAAAAAATTACACCCAGTGACATTATAGAGATCTCTTTTTTAAAACATAACAGTATTTTACAATTTTACCAAACATAGCAATATTTTCTACCAATGCTACCAAACATAGCAAAAAAATCCTAATCCTTTTTTTTCTCTCTCTCTTCTCTGTCCCCCCCCCCCCCCACTATTTTTTCTGGTCAGTGCACCTCTCTCTCCTCCATCGCCAGCATCCCCTCCCTCATCCCCGTCGTTGCCCCATCGTCGCTGGCGTTTTTGCTGTGGCACAACACTGCTCCTTCTCCGTCTTTCTGTTTTACTGCTGTGGTTGACGGCAGATCTCTGGCGGCTCCGTCATCGATCTTTGTTGTATATACGTAGATCTGTTCTATCTTCCATTCGCTGGCGGTGCTTCTTTTCCTAGCGGTAGAGAACCCTTTTCTTAGAGAGAAAAAAAACACAGCTGTTTGTCCTCCCGTCTCTCTTTCCCGTCGCTGTTGCGCACAGACCTGCTACAGTAGAGCTGATCCGGTAATTTTCAGTGACATTCCCGGCGGCGCTGGTAGTTGTCTTTTTTTTGAGTTTTTTGGTGAGACATGGCGGAGCTACAGCGGTTTTGGTATATGTTTGGTGGTTGTTGATTGTTGGGAATGTGACATGTGTATTTTCATTGTATGTGAGGTGTATGCCCTGCATATACAATGGATGTACACCACACATATAATAAGTATATATTTGACATACAATAAAGGTATAAAAAGTATTTTTGATTTCCATTTGTATATGGTGTGTATATTCTATGTATGAACATGCATATATTGTGCATACAGTAACCACATAGAGAATATACAAACATACAATAATCGTATGGGGCAAATATCTACTGTATTTTTATTGTTGCACAGTGTATAATTGTCCATACAATAAAAATACACACAAAATAAAAAATCGGCGATCGGCGGTGGCCAGTAGTAATGGGTGGCGGCGGCTGGGGCCGCATGAAGTATAGGAGGTGGATCTAGGGTTTTATCCCCATTTTATATATATTTGCTATGTATTGAAAAAAATATCGCTATGTTTTGAAAATGTGATAATATTGACATTTTTGTGTAAAGAAGAATGTTAGTTTGTATAGTTATGTAAATTGTCCAAAAATACTCCTAGTATATGTCTTATATACTATAAATTAAATAAGTACTACTTTTTTTATAAATATCAAAATATAAGAAAATATTTCGAACCATTTGTTGCCAACTACCGATCATTAATCACATAACTAAATTTTAGTGCGTAATTAATCGGTTGAGGTAATTATGAGTGAAAGTGGCATGCAATTAAAGTGGCAACTGTTCCCCGTTCATTTCCTCTTATTCGCTTCAATTTGAAATATTTTGCTTAAATTTTAACTTTCTATAATTTCTTCGTTTAAGTTCTTTTTAGACACGCTTCAAACTAATTAGGTCGTGAAAAGAGATGAAGAAAAATTATATTGTGAAATAAATTGCTCTAGATTAGAATTATATGTTGAGTGTTTGGTGTCCTTCATCCTTCACCATGTAGTGGGGGATCGATAGAATCCCATTTATAACAATTTCCTCTCCAAACCTAAACCTAGATGTTTAACGCATTCCTCAAAACTTAGCAAATATGGATTATTCTTGCAAAAATTTTAATGATGGGATCAAAACTTGAGCAGCTCGCGCCAAAACACTATCAGGTGAAATTTTCTGTAGTTGATTGGATACCCTCTAATGACTGTTGCAGCGACAGTACAAATTAGTAGTAATTGATGAACACACTCAGGTGCATGCAAATATTAACTTTGGAAGAAGCTCAACAAGTAGTAATATACAAATTAAAGCAGCAAGTACTGATTTATACGTGTGACATACTAGTAGTTTTCATCTCAATATCTTGAAGCAACTGACACATCGCATTATAAGATGAACCTCCCTTACTTAAAGCATTCTCTGCACTCTTCTTTAATTTCTTCACTTTTTCTCTCATTGTTTTTCCTTCATTAAACTGCATAATCATTCTCACCATTTTCTCTATTTCCTCTCTTCCCACAATTTTCATTGTGGGCAACACTTCTGGCCTTACTGCTATTCCAAGCTCCTCTGTCAACATTGTGGCATTCATTTTCTGTTCTGCATATAGTGGCCATGCAATCATTGGTATCCCATTGTTCACACACTCTAAAATTGAATTCCAACCACAATGTGTCAAAAATCCACCGACAGAAGGGTGGCTTAATATTTCCACCTGTTCGACCCACATGGGGATTACCTGTTTGAAGAACACAAATAAGTTAGGCTAGAAACATGAACGTTAAATAACCCTCTAAAAGTGATCCTTCACATGATTGTTATGCAGTTCAATGCAAATTGTTAAAGTTTGCTTTTGGACTGCATATATTTTTCTTTTATCAGATATTTTTATTTGGATAAATAAATCAATCCTAGTTTTTAGGATATTGTTAGGTTGTTATTCAGTTTTTCAGATTCATGGCTGCATTTCAGGATAACAGTTTAGGTTCACATTGAACTCTTTAAATATCCTGTCATCAGATAAATAAAAGTGTCCTTTTCAGCTGCTATATCTAGACTCAATCATCTGTATCTTTCAGCTTCTTCTCTTATTCTCAACTTTTAAAACTAACAATTGGTATCAGAGCCTAATTCTTGCAATGGAGACTGAAACCAGTTTTTCTCAAATAGCTCCTCCTATCTTTGATGGTGAGAATTACCAGCTTTGGGCAGTACGAATGGAGACTTACCTTGAGGCATTGGATATTTGGGAGGCTATGGAAGAGGACTACGAAATTCCTCTGCTGCCAAATAATCCTACCATGGCCCAAATCAATAGTCACGAGGAAAGGAAAACAAGGAAGTCCAAGGCTAAAGCGACTTTATTTGCTGCTGTTTCTACAATAGTTTTTACGAGAGTTATGTCCCTCAAATCAGCAAAAGAAGTCTGGGATTATCTCAAAGAAGAATATGTAGGAGATGAGAGGATACGAGGCATGCATGTACTGAATTTAATTAGAGAATTTGAGTTGCAAAGGATGAAAGAGTCCGAAACAATCAAAGAGTATTCGGACAGATTGCTTGGCATCGCGAATAAGGTAAGGTTGTTGGGCACCAAGTTTCTGGATTCAAGAATTGTAGAGAAAATTCTAGTAACAGTACCAGAAAGATATGAAGCTTCAATAACCACCTTGGAGAATACAAAGGATCTGTCAAAAATTACTTTGGCGGAACTTTTGAATGCTTTGTAAGCTCAAGAGCAATGGCGTCTAATGAGACAAGATCATATTGTTGAAGGAGCTTTGCCAGCCAAGCACCAAGAAGCTGGAAAGAGCAAAAAGAAATTTGAAAGGAAAAATCAAGTGTCCGGGGAAGAATCCGCAAACAATCAGACTCGAAGGAAGTTTAGAAACCAAAAGAAAAACTATCCTCCTTGTAAGCATTGTGACAAACTTGGACACCCACCTTTCAGATGTTGGAAAAGGCCGGATGCAAAGTGTAGCAAATGTAATTAGCATGTTCATGAAGCAGTGATCTGCAAGAGCACATTCACGAAGCATGAAGAAGAGGCTCGAGTCGCAGATGATGATGACGAAGATCATATTTTTGTGGCAACATGCTCATCAATAGGCGGTGCTTCAGAGAGCTGGCTAACTGATAGTGGTTATACGAACCACATGACTTATGACAGAACACTCTTTACGAAGGTCAGAATCGGAGATGGGGGTTATATAAAAGGGACTGTCGAAATCTCAATGAGTTCAGGTACAAAAAATATATCTGATATTCTTTATGTACCCGAGATTGATCAGAACTTGTTGAGCGTAGGCCAGTTAATTGAAAAGGGTTTTAAAGTGTTCTTTGAAAATCGATACTGCCATGTCTATGATGCTACTGGAAAGGAGATTTTATGGGCAAAAATGAGAGGTAAAAGCTTTGCATTTGATCCAAAAGAGAAGGAGCACACAGCTTTTCCTAGTGAAGCTAATATCACTGAAGTTTGGCACAAAAGGCAAGGGCATTGTCATCTTCAAAGAATACTGAAATTGAAGAAGATTGACATGTCGAGAGGCCTACCGGACCTTGCTGACTATTTACCAGATTGTAGAGTACGTCAATTTGGTAAACTACTTAGAAAGCCATTTCCTAGATCAACTTGGAGAGCCTTTCAAAAGCTGCAACTAATACATACGGATGTAGCAGGACCTCAAAGAACTCCATCATTATGAGGTAGCCTATATTATGTTCTTTTCATTGATGATTTTACGAGGATGTGCTGGATTTTTTTTCTTGAAGTTCAAATCAGAAGTGCCAGCAGTATTCTGGAAATTCAAGAAATGGTAGAAAACCAAAGCAACTGCAAGATTCAATTTTTGAGGTCTGATAATGGAAAAGAGTATACCTCAGCAGAATTTAATCAGTTCTGCGAAGAAGCTGGCATTGTGCATCAACTTACCAGTCCGTATAATCCAGAGCAGAATGGAGTTAGTGAAAGAAGAAATAGATCAATAATGGAGATGGCCAGATGTATGTTGCATGTGAAGGAGCTGCCTAAAAAGTTTTGGGCTGAAGCAGCGAATACATCGGTGTTTTTGCAAAATCGACTTCCAACAGAGGCTTTAGAAGACAAAACACCATTTGAAGCTTGGTATGGGTAACCTTCGCTAAGTTTTCTTAAAGTATTTGGTTGTGTGTGCTATGTTCATGTTCCTCAGGTCAAGAGTGACAAACTTGACAAGAAGGCGATTTCAAGTATCTTTGTTGGCTATAGTTCAGTTTCTAAAGCCTACCAGATTTATCATCCTCAATCAGGGAAGATGACAGTCACGAGAGATGTACATTTTGGCGAGAATGAGCAGTGGGATTGGAAGAGGTCTTACAGTCTAGGTAATCTCTCACAAGAAGCTTGTAGGAATTCTTCTAAACAACAGAGATCTTAGTTGTTGCAGCATGAACTAGAAGACGATCCTCCAGTCCAAGGAACAAGGTTGCTGGCAGACATCTATCAAAGATGTGATGTAGCTGTTTATGAACCTTACAGATCCTATAGAAGCTCTTCTAGACCCAGAGTGGAAGAAAGCAATGGATGAGGAGATCTCAATGATAGAAAAAAATAAAACTTGGGTGTTAGTCGATAAGCCTGAAAATAGGAAAGTCATTGGTGTGAAATGGGTATTCAGAACAAAGCTAAATATAGATAACTCCATCAACAAATACAAGGCGAGGCTAGTAGTTAAAGAGTATGCACAAATTTATGGTGTCGATTATTCTAACACATTTTCTCCTGTTGCAAGACTGGATACAATCAGGTTGTTGCTTGCAATAGCAGCACAAAAGGGCTGGAAAGTGTTCCATTTAGATGTCAAATCAGCTTTTTTAAATGGCATATTAAAGGAACAAATATATGTCGAATAGCCATCAGGTTTTGTGAAGGAAGGGAAGAAGATAAAGTCTACTTGCTAAAAAAGACTCTTTATGGCCTAAAACAAGCTCCACGAGCTTGGTACAGCAGGATAGACGATCATTTGTTATGCCTCGGCTTTGTTAAAAGCTTGTCTGAATCTACCCTTTATGTGAAACATAAGAATAATGATATTCTTATTGTGTCACTTTATGTTGATGATCTTTCGGTAACAGGAAACAATACAAGGCTGGTTGATAGGTTTAAAAGAGAAATGATGCAGGTCTTTGAAATGACAGACCTTGGTCTTATGACCTACTTTCTTGGGATGGAAATCAGACAAAGCAAAAATGATGTGTTTGTGTGTCAAAAGAAATATGCAAGAGAGATATTGAAGAAATTTCACATGGAAGAATGTAAAGCAATGAACACACAAATAAGCAAAAAGGAGAAGCTAAGTAAGGAAGATGGCTCCAATAAAATTGATGAAGTTTATTATAGAAGCTTGATTGGTTGTTTAATGTATCTCACAACAACAAGGCCGGACATTTTATTTGATGTAAGTCTCTTGTCTCGTTTTATGCATTGTGCAAGTGAAATTCATTTAAGAGCAGCAAAAAGAATATTAGTAAGATATACCAAAGGCACTGTTGATTATGGTGTCAAGTTTGAGAAGGGCAAAGGCCTCAAGTTGTATGGCTTCTCGGACAGTGATTGGGCTGGATCGAGTGATGAGATGAAAAGTACTTCAGGTTATTGCTTCAGCTTAGGTTCGGGAGTTTTTTCGTGGTCCTCTATGAAGAAGGAGATCGTTGCACAATCCACCGCTGAGGCATAATTCATAGCAGCAGCAGCAGCAGTTAATCAAGTTTTATGGCCGAAAAAGATTATGGTTGTCTTGCATATAGAACGGAAGAACAACATAGAGGTTTTTGTTGACAATCAGGCAGCAATTGTCATCTCAAATAATCCTGTATTTCATGGGAAAACTAAACATTTCAATGTCAAGATTTATTTTTTAAGGGAAGTGCAGCAAAATGGAGAAGTGACTCTACTTCACTGCAGCTCTGAAGATCAATTGGCCGACTTATTCACGAAACCTCTTCCGATCAGCAAGTTTGAGCTTCTAAGGAAAAGAATTGGAGTTTGCAGCTCCCAAAGCAAGGAGGAGTATTAAAGTTTGCTTTTGGACTGCATATATTTTTCTTTTATTAGATATTTCTATTTGAATAAATAAATCAATCCTAGTTTTTAGGATATTGTTAGGTTGTTATTCAGTTTTTCAGATTCATGGCTATATTTTAGGATAACAGTTTAGGTTCACATTGAACTCTTTAAATATCTTGTCATCACATAAATAAAAGTATTCTTTTCAGCTGCTATATCTAGACTCAATTATCTGTATCTTTCAGCTTCTTCTCTTATTCTCAACTTTTAAAACTAACACAAATAGCGACAGATGTGACAAACTTTTTAAATTTCTTCGCTAAGCAAACAGTAAAATAAATTTAGTCAAGTACTTTCTTGTTTTTAAGCACAAAATATGAAAAGAAAGATCTTTTTTAGTAGAAAAGAGAAAAGTAAATGCCAAATAATAGGGAAGAAAAACCAATAAATGATTATGGGTAATTACTTAACATGAAAAGGATGCATTCTTTCATCGTATGATGTAAGTTCTCTTTCAAAACATATTATATTTTATTTCCTCTGTTTCACTTTATGTGTCATAGTTTGAATTTGAAGTTTTAAAAACAATGCAAATTTTTGAAACTTGTGGCTCAGAATAAGTCAGTATTTTTTATTTTTTTTGAAGTTAACTGTTTCCAAATCTAAAAATATGTCACTCTTTTTATAACGGAATAATAAGAAAATGTTGTCACGTAAACTGAAATGAAAGGAGTAATATTTACATTTAAACAAAATTCTAACATTACTTACCAACCCCACATGTTTGGTCCTCGTCACAAATCCTTCGGGCAAGTAATTCAAGCTAATTTCAGTTCCTTGCCCAGTAGTAAAGAATGAAGCATCAGGAGCGCCACTATCTGACGGCGGCCTCACCACCCAAATAAATCTATGATGGCTTAGCTCCAACCCAAATGCTAACTCAATTATCTGTTTACTTGATAACGTTCCACCACTACCAAAAGATACGTACAAAACTGACTCTAACGGTTGATTATCTAGCCATTGCATAACCGTGACATTTTTGCGATTTTCATCCGCTTTTCTTATCAATGGACCTATTGGATAAATTGGAACCTTGATAACTGCAAGTAACTGTTCATTTTTTCGAAGAGCCTGAATTGATGAAGGCTCAATGTCCTCCCAAGTATTCACCAAAACCCCATCTGAATTATTATACTCTATGCCTTGGATCATCCAATCATCATATTGTTGATCATTTCGATCCACCATTGGATCTACAACGTCTTCAGGTCGAATTGATTTACAACCAGGAACTTTCAACGGTTCATTCTGATCAACATATTGGCCCTGAATTTCATTATCGAATATTTGCGTGTAAACAATTAGTGCAGTGGACCATGCATTGCTAGTATGGTACACGTACTTTGGAATATTGAACTCATTAGCAATGGATAGTGCACTAGTGCCAAAAAGGTCGACGATTAAAGCATCGAGACAGTGGATCAAGTTAGAAATAGCTGAACGGATGCGTGGCAAGGTTTCGCGAACAATTATTCTTAGTTGAGTGAATACCTTGGTGTTGGAGTCAATTAGCCCAGAGACGTCGACTGAAGGGATTGGAACTATATCAATTGGCACATTTTTACCATCTGAAGGGCCTTTGAGAATTTGCGATTCTACTGGCGAAGAGCTAGTGGTGATTGCGAGTATAGTGACTTTAATGTTATAGTGAATGGCGAGATGGTTCCCGAGGACCATTACAGGGATTAAATGGCCCATGCCAGGACTCGAGAGCAGAGCTACATGAAGTGGTTTGCTACCCATGGAAAGGAAATTATCCTAAAGTTAGCAAGGCTTGAAGCTCATAAAGTTATTGTTAGAAACTATCGAATTAATTCAGACCATATATAAACAGTGAAAGTTTTTTTTTTTTTCCTTCCACTTATTTTCTTCTGTTTTTCCCTTCCTCTTGAATAGAAGAATATTTAAGGGAGGAAATTGAATGAAGATAAGAGAACAGGGAGATGATGATCAGAATTTGCTGGTGAATATGACTAATTACCGGTTTAAATTTCATTTTTGTACATGGTTGCTTGGTAAGCTATCATTATTAGATAAGACACGAGTGGTACGAAGTCTTTGTTTCAATAATTACTCTTGTTTGGTTGCAGTACTGAAAACCAAAATAATAAAAAATCGTTCAACATGATTAAGGTTTTCTTGAGTTTTACGAAAGATTACGGCTTAACACTCGATCATAGTGTAAATATTTACGGTATCAGTATAATTTAACTTATAGCGAATTGTTTGCCTTATTGTATTAGGTAATTAGTTTCACTTATGAGCAATTACATGTAATTATTTTTTTAGGCCACATTATACGATAGAGAAAATCTGGACTCTCTTCCTCAAGAAAAATAATTATTACTAATTGATCCCTACTTATTCGGTCGAAGTCTCAATTTTTCACGTCCCTCTACTAAGAGATGAATTATGTTGATAGGAAGCAGTAAAGATGCGGACACTGTTAGAATATATATTATTCCCTCCGTCCCAATTTATGTGACACAGTTTTTTTTTTGGTCTGTCTCAAAAAGAATAAAATATTTACTTATTTGACAAATAATTAATAGTATTATCTCTAGGGGAATTTACACTCCATGCCCACAAAAATAAATTATTTACGTGTTTGTGCCCAAAAAAAATTAGTTTACATGGAATACCCATGCACCTCATTTTATTTACAAAAATGCCCATCTAGCCTGTTTTATTTACACTATGTGCCCACCCGCCCAATTTTAACTGTATACTATTTGCATTATATTGTATACCTTTTTAGTATACCAAATTAAGTATACTTGTTTTATGGATTTGAGAGTATGTAACAAGTATACCATGGGAGTATACTGTATACTAGATAGGTATACAGAAGGACTTGAGAGTATAGTGTAACAAGTATACCACGGGAGTATACTGTATACTAGATAGGTATACAGAAGGACTTGAGAGTATAATGTAACAAGTATACCATGGGAGTATACTGTATATTAGATAGGTATACAAAGGATGGGTATACAGTGTAAATAAGTTTGTGGGTAAAAATGTAATGAGTATGGAGATGTAAATAAGTAGGGTTTGATGGGCATTTTTGTAAATCCCCCTTATCTCTATTCTACCATTGTTGGGCCCAACTAACATTAAAAGCTACAAACAACTTTTTAATTACTCAAATCTTCTCTCTCTTACTTTTTATTTACATCTTAGAAGGGTAATTTTGGAACTTTATAAGGTCAATCTTTAATTCTTAAACTCCATGCAAAGTCAAACTACATCACATAAATTGGGAGGGAGGGATTATTAGCCAGTTGTTTAGATATAGTGTTTATTATAACAATGGCATGCATATGAGTTTGAGTGGGAGATTGTTGGGATATACTAATAACCATGCGGTTTTAGTCAAATTATTCCTTGTTAACAATTGATTACTCATTTATTAAATATAAGGGTGTTCACGAGAAACCAAACCAAACTATAAACCAACTCAAACCAAAAGAAAATAAATCGACATTTTTTAGGTTTGATATGGTTTTGGTTTTTAATTTCAAAAACTGATAAAATTTGGTTTGATTTTGATGTTAAGCAAAAAAATAACCAAAATAACCGAACCAAATCGATTAGATAAATACACACATAAAAATTATAATTACATATATAATTATGCATATTTTTATGTAGAATTTTATTTCGAACTTTTAAAAATTACACTATATATTAATTTTTTGCACTCTTAAATTTAGTCTAGTTCCTCACCTTTATACTTTTCACCTTTGATTTAATTTTTAATCTTATTTTGAACAAATAATCTATTGCATGTTAAAAACTACTTGTCTTGTAGTTCTTTAATCATTCTTTGTTGCTTAATTCAATATCATCAAGATAACTTAGTAAATGATAGCTCTTCAGTTTTTCGCACAAAAAAAAATTCATTGCAAGAAGTTTGATTAAGCTCCTTTGAAATGGTTAAATGCTTATGCAATCATACGTTTTTTTTGACGAAGCTATGTATGTAACTTGATTATATATATATATATATAGTTTTATTCTTTTTCTGGAGAGTACTTGGTTTAACTGTGTTATGGTTGAATATAGTCACTAGAATATGTGTTTGATCCTTACAAGTGTATGTCACATATTTAGGGAGAGAGAGAGAGAGAGAGAGAGAGAGAGAGAAGAGAGAGAGAGAGAGAGAGAGAGAGAGAGAGAGAGAGAGAGAGAGAGAGAGAGAGAGAGAGAGAGAGAGAGAGAGAGAGAGAGAATCGATAAAAATTGAATTAAACCAAAATAATCGACAAAATCGAATCGGTGGAAAATCGACTTAATTGGTTTGATTTGGTTTAAGTATTTGAAAAACCAACTTAATTATTTTCATTTTTGGAGGAAATCGAACATTTATGTCATGTTTGACCTATTATTTATTTAGAAGATGATTTAGTTTGTAGATGCTGACTTATACACGGAAGATTAAATTTTCATTTTTATAAATAATAAAGTAATGTCCACAATCTAAGATGGAAATTGGGCAAACCATCGGTATGATTGTAGTACAAGAGCATATGTAATTTATCTTGATTATAGGAACGTATAATTCCAACTTCTTGTGCTAGTGCGCTTTGTGTGCATTGAACGGACCAAGTGGAGATAAGTGTTTTTATATTGACTATATAAAACAAACTCTATCTCATCAAATGCACTTATACTCTTAATCTTGATATAACTATTATTATTGGTCTATATTGTTCATTGTCTTGATTTATCAGGAGGTAAGGTCTAGAATATTTGGGTCAAATAATTCATGATAAGTTGGATAGTGATAATATGCATTTGCAAAGTAATAGCTAGTTGATGGAACCGACATCTCGGTATAGAGATCGACGAAACCACTTTATGAAAGCTTATAAATTTTCAAGTGTAAATCTGGTAAGTGGATTTATATCCTGCACATGGAATAAGTTAAGCGTAACCCTAAAGAATATTCATTTAGCCAATATATTAAATTATCAATAATTTAATAATATTGATTGGTGTATGTAATTTTAACATGGGGAGTTAAATAAGATTTGATTGAAGATTTCGAAATTCAACTAAAGAATGCAATTACGGATTTCTAGTGAAAATAATTCGTGATTTATTATGGAAATGTCAATTCTGGAGAAATAGAATTAATTCCATAATTGTAGCATCATTAATTAATTTTGTGGTCCCTGTTGTGAATTCTATTAGTACTGAGAGAGAGGTTTCTTGGTGGAAAAGAAACCCTATTACCTATAAGTAGGGATTTCATCCAAGGAAAGGACACACAAAAATTTCTTTGATTTTCTCTCCCTTGAATATTTGTTCCACCCAAATATTATGCAGGAACACAAAAGAATATTATGGAACTAAAGGACGATCTCGTGGATGATATTCGCTCGTGCTTGAAGGCTCGTCTCCTGGTTGTTGTCACGCTTCTAGAGGTATTCAGTTTTATATTTATGTAAAACTTAATTGGATACTAGTTCTCTAGATTACATGTGAATTCATGATCATAGAATTATTTTCACTGTATTTATATTCCTTCGTACACATCCACAAGTACAGCATGTTAGATTTTTATTATTTTAAGCATGGCCCAATTAACGTAAAGCCCATAAAAAATATCTAGTGAAGAACAAGTCACATATGTACCGCTTATTATTTGATAGATGTACCAAATTAAGTTAAAGGCTCTATAATTTGGTCCTCTCTCAATCTATTAAATTTACCGCGTATTCAATCACTCTCGGTTATGATAACAAAATGCTAGGTCAATGATGTGAAAAGATGGTTTTTGGTTAAGCTTTCACTAATATTTTTAGCTCTAGGTATCATTAGTAACGTCCAACTATGTCCTATAAAAATAACTAAGCGGTTGTTGCAAACATATCGGGTTTAAGTCCGGAGTCGAATCCCAAAGCGAGCGCACGTCTAGAAAGTAATAATTTTACTAGTCATGTCTCTAGGTCCAATCAACTCCAAAAGACGTAATAGAATTTATTAAGAAATATTAAATAACTAAAAGCTAAAGTAAATGGAAAATAAAGAATAAATAAACAGGGAATAATAATACTTCTTCTAATATCACAAGTAGATATAGAGAAGAATAATTAGAATCATGAGAAAATGACGTGAATAATAATACTTGTTTATAGCATTCCACTCATATAAGGTACATCATAACCCTAAAATTAAGTTTAGCTACTCATGCTCAAACGTAGAAATATGATCACAACAAGAATCATAAGATAGAGGAAGAAGAAACTCTTGAAATCTGTTGTCTGATGACCCTAGAATTAAGTTTAGCTACTTATGCTCAAATGAAAAAATATAATCACAACAAGAATTATAAGATAGAGGTAGAAGAAACTCTTGAAATATGTTGTCGGATGACCTCTGGAATTGATGTCTTTACTACCTTGCCTCTAAAATCTTGTCCTCCCTTCAAAAGATGTTTTAGGATGTATTTTATACTGTTTTAGAACAACTTGGTCCGACCCTAACTTAAAAAAATCCGTCTAAAAACTAATATTGAATCAGAGCGGGTAAATATGCCTATCGCGCTGTGCCATGCATCACGTAGCATGCCGCAGTAGGCCACTTTTTCTGCAGCTTTGATTTTTCTCATATTTTTTTAGTCTCTAAAGTTTTGGCTTACCGCATCGCAACATGGCGCGGTGGCTATTTTCGTTATCGGGTCATAATTTTTGTCTCTAACTCGTTCCTCTACTCAGACTTCAAAGCACTAGTTTTTCTTCTTTTAAGCTCCAGAACGATCATCTTTCGCCTATCTCATTCCTACACAATAAAACAAATCATATATCCCCTCAAGTACCCGAGGTTGTGGATCATTTAATTTCCTCCTAGAATAGAATGGATTTACCGTCATCGGTGTAGCGGTATCTCAATTGCTGGTGTGCTAGCGAATTACTCAACGGCAGTAAATCACACGACACTGACTTACTCTTGTTTTGTAAAACAATAAAGAAGAGAGGAAAGTATTTCAGAATTTTCCTATCAAAAAGTGTGTCAAAACTCTAAGACAATACCTCATATTTATAGCCAAGAGGTGGTTTGTGGTGAAAAGGTGCCATGTCTTTTCTATAAAAAGGTATTGAGGAAAACATTTCACATTCACACCTATTCAAAATCCCAACAATCCCCCGCATGAATGAGGAATGACTATATGATGAAAACACGTATGAACAAAGCTGTGTGATTCGAAAGTAGGATTAATTGCATCGGGATAAGTGGGTTTCCCTTTGAACTTTCCGTAGTGAACATACATCGGATATACTCGGTCAATCGGTAGATTTAATATCTTTGAAACGTCAAACTTTGGTGTATACCTAGACAACATATGTCACACAAGTAATCCTTAACCGTCTTTCTATTCTTATTGTTGTGTTCATTTCAGCAATGAATACCGCCTAGTTTCATACGTACGTAGAGAATTGGCTTTATAAAATTCTCCTTGAAGTGGCTTCCACTTCACACTTACATAGGTGATTTCTAAACATGTAATCCCATAGATGTATACTAATTGATAATTTCATATCAAACTTAGGTAATCATTAAAAAGCATTTAGCGTTTTATCTTTAGTACTTGAACATTATCTCATCATGAGAATGGACTAAAAAATTTAATTTGACAATGTTGAATAACCATCATGCACAACTTTGTATTCTACTTGAACCTAGTTCTTGGGATCTCCAATCTTCTAGGTAGAGTTGCCGCCATGATGACTTGTCCTCGGCCATAGTCTCATTCCCATATATGACCTCAACTACCTCTCTAGTTAGGCCTTTAAGTGGATCCAACACATTATCCTTTGACTTTACATAGTCAATTATGATAATTCCTCTAGAGAGTACCTGCTCAACAGTTATGTCTTCGTCGTATGTGATGATTTTTTCTGTTTACAATACGCTCACCTTTCCTATTGTTGCTTGGCCATCGCAATGTATGCATATAGGAGCCAATGGTTTGGGCTAAAAATTGGAATGTCTTTCAAGAAATTTCGGAGCCATTTAGCTCCTTCACCAACCTTATCTAAAGCTATGAACTCTGCTTCCTTTGTAGAGCAGTTATCAGCTACTCTTAATGTAGCATCATTGCATCAATAGCTTGAAATGGTTGCATCAACTGTGGCCACAACCTTTTAATATTTGATATATTTCTCAACCATTTCCGCGTTTCTCTAGTATTTGTGTGTTATTCATTCTTATTCCACAAAAAAATACAAGTCGATTTGATGCTCAAATTGTACCACCTTCATTCATTATACAAATCCAACTCGATATGGATTTTATAATTATCATTGGTTGGTTCATCGCTTAAATCCAACTTGATATAGATTTTATCATTGATATTACCGGTGGTTTATCATTTTATAGACCAACGATTTAATACATCCATTCATAAACCGGTATGTCTATACAAAATGTTATCTTTCAATCAACATATCTTCTTCATGAAAAGTCACAGCCTTTCAAATGACACTTTATTATGAAATAACACAATATTTCTGAAAAGGCACAAGACCAACCATCGAATTCGTCGCTTTATCGTCTAGTCATCATAAGACGAACAAATTATGAATTCATTGACTACCATGTCAATATCCATGAAGGATTTATGGGGTTCAAAAAAATATATCTATTTCTTATAGATAATATAGACATTAAGTCTAACATTAATTTTGTCATGCATAAGACGAACGTCCCCACATTTCAAATATTTCATGTGCCATATGGAAGAATTTCAAAATTTTACTCTTGTGATAAAATATAGACATCATATCTATAGGTATTCACATCTCTTTTCCCGAATGGGTACAAAGTTTAACACTGGAACAATGAACATATTGAATGCAGTAGTGTTTTAACCAATAATGCAACTAAGGACAAAAGAAATTGAAAGTGAAATAATTCAACTTCATCCAGCTTTCCTCTAAGCAGAGATGTAAATGAATCACTTTAGATTCACATCAACATTTGGAAGCATCAGACAGCACCGATATAGCCAAATTAATGGTTCTTGAATCTCCAAACTCAACCGTTGGAATTCATACTTTGAAACAAGAATTATATAAGATTCTTATGCCAAAGTTATATCCCACATTTGTGTTTTACTGTGCCCATATTTTTGTTAGAAAATTTGGGAGAGCAAGACAGCACAAAACAACACTCAAAACTCACAAAGAAGAATATGGAGGAAAGGAGGATTTCTATTCAACTTGACTTGCTCAAATGGCTAGGAATACATGGCTATTTATAGAAGAATTCTTTCATGTATCTAGCCTACACTACATGTAAACACATTGACTTAGTCCACACTATACCTCTCTCAAGATACATGGATGACACTAATACATAGATGAATTCACACTCTAATATATGTACTAACTTAATATTCTAGTTCATGAACTAATGTAAACACATGTAGACAAATGTAAACTAATGTAAACTAAATGGAAACAAGTTTATTTTGTTCATATTTCAACATCCCCCCTTAAACTTGTTTCATCACTCCAAGTGCCATCCTTAGCTTTTGAAAAAGCTCAATCTTCAACGGCTTGTTGAAAATATCCGCAATTTGATCTTGTGACTTACATGCTCAAGCTCCACAACTTTATTAGATATGCAATCTCTAATAAAGTGATATCTGGTATCAATATGTTTGCTCCTTTCATGAAACATCGGGTTCTTGGCCAATTCAATAGCCGATCTGTTGTCAACAAAAATCTTTGTTGCATCTTCTTGTGGTTGGTGAAGTTCCTCCAACAAGCTCCTTAGCCAAATTGCATGACAAACACAAGAACATGCTGCCACATACTCCGCTTCACAAGTTGACAAAGTCACAATTGGTTGCTTCTTAGAATTCCATGTAAATGTGGAATTTCCAAGAAAGAAGACAAACCCGGTACTACTCTTTTTATCATCAATTTCACCAGCCCAATCACTATCACAATATCCAATAAGCTTGGAGTCTTTGGATGATGAATAAAATATTCCATAATCAAGTGTACCTTTGATGTACCGAAGTATTCTTTTGGCTACCTTCAAATGCGAGGTAGTAGGCTCTTCTATAAAGCGACTCACAAGTCCAACACCAAAAAGAATATCCGGCCTTGTACATGTCAAGTACCTTAAGCTTCCAACGAGACTCTTAAAAAGTGTGGGATTGATCTTTTCTCCATCTCCATTCTTGGATAACTCCACAATTGGGGTACTCACCGGATTGCAATTCTCCATATCAAACTTCTTGAGAATTTCCTTTGCATATTCTTCTTGAGAAATAAAAATTCCATCATCCCTTTGTTGCACTTTAATTCCAAGATAGTAGGACATTAAGCCAATGTCCGTCCTCTCAAACTCTCTTGTCATAGCCTCCTTGAATTCTTCAAACATCTTTGGATTATTTTCTGTAAAGATCAAATCATCTACATACAAGCAAACAAGTAAGATCTCACCATTTTTAGTAATCTTGACATAAAGAGCATGTTCATGTGGACACTTTGAAAAACCATTTTCTTGAAAATATTTGTCGATTCTACTATTCCAAGCCCGTGGGGCTTGCTTCAAGCTATAAAGTACTTTTTTCAATTTTAGCACTTTGCCTTCATGTCCTTCAACCTTATAGCCCAAAGCTTGATCAATGTATACTTCTTCCTCCAAAACATCATTCAAGAAAGCCGACTTGACATCCATTTGATGGATTTTTCATTGATTTTGGGCTGCCAAAGAAATAGTAAAACGAATTGTTTCCAAACGAGAAACCGGCGCAAATACTTCATCATAGTCAATACCGGCCTTTTGCTTGTATCCCCTGGCAACCAATCTTGCTTTATACCTTTCCACCTCTCCCTTGGAATTTTTCTTCAACTTGTACACCCATTTGACACCAATGGTGCTTTTGCCTTTTGGAAGTGTGGCCAACTCCCAAGTATCATTCTTCTTGATTGATTTGATTTCATCATCCATGGCATCTCTCCATTTGGTATTTTGGGCAGCATTCTCATAAGTTAAAGGCTCACTATCCACCAACAAATAAAAGTGAGTCAAATCATATAAATCTTCTCTTACCACTTCCGTATTTTCGTACAAGTCACGTAGACTTCTAGTCTTCTGAAACACTTCACTTGAATAATTTGGACTTGACTCATCTTCTTCTTGATCTTATGCTGGAGGTGTTGACGGTGGTGTGATAGGCTGCTCCCCAACTTCTTCATCACCATCTTCATTAAAGAAAGGACTAAAAGAGTAATCTTGCTCTTTAGCTTTCCATTCCCAAGCATTCTTTTCATCAAATTCTACATCTCTACTTATGGTGACCTTGCCATTTCTTGGGTTATATAATTTATAACCTTTAGAATTTTGATCATAGCCAATGAAAACATACCTCTCACTTTTATTATCAAGCTTGGGCCTCTTCTCATCCGGCACATGTGCATAAGCAATTCTCCCAAAAACTCGCAAATGAGCAACTTTTGGCTTGAAACCGCTCCAAGCCTCTTGAGGTGTTTTGTAACGAATACTCTTGGTATGACACCGATTTGACAAGTACACCGCACAAGCAACTGCTTCAGCCCAAAACTCCTTTGGCATATTCTTGTTCTTCAACATACTCCGTACCATGTTGAGAATAGTCCGGTTCTTTCTTTCCACGACGCCATTTTGCTGTGGTGATCTTGGAACTGTCAAAAAATGACGAATTCTATTTTTTCAAAAAAATCCTTGAATTCATTTGAAGTGAATTCTCCACCATTATCGGACCGCAATGACTTGACTTGGTAGCCACTTTGTTTCTCCACCATGCACTTAAATTTTTTGAAAATTTCAAACACCTCCGATTTTACCTTCAAGAAATAAATCCAAGTTTTTCTAGAAAAATCATCAATAAAAAGTAAAAAAATAATTACTTTTACCAAGTGAAGATGGCTTGATTGGTCCGCACACATCCATGTGAATCAACTCCAATGGGCATCGTTCTCTAGTCAAAGACTCTTTAGGAAAGCTTTTCCTTGCTTGCTTTCCAAAGAGACATCATTCACAAAGTTGGCTCGGATGATCGATAGTTGGCAACCCAATCACCATGCTCTCCTTCTTCATTAACCTTAGACTATCAAAATTCACATGACCGAATCTCATATGCCAAAGCCAAGATGAATCTTTGGCACATGATAGCATGCACCTTGGAACATCACTTTGAAGATTCAAAATAAACATTTTATTATTAGCCATAGGAACTTTGGCTAACAATCTCCCATTTTCATCTCGCATGAACAATTTTTTATCCTTCAAATGAATATCATAATTTTTCTCCAAAAGTTGTCCCAAACTTAAAATATTTCTTTTC
Organism: Petunia x hybrida; assembly: GCA_037355625.1. Lineage (NCBI taxonomy): Eukaryota > Viridiplantae > Streptophyta > Magnoliopsida > Solanales > Solanaceae > Petunia > Petunia x hybrida. The sequence goes on along the minus strand of JBBBVM010000059.1, from coordinate 6,848,761 downwards.
ATCTCCGGTACATACAAAACATTAGAAATTAATTGATGACTACCATCTCTCAAACGAATTAAAATTGTACCTTTTCCTTTGATTTTAACCAGTGAAGAGTCTCCAAAAGTAATGTTGCCACCATTCAACTCTTCAAGCTCCACAAATAAATTCTTCTTTCCATAAATATGACTACTTGCACCGGAGTCAAGGTACCATTGATTTCTCTCTACACTTTCTTCTCTTTTACAAACAAGAAGTAAAGTGTCATCTCCATCTTCATTTTTGCTCTCCACAAAATTATTTTTCTCCTCCATATTATTTTTGCATTCCCAGGAAAATGACCAAATTTACAAGTATAACATTCAATATTAGACTTATCGTACCTTTCTTGATTTTGCCTCCATCCTCTACCTCTTCCACGGCCTCTTCCTTGGTTATAGTCTTGGCTTTTATTCTCTTTGCTTGGTGGTTGACTACCACCTCTTCCTATTCCACCACGACCTTGTCCATGTCCACGACCTCTTTGTTGCAAGCCGTGCCTTTCATCTTTCTCCTTGAAAGAAAGTTTTGCTTGCAACGCTTGTTCAACTGATTCTTCTTTCGGTTTCTTCAACTTTTCTTCATGTGCTTGCAAAGAACCCGTGAGTTCTTCAATGGTCATGGTGTCCAAGTCTTTGGACTCTTCAATTGCCACAACAATATAATTAAATTTTGAATCAAGGGATCGTAGTATTTTTGCAACGACCCTATCATCACTTAAGTCTTCACCATATCTCTTCATTTGATTGACAATATCCAAAACTCTTGAAATATAATCCCAAACGGATTCGGATTCCTTCATATGCAATGATTCAAACTCTCCTCTTAAGGTTTGGAGACGAACTCTTTTCACGTTATCCAAACCTTTAAAGGAAGTTTGAAGAATCTCCCATGCTTGCTTGGAGGTGGTTGCATTTGCAGCCTTCTCAAACATCTTGTCATCCAAACTTTGATGGATGAGAGTGAGTGCCTTTTGATCTTTCTTTCTAAAGACAGCATCATCCTCCCCTTCATCACCTCCGACTTCCACCGGTTCCCAAACATCATAGGCACCAAGTAAGGTCTTCATCCGGATACACCAATTTCCATAGTTTTCTTTTGTGAGCATAGGAAACTTGGAATGGAGTTCCATTATTATTTGTCATCTTTCTCCAAGTTTGGTTGTCTCTCAAACACACCGGCTCTGATACCAAATGTTAGAAAATTTGGGAGAGCAAGACAACACAAAAGAACACTCAAAACTCACAAAGAAGAAAATGAAGGAAAGGAGGAATTCTATTCAACTTGACTTGCTCAAATGGCTAGGAATACATGGCTATTTATAGAAGAATTCTTTCATGTATCTAGCCTACACTACATGTAAACACATTAACTTAGTCCACACTTTACCTCTCCCAAGATACATGGATAACACTAATACATAGATGAATTCACACTCTAATACATGTACTAACTTAATATTCTAGTTCATGAACTAATGTAAATACATGTAGACAAATGTAAACTAATGTGAACTAAATGAAAACAAGTTTATTTTATTCATATTTCAACACTTTTTTCATCACTGTTTGATAGACTAGAGATTTCTAGGATCATCTCTCGGATTATCTCTTTCAAGATCAATGCCGTATAGGAAAAGACAGTGCCAAACACCACAAACACAATTTTCAGAAACGGCACATGCCAATTTCATTACGTGATTTGATCACTTAGTTTCTATGTATGTATATGTCTGCATTGCCACATGATTTCAAGGAAGAAAGTAGTATATGGTTTCAATTCATAACCAAGCTCCAGTGGAAGCAAAGGAAGCAATTACGATTTCTAAAAAAGAATTTGCTGCTTCTCTTCTCGTTTCTCTTTGCAACAGACAACAATCAAAATTCCACCTTAGAATTTTCACTTCTTGGTTAGAAGGGACCACCAAATTTAATAAATCGATGAAATTTTTAATCTTCAAAATCAATTTAATACGATGTTGAAGTTTTTAATCTTCAAACCAATTTAATACATTGGTGACGTTTTTAATCTTCAAACCGTGTACGAACTAGAGTAGAAAATCATGAAGATTTTAATCTCCAATTAGACGATTTTAGTCTCTAAAAAGGTGGTAGTAGAAAACTATGAAAATTTTAATCTACTAAATAAGAGTAGAAAATCACGAAGGCTTTAGTCTCTAAGTAAATTACGCCTGAACCGATTTTGATCTTGAAAGCTTGTGGCGTTTTCCACATACTTCAAGCCGTCCAATTAGCATTTTGGGTTGAATATGATAGAAACAGTAAACAACCACTTAATTGAAGTCTGCCAGTAACTCAAACCAAATAATGACAGATTAGATAAGAAACACTCATTTAATAAGTGTTGAAGTAGCCTTTAGAAGTAACCCAAAAAGACCATCTGCATGCATTAGATAAGAAAATGGCTACTCATTAAAGACGTTATGCATAAAATGACTTCCCTTTTTGGAGTATATTTTTTACTTTCCCAAATTGTAGACTGTGTATTAAACATGATGTTTGACATGCAGATCTCCACCGTTTTATTTGTGGCCATGGAGAAAAACAAATAGTTGCAAACTTTCATAAAATAAAATAAAATATGACCAGTGAGGAACTGTCACTTCCTTTGAGGCAACATTTGCAATACTTTTCAACTGAAAATATTATGACGATGGAGATGAAGCAAGTGAAACAGGCCACCACAAAACATTTCGATTCCATGTTTTGCCAACCCACTAAATTTTCCTCTCGATCAGCCAACCGAATGCAAAATATATATATATATATATATATATATATATATATATATATATAGTTCTTTAAGATTGTTAAAAATTCCGTATTCAAAATTTAATCTGAAATGTAAATGCAAAAATTAAAAAGAAGGAGATGAAACGCGATAAACAAAATTCGAGCCTGCTGACTTCACAAAGTCTCCTTAAGAAACTTAATCCCTCAAGTACCCGAGGTTACGGATCATTTCTTCCCAGGATAGAATGGATTTACCATCACCGGTGTAGCGGTCCCTCAAACGCCGATGTGCTAGCGAATTACTCAACAGCAGCAAATCACACGACGCGACACTGACTGGCTCTTGTTTTGTAAAATAATGAAGAAGAGAGGAAATTGTTTCCGAATTTTCCTATCAAAAAGTGTGTCAAAACTCTAAGACAAGACCTCATATCTATAGCCAAGAGGTGGTTTGTGGTGAAAAGGTGTCATGCCTTTTTTATGAAAAGGTATGAGGAAAATATTTCTCATTCACACCTATTCAAAAGTCCAACAAAAACACCTAGAGCTTACTCAAACAACAAGTAATGTAGCATATGAGGTGATACAAAGGCTAAGAACGTACATTTTTTCCGAATATCAATCATTTCTAATAATTACTGTAAGATTCTTGTGTTCAAGATTTTCGCTTAATTTATGCAAAATTCTAATTGTTTATGCACTTAACAAATTTTACACAACATTTATGTTAATCATCTCTATTTTCAGCCGAAGGCATGGTATGACTTTACTCTGGGTCAGGTGTACATGCATTGTGAGTGTATAAAAATGAATCTCACAAAGAAAAATCGCATGCGCACTCAATTTCAAATTAGGATTTTCGCTTAAAACGTATAGCGTGTATATTTAGTGAAGCTCTTAGATTTACACCAGAATCATGAGGAGTTAGGTGTTTAACCGTATTTTCGTTTATTAGGTCAATTCACAATTAAATTTATAAAGCGGAGTCACGGTCAATAATCAAGATTAAATGCTTAATGTGAACAGATATAAATGCCTATGGAAAACGTAAAGGAATCGAGCGTCCAAAATAAATGATTGCAGTAAAGGTAAAGAAACAAAGATACAATAAATACGATGCAATAAATGAAGATTAAATAGAAGGAACCGTATTCAGGTCACGTAGACTTGGTCGAATTCCTTCCTCGTACTCTTTATGATAGTTGAACAGTAGAATAATAAATGAGATCACTTGATTGCGAGCAGAAGTAATAATTATAGGTAGAAGATAAAGAATCGTGTATTAAAGCTTGGAATACAGACGTGTGTTTTGAGAGAGAAAAATTAGATACAATGCTTGTGACTTGAATTACAATATATAGATGACTAAATGTCCGTTCGCGAGCAGTTGTAACCCCTTGATTGAGCAGTTACGTTGCTTTAAGGATAAGACCTTTATTTTGAACCGCATTTGATGACAGGTTGCGACTGCTCTGGCCGCGGTAACTGTTCATCTTCCCGTTGCAACTGTTCATCTTCAATTTTATCCGTTATCTTCACGCCAACTCATAGCTACGTGTCGTCCATACGTCGTACTACGTGGATGCTTAGTCACCAACCTTGGTGACGACGGATTTAACCCAATACATTAGGTAGGCTATTGAGACAGAAGACCTTCATTATTTATATGATGAGCATAATGAAATGAACATCAACTACCTGTTGTAGTAGCAACCATGTTCCACTTAGACAGTTGACAGAACTTACGATTCTCACACTCTACAATGACTGAAAGAAGAAATAACTAATAAGAGGAGTATATAAATAATAAATAATAAAAAAAAAATTCTATATAATGGGATAGGCAAGGTGAAACTATAAAAAGCTAAGTGACGAGCTATGAGGGGGAGTTGTCCCTAGGATGTGGCATAAAATGAAGTTAACGAAGTTGAAATGAGTTATGAAAAGTTAAGATACTCCATAAATTTTAGCGAAGACTGGAAGAATCAAAAAAAAAGTTGTTTATTAGACCAAATCTTAATGAGCAACGTTAATCAATATAGTGTTGGATTTTTTGAATAGGTGTGATAGTTCAGCTCGCGAAACTAGGCTTAACTTACAAGTCACCGGGCGCAAAGGATACAGATCTGCTCCACAGGTCTGCTCCTCAAGTCACGGCCGCTCAGCTGGTATGGGCCCTAGGATGCAAGGTATACATCCTGACGCCTTAGGGTTAATAATTTCCAAGTTAGGATTTTGTATATACCATAGCCTTAAGTAAACAGGTCCACGGCCTCATTAGTCTTTGTATTTTATCATAATTAGGACTGGATAAATTATAGCTATAAATACCCCACCTTACATTGTATGTACAATCAAGTCGTTCACACAAAATTCAGCTATTCTCAAGGAATAAGATTATTTACTTTCTTGCTTATTACCTTTCTTTCAGTTTTTACTTACTTTCCTACGTATTTGCCGTATTGATTGTGACCCTTTCATAAATTTAATTGTTTAACTTATACGACTAATTTTAGGCATAAACAGTTTGGCGCCAATCGTGGGGCCCAGGCAATTGAAGGTTTCTACGAAGGAAAAGCACAACTATGTCAGACGACAACGATAATGTTCTAAAGAACACTGCTGATGCGGTAGATGACTCCGCAAAGGATCCTGGCGATCCTGACGGACAGCCAAAGGATCCTACCAGAGATCAGATCTCTGCAAGCAGTAATGACGAAGATGATCAACCATGCGGAAGTAACTCCAAACTCGAGGATTTCCTTGCTAGTCTCTTCAAAACTCGGGTGGAACGGGAAGAACAAAACTCGGTTAACTTGGTCGCAAACATGGTTCAGAAGTTGGGAGTGATCTTCACTGGTTCATCCCAGAGGCCAGCGTCTCCGAGAGGATTCGCGCCTGTGAACGAATCACCAGCTTTTGTTCCCAATCGAAGACTCAACTTGGAGGCCATCCCTGGAAGCTCTGCAGCGGCCAGAATTCAAGATCTCAGAGGAACATCTATCATTCAGTACATTCTGAAGGAGCTGAAGGTCATCCACGATCGAATTGATAATGTGTCGGGTGCTCCACCCCGGATTACCACCGTAGATGAACAAAAGTTATACAACATGCATATAAAGCAAAAGTTGCACTGGTCTCCGTACCCAGACACTTCCGCCTGCCGGATAACCTCAAGTACGAAGGAACTATTGATCCGGATGAGTACATCACAGCTTATTACACAGCTTTCAGGAGCAACAAGATTTTTTAGGAAGAAACCCAATCTGCTCTGGTGAAGAGGTTTGGCTCGACCTTAACCAAAGTTGTCATTGCATTGTACACCCAGCTACCGTTGGGATCAATCGAGCCATTCACCCAGATGCAAGATCTATTCAAGAAGGCGCATTCTGGAGCCCGCAAGCGAGAGAAGCGAATGGAAGATATCTTTGAGATCCGGCAACACAACGACAAGCTGCTGAAAGACTACCTGAAGAGATTTCAGATGGACTACATTGCGCTCCTTCCAATTCCCGATAATATCACTGTGGTAGCCTTCAGCAAAAGTTTGAACTCTAGAGGTTCGCTAGCTACTCGAGAGTTGCATTGAAGTCTTACTCAGCACTCGGTGACGATGAGAGTCCCACACCGGTGAAGGGTATACTTCCCGATAATCGATGAGAGTTCCGAGCCGGTGAAGGGTCATTATTGCATATACTTCCCGGTTGGCGATGAGAGTCCCGCACCGGTGAAGGGTCATTATTACATATACTACCCGGTAATAGATGAGAGTCCCGAGCCGGTGAAGGGTCATTATTGCATATACTTCCCATTTGGCGATGAGAGTCCCGCACCGGTGAAGGGTCATTATTGCATATACTTCCCGGTTGGTGATGAGAGTCCCGCACCGGTGAAGGGTCATTATTGCATATACTTCCCGGTAATCGATGAGAGTCCCGAGCCGGTGAAGGGTCATTATTGCATATACTTTTCGGTAATCGATGAGAGTTCCGAGCCGGTGAAGGTATCAGGCACATGTGACTGCATTGCATCATACCGCATTCAACCCATCTCATTGCACCGCATACTAACTAGTGTGTGACTGTTGTGCTGTGTTTGGTGTGTGCAGCATGTATACCATGTTGTGGATATATTTTAGTTTGCCTATACGTTTCTGGCTATTTAGTGTCCTTAATTGGTTTATATGCTTTAGTTATATGGATCGGATTGCACGCCACAACAGTATAAATATATGGATCGGGTTGCACGCCGCGACAGTATGAATATATGGATCGGGTTGCACGCCGCGACAGTATAAACATGTGGATCGGGTCGCACGTCGTGACAGTATTATGTTCGGGGTACTTAAAAACCTATATGTTATGTCTATCTTATGTCTCTGGTTGTTTATGAGTTTATGATCCCATACATGTTTCCAGTTATTATCTGATAAATAAGAGGAATTTGGTTTATCTGTTTCTTTTCTCCCTAGCTAGCTATCCTATTCTTTGAGGTGGCTAGTCTGCCCCACTTATTGAGTCCTTTTGACTCACCTTTGTTTTTTTGTTTGTCCTTGCCTATCTATTTCGTTTCGGCAGGTTCGCTCCAGGATTGAGTTCGCCACATTGTGAAGGAGTGAAGACGACTTCAGCTGTCGGGGTGAGCCAGCTTTTATTCAGGATGGCCACAGTTTCATGATTATTATTTCAGTATCATTTTGCTCCCTTCAGGAGGTATCTGTCTTCTTTCGTACTCTTAGATGTCTAGTCTGGATAGCCCTAAACCTAGTATGTTGGGTAGTCAACTGTAATTTCGTTTGTACAGCTTAGAGGTATCAGTATGTCTGTGCATTTTCTAAGTCTTGTTCTTATTTATGAATTGAATTATATTTATTTTCCTAATTTAATTGATAAGGGTTTGCCCGACAGGTCTAGGGGAGGATGTCGGGTACCCGCACGGCCTAGCTGGATTCCGGGTCGTGTCAGTTGGTATCAGAGCCTGGTTTAGAGTCTATCCAGACTAAGACAGTGTCTAGTAGAGTCTCGCTGATGGGTACATAGACGTCCGTACTTATCTACAAGAGGTTATGATGGTATTTAGGAAGTTTCACTTCCTTCTTTTCTAATCGTGCGTTGGTCTATGATGCAAAAGTATTTTCGTTAATTCCTTCATGGTAATTGTGAACCCTCATACGACAAATCAGCAAATGGTATGAGTTCAAGACGAAGCAGTCTAGCCTGGGGCTAGCACTTACGAAGCCCCGAGGGTTTTGATCGTGCTGACGATCTAGTTACGGATGTCCTAGCTGTACGAGCTCGTGATGGGCAAGGGAGTAGGGCCTTGTGGTTCCCTTGGCTCTCTACAATGCTTTTACGAGAATTTTGGCGACGCAGATACCGCATGAACCTATTATTCGCTAGGCAGTTTATCAGGTTGCCGCAGATGAAGACGTTCGGTCTCAGGGAGCTCCTGTTCCAGTCCCTGATGCTGCCCCAGTAATTTATGTTCCAGAAGCAGCAGGTGTTGTGCCTCTAGTTATTCTGGCTGGTTAGCTAGCCCGAGTAATGGCTCGGTCCGAATGTCTGAAAAGGCTGCATTATTTTACTCAACTGAACCTTCCGATATTCTTAAGCCATGCATCAGATAATCCCTGTGTAAATTTTTAATATAAAATGATGTCAGCAAATCCTTCAGGCTGTTGGTTATCTCGAGCAGTATGTTGTGTATTATTCTGCTTTCCAGTTTCAGGGGTCCAGCCTTGAATTGGTGGACCGCTCTCTTATCAACTAACTTGGTTCGATTTTTCTTCTAGATTCGTGAAAAAGTTCCTTTCGAGTAGCGAGCGAGATGAAGAGTGTTGCCAATTTGAGTGGATTAGAGAGGGTAGCCTGTCGGTTAGCCTGTTGGTTTCAGAATATAAGATTGAATTCTATAGAATGGCTGGATATGCATTAGAACTAGTCCATGAGCCTTTCGAGAATCTTCAAAGATTTATTAGTGACCTTTCTCCTTCCTTGAGATCCCAGATGACTCGAGAAATTGAGATTGAGACTTTATTTGATGTCGTTGTTGATATTGCTCAGAGGTATTAGGCATATAAGTTAGAGCGGGAAGAGTTAGAGTGGAAGAGCAAGAGATCCCACGGCCCGGGTGGGCACCATACCTCCTTTGGAGGTAAGAGTTCTAAGTATTTTGGGAGGTTACTTGCCAAGTTATCTCAGCTTGCAGAGTGTGATTCTCAGAGTGCGCGAGTAGTTTATCAAGATTCAGCTTTCTCTTGGTAGCTTTCAACAATCTGTCCAGCTCCCACGTTCAGTAAAAAGGTGTTATTATTGTCGTGAGTCTGGTTATTCTTTGAGGAGCTTTCCCTTACTCCGGTAAATAGGCAGAAGTCCTTTCTCTCGTCATCAGGCACCTGCATAGTCGCAGGGGATTTCATTTAGATCTCAATCAGCCAGAGAAATGCCACCATCCAGTAGAGGTCGAGAGCGTGGTGGCAGTAGTTCTTCAGAAGGTGATTATTAGGGTTGTGGCTCAGCTCAGCTGCAGAGGCAGTTCTATGAACTGCTAGTCTGGCAGGATGCTGAGGTATCCGATGTAGTACACCCATGTGTTTCTTCTTCCATTATATGTGAGTAAGATTTGATTCTTCCGATTGGTCTGGACTTCGTTTATCTTACCATGGTTTCATTGGATGTTGTTTCAAATTAAGAATCGATTGCGGTAGAGGGGTGAGCTTCTAGTATGATTTATTCCTGGCATTTGTGAGACCCTACTAATTTATCTGTTCTAAATATAAGAGATTTGACAGTGAGTGTCGTTATTGTCTGCTTAGCATCTTGTCGTGCCACCTTCTATTATTATGTCAAATTAGTTTACCTCTCTTCTCGAAATTCTGTGTTGGTTGGATGATGGGATTCTAGTTCATCACCATCAAAAAGTGTCATTGTTTCTTCCGGTGTAAAGTGGTTAGTAAGTAATATTCGATCTACATGTATCCTCGTTCGAGATATTAGTAGAGTCATGTTATTCTATGAGCTTGTCTCGATTATAAAAGGGTTTTCTGGTAAATTGTCAGAGTTTCCTTCTTATTGGGAGGTTAAATTGGCATGGATGTTGTTCCATAGAGCTCATTTAATGTCTATTTCTTCAATTGTGATTCTTTGGTTAGCCTGACTCGGAAGTAGTCTAGCTCTGGTAGCCAAGCAAATAAGAAGATGAGCTTCCTAAAGCTCTAATTATTCCTATCCTCAGTTCATTTCCATCTATTCTTCTTCCGGCACTAGTGAGCTTGGGCGGTTAGTAGCCGCTTGTAATGTTCCCTGTGTTGAGACAGTGCGTGTCAAGGTAGCCGGATAAGCACATATAGTGTTTCAAGGCTATTAAGGTAATGAAGAGTGTCATCCGACCCTTGAATTGAACTATCGAGCGATGGTGCTTATGACAAAGATATGGAGTTGTGAACTCGAGAAGTGCAGCTGTTTAGCAACTCGAGAGAGTAATTTGGTAGCTCAGTTCTGAGTTGCATTCTGTTTTTAGCTATGTCTCCCTTAATTCGGAACACTGTGCGAGGATGGCTATTTCTATTCAAGTTATCTGTATGAGCTTATGCTCTAAGTGGAGGAGTCTTCCTCCTATACAGAATGCTAATATTAAATCTCTAAAGAGTTGCTAAAGCGTAAGCTAATTCTTTATTTTATTGACCTGTTCTATATTGAAAAGTATATCGACGAGGTGATTCGTTGGTAGAATCATATTAATCCATCTAGAGTTACGTGTATCTTTGTTTCGAAAATGTAGAACTCTCCTCTCATGATCGATGAAGGGCTAGCCTAGTCAGAATAAGCTGGGCACATGATCGATGAAGGGCTAGCCTAGTCAGAATAAGCTGGGCAACGATGTAAGGATATTATCAATATATGTTTTATTCAAAAAGTTCGATGTGCGTGTTATAATTCTGATTCTATAATCATGAGATAATGTTTGTGGAGTAGCTTATAAGTTCGTGCAAGTTCCCTTGTTATCTATGTGAATTTTGCTTTAGACTCAAGCTCGTTCGAGGACGAACGAGAGTTTAAGTGGAGGAGAATGAAACGACCTTAGGTAGTAGTTTCGGGAATTAGGGCTACGATTTGCGTGCCGATAATTTTAAAATCTTCGTAAGGTCCATTAGGACGTGTTTGTAAAATTTGAGCTAAATCAGACCTCGTTTGGTACGTATCGGAAGAAGATTTCAGTTTTTATTGTCGATAAATATTAAAAAGAGATTTTCGAGCTCGATTTTGGCGAATGAACTCCGATTCGAAATCCGAAAGCTCCGTTAGGTTCGTATGATTATTTGTGACTTTTGCGAACTTTCGAAAGTGAATTTCGAGGTTGTTCGGCTAGTTTCCGCTAAAATGCCGAAAGTTAAATAATTTGACATTTTTCCATTTAATTTGCATATTGAGTTTCGGGAGTTCAATTTTAGATCCGCCTTAGCAACTGTGTTACATATATTTTGTATAACTTACTTGAGAAATTTGGGATCATTTCGAATTTCGTAGAGTTCCGTTTTAATTTTCGTCGCGAAAAGAAAAGAAAAGAAAATAATAAAAGAAAAGAGAAAAGAAAGAAAAAGGTAAGTTAAAAGGCGGTGGTGGCTAAGGCTTTATCCCTTAGCATTACACTAAAAAAAAACAGAAACGGGAAACAAGAAAGCGAGAAGGGAACCGCGAAAGCAGAGGCGAAAAAATTGCCAAAAAATGAGAAATGAGCCGGAGAAAAGTAGAATTTTCACCCCCGAAACATTCAGGTAATGATCTTAATGCATTATTTTAGTTTATTACGTGTGTTTGAATATATTTTGACGGTAAAAATTGGGATATTAGACATCGTTTTAATAAGTTCAATTAATAGTTTAAAGGGTTAATTGGACCCCGATAATGGAATTGAGTATATATTCGTACTTAGTGAGTTATGGGAAACATATAAATGTAATTTATTTAGGGTTTGGTTATGTGACTTTGAACACCATACATTGGCCTGGCCTACGTATTGCGTATGCGCATAGGGTATCAGGTTCCTAACCGGATTGCCCTAAGATGTGAAGAATGAAGCCTTTAACCTAATTTGATATAGTTTCTGCTTATTGAATAGGCAGGAGGATCATTTGGGCAGTGAATCCAAAGGATAAAGCGGGTGTTGAGTAGAACTTTGAAATAAGGTAAGTGTTTGTATCTATTTCTTTGGAGGCCTTGGCCTTGTGGATATTCTACCACGTGTTCCTTACGTGTGTAGCTGCCGATAGGCGTACTCATTACGCCTTAGCTTTGAATTTACATTGTATATTATATATTATGTCTTGTTGTTGGTACTACATTGAGCATATGAGCATTGCACTCTGGTTTTGAGCATTGCATATACTTCCCGGTTGGCGATGAGAGTCCCGCACCAGTGAAGGGTATACTTCCCGGTAATCGATGAGAGTCCCGAGCCGGTGAAGGGTCATTATTGCATATACTTCCCGATTGGCGATGAGAGTCCCGCACCGGTGAAGGGTCATTATTACATATACTTTCCGGTAATCGATGAGAGTCCCGAGCCGGTGAAGGGTCATTATTCTTTATACTTCCCGGTTGGCGATGAGAGTCCCGCACCGGTGAAGGGTCATTATTGCATATACTTCCCGGTTGGCGATGAGAGTCCCGCACCGGTGAAGGGTCATTATTGCATATACTTCCCGGTAATCGATGAGAGTCCCGAGCCGGTGAAGGGTCATTATTGCATATACTTTCCGGTAATCGATGAGAGTCTTGAGCCGGTGAAGGTATCAGGCACATGTGACTGCATTGCATCATACCGCATTCATCCCATCTCATTGCACCGCATACTGACTAGTGTGTGACTGTTGTGCTGTGTTTGGTGTGTGCAGCATATATACCATGTTGTGGATATATTTTAGTTTGCCTATACGTTTCTGGCTATTTAGTGTCCTTAATTGGTTTATATGCTTTAGTTATATGGATCGGATTGCACGCCACAACAGTATAAATATATGGATCGGGTTGCATGCCGCGACAGTATGAATATATGGATCGGGTTGCACGCCGCAACAGTATAAACATGTGGATTGGGTCGCACGCCGTGACAGTATTATGTTCGGGGTACTTAAAAACCTATATAATCTATCTATCTTATGTCTCTGGTTGTTTATGAGTTTATGATCCCATACATATTTCCAGTTATTATCTGATAAATAAGAGGAATTTGGTTTATCTGTTTCTTTTCTCCCTGGCTAGCTATCCTATTCTTTGAGGTGGCTAGTCTGCCCCACTTATTGAGTCCTTTTGACTCAACCTTGTTTGTTGTGTGTCCTTGTCTATCTATTTCATTTCGGCAGGTTCGCTCCAGGATTGAGTTCGCCACATTGTGAAGGAGCGAAGACGGCTTCAGCTGTCAGGGTGAGCCAGCTTTTATTCAGGATGGCCACAGTTTCATTATTATTATTTCAGTATCATTTTGCTCCCTTCATGAGGTATCTGTCTTCTTTCGTACTCTTAGATGTCTAGTCTGAATAGCCCTAAACCTAGTATGTTGGGTAGTCAGCTGTAATTTAGTTTGTACAGCTTAGAGGTATCAGTATGTCAGTGCATTTTCTAAGTCTTGTTCTTATTTATGAATTGAATTATATTTATTTTCCTAATTTAATTGATAAGGGTTCGCCCGACGGGTCAAGAGGAGGATGTCGGGTGCCCGCACAGCCTAGCCGGATTTTGGGTCGTGTCATAATCTCAGGCATATGAAAGTTCAGGGCAATGTTTAACTAAATCATTGAACTAAACAAGGATTAATAAAAACATGAATTTTAACTAATTAATTGTCAAGTAGCACAAAAACATGCTAGTGCACAAAAAAATTAGGCAAGTTTTAGGCGTAATATCACATAGGTTTAGAAACATCAATAAAGACAGGGATTACCCGTTTTAAGAGTTGGAATCGGGTCAAACTCGACCCGACTCTATGCATACTGACCTTTCTCTTCTACCACGATAGGAGATTTTATAGTTTAGCAAAGACATCGTCGAAATTTCACTTCCGGCAATAGAGACGAAAGTCGGCGGATGGGGGCCGGATTTTGACCTCTTCATTTTGGTAAATTAATAGGTGGGTTTTGTTGCGGAGAGTGAGAGGAACACGAGGGTGCAATTTGTTACTAGTTTCACCGACGGGAATGGCCGGAAAACAGCCATGACAGTAGTGGTTAGGTTTATGAGTGAGAGAGAGAGAGAGAGAGAGAGAGAGAGAGAGAGAGAGAGAGAGAGCGCGGAGGAGAGGGCGGCTGAGTGTGTGTGTGTGAGGGGGGGGGGGAATGAGAGGGCTTTTAGGGTTTGGGGGTCTGAAAATTAAAAAAGGAAAATAGGTTTTGAGCCGTTGGATCAAGCTTTGGACGGTCTGGATTTTGCCATGTGGGCATGAGATGGAGCTGACATGGAGTATATGTGGCATGTGACGTGTATAAGTGTAAGGGTGTGAAGTGTATAAGTAGACGTGTATATTTATGTATATAAATAGTATAAAATATGTATAAATGAGTGTAAAACATGTATAAAATTATAGAAAAATTGTAAAATTAATTAAAAATGCTAGAATGACCAAGAGAATGTATAAAATGTAATTTTGAGATTTTAAAATGATCTGAGCAATTTTATCGAAAAATAAAGGTAATTGCGAAATTTATAATTGGGCATGCATGATATTGTAAAAAACCAGTAATTTGTGAGGGTGTCTTTAAAAAGAGCCAAATTGGAGTGCTTTTGTGAGATAAGGAGTTTGTACGTAGATGACTGCAAGGTTATCAATGCAATTTTATCAGAAAAAATAGCTATTGAAACAGGAGGGACAAAATTGGGTGTCAACAATCCTTTGTATCAACAACTCCAATATCAAAATAACATTCGAATATATCAACATATAAGTTATACTAGCGCTTGTACCGTGCAATTAAAACAATTTAATCAAAATAGTGTTGATGCAAGAAAATAAGTTGCAAATATGCTATAGTTTAAAACCAACTACGGAAGATATTTCACTCACAGTCCTCTTGTTGAGCAATTCCAACTTGCTTCCAACTAACTCATCCTTGAAGTGTCAAAATCTAAAGATAACATAATATTCAGATATCAATCATCTCTGGATTCGTGAACACTAATTTATCCTAGCTATAAACTTGATAGGCTGCATTACCCACCCCCATAATTGACCAAAATTAATACTCTTATCAATAGGCTAGGTTCAACATGCCACTACTTTAATGGTTTGATGTACCCATTTCAATAAAATATAAGTAGCACTAGATGTTCTAATTAGTAAAGAAATTACTTCTCCTACAATGGATACTATCCAATATAAGGTTAACTAAATTGATAAATAAATTAATTATGCTTACATTGTACCAAAATAGAAAAGAGAATTCCTCTTTACTGTCTTGCCCCAATTTCTACTAGAAAGCTTAGATAGCTCACTGATTGCCGTGAGTTGCTTGGTTGCTTAGGTTTTTTTTTTTTATTTCCTTTGTCTTTCATTCTTTTCTTTCTTTTATTTTTAATGTGGGTTAACGTCCCACTTTGGGCTATAAGCCCACTATATTATTTTATAATAATAATAATAATAATAATAATAATAATAATAATAACAACAATTATTATTATAGGTTATTACATTCTTCCCCTTTAAGGAAATTCGGTCCCCGAATTTAAATACATACGTACCCGCGGTTTAGAATAGGTAAGGATACTTGGCTCGCATCTCCTCCTCATCTTCCCATGTTGCTTCATTCACAGTGTAATTCTTTCATGCAACCTTTACTGTTGCAATCTCTTTTGACCGCAGCTTCCTGACTTGCCTATCAACTATGGCCACAGGTTGCTCTTAATAAGCCAAGTTCTCATCTAACTGAATATTCGTTGCCTCAAGCACGTGAGAAGGGTCGGGTATGTACTTCCATAACATAAGATACATGGAATACTAAATGGACAGAAGACAACTCAGGAGGAAGTGCCAGGCGATATGCTACATTGCCAATTCTTTCAAGTTTCTCATATGGTCCAATGTACCTCGGGCTCAGCTTTCCCTTCTTTTCAAATGTCAGGACACCTTTCATCGAAACCCATAAGAGTACATGATCTCCTACCGAAAACTCTAACTCATGATGCCTATTACCCGTGTATGCTTTCTGCCTACTTTGAGCTGCCAGCAACCTCTGCCTGATCAATTGCACTTTGTCAAGTACTAACTGTACCAACTGTGGACCCAAAATCTTAACTTCACCAGACTCGAACCAACCAATAGGAGACCGACATCATCTTCCATATAAAGCCTCATATGGAGCCATCTGAATACTTGCTTGAAAGCTGTTGTTGTAAGCAAACTCAACCAATGGTAGTACTTATCCCAGCTACCACCAAAATCAAGGACATAAGACCTCAGCATGTCTTCCAAAGTCTGTATGGTCCACTCAGACTGCCCGTCAGTCTGGGGATAGAATGCAGGTGAACTGGGACCCTCTATCAGAAATAATAGACACAGGAACTCCATGAAGATTTACGATCTCATCTATATATAACTATGCATAACGTGCACCATTGTATGTAGTCTTTTTTTCGAGCAATTCCAACTTGCTTCCAACTGACTCATCCTTGAAGTGTCAAAAATATAAGAGATAACATAACATTAAGATATCAATTATCTCTGGATTTGTGAACGCTAATTTATCTTAGAATTAAAATTGATAGGTAATAATTGACCCAAATTAACACTCCTATCAATAGGCTAGGTTCAACAGGCCACTACTTTAATGGTTTAATATATCCATTTTAATAAAATATAATTAGCACTTTTTTTTCTAATTAGTAAAGAAATTACTTCTTCTTCTACAATGGATGCTACCCAATATAAGGTTAACTAAATTGGTAAATAAATTAATTATGCTTACCTTGTACCAAGATAGAAAAGAGGATTCCTCTTTACCGCCTTGCCCCAATTTCCACTAGAAAGCTTAGATAGCTTACGTCAATAGCTGATTGTTGTGAGTTACTTGATTGCTTAGGTTTTTTTTTAGTTTTCTTTTATTTCCTTTGTCTTTCATTCTTTTCTTTCTTTTATTTTAATGTGGGCCAATGTCCCACTTTAGGCTACAAGCCTACTATATTGTTTTAATAATAATAATAATAATAATAATAATAATAATAATAACAATAATAATAATTAGATCCATCTATGATCCAACTATTCATAACCCCGGCACAACTTAACTTGAAGTAATACGCTCACTTTTCATTAAAAAAATAGAGTAAACTACTTGCTTAAAGCTAGATCACATATAGTTAAGCTACCAGACATTATTCGTAAGTTGAAATCGTCAATTCAACACTTGCACCAATATGTTGGTGGGAACGCCCGCTTGCATCGTGCCATTTAAGACTTAAGCACTAGAGTGGATAAGCACATACATTCAAGCTTGAACACAACAATGCCATGTTGCATATAACGGGCTAAAGACGTCCCCTTGTGGGCACAGGCCTTGCCCTAATCAAAGTCATCTATCACAGACGCAATCTAAGCCACCACCCGCTGACGCACAATCAGTGGATGTACTTGCCTAAGCAGGCTCACCGTAAAACATTTTACACATTAGAATAAACAGGGCATCTGTTACTTAATAAAAGCCGCCTAAGTTCTTGGCACGCATGCCCATATAGGCACGACTTCATTAGATCATTATCTAAAACTCTTTACAGAAAAAATTAAAGTCGTCATAAGAAAAATAACAGATAATTAAAGTCAGAAGCCTCAATACGGGCAAAACATATCAATTACGCCTGAAACACGGGCAGTTGTCCAATTCATCATCACACAAAAAAGGGGGGGATGGGGGAAACACTAATTCTCCCTCGGGGACTTCCTTCCGAAGAAACACTCTGTAAAGGCGCTACTTCACCAACTGCAGGCTCCCAAGCTGGCATGTCATATTTTCCTTTACCACTGGCTTTTTTAGAGCCTTCCTCGAGGTCGGATCCTAACTGAGCATCTGATTGGGCCACAAGCCTGGTAACCGAAGCAATCTCGGCAGCTAGATCCAAGTTAGCGTTATCAAGAACCCGGTGAAAGGTAGCAAGTGCAGCCGCCAGATTTGCAGGGTCTACTTCGGCCATATGTTGGGCGTTCATGGCATTCATTCTTTCTTTCATCTGGTGGGAGTCGTTGCAAAGCTTGTCGCGGACTTTCCCTAGGGATGCCATTTTGCCTTGCAGCTTATCCATTTCGTCCTAGAGGAATATAGAAAGGATCTTGCCTTTAGAAGCGTCCTTCTCAGCGGCTTTGACCTTCTCCTCCATCTCCGACAACCTTTGCCGAAAGCCGACCTCAACTGCCTCCAGGCGAGTCACATTGGCATAATACACTTGCCCGGTGAGTCTGGCTTCCTAAAAGGATGTCTTTAAGGCCTCTACATCTTCTTTGGCTTGCAAACCTCAGTGCTCATTGCAGCATTAAGGTTGTTGGCTTACATCTGCTCCAAATGCTAAGCTTTTCGTGTGGCTAAGAATTCCTTCTTCAGTTGTTCTGCTTTGGTCATGAAAGGTTGCAAGCTGGCGACCTGTCCCCGCAGAGCATCATTCTCCTCTTTCAAGAGTTCATCTGATTATCCTCAATGAAAAAATTCATAAGACCATCAACCCTGAACCGACATCAAAAGGGATGTTAAAGGGGAGGTGAAGATTCAATTTGGAAATCGCAACCAAATAAGCAAATAAAGTGTACCTGGAGGGAACACCCTGTGGCGACCTTGAGCAAATGCTGGTGACTATAGCCAGCAAGGTACTTCTGCTCAGAAGGGCCTAAACTCGGCGGTATCGGTGATAGTACCTGGACTCTCAAACAAGTTAACCCATGCTGCAACGGGAATGAGAACCTTACGGGATCCACCATCGAGCTCTACAACGGCATCCGTATCAACGACCACCTCTTTACCAGGGCGATGCTGAGGAGAGTTAGTTAGCTCAAGGGCAAGAGTCGAGGTAGCAGGTTCTGGATATGTTCAGTGGATAACTATTCATAAGACGTATGAAATAACTACATTAGCTAAAGGAAGGAGAGGTTGAACCAACCTAATGATGGGGCCCCAAGATGAGCCGTCGGGAGCATGACTTCGTCCCCCGCACTGGCCTCTTCTTCAGCTTCAGGAGCTTCATTAGCAAGATGCCTACATTTTTGCATAGAGGGACCAGACTCAGGAGTGATAACAGTAGAGGAAGGAATAATAGCTTCAGGCTTGGGTACTTGGGGGGCTCCTCCCTCATTATTGGAGATAACCAAAGGCTCGTCAACAACCATGACATTATCAAACTTGGTAAGCCTTTTTCTCATCAAAGAACGAGAGTCCTTGGCTCTCTCAACAACCCTACTAATGGATGCATGCACATCATGGAGAGGAGCAATGTATAGAGAAGCAATTGAAATCTCTTTCAACTCAGGCAATGGACGAGGGGTGACTCCTAAAGCGGAATAAGACGTCAAAAACGGCTGAAGTATAAAATTATAAATTACTTGGAAGAAAAGGCTTACAGTGATCTTTTGCCCTCTAACCGTTCATGCTAGCCAGGGTCGAAAAGATCATCATTTTGGCAGGCCCATATGGCCAGTGCATCATGAGTAAGTAGAAGTTCAGTCACATAATTCACTGAAAATGATGAAAATCAACACAAAGGGTGGAGAGCAAAGGCGTACAAGGTTTAAAATACAGGAACTTACGCTTCTTATTGAAGACCTCCGGAAAGGGATATGATAAAACTATGTGTGGAGTTCGAACTGAAACGTACCGATGGAACCAGCCACGATCCCTATAATCTTTAATGTTGGATACGATCCCTTTCTTCTCCCGTCTCTTATAAACCAGCATGCCTGCCTTATGAAGGCGGGGAGAGTAAAAAGCATGGAGGTGCCAAAAAAAATCTACCCTAGCATGGTTAGCCAAGTGATCCAGTACGGCCACTAAGCGCCAGACAAAAAGGACCAACTTGGCCCAGACATATGCTGTAACAACGGCATAACTCTTCAAGTATCAAGTGCACATGTTTGTTAAGGTGCAAAGTAAAAAGATAAGTGTGTACCATCGAATATCCATGACGGTAGGTGGAAATCTTTTCTTCAGCAGTTGGAACCATGATATCCACAACAGATGTCGGCCATCTATATTTAGTTCTGATGCGAGTGATATCATATGCGAAGATGGCAGAAAGGTAGAACTCGATCAAGATATTGTCATTTTCATTCTCTTGCCTGGCTGTTTGAGTTTGCATTTTTCCATCACTCTCGAAACTCTGAATCTAAGAAAGGTATTCCTGGATTCTAAAGTTCCTAGGATGAAAGTTTGCTTCCTAAGCCATTAGAAAGGGAGTACATTTTTCTTTCTTGAGAAACTACGAGAGATTTCTTCTGAAAGGGAGTTTTAGGTTGAAGATGAGTAAAAGGCTCTATAATTACGGTGTACTTATACACGCCAAAAAGAGTCCTAGAAGGAAAATGGATCATTTTTGCAGACGTGGGATCATGATCAATTCTAGCTTACTTGATGAATCCTAATAATTACGAGATATGGCAGGGCAGTTGCAGCATTGAAAAGACGTAGATAAAAACCCCTCCAATCACAAGGTCGCATGTCATTGTACATGAGTACTAGCATTCAACGAAAAGTATGCAAAGAGACAGGGGACGAGTATCGAGTGCAGGCACATATATACGTCTTCTATCACGCCTCTTTCACTTTATGACTGCTTACGTCAGCACTCAGCAAGTGGAAAAACTGACTGTGTGGACAAAAATACGCCACCTATGATTATGGGGATACGAGTCCAACTGGCAAGACTAGGCTTAACTTACAAGTCACTGGGCGCAGAGGATACACGCCTACTCCTCAAGCCACGGCCACTCAGCCATTACCAGCCCTAGGATGCAAGGTAACATCCCGCCGTCTTAGGGTTAACAGTCTCCAAGTTAGGATTTTGTATATACTACTGCCTTGAGTAAACAGTCTTTGTATTTTACCATAGTTAGGATTGGGTAAATCATAGCTATAAATATTCCTCCTTGTATTGTATTGTACAATCAAGCGGTTCACACAGAATCCGGCTATTCTCAAGGAATAAGATTATTAACTTTCTTGCTTATTACTTTTCTTTTAGTTTTTACTTATTTTCCTGCATATTTACCGTATTGCTTGTGACCCTTTCATAAATTTAAATGTTTAACCTACACGATCAATTCTGCGCATAAACATGAATGGAAAATAGTTTCCTCACACCTTTTAATAGAAAAAGCATGACACCTTTTCACCACAAACCACCTCTTGGCTATAAATATGAAGTCTTATCTTAGAGTTTCAAACACACTTTTTGATAGGAAAATTTTGAAAATACTTTCCTCTCTTATGCGTTATTGTTCTAACAAAAGAAAGTGTCGTGTCGTGTCGTGTCGCGTCGTGTGATTTGCTGCCATCGAGTAATTCGCTACTACACCGGTGTTTGAGGTACCGCTACATTGGTGACGATAAATTCGTTCTATCCTAGGAGAAAATAATCTGCAACCTCGGGTACTGGGGGATTAAGTTCCTTAACGAGACACTGTGAAATCAGTGTGCTCGGATTTTGTCCGTTGTTCTCTTCTTTTTTTTATTTCTGCATTTTCTATTTCAGCTTATATTTTCTAATATATAATTTCTAACATATGGAACTACTAGAAAGTAACAATTTGTTTAAAAGGTTAATCAAGTTCTGTTCCGCAAACACCACTATTATCAAAAAGAGAAATTGAGAGAGTTAAAGAAGAGTAAAATTTTCACCCACGGGCCACTTTTGTCACTGGTATTTAGTTTGAAGCTACTTTTTTTAATGGTCTTATATGAAAGGCCACTTTTTGGAACTTCAATCTTTGTTGTCTGAAATTTAAACCTTATGGGTTGAACTTCATGCCTAAATTATGAAGTTCCAACTTCAATCTGTAAGGGCTGAACTTTTAGGTATAGATGCGTAAACTTCAACCCTTGTGGGCTGAAGTTAACTTCAATCCTTGTGGGCTGAACTTGTGTGAAGTTCAACCCAAAAGAATTGAAGTTCCAAAAAGTGACCTCTCATGTAAATCCAATAAAAAAAGTGGCCTCAAACCAAAGACCACTGTCAAAAGTGGCTTTTGGTGCACTTCGCCCTTAAGAAGAAGCTGGAAAAAAAAAAAGTTAAGAAAATTTCTACATGGCCCTTTAGCACGGCGTTGTTTAAGTTTTGACACTTTTCTAAATTCATGCAAGAATAACCCATTTTTGTAAATTCGAAGATGCATCAAAACTTCACATAAATTTTGACAAACGCGTCAAAAGTTCATTTTTCATAATCTCTAATGGATCCATCAAAATTTGCTTGTAAATTCTTAATCGTGACAATAAATAAATTTTTGACAGATCTATTGAAACTTGATGATATGCTCTTAGTTGCTTTAAATTAAGATACATGTTTTCTTTTTGTTATCCGGCCGTCGCTAATTCTCCTATGGTATTAGCAAATGAAAACATATCAGTTATAGCAATTTCTTTTTTAGAAATAAAAATTAGTATTATTAGTTAAGGAATATGTAAGATAAAGGAATAATTAATAAGGAAATATAAACTGCTAAGAACATGATAAATAGAAGAGAGAGGTTACGGAGAAAACCCTCGGATCAGGGGTTAGCAAAATTGGACCAAGCTGGTCCACCTTAACCACTGAGATATTGACGCAGGAATAATCAATTTAAGACTTGACGGTAATAGCAATTGGATGTCCAACTCGGATCTATATGACCTCATCGATCAATAGATCCACCCCTATGAAGAAATCTAATTTCCATATCAAAAGTTCTTGGAATTTTAACCTTTATTTATACTTCGACCAAAAGCAAATCTTTTCTTTGAATATTTAGTCATTCTATTCGCTCATAGAAAACGTGTTACCTTTGTAATGATGATGTTTCGTTCAGTTTGCACGCACTTTGACTAATTAATATTTTGCCGAAACACATGTACCTGTTAAATCTTCAGTCTGCACTTCAATAAGCAAATGTAAAGAGAATACCTAAAGTTTTTTATTGTGTACTCCCAACTGCACGAGTACATCCCATCACTTTCATCAATACTGAGATGCACGAGATGGCAAGATACATCACCTGTTGTTTTAAACAAGTATTAGAATTGTTTGTACCATATGATGCAAAGCTTGACAGTGGTCGCATACCCTACAAAAGAAATGTCACATGGGGAGGGCCCTTTTTTATGATTTGGTTCTTAGATGCTCGTTTGACCCAGAGCCAGAAAGAAACAAACATACAGAGCATAAGGTAAGCAGGAAATAAAAAAAGAAATTACTTGTTTATACACTTTGAACACCAACGAATACCCTTAACATGAGAATTTACCATTCATCTCTCTTTCTTCTTAATCATGCAGTATCCAAGGTCCAATAGTCCCTCTAATTCAATTTCGCAATGAATATAAGTCCACTAAAGGGGAGCCCACTAACGTGCCTTATCCGAACTATGCGAAATAGGTTTACTAACAAAGTGAAGCACTCAGAGAAAGTCTCTTTCATATTTATAGGATCTTTAGATTGGCTTAAAAGTTGGTCAGCTAACCTTTAAGCAACTTGTATGGGAGCATTTGAAAGTTAGAAGTAGTGTTCCGACATACATGTCACTTGAAAGAGTTGAAGTTTTACAAGTGAAAAATATTTCATTGAAAAACTATTTTCAAAAATTTCTCAAACATTGATCACATTCTATAATCAAATAGTATTTTCAACAGATAAGCTCTAGCTGCAGTAAGTTATGCCAACTGCCAAGTAATAATGTGCTCTACATGTTTTGTCACACTTGTCTACATGACAAATAATAACTCCAACTCCTACTGATACAATGTCATATGCGGGACTTACAAACTCAGCCAAATACAAACACACAGGATCTATGAGTTCATCACTAAGATAATACATGCAAGAGAAGTTGCTAAAATAAACAGGGGAATGAGGATAATTTCTTTTGCTTCCTTCATTCAAATTTACTTCAACAATTTTCTCATCTAGCACGGACGCCGCTCTCATGATCAGCTCAATGAACATCTTAGCTTCATAGAGTAATCGCTCGATTAGAGAACTGTACAATAGAGACTATAGGAAACCCCTATCAAGTTCTCAGGTAAAGTGGGAAAATTTACAAATGGCATCAAAGTAGTTAGGCACAATATGGCTTATAGTGCACGACTGATGTAATGAACAGCGAAACAGCGCGCATGCTGACTGCGACATCTGCAGATATGGAGACATTAAGATCCTCCATATTCTTTTTTTTTCTTCCTTTTTCTTTTTTTTGTTGGTCTTTTTCAATAATGAAGCTCCTTCAAGCATGTGCCTTTCCGGCCCCAAGAGTGAGCTCTAGATCATCCACAGCAACTTCATGTATTCTCTCACCTTCCCATGCCTTCACTTTGCAGCTTTCAAAGTCAAATTCAGAGGCATGTCCCCTTTGAGCTGCTTCACCCCAGCCAAACGCTCCACGGCCACTTAATGCATCTAAAAGAATATTCTGCTGAGGAATGACAGGTTTTACAAGGTTAAAAGTAGGCGAAGTTGGAGCTGCTGAAGGTGCCAACGTCTGGAAGCTGACCCAGCGTGCAGACTCAACTGAGGCAGCATCAGACTCATCGCATTCTGGAATTGTAGCAGGTTTAGAGTATTGGCGGCGGGTAGGACTTGATGGTGCAGAAGCAGCGAAAATCGGGTGGTGGAAAGAATGTAATGGACCCCTGGAGAAGGATTCCCAGACAGGTTTGGGCTGTGACCCTCGGGTAGGAGAAGAAAGGGGTGGCGTAACAGGGGCACTGTTAGATATACGAAGAGGTGGCAGAGAAGACGGAATGGAAGCTAAGTTATGGAGAAAGGGGAGGATGTATGACGACGGATTTCCGTCACAGCGGGAGGGGCTAGGGAATGAGGATGATGTTGGGCTGGCATGGTAAGAAGGTACAGGACTGGGGAAAGAGGATGACATTGGGCTAGGCTGAATCGATGAGCATGCACTGATATCCATAGAGGAAACAGCATATTCAATTGGTGGACGCCTGTGTCCCTGAAATTAAAAAAACTATCAGAATAAAGAACTAGCATCAACGGATTAAATGGTTTAACAACATTCCCAAACATATCCTTGCTCATTTATCTTAGGTATGTAATACTCCAGCACTGATTCCACAACAAAATACTAATCTACACAAATACAAGTAGCAAATTTGATGAACAAATTGACCGAAGCTAGTTCTTAACCTGAAACGGCTGGGGAGAGGAAACATTTCCCTTTTCTTTAGAGGGGTACTGGATAACCTATCTATACAACATCACATAAAACTATGCTCAATCTCAAAACTAGTTGTGGTTGGTCATATGGATACTCTTTCTTCATTTTGCTCTATATCCATATGGATTGCATGACCTATCTATATGACCTTAAAACATTGACACTTCGACTCTGATCAGAAACTGCAGCAATTCCCCAAAATAAGAAATCAAACACGGAAAGGCAAAAATAATTCAGCCTACTCGTCTTCTCAAACCCTCTCAACTTCATAACCATTTTATACACTACTAACTACTTGACAGCAAGAAAGTTTTAGTTCTCCAAACATCAAAATGAAATACCTACACCTCATTCTCAAACTACTTGGGGTTTTATATTCATCCAGTTGCTGAGTGAAAATTGGAAACAGGAACATATACTCCTATAAAAAGTTCCCTATTTTTGGTTTAACATCACCACTGGCCAACCCGAATTCGTGCCAAGTAAAGCCCCTTTAGGGAAAGATTGCTGGGAGGACTTTCTCCGTTCCCAAGCACGAAGGCGGATGTAAAGTACAAGCTATGGGTTCTGTCGACCTAGTAGTTTTGGAAGCCAAACTGGTCATCCACTAAATATGTACAACAACAACTACGCTCAATCGCGAACAAGCTGGGTCACCTATATGAATTCTCAATGACCTTGTTTCTTTAATTAAGCTCAATTTTTGTCATCATGCAACAAGTCCACTAAATATGTATGGCCAGTGAGTTCAGTAGCATACCAAACCTATAAAGTTCAAATATTGGATCCGCCTTTGCATCCCACCATACAACAAATTTCACCAAAAGACACACAAAGATCGAATTTTTAAATCCAACATAACAAAAATTACACAAGATCTCATCCAATTACTAGTCTCAAGATCCACCATTTTCTTTCAACTACATACAACAACATACTCAGTATGATCCCACAAGTGGGGTCTAAGGAGCGTAACGTGTCCGCAGACCTTACGACAACATAGATCTATGAATATAAATCAAGAAACCAAGAAAGCAAAATTGCACAAAAGAAACAATAAAGTATTAACCTTGCGATAAGTGGTGCCATCATCTTCAACAATCCAACCAGCTTCAATACAAAGAGCTTTCAAGACTTCATTATTATCACAGTGTTTTGGAAGTTTGAAGTTACCTTGTGCTCTTAGCCCTGTAAATATTTTGGCAGCAATAGCTCTTCTTCTTCTCTCTCTCCTCTTATTGTTTTCTCTCTCTTTCCATGTTGGTAATCTCCCCGTTGCTGATCCACCTCCACCGCCGGCAGCTGTCATTTTGTCACCGGCGATGAGAAATAAAGCGGAAAGCTTTTCTTTATTGGAATTGCACAAGTGTTTTGCAGTGTCCTAGATTCCCTCTTTCTTTCTCCTCTTTTTTCATGTATTTTACTGCTATAAAATGGTAGTCCAGTTTTTTTTTTCTTTTTTTTTTTCCACGGTATTCTTATGGAAGCCCCACTAATTTGGGTTCACGCCGCGTATAACCTCATTCGGAGGGAAGCGCTCCCTACCAACAATTTTTCCATACTCGAGATCTCTAGTTAAGAGAGGAGCAGTCACATCCACTGCACCACATCACTTGATGGTGTAGTCCAGTTTACTACTCCCTATGTCATACAATTGTTTAGATGGTTGTTACATTTTGTATGTTATGGTATGGGTGTCAAACGTGTATATATGGGTGCGGGTTCGGATTGTAAAATTGTAAATCCTACGGGTCAGGGGTACGGGTTCAACTTAGAGGTTCTTTAACGGGTCCAAGTTTCTGATAGGAAAAAATTATCGGTACGGGTCCGAGTCTTAGCGGGTACGAATTCGAGTTCAAGTCTTAACAAATAGAGTTCGAGTCTTGGTTTTAATTTTATTCTTTTAATAATATTAGTTTAAATACTTAAAACAAATAAAAAAAATGAATGATAGAATAAGCTCACAGACTTTTATTAAGATACTTGAATTATTAAAGTTTTGAACATTAAACTTCCAAATTTAAAAAGTGCAACATCAAAATTAGATAATGCAAATTCATATTACAAACTTAAATATGCCTAATTTTTTATGTAATTTCTTCCATAGCATTTTCCTCATGCTACACTGTAGGTGGCATTGATCCTGCTTGATTGTATTCACTTAACATAATTTCTTCAAAATTATCATCTTGTTTTCGTGAATCTTCAATTTCTTGGTTTCTTCATTTCGATCTAATCCAGTCTCGCAAACAAACTAGTGGTGGGTATCACCAAGTCCTTCCAACTTAAAATACCAGTATGAATAGGGGTATTTTAGGGGATTTACTGATTCGGATACGGATTTTTGCAGGTCCGGATAGGGTCAGATTTTAATGGGTCCGGATCCGAATTTTAACGGATAGACCCTTACCCGTTTGACAACCATATGTTATGGTATTGTTATGGTTACTTTTAATATGATGTTTATTTATTATTATGATTATGGGGAGGGGTGTAATGAGCAATTTTTCTACAATTCATACAAAAATTTCACCAAATATTCCTTTTTATGGCTGCTATTTAAGTTTTATTTTCAATTGAAAATTTGTCGCATACGAAGTTGTAAACAATCAATCACAAGTTTTACCCAACTCGTAACACTAGGACCGCTACTTTAAATTATCAACAAATGCTAGCGGTTAGACAATTATAAATTATTGAACTTTCGTTAATGGGTTTTTACATATATATACAAACATACCTCCTATATTAATATTTTTTAAATTACAATACATAGCATTATTTTCCGAACATATTTTTAAAATAATCAAAATATTTCATTTTTGATAATTATATTTACACTCCACTCTCCTAAAAATCCTAAAATACTTTCTTCACTTCCCCAAATAAACCAGCCACCACCCCCATTTCCTTCTCTCAGATCCAAATATACAACTCCACCAGTGAAACAAAGGGAACTACCGGAGCCGCCCATTCAATCCACCACCACCACCTGTCCACCATCGATCCAAACAAAAACAAAGAAGGGAAAAACATCATCTGAAACTCGGGTCGGGCGGGTCCAATAATGGAGTTTATCAGGAGAAGAAACGGGCAGACGATGAGCTCGATTGATGAGCTGTGTAGACTCAGTGATGACGCTACTCTTTCCAGTTTAATCTATTCCTATTTTGATGCATGCATAAGCGTCTTAATACTGAAATTTTATAGAAAATCGTGACTACATTTCATCCTAGTGGTACCGAAGTTCTGATATGCTTCTCCATTGTTTACTTTGGTTTTAGAAACTTGAATTTTTGTTTCTTCAGTGACAATAGCTTGACTGTTGGGACAGAGTGACAAAAATATTTGTCCTTCTACGTATTCTTTTCCTATTGGCACTAAAGTCTTCTAAAGAGGATAATATTTGAGTTCATCTGGAATCGTAGTGGCAGGGACATTGCTTTCTTTCTGAGATTAAACGACAGCTTTCAATTGTATCACTAGAAATGGGAAGAAAAGGCAACTTCTGCAAATGTTATATGTGATGTTTAGTTGAAGTGTTGCCTTTCCACTATGAGAAGAGCTAATTAAGTGCGTATTTGACCAAATTATTTGGATGAAACCAGTGTTTGGATAAGACCGTATCACATGTTTGGTACGATATGGCTTTCATAATCTAGTGGTATTACTTTTGATTCATTTCTACTGATTATTGCATCACAAAACACATTTGGTTTAGCTCGCGTATTAAGAGTCGTGATTCTTTCTCTTTACTCTTTTTGTTCTTCTCTGCTATATCCCTTTTTAGGTATTGGTTTACTTTTGAAAGTATTGGATTTTGACTTCGAGAAATTTTGGCAGAGACTGTTGTCATTTAAGCTAGCGTTTGTTTATAGTTTTTGGGGTGTTTTTGGGGGTGTTTTTTGGAGATTTTTTGGGATTTCTCAAAAAATCCCAAAAACTGGTTGAACCCAGTTTTTGGGATTTTTTGGGAAATCCCCTCACAAACTTCAAATTTTGTTCCAAATAAAATGCATGTCCAAACAAAATTTCAATTTCCCAAGTTCCAAATCTCAAATCCCAAATCATGTCCAAACGGGAGCTAAGTTTATTATTGAAAAAAATAAGATAGTGGAAACCTTTTTATTTTGCCTTTTTTTCTTTATTGAGAGGGAAAGTGGAAAACAGAGAATTTGGTTTAGTAATAATGTTCCAGCAAACACATATGGAGATTTTGATACGCGCGACTCATGTGGGTTTGAAACAGTTTGAAACGGTCTGAAACAACGCTGAAACGGTGCAGAAACAGTTAGATACAGTGCTGAACACAAGCTAAAATGGTACAGATACAGTTCGATACAGTGTTGAACACAATCTGAAACGGTACAGAAATAGTTAACGATTCGATACAGAGCAAAAAAAGGTGGAATAGTTTAGAAACAGTGATAAACAACGAACAAATGAGATGAAACAAATGCTAAAACGATCTAGAAACAGCTAGATACAATCTAGAAACAACTAGATATAGTCTAGAAATAATTAGATACGGTGCAAAACTACTTGAAACGATGCTGAAAAAATCTAAAACAGTGTGAAATATCGAAGATACAGTTTGATACAAAGCAAAAATAGTGCAAATACAACGCCGAAACAGTCTGAAACTGCTAGTGAAAAAGTTCAAAATAAAATGTATAAAATAATATGAAATAATGCAAAAAAAGGTGAAATAGTTTAGAAACAGTGAGAAACAACGCACAAACGGTTAGATACGAGGTGGTTGGTAGTTGAGATACAATGAGATACGATGTGCTTGGTAGTTGAGATACGATGTGGTTAGTAGGCGAGATACGGTTAGATATAAGGTGGCTGGTAGTTGAGATACGATGTGGTTGGTAGGCGAGATACGGGTATATACGAGGTGGTTGGTAGTTGAGATACGATGTGGTTTGTAGGCGAGATACGGTTAGATACGAGGTGGTTGGTAGTTGAGATACAATGAGATACGATGTGGTTGGTAGGCGAGATACGGTTAGATACGAGGTGGTTGGTAGTTGAGATAAAGTGAGATACAATGATATACGATGTGGTTGGTAGGCGAGATACTGTTAGATACAAGGTGGTTGGTAGTTGAGATTCAGTGAGATACAACGAGATACGATGTGGTTGGTAATTGAGATACAATGAGACACGATATGATTGGTAGGGGAGATACGGTTAGATATGAGGTGGTAGGCGAGATACGGTTAGATATGAGGTGGTTAGTAGTTGAGATACAATGAGACACGAGATAGTTGGTAGTTGAGAAACATCGAAATACAGTGAGATACAACGAAATACAGTGAGGATGGGATGAGGAAAAATGAAATTTGGGGAAATGAGATGAGTAAAAGTGAAATTGGTAGGAATGGTGGGAGGAAAAGTGAAATTGGGGGAAATGAGAGGAGTAAAAGTGAAATTGGGAGAAATAGAAGGAGTAAAAGTGAAATAGGGAAAAATAGGAGGAGCAAACGTGATAGTGGGGGAAATATGAGGAAGAAGGTAAGGATTTGGTATGTTAAGTGAAAATATTGCTATGTTTTTGTTATATTTGTAATTAACTTGTATTTTTCTTTATATAGGATTATTTTATTAAAATATTGCTATGTTTGGTAATTAAGTTCTAAAAATTGTACTTTTATGTAAAAATTCCTTCATAAATCAACCACAACTTTTACTTGCGGTGTCCTGCCTAACCGATAAAACTTGTAATTTGAGGTATATACTCACAAAATTTCCTCAAACGGGGACAAAATATAAATAATACCCAAAATCATTATTCCTATCGGTACAAATTTCCCAGTTTAAACCTGGCCTAAAACCCTAATGTCCACTTTCTTGTAGAGTCTCACAAAACCTTAGCAGCAGCTCTGCTCTCCAAGTACTCCCTCTTTCAAATCTTTAGTGCTTATATTTTAATTCCATTTGATTAATGTTTAATGATTTAATTTTCAGGGGCAATTATAAAAAGAGGATACAATGAGATTGGAGAAATGTTGGTTTTGTTCCTCTACTGTATATCCTGGCCATGGTATTCAATTTGTTAGAAATGATGCTAAGGTTGGTATTTTTTTTGGTTTACAGAATCTTTTTTTTTTGTGTGTGTGTGTGTGTGTGTGTGTGTTGTGTGTCATGGTTAATTTATCAAGAACTAATGGTTAGGCGCACATTATGGGTTTGAAACCTGTTGCAGACAAAAGCTTATTTAAGTAGTGAAGGGTTGAAGGCCGGACCCATTATTGTGTTGTGTGATTGTGTATCATGGTTAATGTATCAAGAACTAATTGTTAGGCGCGTGTTATGGGTTCGAACCATGTTGCAGACAAAAGCTTATTTAAGTGGTGATGGGTAGGACGGGCCCATTATTGTGTTGTGTGATTGTGTGTTGTGGTTAATGTATAACGATTGTGATTTGTGGTGTGTGGGTTAGGCATACGTTACAGGTTCGAACGTTGCGGCAGGCAAAAGTTTTTAACTGTGCGCCACTAGCCTTTGAGGATTTCTCGGTTATTAGATAGAAAAAAAGGCACCCTAACTTATTTAGGCTGAAGCTTAGTTGCTGTTGTTGTTGTATTTGTTAAATAGCAATTGTAGTGTCATTGTCCAGGTATGTTCCAGTTGACCTGAATCGATGTTTTCTTTCAGAGTGGTGGTCAATAGCTCTTGAGTTTTGATCAAAAAGATTTTTCTTGTTTTAGGATTTTGGGCAAGAGATATTAGTAGTTTGTAATGTGAACCCCTGGTTAAGCAAAGACTAGGATTGCGTCGATGTGTTCTTTTGGAGTGCTGATTAGGTGTGTAGCTATTGAGTTTAGATTATTGCATAGACACAGTTGCTTTTTTAGGATTTCGAGTAGGAGATATTGTTATTTTGTAATCCGAAATCCTGATTAAGCAGAACATTAGTATTGGGTTGATCGAAGGTGAAAGTTTCACCTTTTTGAGACTACATAATTGAGTACTTGGCTAGCGTTTGGACATAGATTCCCAAATATTTTTTGGAAAATATTTTTTGGGTGAAGTTTGATATGAAAATGAAAAATTGTTTGGACATACTTTTTGGGAACAAATTTTTTGGCTCAAAAGAGCCTTTGAGCTCTTATGGAAATGAAATTTGATGGGTAAATGTTAGTTTTTGGCCCAAAAACAGCTCAATACCAGTTTCTGAGTTTTTGGGAGTTTTTGGGACAAGTTTTGCTCAAAATGCATAAACAAACTTTTTGGCCCAAAAACTCCCAAAAAATGTCTCCAAAAACTATGTCCAAACGGGAGCTTGGTATTTGTAGTAGTGTGAAGTTTTCCCACATTCGGAAGGCTACAACTGAGCTAAGTTTTCCCCTTCCCAAAATTTTACACAGAGTTTACATTAAAGCTAAACGACAAGGTCCATGAAACTTTATGCTAAAAGCGAGAAGTCACAATTTACGGGAAATTAAAAGATACCAGGCGTATTACAATATAACAGTAATTTACAGTATAATAATCAAACAGTAATTAGAATATAACTAATCTCAACATTCAGTATATAATGTTGTTGATACTAAATACAACTCCTCCATGCTGAGATAAACATACCAACTTCTCTTTTGGATTGGTTTGCTAGATTTTGTTTGAATTCTCTTACACTCATTGCTTGAGGCGATAACCCCTAATTTGACATCTCTTCATTGCTTTAAGTGACAAAGCGATAGTTTTATTAACACTAGTTTGTCCTTCCCAGAGTTTACATGGATAAACTACTCAGCTAGTACAAGAAGCCTCCTGGTTGTCAGGATTGGTGTAAAGAATTGAGAATTATCTCTACATGTGCTTGCTAACATCTTTATAAAAGAATGTGTGCTTGGTGACATTTGATAATACTGGAAAAGCTGGCGTCTAAAGGCTGGAGACTGCCGGAGTGCATTTCTGTGTACTATAATCTTTCTGTTAACCTTTATCATGGCTATTCCATCACCACACTATGCATCTTCAAAACAAAGCCATATGAGATAAACTGTTTCTTTGAGGTCTATTTTTCTGTGTCCTTGATTTTGTTGGTTTTTCTTGTTTCTCTATTGCTATGCTAATAGTTACTGGCTATTTTCGTGAAGATATTTGATAGTGGTGGTGGCCTCTTGGGTTAGTGCCACGCAATGGGTTGACTGTTTGATCAAGCAAATCAATAGTTTTGTCTGTTCAATCCCCTTTTGCAGATCTTTCGGTTCTGTAGATCGAAGTGTCACAAGAACTTTAAGATGAAGAGGAATCCACGAAAAGTTAAATGGACTAAAGCATATAGACGGTTGCATGGAAAGGACATGACTCAGGTGAATAGCTCCTCTCCTTTTCATTATTCTCTTTCCTGTTACATTTTTGTATTGCCTGATTTGTTTATTCTTGTTATTTATAAATTCTGTTTCTGCTATTTGAAGGACTCAACATTTGAATTTGAGAGGAAACGCAATAGGCTAGAAAGATATGACAGGAATCTCACCGAGAACACTCTGAAGGCCATCCGGAAAATTGATAAAATCAGAGTTGGCAGGGAGGAGAGACACATTGCAAAGAGGTACCTTATATACTGCTCCCCTAACGTGCATCACATAATTTTATTTTGTCTTTATTTTTCTACTTACATTAGTTGGAAAATTGGTCAGGATGAAAGGAAAGAAAGCCCAGGAGCACAGATCAGCAAAAGAGGAGATCGGGAGGGGCATTTCCATGGTCAAAGCTCCCGGTGCATTCAGCAAAGAGCCATCTCTCAACTTGCCTACCAAGGTCAAGGTTCCACAGCAGAAGTCAGAGGAGAATCGCATGGAGGAGTAAACATACTCAGACTGAAACACAAAACCATACTTATCCTCATGTGGTCAATTTTGTCGGAGGCATGTGTAGTGTGAATAGCCTTTTTGATGACTTGTTAGTAGTCATAACTTTGTTAAGATACTCGAACATTGGTGTTCACCACCAGTCATGAGTCTTTTAGTTTTCCTGATGAAATTATTGCTGAACTTCATATCTTGTGTTTTCAACTTCCATTACGAAGTATTTGGTTGTTCTTTCTTTGTGGGAATATTGATGCATTTTCTCAGTGAACTTGGCTTAGATTCTAGGAGAAGTAGATTCATTGGAATAAATAGCTTGGGGCTTAAGAAACCACCTGCCCATTGCGGAAACCATGCATTAATTTTTTGTCAACAGCACAAGTCCCATGATTTGTGGGTTAAGCGCACGTCATGAGTTCCAAGCTACAGCAGGCAAAATTTTGGTATCAAGTTGACGGGTGGATTGGTAGGTTCATCATTCAGCGAATTTCAAACTGTGCGGACTGACCCTTGTAGTTTTCCATATATAAACTATTTTTACTAAGATTTCCTGGTAGTGAAATAATTTGCAACCAAATACTAAATTAAAATTAAGTTGCGTTTTTGGAGTGGAAAAGTTTGTTCTGTTTTGTGAGTTTGAAAGCTATCTTGTTTGCTTTTAGCAACACATCGTGCAACGGGTCATCAACTTGGATGTACTTCTTAGGTCCTAATTTGATTGGTCAAAATAACCAATGATCTTAGAGTAATAGTTGTGCTGTCATTAAAATACTTATACACCAAAACTAATAAGAAATCTGAAACATAAGAGCCACTACCTTCTAGAGCAAAAGGATTCAAGTCCGTTTGGTTGGAACACAACTGAAAAAATGATCTGTATATTGTTTCAAGTATTTAAACTGTGTTTGCTTTGCCAAAAAAGTAAACTACCTTTTCCTTCAAAAGTTCAAAAAGAACTTGCACAAAATTGGAAGAACAATTTTTTTCAACTGTATATACTGTCAATATATATAACTTTAAACTCCGATTAAAATATAACAACACAAAAGACAATTTGAATGTTGCATTAGTCTACGTTCAATTCAATTGTATACTACACCTGCAACAGTACTAATAGGTACAATATTTTATGTTAATAAAGTATGCCATAAGCTATGATCCAAATATATTTTAAACTGTTTGATTTGAATATTGAATATCCTATGCTTATTGAGATCAGAAGTCGCATCCCATTTGCTTTTTTGTTCCCTTTGAGGAAATCGCAGCAGAAATTTTTCTACTCCCACGTTAAATGGTTCTCTCCTAGACCATGCACGTGCATTTACTCGGTTTTATCAAATACTATGTTAATAAAAATTTCTACTGCAGAAATGAAATGTTTATAATATTTCCCCGAGACGGATTTAGATATATTTTTTTATTACAATGGTGTCTAGATCAGTTTAGATACACCTCGATTATTTCACCGAGTCAGACATGCTACTTTCCACCAATATAGGTAGTAGGTAACTTCGTCCACCAAAACTAAGTAAATGAGAATTTTTTTTTCCGCCTACACTATGATTTGAATCTGAAAACTCATGGTTCTTCTATCATTTCATTGACTAGTAGGTCAAATATATACTAACATGACTTAAAAGGGGGAAAAGAGCGTTGACCTCTTTATATGTGGGCTTAAGTACTAGAGCTTCAAGACTTTGTCCAGGACATTTTCAAGAACCTTGACACCATGAGGTTAGTTCCAACCTCCAGTTCTTGTTTCTTGCCAGTGTGCTTGAGTTTTATGTTGCTTCCTTTTATTTTTTTTCTGGATTGATAATGGACTTTTCCTCTGCTGTTCGATTAGTTGTTATTATCATTTCACTCTCTTTAATTGCTTTATTGCAAATCAGATATATATGATATGTTCCACCATTTAGTATTTGTTCCGTTAAGATTGCTGCTTTCCCTTGTGCGTTTAATGTATTAGATATTATTCTGAATAAAGTCTACTAGCTCTCTCTATGTCATTGGATTGGTATACAATGGTGGTGGAGGTAGAGCTCCTGCTTATACTGTAAATGCAGTTGATTTTGTAAAATATAATTTCTACTCAGTTTAAGCTACTTCCACAAAATTAGTGGGTGCAGTAGTATTCTCTGTTGAACTTACTTAAAATTCTGAATCCGCCTCTCTGTTTGACGGACATTTTAGTCATCATTAAGCGTGAAGTGGATGAGAACTTAATCAGTACTAAAGTTGTAAGCTTTAGTATCCTTTTCTTAAGTTTTCTATCAGGGGTTATCATATTCATAGAATATGAACAAATTTTAATTTGATCTTTCAGTTTGTGTGACGCTTACTAGATTTGGTAAGGGATATATATACTCTTTCCAACACGCTGTAGTAGCAAGGGTAGGAGGTCTCATTTCGAACACTAAGTTCATATGGATACTGGATCATGTTTATGCTAGCTGAAACTGTCAATTTAGAACTCTTAATCATATCCTCATTGGCGTTTCTCTTTGTCATGCTACTTCTTATACGCCATCCTCTGTTGTTTTTCTCAGATCAATCGTCTTAGGCTGTTTTTCTTGAATTTTCCCTCCAAGCCAACTAGTTTGAGTATCACCTGTGGTAACATCGTCCCCTATTGCATCGGTCATGGTATGCTATGTTTGACTGTCTGTAACTCTTCTAGAAATTTTGAATAAGATGCTGAAGAACCAATCTGTAAGTGTAAATGTCTCGAGAATATGGTTCAAGCTTGTGCCTTGACATTTGAGAATGGCCTTTAAGTCATTTTCTGTTCTAATGGTGAAATAGCATATAGTGAAATTAGTGCTTACCTGATCAACTATCAGGACATAATGCCAAAAGTCATGCAAGTCTTTACTCAAGTAATCAACTTCGTCACCATGCATATGGTTTTTGGTCGCCCAAGAGACTTTATTCTCACTGAAGATGAAATGTATTTTTTTTAATTACACTATCTATGTGATCAAGTAGTTGATCATAACATGACAAGATATTTCTGACAACAATGTTATCCCTCTTTGTTTTAAGTCCTATTTTCTTCTGATTCGAATTTGAAATACTGATCCATTGTAGGACAAGGAGAGTTTTCGGGATTTCACTTTCTCTAATCATCATCAACTTGGCTGCTATAATGGAGCGTGCTGATGAAAATCTCCTTCCATCTGTTTACAAAGAAGTTAGTGAAACATTTAAGGCCGGGCCATCTGATCTTGGATATCTAACATTCATAAGGAACATCGCGAAGGGAATTACATCACCAGTGGCGGGTATTTTAGTCATAAACCATGACCGTCCCACTGTTCTTGCAATCGGTATTATGTTCTGGTCCCTATCAACTGCAGCAGTGGGTGCGAGTAAGTACTTTCTGCAGGTTGGAATCTGGAGGGCTGTAAATGGCTTCGGACTGGGAATCGTGATACCTACACTTCAGTCATTTATAGCTGATAGCTATATGGATGAGGTCAGAGGGACTGGGTTTGGGTTTCTTCATCTTATTGGAACTGTGGGTGGAATAGGAGGTGGAGCTATTGCTACAGTTATGGCTGGCTATGAATTCTGGGGCGTTCCAGGATGGCGCTTTGCCTTTGTCACGGTGGCAACTTTCAGTATTTTGACTGCATTTCTTGTCTTCACTTTTGTTGTTGATCCAAGAAGAAAAACCAACAAAGAGCACGATCTAGCAAAAAATATCACTGACAGGTAAGGGTTGCTTGTTGGAGTGACATGGACAGTGAGGATTCATATAACCGACAGAAATTCATTTGGGACCGAGGCATTGTTATTGTTGTTGTTGTTGTTGTATTGTAGCTTCATTTCCTATTCTCTACTTAACCATCCTTCACTTTTGTAATCCTATTTAGGGAGGACTTGATAGAGAAGGGAAATACAAATTCATTGTCGATTTGGACGGAGTCCTGGATAGCAATGAAAGCCGTCATGAAAGTGCAAACTTTTCGGTTCATTGTTCTGCAGGGTCTGGTTGGATCCTTACCTTGGACAGCCATGGTTTTCTTTACATTGTGGTTTGAACTAATTGGTAAGTAGCCTGTATTTCATGTTTAGCATGCCGCCTTCTCTTTTGTCAATATTAGTTATACTAACTAGTTCATGACCAGAGCTCACGGGTCCAAGAGATGAAAACAGTTTCTTGCAGAAAGCAAGGCAAGTTTGCGTAGAATAGACCTAAGCCGTTCCCTAGACTCTGCGCATAGCATAAGCTTAATGCACTACGCTACGCTGCCTATTAAATAGTTCATGACTGTCCACTGTGTTAATAATAAACACGAGATGCTGATGCAGGTTTTGATCACAACAGTGCAGCAACACTAGTAGGTCTATTTGCTGCTGGATGTGCATTAGGATCCTTTCTTGGTGGTGTCATTGCAGATAGACTGTGTCACAGATACCCTCATTCAGGGCGCATCATGTGCGCACAATTTAGTTCTTTCATGGGCATCCCATTCTCATGGTTCCTTCTTCGAGTTGTACCCCAGTCCGTGAGCAGCTATTACACATTTGCCGTGACCTTATTCCTGATGGGACTGACAATAAGCTGGAACGCTACTGCTTCAAATGGTCCGATGTTTGCTGAAGTCGTTCCTTCAAAACACAGGACCATGATTTATGCTTTTGATCGCGCATTTGAGGTGTCATTTTCTTCTTTTGCAGCTCCGCTTGTTGGAATTCTTGCGGAGAAACTATACGGTTATGATGTCAAGTCTGTTGATCCGGCTTTAGGATCTGCAAAAGAGGCCTTAGCATTGTCAAAAGGCCTTATTTCAATGATGGTAGTTCCCTTTGGTTTATGTTGTTTATTTTATACCCCTTTGTATTGGACATTCAAGCAGGATCGTGAGATTGCAAGAATCGCCAGCATAAAAGAAACAGAGATGATTTGACAATCACATTTTCACTTCTTTGTAATTAGTTCTTCTTGACTTTCTCATCCCTTGTAGTTGGTACCAGATCTTCTCAGTTACAACTTGATCTTGTGCAGGCTAAAGGGGCAGTCTCCCCGTCTAAGCCACAAGTCACAACATGACATCTGGTGAAATTCTGATTTTCCTATTAAAGTTTTGGTAACTTTCTTTGCGTTCCTCCTTTTTTGGCCAAGCTCTTCGCCCACACACAAGGATGGATCCTAGACTAAAACTTGATGGTTTCAACATTTAAAACTGTTTGTTTGGTTGCTCCGTTTTAAAGTTGTCTTAACAAGTCAAAGTCACGAGAATGGTTTCGACATGATCTTAACTCTTTGTACTTTTAAAGTTGTGGGTTCAGATATGACATTTGTTGAAATTTTAGTGGAGTTTCACACACATATATATCTATATATAAGTATATGCTCCTTTTTGAAAAATATTGGGTTTGAATGAACCAGCAGCGCTTCATCCACCACTGTCCAAACATGACAATGATTTTACCTTCCATAGCTTTTCTAACTATGGAATCGAACTCCACCTCGAAATAGTGATTCGACAGTGTTTCACGACACATGAAATACTAGTTTTCTTTGTGTCACTAAGATACATGGTAGGCGGTAGCTAGTTTTCTTGTTTGTGCATATCATATTCTCTATTACGAATATTAACCCAATAAACATTCTGAGAATTCCTTATCAGCTATAAATATTACTCCCTCTGTCCCAATTTATGTGTCACACTTTCTGTCCCAAAAAGAATGTCACATTTACTTATTTGTCAACTATTTAATATACTATCTCTATTTTGTTCCTATTGGACCCTACTTACTTTAAAAGCTACCAACAACTTGAACATTTACAAAGTCAACTTTTATTTCTTAAACTCCGTGCCAAGTCAAACACGGCCACATAAATTGGGACGGAGGTAGTATTATTCTAGCAATGACAAGCCTCGTCTCTTAATTCCCAAGCAGTGAATGAAAAAATGTTGTCTTAGAAATTGATACAACAAGTAAATTATTATTCTAATATTTTTTTAATTTGATCAATCAAATAAGGACCAAAGAGATCCTGTTTGGTTAAAAACACTTGAAAAAATGATTAGCAAAATATTTTTCAATGTGAATTCAAGTTTTGCCAGAAAGTACTAAATAGTTCCATTTTATGTAGCATCCTTTAACTATTGGTCTGTTCCGAAAACAAATTTATTTTTAACAATAATCAAACAAACAACAGTTTGGGCGTTGCATTGTCCTATGTTTAATTGTCTACAGCCTGCAATGCATTACATAAGTTATGATGCAAGTATATTTTGTACTCGTTGATCTGAATATTGGACATTCTAAGTACTATTTAGTAAGATCAGAAGTTGCATCGTATTTATTTTATTGCTTTCTTTGATGATAGTGTAGCAATAGATATCTCTACTCCCGCGTTAAATGGTTCCCTCAAAAGACCCAGCACGTGCATTTACTCGGGCATATCATATAGGAGTATATATATATATATTATCACAGGGTATGGACCAATGGTTGATAAAGTAGGTAATATCTATGGCAGATCAGTGTGCAAGTTCCATTATAAAAGCAAAAAAGCTAGCCTGATTTCTTCCTATACTCAGCCTAAGCATAGGTAGCATTACCTGATACTTGTGCTGGGGGTGGAATACGGAGCAGGCGGAACAAGGAATTCTTACTTGTAATATTTTTTTACGCCACTGCCGATACGTGTACCCGATACAAGATAATTATATTAGATGAAATATCGGAGAGTGCTCACAAGTTGAACTAGACCATTATTTAAAAAATGAATAAACATATTATCAAATTTTACTAGTAGTCTAGAACTTATTATGTATTAGATTATGCACCTATCCTAATGATGTCAAATCTTGAATCTGTCTTCCCTGAGACCATAGTGACCATAGTGCCATGACTTACTAATGGGCAAGAAGAGCGTTGACCTCCTTATATTTGGGCTTAAGTGCTAGAGCATCAAGATTTTGTCCTGCAAGTTTTTGATCCAAAGCACTAAGCACCTAGAGAGTTGGCACCATGAGGTCAGCTCTTTCCACTTCTTATTTGCTTTTATTTCCATAGTTCCATTGTGTGGTAATATTGTGCCATTGACATTGTTGCTTCATTTTTAAATTGTTGGATTGATTATATGTTCCACCGTTTATTGTGTTAAATTTGATTCCGAATGTTGTCATTAAGCTCTCTTTTTGTCCATTGGATTGGTATTTGTATGGCACTGGTGGAGGTAGAGCTTCTGCTTGAACTTGTATATGCAGTTGATTTTTTTCTTTCAATATATTGTATTACTTAGTTTAATACAAATTAGTGGGCGCATTAGTATTTTGCACGAACGAACTTAAAATGTTGAATCCGCCTCTCTGTTTAATGGACGATTTAATCAGTACTCTAAATTTGTAAGCTTTAGCAGCCTTTTTTTTGTCAGGGCTATCAAATCAAGTAAACTTTACACATAAATTGATATGCTGAAGTTGCAAGGATCAGAGTTCTCAGTTCGAAAAACTAACTTCATGTGGATACTGGATCATGTTTATGCCTAGCTGAAACTACTAATTTAGACCTCTTATCATCCCCCATTTGCTTTTCTCTTTGTCGTGCTACTTCTTAACCGAAGCAACAATGTGTTAGTGAAATTGTCTCAGGATTATTTGCTTAAATTTGTGCCTTGACCTTTTAGTGAGGTTTTTTAAGTCGTAGTGTTGCATATGGTGGCATATACTTTTAGTGAAATTTGTAGTACTTACTTGATCAACACCGTGCATATGTAGAGTACTATTATTACTTGTTTTGGCTTCAGTTATTTATTTCTGAGCTTGCATTGTAGTTCACTGAGCATTATTACAAGGAGCAGTTCTCCGGCATTTATGTTCACTAAGCATGAAATGCGTATGTTATTACTATTGTCCCTATATCCATGTGTCAAGTGCTTGATCGTACAATGACAAGATATTCTTTGCAACAAACAATGAAGACTACTAGTTTAGGTCCTATTTTCTTCTGATTCGAATCTAAAATGTTGATCCATTGAAGGACAAGGAGATTTTTTGGGATTTCTCTTTCTCTAATCATCATCAACATGGCCGCTATAATGGAGCGTGCTGATGAAAATCTCCTTCCAGCTGTTTACAAAGAAGTCAGTGAAACTTTTAAGGCAGGGCCATCTGATCTTGGATATCTCACATTCATAAGGAACTTCGTGCAGGGAATTGCATCACCAGTGGCAGGTGTTTTAGTCATAAACTATGATCGTCCCACTGTTCTTGCAATTGGCATCCTGTGCTGGTCCCTGTCAACTGGTGCAGTGGGTGCAAGTAAGTATTTTCTGCAGGTTGGAATCTGGAGGGCAGTAAATGGCTTTGGACTGGCGATCGTGATACCTGCACTCCAGTCCTTTATTGCTGATAGCTATATGGATGAGACCAGAGGGACAGGATTTGGATTTCTTAGTCTTGTTGGGACAGTGGGTGGGATAGGAGGTGGAGCTATTGCTACAGTTATGGCTGGCTATGAATTCTGGGGCATTCCAGGATGGCGCTTCGCCTTCGTCATGATGGCAACTTTCAGCACTTTGATTGCGTTTCTTGTGTTCACATTTGTTGTTGATCCAAGGAGAAGAGCCAGCATAGAGCATGATATCGCAAAAGATACTACTGACAGGTAGGGTTGCTTGTTTAACTGCCATAAGATTTGTCAGAGACATTCCGAGCTTAAATAGAGTGACATGGACAGTGAGGATTCTATAGCCGACTGCAATTTGCTTGGGATAGAGGCATAGTTATTATTATTGTGGTAATGTAGCTTTATTTCCTATGCTCTATTTAATCCATTCTTTTTGTGATTCTATTTTAGGGAGAATTTGATAGGG
Source organism: Petunia x hybrida (assembly GCA_037355625.1). Classification (NCBI taxonomy): domain Eukaryota; kingdom Viridiplantae; phylum Streptophyta; class Magnoliopsida; order Solanales; family Solanaceae; genus Petunia; species Petunia x hybrida. The sequence continues at coordinate 6,805,943 of JBBBVM010000059.1, read as the reverse complement.
AAGGGAAATCTGAATTCAATATCGATATGGATGGAGTCCTGGATAGCAATGAAAGCTGTCATGAAAGTGAAAACGTTTCAGTTCATTGTTTTGCAGGGTCTGGTTGGATCCTTGCCATGGACAGCGATGGTTTTCTTTACATTGTGGTTTGAATTAATTGGTGCGTATCCTGTATTTCATGATTAGTATGTTGCCTTCTCTTTCACCTGATACTAGTTTTTACTACTAATTAGTTCATGACTGTTAGAATAGTGGGTGAAAATTTATGCTTTTGAGGCGTGTCGAACACTTTCTTTAAGGTATTAATTGCCCCCACTATAAAAGATTGCTGTTGGGATCTGGCAATAAACCTTACAGGATACAACAAAAGCCAACCAAAATCTGCAGGCAGCAATACCAGAAGATTTTCCTTAAGAACTTCTCTTGAGAACAAAAGTTATATAGAGAAAGAAGAGGAAGAGAAGATTGAATTGATTATAAGGTAGTTCAATGCATATTTATAATGCTACATAGAGGAAGTTGAATTCTGGATAGTACTGCTTCAAAGAACTATTGCAACTGTTCTTAAAAGGCACCTTTTGAGTCTTAGTTGAAAACTGACTCGTTAGTTTTTTAACTTTCAAAAACGAATGGTACAACCTTCAAAGTATGGTACCAAAGTAAAGAGTACAACCTTTAAAGTTTTGTACTATTCAAAAGTACTATCAGTAAAACTAATTTCCTCCAGATCCCTTACATCTTTCTCCACATAATCTAATATCTACAAGCTATATTATCAATGACTAGAGGTCTCGGGTCCAAGCCGTGAAAACAACCTCTGGCAGAAATGCAAGGCAAGGTTGAGTTCAATAGACCTGAGCCCTTCCCTGGAGACCATGCTAGCGTGAGCTTAATGCATGGTGCTGCCCTTTTAATCAGTTCATGAGTGTTCACTAAATAATAAACATGAGATGATGATGCAGGTTTCAACCACAACAGTGCAGCAGCATTAGTCAGTCTATTTGCTGCTGGATGTGCAATAGGATCCTTTCTTGGTGGTGTCATTGGAGATAGATTATCTCACATATACCCTCATTCAGGGCGTATCATGTGCGCTCAATTTAGTTCGTTTATGGGCATCCCATTCTCATGGTTCCTTCTCCGAGTTGTGCCCCAGTCTGTGAGCAGTTATTACACATTTGCTGTGACTTTGTTCCTGATGGGGCTAACAATCAGCTGGAATGCTACTGCTTCAAATGGTCCGATGTTTGCTGAAGTCGTGCCTTCAAAACATAGGACAATGATTTATGCATTTGATCGCGCATTTGAGGTTTCATTTTCTTCCTTTGCAGCTCCAGTTGTAGGAATTCTCGCGGAGAGACTATATGGTTATGATGCCAAGTCTGTTGATCCGCTTTTAGGATCTGCAAAAGAGGCATTAGCATTGTCAAAAGGCCTCTTTTCAATGATGGTAGTGCCTTTTGGTTTATGTTGTTTATTTTATACTCCTTTGTATTGGATATTCAATCAGGACCGCGAGAACGCAAGAATCGCCAGTATAAAGGAAACAGAGATGATATGACAATCGCAATTTTTCACTTCTTTGTAGACTAGTTCTTCTTGACTTTCTCAGTCCATCTACCAAATTGTATTTGTTGGTACTAGATTTTTTCACAGTTACCATTTAGTTTCTCTGCAGGCTAAAGGGACAGTATTGTCTCCATTCGGATGTTATCATATGTAAACACTTTTTGTATTTTTTCATACATATATAAACATAGTTAGATCGAAAGTAATGAGTTCAGCTAAACTCATGAAACCTGCTCTACATCTATCATATTAGTACGAATATTAACCTAAGTATTAAGTAACATTCTGAAGATTCCTTATCAACTATAAATATAATCTTAGAGCAACGACACAGATTGTATATGGAGCCGCCTCAAAACCTACCGAACACCAGGTGGGAATCGGAAAAATTAAATGATACAGATCGTATATGCAATGGATATTCATTGGTTAAAAAAAGAGTGCGCCGTTGCCGGGGATCCGACCCGGGTCACCCGCGTGACAGGCGGGAATACTTACCACTATACTACAACGACTGCTTGTTGTCTGAATTTAGAAATTATTCTATTCATATTATTGTACTCGCATGTGGACTTAAGCCACCAACCTTGATATGTTCGACTGTAGCACAAAAATATATGAACTTTGATTTATTTATGATCAGAAGCATGGCCGTGATACCCTATTTGTAAGCTATATCAGAAAATAAGTTACAAAAGATGTTCAATTTATCATCTCTGCTGCTGCAAAATAAATAAGACACAAAAAGAGCCGCAATGACACTATCCTGAATTGCTGCCAATTAAATTCATGATTGCACTTATTTCATAGATGAGCTAGTGTAAAGTATGTTTTATACAAACAGTAGTTACCTACAGATAACTGAAAGTATTGATTGCTATTTGTAAATGCAACTAGTCATCGGAAAAATAAAGAAAGTTACTCTTTCACAATAGATTAAAGTATGAACAAAACGAACGATTATATTGTCGATGTGTGTAAGTTGATTTTTTTTATAAATACCTACAAGTAACTTAAAGAATAAAATAAAAAAATGACTTTTCTACAATAAGTTAAAAATAATAGAAACAAAAATATTTACATCATTGAGTTATATGAGGCAGATCCTTATAGATATTCAAAGGACAGTTACACTGGATAAAATTTTACACAGTATCATAGCATGACACGTGGCATAAAATGTTTGGTAATCCATGAGGACTAGTTGAGATCGGCCACGGCTATTCAGATTAGGACCACATCTCCTCCTCGGTAAACACTTAACCACACCGACTGTTTACACCAAACCATGTTAACATGATTAGGTGATTTATGAAATAAAGATATGTCTTAATTAACCATGGTTAGGTGATGAAATTTTATTTCCAAATACATGGCATACCTATATTGGCTTGGTGTAAATACCCGGTGCGGGTAAGTTTTTACCTCCTATGGATGCCAAAACGGCTACTCAAGATTCATTAAAGACAGACGATATTCGTTGTTGTCATTTATGGGCCATTTATTTTTATTAAGTTAAGAGATCTGAATCTGAATACACATCTGAATATTAAGATGTGATATTAAGTTCTGAACACTGAATGATTAAGACTTTTTGTTTTTTCAACATCTGAATATTTATAATTTATATTTATTCTTTATTAAAGTTTATACATATTATAAAATAGTTTAATTATTATATCCACAACATATTAGATTGTAAGGTGGTGGTTTGTGGTGGTATGATGGTGGTGTCTAGTAGTAGTGATTGCTAGTAGTTGTAGTGTTGGTGGTGGTTGTGTGATGTGGTGGTTTGATTGTAGATGAGGTTGGCGATAGTGACTAACAGTATTGGCGGTGGTAGGTAATGGTGGTGGTGGTGCTTGATAGTGAATGTAGTTGTATTTATGGAGGCGGTTAGTATTGGTTAGCGGTGGTGGTTATTGTGATGATGAAGGTGGTCGGTGGTAGCAGTGGTGGTTATCAATTGTCATTAGTGGAAGGTGGTAATGATAATTAAGGAGTTATAATGGTAGAGGTGCCGGTGGTTGATAGAAATAATGGCGGTTGTGATGGTGGAGGTTATTGGTGTGGTAGTGATAGTTAGTGGTTGGTGCGTGTAGCAATAGGTTATAATGGTAGAGGTGGTTAGTGGTTGTTGTTGATGGCGGGTGATGATAGAAAATGGTGGTAGTGGACTAGTGGTGGCAGGTGGTGGTTGGCAGTGGTGGTGGTGGTTACCAATTGTGGTAGTGCAATGGTAGTTAGTTGTCGTAATATATGAAGGGGTGATGAACCTCTTAATGGTATTAAGATTTTACTCAAGATCTGAATTATACAGATCTATTAAGAGCTATTAAGTGGTTAAATCTTAACAAAAACAAACACACTTAATGCCCTGAGGCCTGAACCATTCAGATTCAGACCTCCATTAAGTGCAAACAAATGAGGCGTTATGGTCCATGTTGCTACGATTAAAGAAAATAAATGGTGATTCTCATTGAATTTACGCCATTAAGGCTCTATTACTATATAAACCCCCATATCCCTCTCTTGTAAGGCATCTGATAACAACTGCTACTTCAAACACTCTGAAAAGCAATTCATAGGCTCTCTTTCTCTCTTCTTTAGTCGTTACATACTTTTGCATTGTTCATGATTCCAACTCAATGGCTGAAAATTAAGTTCCACGAGCATACAGATAAGTTTTCCTTTCTGTATAAGTTTAACTATTTTAATATTATTATATTTTTTTGCTCTTTCAGTCTTGATACAATTATATTGCTTATGGCTTAACAAAAATTTAATTTCTTAATCTATTAAATTAGACAGCACTAGTTCTTCATTCTTTATAGCGATATATATGGAAAAGAAAATATTCATGTTGCTTGATTTATGTCTCTCTGCCTTCCTCTTCTCACCCAACAACTCCCTCCATGACAAGCATCTGTTGCCACTGCTACACATCTGCTTCACTTTCTTTCTCTGTCCCAACTCTTCATTTCTATCATGTCTTCTTTCCCTTTTGTTTCTTTCAATTCTCTAGATACATTTACCATACACATTTAAAAAACCATTAATGCTTGGGAGGTGTTGAAACCAATGCTCAGTTGATTAATTTTATGTCAACCAGACTGATCTTCTTTTACTTCAAAGTTTAATACCTTTCAACTTCATCAACAAATACAACTTCAACTAAAACGTTTGGTATAATATAAAAATATTTGTTCAGTTTAGTTTAGTTTATTAATATGTCAGATACCATTTTTCACTGAAAGTGCTGAGACTGCAAAAATTATTTGTACAATAAAATCACTATCTACCTTAACGCAAGAAAGCTGGCCAACTTTCAACCTTCCGATTAACCAATCAACTATCCAACTTTCCATCTTCCAATAAAATTAAATTCCATTCCTAATACCAATGGAAACTCAACCATTTGATTCTGTCTCTATTCCGCCTAAACCACCAGACATTCCTTCGTCTACCCTAACAGATGACGTTTCCAAGCTCTCCTTCAAAGAAAAGTTATAGACGTTTCGGAACATTACTACTCCATCGATTGGTGATGTTCATATGCAATTTGTTGATGATCTCACTATGCCAACACATCAATCATCACAAAACTAACTTTGTTCATCCATGAATGAAATTGTGCTATCTCCAGAGGATAAACAACGTGTATACGCTCCTTGAAAATTTTCCTTGATCATCAAACTGTTTGGTAAGCGACTCACCCACCAATATCTTAAAACAAAGTTATGTGATCTATGGAAACCTATAGAGGATTTTCCACTTATTGACCTAGGCCACAATTATTACATAGCAAAGTTTAATCATAAAAAAAAATATGAAAAAGAAGGGCCGTGGTTCATTAATGGCTTCTATCTTACCATACGAAGATGGCAACCAAAATTTGTGCCTGCAAATGCGAAGCAGCTGTCCTCTGCAGTGTGGGTCAGACTCTCACAACTTCCAACAGAGTTTTATGACTCCATTATACTTACAAAAATTGGAAATGCCCTAGGAAAGTTACTTAAGATAGATTACTGTACTAGTTCTACATTAAGAGGTCGTTATGCCCGTCTCTGCATAGAAGTTCCATTAGATGTTCCGGTCAAGTCATCTATATCCATTGGAGGGCATACCCAGGAAGTCCACTATGAAGGACCTGATTTATCGTGCACCAGCTGTGGATTATTGGGACATCAGTCAGGGACATGCACCAATAACAAACCATTCCAAGACATGAGTCACCCGTCTTCATCCTCTCTTGTACCAAAAGATAAGGACAAAATTCCAGGAGAACAATCAAACCAATGGCAGACGGTTAGTTTTCCACGGAGGAGACGTACTGTATTGGGTAAAAATCGATTCGTCTACGTGGAAACCCGGTAATATAATATGGAGCTAACCGAACAGGTGTTGGCAAGTCGCGAGCTGGGGTGAGCCATAGATCGCCGAAGTCAGAAACCGAGGAGTAGGATCAATGTGTTAGTTCGGCGGGATGCTGCCTCGGTCGCCGGCAAAGCCATGTTCCCGAAGCCAACAGCTTGAGCCTCGCTGAATCATCCTGTCTGCAGCGGGAAATTCCTCCCTCTATTTCGGCCCACTAACTCCATTATCTAAGAAGTGGAAGCACGCAGAACTTAGTAGAGGCATGGGATCGTGGCCTTGTATTCCTGCTAGTCTATAAATAGCTTCTCATTTTACAATGTAATCATTCAGAAATACATACCAAAACACTGCCAAATTTTGTACTCAAGCTTATATATCGAAATATCAGTTATTTATGCATAATTATTGTTTTGCTTGTTGTCACTTCGACTTTGATACATTGATTTGCTTGTATTCGCGATCTAAATTCTATTCGTGTCCTAAGAACAGTTTAGGCCAATACAAATTGCCGCCGTCTGTGGGGATACAAGCATAAGTGCTTTGTTCCAAAGTTGAACGTTGTTCCAAAGTTGAACGTTCTTTTTGTTCGAACTCCTGCTTTTACTTGATAAGATGGTTGACAGTAGTGGAAATCTCGCTGAACCTCAGCCAACTCCCGATGGACGGGCTAGCGTTCAGTCAAACCCAAACTCCAACGCGCCCCTAATATCACTGGTAACAGATTCTTCCTCTTCGGCTTCCACTGAAGCTTTTCAGGCTTATGTTGTCTCCACTCTGAAAGCTCTTCAAGAGCAGCAAGCCGAGCAGGCTATTATCAATGCTGAATTTTGTGCCTCGTTAGAGGCGAGGAATAGCTCAGCTCCGAATGGAGTCCCACCTGTGGTTCCAAGTGGAGGCATCCCACCCTTCATTCCTATGGGTGCGATAACAGGGGGACCTCAAAATTGAGCCACATCTGGGGGTTCGGGCACAAGACCGAGCGCCACGCCATACTTCGGGACGATTTCTACCGTGGCGGAAACTAGCTCCTCGGTAGATGTTGAAAAACTAAGTAAGGAGATCGAAGCTCGAGTTGAGACTCGTGTCGAGGCGCAGGTGGAAAAACGACTTGAAAGCGTCCCCGGGGTGACTAAAACTCAAAGGGCTCTTGATATTGACCAATACAGGCAATTGATGTGCAAGCCCGAGGCTGCTCCAGCACCAACTCCAAAAACTTTTAAGATTTTGTTTCTAAAAAAATATAATGGGACTATTGACCCCGTTAAATATGTGACCGAATACATGTCAATGGTGTTGAGTAACGATTTAACAGAGATAGAAAAGGAGTCGATGTTTTTGAAAAAATTCGGCGAATCTTTGGAGAAGGGAGCATTATGTTGGTACATGCGTCTACCAGCGGGGTCAATTTTTAGTTTTAAGGAATTAGTTGACGCATTTATTAAAGCTCATACCGGGGCACAGAAAGTCCTCCAAAGGAAGGAGGACATATTCGAAGTCAAACAGCAGCCCGGCGAGCCACTCAAAGACTTCCTCGAGTGTTTTCACGCCAAACGCATGGAGTTGCCCGCCATGGATGATACTTTGGCAATCATGGCATTTGAAAAATGCATTAGAGTTCGAAACTCTGAGGCTGCCGCTGAATTGCGAAAAGAGCTCCAGCAATATCAAACCTTGAAATGGGACGATTTGCACAACAGGGCATACACCAAGATAAGGCTGGAGGAAACCGAATGGAAGAATAATGGCCGAAGCTACAATTACAAGAATCGATCTGAGTCCTCATATAGCGCCGTGGAGCCACGAGAAAACTTGAAGGGAAGGTACGAACCGTACGCTTCATCGAGGCAGCCCATTTTTCAAAGGCTTGGAAAACCGCATGTGAGCCAACGGCTCGATGGAAAATTTTACCCCAGTACAAACCAAAGAAACCCCTCGAGCCCAGCTCTGGTTTCAAAGAATAAGGAGTTACCCCGTATCCACGATTACAACTTCAACATATCAACCTCGGAGTTGGTCAATGTAGTGAAGGGGATAGCCGGGGTGAGAGCACCGAAGGACATGAGGACTCCCGCTGATAAGAGAGATCAAAGTTTGTGTTGTGAGTTTCACGCGGACTACGGTCACCGCACCGAGGACTGCAAAGCCTTGTGCCTCAAAGTAGCACATTTGCTGAAGAAGGGCATGCTGGCTGAGTTCCTCACTGATAAAGGGAAGGAAAACTATACGAAGAACCGAGGTGATGGCCAACCACCTCGGGCGCCACCCCCCGAAAGAGTTGTGAATGTGATCACCGGGGGGGTCAGAGGTGAATGGAGTGAATTTTGCAGCCGCCAAGAAGTTTGCCAAACTGTCGATTACTATGGAGAAAAGAACTCGAGTTGGAGGCTCGGGAAGGGAAATCGTGTTCGATGACGATGATTGTGATGGGATGATGTTTCCCCATCATGACACTTTGGTCATCATGCTAAGGATAAACGACTCGGATATCAAACGAGTCTTGATAGACCCCGGTAGCTCTGTCAACATAATCAGCTACGGGGTCGTCAAAAAGATGTGGTTGAAGGGAGAGATTGTCTCAAAAGCAACTGTGTTGACTGGCTTCAACAACTCCACCGAAAAGACATTGGGCGAAATTACGCTCAAAACATACGTCGAAGGAGTTTGCAAGGAAACATTGTTTCAAGTTCTGCCCGAGGACATGGCATATAATGTGATCCTCGGTGGACCATGGATCCACTCCATGGAGGCTGTTCCATCCACTCTCTACTAAGTGATCAAATTCCTTACCCCATGGGGAGTTTGTTCGATTAAAGAAGAGCAGCGAGTAGCGAGAGAGTGCTATTTGGTTACGCTGAAAAGTGGAGTCGTCCCGACCGGACCCAAGAAATAGCAACCAATGCAACCGGGGTCAAACGAAGAGGGAGGGTCAAGTTCCCAAGACGACCTCCAAGGAGCAATGGAGAAGATCCCAGTATGCATCCAAGAACCTCGGAAATAAAAAGCCGAGGATTCAACTATTGAGGAGTTGGAATCTTTCACGTTATCGAAAGATTTTCCAGACAGGAAAGTGTTTTTCGGCTCGGAGTTGGACCCAGAGTCGAAGAGAGCCATAATCAAAGTCTTGAAGTCTAACCATGATTGCTTTGCTTGGTCCCATTCAGATATGGTCGATATCGATCCGGAGATCATAACCCATAAATTGAATGTGGATCCACGTTTTACCCCCAGTAAAACAAAAGAAAAGGCCGCATGCCGGTGTCAAAAAGAAAGCAATCGAGGATGAAACTATGAAGCTGCAAGAGAATGGCTTCATAAGAGAGGTGAAGTATCCCGAATAGCTGGCTAATATCGTCGTTGTGCCCAAAAAGAATGGCAAGTAGAGAATGTGTGTAGATTATACAGATCTAAACAAATCTTGCCTCAAGGACTCTTATCCACTGCCACAGATAGACAGGTTAATAGATTTCACGGCTGGACACAAATTATTAACCTTCTTAGATGCTTATTCGGGGTATAACCAAATTCTCATGGACCCGAAGGATGAAGAAAAGACCCCGTTCATCACTGACCAAGGTACCTTCTGCTACAAGGTAATTGCCCTTCGGTCTGAAGAACGCCGGGGCGACATACCAAAGGTTAGTGTGTCGCATGTTCAAAGATTACATCGGAAAGTCTATGAAAATTTACATAGACGACATGTTGATCAAATCTATTCGGATGGAGGACCACCTAATCCATTTGAGAGAAGCCTTCGATGTCCTAAGGCAATACAACATGAAGCTGAATCCTGAAAAGTGCGCCTTCGGCGTGGGTTCGGGCAAATTTTTGGGATTCATAGTCTCTGAGCGTGGGATCGAAGCTAATCCAGACAAGATCAGAGCCATTGAAGAAATCCCCGATGAGTTAACCGGGGTGAAGGAAGTTCAGCGCTTGACTGGCCGAGTCGCTGCTGTCACACCCCCTTTTTTCACGAAAACAAACAACCGCTTGGATTCTCGGTTTATAGCGCTTATGAGATATTTTTGATTTTTTGGGCGCTATTTATTAATAGGGTTTTCCATTTAAGGAAGTGACGGTGTTCAAAGGTACCAAATTATTATTATTTTTCGGAGTCGCCACTTGACAAGTTCAAAGGGTGTGCCAAGTCACCAAAAGGTATCTTGGAACACCTATTGACTCGTCAAAGGCCTGCGTCTTGAGATTCGGGTAAGGACCTCGGTTGAATCTCGGGAAGGTATTAGGCATCCTCGAGTCCTGTGCCAAGCACGGTTGCTTTTTATCATATTTTTGGCTTTTAAAATATTTTGTTGTATGTTTTCCTTTGCTTTGATTATACTTTGATACCTTCTATTTGTTGAACACGTGACGACCTCAACATGAGAGCCTCCACTTATGTATTTACATTTATAGGCCTCAGCGTGAGAGCCTATCATTAAATTAGGCCATTTGGCAAAAGCCTTTATTATGGAAGGCCCAACTTGGATATTCTATTTGTTGGAGGATTTACATAGCTAACCTCATTTAAATTTTTATTTATTTTTTGAGCCAATGGATCTATTTACATCTATTTTGATTTTTTAAGATTGTTGAGATTCCCTTTATTTTGTTAAACATGTGGGGACCTCAACGTGAGAGTCCACCACTTGTCTTTATTTTATTTCTATTTATTTACTTATCTTTTGTTTGGAGGCCTCAACATGAGAGCCTATATTTAAACTAGGCCGTTGGTGAAAATTCTTTATTATGATGGCCCAGACTTAGTATTTCTGACAGTTGGAAATTTTACATAACTGGCCCTTTTTGATTTTGTTGTTTCAAATTTAACCCATGGACCTATAGAGGTGAAATATTTATTGTGTTCTTCTTAACGTTTTTGAGACGTGACTGACCACATTCAAGCTCTTTTACATTTTCGACCTTCAATGATTAGCCTATGATTGAAGGGTCAAATTTTAAACTGTACTAGATTATTTTCTGTAAATTTCATTTCACGCCGTCAGTTTGCAAGATTTGCACTAGTGGCCTTGTGCCTTTTCTGCTTCAGATTTTGGCCTCCTTTTAGCATGTACCAAGTGGATCTAGTTTTGAAGTTATTCCATTTATGTCCTACCTTTGCCAAATCATTTTTCTAATATGTCAATATTTTCCAATTTTAATTCTTTGCAGATCTGACTCTAAGTTTCGACATAGATATCAAAGTCACCAACTGTTTGCATTACATGGCCAGCTTACAAAAGAAGTTCCAGATCTGGCCCTTTCTTTCACAAAAATTAGATAAAGGTGACATATACTGTGCGTTTTCCTTTCCAAACAAATGATTTACATTAAGCAATCCCTTTTTAATGTTAGCTTCAGATCTAGCCCTAGTGGTTACAATATGGGGTTATTGTTAAGACATGGAACATACAATCAACATTTAACATTTAACAAAGGATCTAAATATATTCATGGATAGCAACAACATGATACATAAATAGGCTTTAAGTAACTCATTTCATATATGCTTGAAAACATGGTCATAAACTCGATACAATAAGATTTGAGAAGGTACCTAATAGCAAAAATGGAGCTCCAACTTGGGAACTGACCAAATGAACCAGCAACTACCACGAAGCAACAACCAGTGAACTTACTTTGACTCAACTTGAAACCTTAGCCATGAACCAGAATCAGCCCTCTTTCTTTTTATCTTTTTTTTTAAAAATATATTTTTCACTCATTTTTCAATTCTCATATCTTTCTTTTTTCTAAGTAGTTGTGGAGTAAATGCAGTGCATTCAATGTCTCTGTTTAATGTGATTTGTGTATCTCTTTTATAGCTGAAATAAATCCGCCTTCTCTCCTCTCCAACTCCCAAAAAATTTAATTCTTGTCCCCCCTTAAACTAGCCAAGCATGCTGGGGAATAAATGCAAAAGTGAGGAGGAGGTGGAGTGTGGCAGGGGTGAAGTGCTGCCACCCCCGCCACCTGACTTTAACTTTTACTTTGACCTTGACCCCCTTTTTCAAGTCTTAACATTCAGATTTCTAGGCTTAGTTAATGAAGCAAAAAGGAACTAAACTAAATTCATGCTTCCGGACTAAGCATACTCATATCCAAGATTCAACTATCTATTTGTTCTATGTGAGCTTCAAGCCAATTAACAATCCTGGTACAGATTCATTAACACAAGAACACACCAGATTTACCAATATGCATTTCATTCTAACAGGAAACGAGCAAGCCATTTACACACTTAACTAACTAAAGCAACTAGAACTAAACATACAAACTTGATAGTCATACACAATCTGGCATTGCTTAACACTCACTCACCAAAAGTGCACCTACAACACCTTTATACTTGAGCAGAACTAAATGCCATAGAACTTAAACAACCAAGCAACTGTCTAACTTCACTTTGTATGAAACTGAACAACTTAAACATACTACTCTAGACAGGCCGCATACATACACATATAACATCACATGAATATGCCTTGGGCAGATTAAACGACAGAAATAGAATGCCCATGCCTGAACGCTGAATCGTAAACAGGAACATACTTCAAACACGCTAATTCAATTGAACGCTGGACAAATATCGAGTTTACAAGATTCCAAGTTTAAACTAACATGTTTCCAACTAATACCAATGTACAAACAGACTACTCCTACACGCCAACACTAAACTAGATAACACTTAACATTTAACAAATCTAATACAACAGATAAAGCGAGTGGTAAGGATGAAACCGTTAAGACAAAGTAATATCACCATCACGCCCAGTTAACGCCGCACCACTGTGTCGCTACTACATCCCCGCTGTTGCATCGCTATGACTTCAATCACACGACCCAAACAAACACATTACCGCAGCGAAACAACCATCACAAAAGCACGCTGCACCACTATCGCATACCCTCGCCATCGCTGCAGCATCTTCGCTATTGTCACAAATCAAAGAATATCTCAGCAGCGTCGTACACTGAATCAGCCCTCAACACCTAGCCAAACATCAACTCACCACTGCCTCTAAAGCATTTACTACGCATCCGCCATCAACGCCACTGCCTAAACAAATCAAAACAACAACCAGCCGCTACATACCTTCGTCACTACCACTATTGTCCTGACAGCCTCACCCTCTCACAGTTACATCATTATCACGGCAGAAACAAATAAATTCCATCATCCTTTTCTCGTTCTAATTGAAGCGATCTCATTTGGGATCGTCGCAATTAGAACAAGAGAAGAAAAATGGAAAGAAAATCACAAGCAAAACAATAAGATATGAGTCGATGCCGTTCGGTTTTAGCCGGAGAAGGCTGATTCCGGCTAGTCGGAATATAGGGGGTGAGTGAGGCGGGTGAGGCGAGGCCAACCATGTAATAATCAACCAGAAAAGACAAAGGGTCACTGGAAAAAAGCTTTGACCCGCCCTTTAAAACCCGATCTACGCCAAATCAGTGTGTTTTTGGAGAAACCAACGTCGTAGATAGTTATAGGGGGTGAGGCGAGTTGGGAGGGGTATTTTTTACCTTTTCCAGCGGCGGCGGGAGGGTGGTTTAACGGCGGGAAAGGGGTGGCTCACGGTGGGGCGATTTACGACCACCTTTACTATATTGGCAAGGGTTTTGTTCTGATATATTTTTTTTGGGGAAGAGATTAACAAAAATAGCAAAGAAAAGCTTTTATATAGGAGGCTTGGGCCGGGTCAAAGGTGGGTGTGGGCTGAGTCACAAGGGAATGGATTGGGCTATGCATCTCTTACCTTTGCTAATTTACATTAGCCCAATTTGCCAATTTTAACTAGACTAAACTAAATGTCTAATGCCTACTTAATTACACAAAATTGTCATTGATTATCAAGATAAAAGCAAGTTAAACACACAAAGTGTCAAATTAAAACTAACCACATATTTGTGTGTGTATATATATATATATATATATATATATATATATATATATATATATATATATATATATATATATATATATATATATATATATATAGGCAGAATACATAGATGGCCCCTTAAAGTTGTACCCAATTCCCATTTAGACACCTCAACTTACCCAGTAATCAGATAGACACCTCATGTCGTTCCTAGTGTGTCTCGTAAACCCCTCATGGTGACATGGCAAATCAAGTGTATTTCACACCGTTTTGAGCGAGTGAGTTGTGTTTTTTTATGTTTTCTTTTTTTCTTTTTTTAGATAAACTAATTTTATGTGGGTTCCACATCTTATATTTCATTTCTTCATAATTTATTTCATCTTCTTCTCCAATAAAAATATGCACCTCAACCTACACCATAGCTCTGCCACCTCCGCTTGAAATTTACCTAACTCAATTAGGAGTAATTGATAAGATGAAATTTTCACCACCACTGTATTTGCCTATTTGCTTATTTACAAACTCAATCATTGCCCATTTTCCTATTTACAAAAATATTTAACCATTGCATATTTTCATCTTTGCGCAAAAAAGATTCAACATTAAACAGACGACAATATCAAATTAAAACACAAAGGCAAATTTTCACCACCACCGTATTTGCCTAAGGTTTATCCTCCACCTATTTGCTTTAATTGGATCCACATCCCCTTCAATCTTTGATGAAAAGAACATCAAAAAACACTCAACCAAAACAATCACTTGGATCCACGCTCCCGAAGAACACAACACAACAACAATAGTAACAACAACGAACAGCTCCACCATAAACCCAACTGAGAAAAAAAAAAAGAGGAAGAAAATGGATTAGCAAAAAATCGGCTCTTAATTCATTGTAATCAATAATCTGCTGCTCCATCACTCTACAAGAAGTATTTTTACTGAAATGAAATGGAATTATAACCCAATAAGAAGTTCCAAACCAAAAATTTTAGAAACTCATCAAGCTTGATAGAAAATTAACCTTTATGTCGGATAAGAGCGAGGAAGGTGAACGGCTGGAATAGAATAAGAAAAGAAAGGGGGCGGGAGGTGGGCTTAGAGGTAAAGACCAAAATGGAATTTGAAATAGGGTGGCGTTGGGAGCTTGCTGAAGAAGGGAGGGGGGAGGTGTACTGTTGTTGGAATAGATGATATAAAATAGGTTTTAGTTTGTTTTTTAATTTATTGTATTTCTGTTATTTAATTGTAGAAAAATTTCTCTTTTTAAATTACACGTGTCAACTTTTTACTGACCCATTTTACACATCAGCAGCGAGTGTATCTCACGCAAATGAGCTCATAGACGTAGGGGTACACAAGACACACTGGGGACGACATGAGGTGTTTATCTGATCACTAGATAAGTTGAGGTGTTGATATGGGAATGTGGTACAACTTTAAGGGGCCATCTATATATTCTGCCATATATATATATATATATATATATATATATATATATATATATATATATGATATATATTATCATATATATATATATGATAATATTTCATATTTCTGGTTGACTAACTGAATAATCTAGTTAAAAATAGAAAAGAAATTCAGGAAAATTTGACAGAGCTACATAAACTATTCGAACGAATTTAATTTTGGTGCCAAAATTAGGTGATTACAGCTGCCTTGAGTAGATTTATCTCAAGGTCTTCAGAGCGATGCCACAAACTCTTCTCAGTCTTAAGAAAGAAAAATCACTTCGAGTGGACACCGGAGAGTAAAGAAGCGCTAAGGGTGACTAATTAAAGCGTCGTTGCTCGCCAAGCCAAAAGATGGTGAAACTTTACTAGTTTACTTGGCTGTGTCCGAGGTGTCAGTTAGCGCTGTGTTGGTTCGGGAAGAAGATGGCAAGCAGCAGCCTATTTACTATGTGAGAAAAACACTTCTCGATGCTGAGACCATGTACCCCTCACTTGGAAAAACTAGCACTTGCTTTAATTGTTACTGCTCGGAAACTACGACCCTATTTTCAATGTCATCCAATAGTTGTAGTTACCACCTTCCCCCTAAGGAGTATACTGCATAAACCGGAGTTGTCAGGGAGGTTGTCTATATGGGCTGTAGAATTAAGTGAATATAATATCACCAATCAACCCAGAACGGCCATTAAATCTCAAGTCTTGACTGACTTCGTCGCTGATTTTAATGTTAGGATCTTAACCGAAGCTGAAAATGAGAACTTGATGTCGAAGGGATCGACTTCGGAATTATGGGTACTCTACACCGATGGGGCGACTAATTCGAAAGGTTCAGGATTAGGCATAGAGTTGATAGCACCCACCGGAGAGAAAGTCAGACATTCAGTTCGGTTCAAAAAGGTAACCAACAACGAGGCCGAATACGAAGCGGGCTTGGAGTTGGCTAAGGAAATGGCAGTGGAAAGAATCGAGTTAAGGTGTCACTTGCAGTAGGTGGTGAACCAAGTGCTCGGTGGATATACGGCTCGTAAGCCCAGAATGCAACAATTCTTGATCCGAGCACAAAAAATCTTGGCTCAATTTCAAGAATGGTAAGTCAAACAAGTACCTCAGGATGACAATGCCAAAGCCGACACCTTAGAAAACTTGGGATCGGCAGTGGATGAACACTTGGGAACAGACTCAGTGGTTCGGTTGCATTCCGCACAGATGAGGAAAATGAAGCTGGAAGTCAATTCGGTGGACCACAAATGGGACTGGCGAAGTAAGTTTATCCCTTACTTTGACTCGGGGACTCTTCCCCCAGATAAGAAGGAGGCGAGGAAATTAAGAACTCAGGCAGTCTCATATTCAATGATTTGGGGAAAGCTAAGAATATACAGCGGCCCGATGGCCAAATGCTTGGGTCCGGATGAAGCTAGGTATGTGATGGCAGAAATACACGAGGGTGAGTGTGGCAACCACTCTGGGGAAAATCCTTAGTGCGCAAATTACTTCGAGTTGGGTACTATTGGCCCACCATCAGCGCAGACGCAAAGGCCTTAGTGAAAAGATCTGATAAATGTCAGCGCCACGCCCGAATGATTCATCAGCAAGCTGAACCTTTACATTCGGTCGTGTCACCATGGCCCTTCATGAAGTGGGGAATGGATATCATTGGCCCATTACCGAAGGAAAAAGGAGGTGTTCGGTTTATTCTTGTTTTGAACGATTACTTCACAAAGTGGAGGGAAGCAGGAGCTTTCACAGAGGTTAGACAGAAGAAGGTAGTCAATTTTATCAAAAAGAACATCATCTATAGGTTCGGTGTCCCAAAGGAGATCACTTATAATAATGGTCCACAATTCATGGGGCCAGCTATCACTGATTTTCTTAAGCAATGGGGAATAAAAAGAATAGTGTCGACTGCCTACCACCAAGTGCCAATGGACAAGCCGAATCCTCGAACAGAATGATAATTGAAAACCTCAAGAAGAGACTTGATGAGAAAAAAGGTCCTTGGCCTGAAGAGTTACCAGGGGTACTATGGGCAATGCGAACAACGGAGAAAAATAGCACTAGTGAAACCCTATTTTCCCTTTCTTATGGCATGGATTCACTTATCCCCGTGGAAGTGGGTGAACCAAGTCTCCGGTACGCTCACGCCACCGAAGATGCCAACCAACAAGCCATGCGCATAGAGTTGGATTTGCTCAAGGAGAAATGGGAGCTAGCCTTGGTTCGGTTAGCGGCGCAAAAGAGGAAAATCGAGGCATATCTCAACAGAAAGGCCAAACTAAGAGATTTCAAAGTTGGTGACTATGTGCTAAAGGCTTCGAATCAGTCAACAAAAGAAAAGAATGTGGGAAAACTCATTGCAAACTAGGAAGGGCCTTACAGAGTTAAGGCGATTGTTAGAAAGGGATCTTATCAGATCGAAGATTTGCAAGGCAAACCCGAACCCTTAAATTGGAACATCTCCAATTTGAAACGGTATTACTTTTGAATTCAAGGTAAGCATTCCTTGATCATTGAAAATTCACCTACAGCCTCGAGCCGAAAAACGCTCCAAAGGCTTTGGTCGAAATATTTGAACTTACCCCCATTTTACTTTGCTTGACCTTTTCAGGAAGCGGATAAGACGATCTTCAGTGCTCGGATCTTCATCAAGATTCACACCAGACCACTTTGGGGGGAGTGAGAAGTGGGATGCCGCCGAGGTCAGCTTTGAGCCTCCCCACCGAAGTCTATCTATTTGGGACCCGAGACTGATGCCCGAGAAATAGATTAGTACTTTGTATTTGGGCCCGATAGTGGCATGTTATTAACTTGTTTTTACGCCTATGTTTTACTTAGACTAGGCCTTATGTAAAAAGCCGATTACGGCTCGTTGATATCATCAATGAAATAAACTTGATTCAATATCTCTTTGTTTCTATGATCTTCTATATCGAGGGCTATACTCTTTCATTCATACCGAGGTTATATTTTAAATTCATTGACTCGAGAACGAGACGTTGTTCTAAGTTCGCATCGGAATTATATAAGCTAAGTCTTGCAAGCAAAATTATTCTACTTGTTCAGCTCAAAACACTTCATAAAGCAAAATGAAAGTTTGAAGCAATTGAGTGCAAAAAACCAGTCCATTCATGAAAGGCCTGAAGGCCACAGAAACATTTACATTAAAGGGCCTGAAGGCCTGCACAAAAACAAAACAGAAGATGAAAGCAGGAACGCTAAGCTTCGGGCCCATCTCCCTCCTCGGAGGCCCCATCATCGGCATCCTCGGTGTCCTCTTCATCTTCATCTTCTTCTTTTTCATCTTCGGAAACCTCATCGCCCGAACCTTCACTTGAAGGAAGATCGTCAATAATGGCTTGGGCTTTGGTTGCTTTATCTTCAGCCTTAGCAATTTCTTCCTCCAAGTTCAGCTCACCAGCGCGACATTGCTTAAGCAGCTTCAACCGAGACTTGATAACGGCCCAACGTTTGTCTAACTCCGCCCGTTTGGCCTTGACCTTGGCCCTCTCCTTACGATCAACAACTTCTTCTCGAAGTTGTTTAACCTCGGCTTCAAGGGGCGGGATCTTGGAGTTTTCGCCTTCCATCCTTTGGATATGAAGCACACGCTCTTTCAGCGCCTCGTGGTGCCTATTGGCCTCCTCCACAAATTCATTCTTAACTTGGGCCAACTCCGCACCGAGCCTCGCAACCTCGACGTCTAGCCTCATGCACTCTGCTTGGAAACCATCACTAAGAGCCTGAATCTTCAGCTCGGAAGTAGCCTCGGCCTCACGTAGGTCGGAGCAAGACTTGGACAACTTAGCCTTCAATTTAGCTATTTGAGCATTGAAGCTGTCCCTTTGTCTATCCCAAGCACCGGCAACGCGTTGATCTCCTCGTGCCTTGTGGTTTCAAGCTCGATAGCTCTCAGCGATAAAATAAAACCCTGAATGGGAATTATTAAAGGATCAATATAAGCGAACGCCCAGAAATAGAAATAGGATTGAAGGTTTCGAGGCTTACTCTGAGTGCATTTGCAGCAAGAGTATTGGCTAGCTGAACCAGAGGAAATTTTTGAACGATGGCGTCCTCTGTTGGACCAAGCAAGGGCATGATGCTCAAAATATCCCTTCGGGTGCTTGCGAGAAGGTTTGAAGAAGTCAGTCTCGAGCTTTTGCGAAGACCCCGCCGAGGTCGAAAGTCTTGCAGGTTCCGATTGGGCCTTAGCAGCGCTAACATCTGCCTCTTTTCCAATGGCAGAGGCCCCAACTTCACCAACTTTAGCTTTTCCTTTGGCCTTGGCAATAGCTGCATCGAAGTCATGCTCCAGATCCTCGAGATCCACCACTTCAACCTTCCTACGAGGCTCCAAGCCCTCGGCGTTCTCATCGCTAGGCTCATCGATCAACCTCCGGCGCATTTCAACAACTGCTTCGATTTAAGGGGAGGTCATTACCTCGGTGCGAGGATTCATCGAGCGGGAGAGTTTCTTTGGAACCGCTCTTTTTCTCTTCACACCTACGAAGAATAACGTGAAAGAGTCACGAACATTATAACGAGGAGGAATGTATGCAAAGGTATTAACCAAAGAGAATGTTTGGTACTACCTTTTGAGGTTCCTTGACCTGAGGATCCCTTCGAAGACTTTGAAGGCTTTGAGTCCTTAAGTTCCTTCAAGTCTCCAACGAGATCCGCCACCAAGGTCAACTCGTCATCAGACTCGGTATCCTCCTCGTCCTCTTTCTTCTTCCCTTTTCCTTTCCCCTTTTTGCCCTTTTTCTTGTTCACGGCTCGATTGGGAAGACCTGACACCGAGGAGAAAAATTAATGGCAAAATAAAAGCTTCGGGCGGCATCCTTGATGAAAGATTGTGAATAACTTACTGTGCCTCTTACACTGCCAACCGAAGCTAACAGGCATGTCCATCAAGGATCGAAACGGACGCTTGCGGGATCCGGTCACAGCCTTGACCCACTCGGTCAAGCCCTCGGGAGGGACGACAGCAACCTTGTTGGCTAAGGAACAAAAAGTGAGTTGAGGTCAGAAACAAGGATAACAGAAAACAAGAACACTGGCCAAAAAGGATTATGAACGAGGGGACACTTCAGTGTTCTATTCCACTTCTCTGGGAAATTGGGTTCGGTCGATAAAGCACTGGTCTCCTAGAGAATGTAGCGATCACACCATCCCCGGTCCCCATGATCCTCACTCTTATGGAGAAGTGCGTGTTTACCACGATTGTTCAAAGCCACGACCCCAGCCTTATGAAAGTATGGATAGTAAAGAGAGATGAGATGTTGCAAAGTGAAATCTACCTTGGCTTCCCGACTCAGCCAGTCCAGACATTGCACGACCCTCCAAACACCGGGGCCTAGTTGAGCCAAATATAAGTTGTATGCTCGGCAGAATTCATCAATCACTCTGTGAACGGGGAGAGAAAACCCAATGGTAAATGGATAGGTGTATGCAAAGGACAACCCTTCTACAAGATCACAGCATCTGCTGGCTGAATCGGGGATAACAATTTTCACTTCGGGTCCGAAATTACAATCCTTTCGGATTAGTTCTATGTGAGCTTGGGTGAGGCATGTAGGCGTCGTTTGCACCGGTACATTCCTATTCAACTCTTGTTGATCAGCTGATTGCTTTTGCAACTTAAGGTCTTTGTCGGTGTCAAAGTGTGAGGGGATAATCTGGTGAGGCTCGAGCTCTTGCTCGAGGGAAATCTTCGGAAGTTTCTTCTCAGGACCCGAGGGTCCAGCTTCGGCAGTATGCCCACCCTCGGTAGTAGGAAATTCGCCCTCGGTCTCTGTAGTGGCTTCAACGTCATCATCCTCATCTTCGGCGTCATCGCCCTCGACACCATCATCCTTATTACTGACCTCTTCAGCGTCAGCAGTAGCTACAACCATGGTGTCATCGCCAATGACGTCATCTTCGCCTTCCACGCTGACGTCCTCACTAACTCAGCTCTATCGCGCCAACCTCTAGCCTTCCGCCGCCTAGAACCGCCCACCAAAGATGTTACCTCACCACCACGACCCTTCGCTTCAATAACTTGCAGCGGCGGGACGGCGGCAATGAAATCTCCACTAGCGATCATGGCGGCAGTGCGCAAAATCTTATCGCCCGAATCACTAGAGTCATGAGTAGAGTGTGTCGCAGACATGATCACAATTGAGGGCGTAAAGACTTCTTGGAAACTGGAGAAGCTGTTTAGGATGAAAATGGTTTTCTCTCTTTTTTCTTGCCGCTGCTGCTTGCTGATCGTAAAAGTGATGAGAGAATTTCTAAAGGAGGTATTTATAAGGGTAGGAAGAAGGCAAGTTGGAAAAATCATGATGAATTGTAACGTTGGGAATACCAAAATAAATGGCGCAACCATTCGAAGCCAAGCAACGGTCGCCACATCTCATTCGACAGGAAGTTGAAGTGATAGGCGTTGTTTTGAAATACTTGGTGTACGTTGAGCCACGTCACTCTCCCGCTCAATTTCATTCCACTCCTCGGTTAGCCTGGCACTTGCCCGAGGAGTGGGAGGACTATCTATATTGGGTAAAAATCGACTCGTCTACGTGGCACCTCGGTAACATAATCTGGAGCTAACCGAACAGGTGTTGGCAAGTCGCGAGCCGGGGTGAGCCATAGGTCGCCGAAGTTAGAAATCGAAGTCAGAGACCGAGGAGTGGGACTAATGTGTTAGTTCGGCGGGATGCTGCCTCGGTCGCCCGCAATGCCATGTTCCAGAAGCCAACAGCTTGAGCCTCGGTGAATCATCCTGTCTGCAGCGGGAAATTCCTCCCCCTATTTCAGCCCACTAACTCCATTATCTAAGAAGTGGAAGTACACAGAACTTAGTGGAGGCATGGGATCGTGGCCTTGTATTCCTGCTAGTCTATAAATAGCTTCTCATTTTACAATGTAATCATTTAGAAATACATACCAAAACTCTGCCAAATTTTGTACTCAAGCTTATATATCGAAATATCAGTTATTTACGCATAATTATTGTTTTGCTTGTTGTCACTTCCACTTTGATACATTGATTTGCTTGTATTCGCGATCCAAATTCGATTTGTGTCCTAAAAAAGTTTAGGCCAATACACGTACTGGTAACCCTACTCCAAACCCTACTACTAAATCATCAAGATACTCGGGTAATATTGTTCTTCATAAGTCTATTAATCATGATTATCTTGTTGTTTATGGTAAGCCTGGTAATCCTACTCCTGTAGTTAAACGTTTTGCTTATAAAATTAAGGAGAATTTAGTTAACACTAGTTCTGTTAGAAATATTTTAGTCAGCCCAAATGAAAATACTGTAAACTCATCAAAAGTGGCCACAGATCTTCATGCTCACACGACAAATAAATATGATACTCTTGCCACACTAAATGAATCTAATGAAGTGAGCACTTCTGAGGACCTCTGCGCAAATATTAATATTTCTCCCAATAGTATTCTTACTTCTACCAAAGACACTGATGAACCAATCCCTGCACGTGCTCCAAACGTGCCTGATAAAAAGTTAACAACTCACTCCAATCATTGGACAACTTAAAACAAACAAATACTTTCCAACATAAAAAAGAAAAAAATGTTGTTAATTTAAACAATGCCACGTCATTATCTCATGAAAACACTATGCATGACAACTCATCCACTATATTAAACAATTCCTCACAATTGGCACAACCTTTTGGCCAAGTGGCCATGCAGGTTGATGAAGTTAACAAAGAGCATGATTATAAATTGTTCCACCCAATCGTCTAATTGCCATGCAAAAACCACAACACTCAAAAGATTCACACAATACCCAAGAAATCATCTCTCAAACTTCTATTAATCTATCATCCACAAAGGATGTTTCCATATCATAGTCAACTTTACAGGAGAAGAGTGGTCTTCATCCCTGTGCTCAGACGACTCCCTTCATAAAGAATGGCAAACTTTCCACCACAACAGAATTTCAACCCACCACCACCACCAATAATCTTTTCCACTCCACCTCCTCCTCCCAATCATCAACCACTCTCCTGGCTGGAATACTCCCTAGCAGGCCATGCAGTGTCATTCAACATGGACCTGAATGGCCAGGAGATCATTCTCCTACTTCAGAACCCCATGTTTCTGGCACAACAGGCAACAGATGCTATAAGGCTAGCCATGGAGAACTACATCAACCATATATCGATGATGAATATTCTGGATCCATTGGCACCAGCTCTGGCAGCATCATTATTCCCAAACATGCAAAATCAGTGGAATGTACCACCACACCTCAACCCTCCATTCAATGTGAATCCATTCCACAATCTAACATTCTTCCCACCTCAGGACTTGAATGCAAACCCTTTGTTCTTCCCTTGGCAACCACAGCCATTTCATCACAACCCACCACAACAACCTGTGAACAATCCACCACAACAGCCTGTGAACCCTCCCAATGCATACCACCAGTATTGGATCACAATCTAAACCACCCTGCCCCTCCCCAACAAGAAGTCCCACAAAAAATCTTGAACGAGGAGGATGCTCCTCCACCAGTTTAAAAACAAGAGGAAGAGATGGGAGAGGCAGAAGTGGTGGAAGTGGAACCACCACACCAGGGGTCGTTCACAAAAATTTCAGGCCTGTGCGTAGCCACTTGCATGTTGTTTCTAGAATTGGAGGACAAGAAATATATCCCCATCTTACCACCAACATTACACAAAACCTCTGGACATTCGTCCAACAATGAACAAAGATGTAGGCAAGTATGCAGTGGTATTGAACCCCTCGATTGCCAGGAACCACATCTTCCCAAGGAATGAGGGTATTCATCTGAATAAACATCACACCAATCCTTTAACTATGAACAACAACACCAGTTTCATCATTTGGAATATAAGGGGTGGGAATACTGATGACTTTAGGAGAAACTTTGGAGAACTTATGAGGACTCATAACCCTTGGTGGCTCTATTGGAAACTAAGATGTTCACTATGTAGCACTAAGGAACTTTTACCATTTTGATCGTATGGTTGAGATACCAGCAAGGGGAAGATCTGGTGGTATGGTGCTGCTATGGAAAACAAGTTTCCTCACTTTATATGATATTGCAACAAAAGAACAGGAAATCCATGCAATGGTTAAGTTATTACCTAATCATCCCCCTTGATTATTTTCTGCAATCTATACTAGCTCTAGGTTTAATAGTCGTTTACAACTCTTGCAAAATTTAAGACAAATATATGATACATTTAAAGAGCCATAGCTTTTGGGTGGGGATTTTAATGATGTCTTAGCTCAAGATGAAAAATGGGGAGGGAGGCAGATTAGTGTAAGAAGGCAAAGTTCTTTTGCTCAGTGTTTAGAATATTGCCACTTACATGATTTAGATTTTAAAAGGAGTAAGTTTACTTGATCTAATCATAGGACACATTCTAGGAATTTAATATAAGAAATATTAGCTAGATGTGTTACAAATGATGTCTGGTTGCAATTATATCCTAATATTTCAATTACTCATTTACCTAAGACACATTCTGACCACACACCACTCTTGGGTAACATTCATAAAAGTAATCAAAGTCCCTCCTTTAAACCTTTTAGGATTGAAAAATTTTGGTATTCACATGTTGAGTTTATTGACAAATTTAATTCGACATGGCCTAATAATCAATTCCAACAAGCTATTCCTGATTTTATTTCTATCATAAAAACTTGGAGTAAGAAAATCTTTGGAGATATTTTTAAAAATAAAAAATATTTGCTAGCTCGCATAGCTGGAATTCAGAATTCAAGTCATTATCCTACCAGTGTTTTTCTACAAAACTTAGAAAAAGACCTTATTCAAAAGTTTAACAATATTCTTCTGCAAGAAGAAGACTATTGGAAAATGAGATCTAGAATTAATTGGCTTAATGAAGGGAATGCTAATACCAAATTTTATCATCTCAATATTATTCATAGACGTAGAATGAATAAAATACACTTTTTTAAAGATGATTCAAATAATTGGATTGATTCTCAGGATAAACTTCTTTTACACACTATGGATTACTACCAGAAAGTTTTTACTATAAGCCACACCACCACTGAACTCCATAATATTATCACCTCTACATCCAGCTTCCATAATATAGACCTATTTTAGATAGGACTCTCAAAGACCAGGAGATACTTCAGGTTGTCTTCTCCTTTAAACCTTATAAGTCTCCTGGTCCAGATGGTTTGCACCCATTTTTTAATCAATATTACTGGGACATAGTGGGTTCTACTGTAAAATCCTTTTGTCATGATGTCTTTCAATCTTATACAAGCCCTCAGGACATAAATCAAACGTATCTGTGTTTAATTTCAAAATTTCCCAATGCTAATAATCTTAAGAATGTTAGGCCTATTGGACTATGTAACACAATTTACAAAATTATTACTAAAATAATTATCAATAGAATAAAGCCTTTTTTAAATGATCTAATTAGTCCATGCCAAACAAGTTTTCTGAAAGGTAGACGTACGACAGATAATGCTATTATTATCCAAAAGATAATGAACCACTTCCAAAGGTTAAAGGGTAAGAAAGCTAAAATGATGCTCAAAATTGATTTAGAAAAGGCCTTTGCTAGATTGGAATGGCCTTTCGTATGTCGTACCTTAAAATACTTCAAATTTCCCCCTAACATTACTAAATTGATCCTGTCATGCCTTTCAGCTAGTACCATTGCAATTATGGTAAATGGTACTCTTACACAATTTTTCTGCCATGCAAGGAGAATTAGACAGGGAGACCCAATGTCACCCTATTTTTTTATTTTATCTATGGAACTACTTTCTAATCAAATACACCACTATGTAGATTATACATTGTGGGACCCAATTCAAATTTGTCCAAATGGTCCTCCTATTACTCATCTATTTTATGCTGATGATTTATTATGGCTAATGCAAATACTAAAACTGCTACATCAATTAATCAATGTCTTACACTATTTTGCCAATTTTCTGGCCAGAAAGTTAATACCACCAAGACTCGTTTAATCTTCTCTGCCAACTCTTCTCAACAACAAAAAGACATAATCACTCATATTCTAAATTATACAGTTGCCTCATCCTTTGGAAAGTACTTGGGATTTCCTATTCTTAACCAAAAACCTAAGCATAGGAATTTTCAATTTATTATTGATGAGATGACCAGTAAGTTGGCTGCCTGGAAAACAAAATTCTTAACTCTTGTAGGTCTTGTAACTCTTGCCAATGCCACCCTTAATACTATCCCAATGTATGCTATGCAATATCACCATTTACCAGCTAAAATACTTCATACAATAGACAAGATCCAAAGGGATTTTATATGGGGATCTAATACTGATCAAAGGAAAATACATTATTTTAGTTGGGATACAATAACCCAGCCTAAATATTATGGAGGCTCGGGTCTCAAACAGGCTGGCCACAAAAATATTGTTATG
This sequence comes from Petunia x hybrida, assembly GCA_037355625.1. Classification (NCBI taxonomy): domain Eukaryota; kingdom Viridiplantae; phylum Streptophyta; class Magnoliopsida; order Solanales; family Solanaceae; genus Petunia; species Petunia x hybrida. The sequence continues at coordinate 6,779,210 of JBBBVM010000059.1, read as the reverse complement.
TTTGCCAGCCTTGCATGGAGGATGTTCACAAACCCTTCACACTTATGGCCTAAGATCTTGTTACAGAAATATAAATTAAATAGAAGGCCTTCACCACCCTCTTTTATTTGGAAAAATATTCAAAAAGGATGGAATCTGTGCAAACAAGGTATAGCATGGCATATAGGCAAAGATGATGCCATAAATTTTTGGCTTGACAAATGGAAACCAGTATTACCCCCTCTTAGGACTCTGATCCAAGGCTCCCTACATCATCAAGAAAGTGAGCTCAAAGTAAGTCAATTAATATCTCACAAAAACTTGAAACTTAAGTTCTCTAAGTGTTGTTCTACTCCAGTTTGTTTTAAATTCTATTACTAATGTAGCTCTTGACACCACTGATGACTCTAAAGATACCCCCTTTTGGGACCTCACTTCTAATGGTATATTTACCACAAAATCACTCTATAAAATGTTCTTCCTTCATCCCAGAACACATTACCTTTTGACTGGATTTGGAAGCTTCACACTTTTTCAAAAATTAAATTGTTACTGTGGTAAATACTTCATAATTGTTTGGCTTCAAAAGTCTACTTGACTAAAATTGGAATGCAAGTCGATCCTTTATGCCATGTTTGTAAACAACCTGAGACAATTGTTATATTTTTCTAGGTTGTCTAATTGCTGCAGCATTCTAGACTAACCTTTATATCTCTTTTCACCATATCAATGAACCTCACTGCTATTATACTCTTGGTATTCTAAGGATAAATATAATCAGCAACTCCATATTCATACTCCTCATCTTCTCTGGGTTGAACTGTTTCCTTTTGCACTTTGGCACTTATGGTTAAATAAAAATAATAATGTTCATCATCATTTGACTGGCCACCTACATATCCAACGAGTAATTTCTAGAGCTTTGAAATATAAATATTTTACATTTACCACAAGAAAATCCATACCAAAATTAAGATTCACATTCAAATGGGAGCCCCTTCCTTTTAGGAAACTTAAACTCAACATTGATGAGCAAATGATGTTGTAACCCAAACTGGGGGAGTGGGGGGAGTTTTTCGAAATCATTCTGGAGATTGGATCCTAGGGTACTCAATGCACTTCCCAAGATCTTCACCACTATACGTGGAACTCATGGCATTACAAATAGGCCTTCAGATTGCTCATCACTATCATTTTCTTCTTGACATTAAGACAGACTCCATTGAAGTAATGCAACAACTTGACTATGCAACATTGCCTTATACTAATTTAATTCATCAATGCAGGTGCACCCTGAAGACTATGCAGAATCCAGTGGTACGTCACGTATTCCGTAAAGTAACTATGGTAGCACACTTTTTGGCTAAGCATGCAGCCCAAGTACAAGCTCCTTTGGCAAGTCAGTTGCAACTTTTTTGGCCGCCGACTGAACAATTTGAAATGGTTGTTAATCTAGATAAAAATACTACTTATTGTAGAAAAGTTTCTGTCAATGCAAGTAATATGCTCGCAATATATGGTAATATGGATATCATAGCCAACATGACAAGTAGCTATAATGCTACATCCTCTGTACTACCTTAGTATTAATATACAATTGTCTTGTTTCTACCAAAAAAAATAGAAATAAATGCATTTTTGATAAGGATAGACATATATTTAACCATCATGTTTAGTCATTATTTAGGAAAAATAAATACGTTCTAGATAATTATAACTCCATAGACATATAGCCATTAGGTTATATTAGATAGGCGAGCAGGGTATCTTGATAAAAACTAACCATGTGTTGGATAAGTTAGATAAAAAATAATTTAGTCGAATTAACTGACAACAGGATTGGCTGATATCACATAACCCTAGACTACTATCTTTTCTTGAAATCCGACTTCTTACGTTCAACTCTATTAGTTGTTAGCTTAGTTTTTTTAGTTAATTAAAGTTATAATATTTCTCAAAAGCTATTCGAATCTTTTATTGTTTAGATAACTGGGATTTTTTTGATTTTAATAGTTAATCGAAAGTCCTTGTGGGAACGATACTCTATTCATCACTATATTATTTGATCGACCACTTATACTTGCGTACGGTTTTGGGTGATGAGTTTTTAGCAACATTTTCGGGGACTTAAAAATTACCTATTTTGCTAAATTAGACTTTTAATTTTTACTAGTCATGCTTTTAGTTTTATTTTGGTTTACTAATTTTTACTTGTCTTAACTTGGAATCATGGAATGAAAATTGGTCGAATTGTGAGTATTCTTATTTTAGTGATCCTTATCTATATTGTGAAGGACCTCACTGATAGAAAAAATTATCAAAATATTCCCAAGGGTTTGTGCACCTTCTCAATTTCATGAGTGCAATATTTGTAATTTTTGTAGTGGCCATGAACATAATTGTCCTAGTGTTGTAATCCTTCTCCAAGCCGTCGCCGCCACCACCGCCACCATCATTATTATTATTATTGTAGCATTGCTTGTGAGTTTGATAAGAACAAGGAAGTGCAAGATGCGGAATGTAATGCTCGTATTATGGATATGATGAGGCAATTAGTGGAGCAAAAAAAAAAAGGTTAACGAGCAAATTTCCTTTGGAATCAAGAGAATGATTGAGACTTACAATGATCAAGAAGTTATGGTTGTAGCTAATGATTAGGAAGAACCTCAAATTGAAGAAGAGAGTGAGTTCCAACAAGATGAAAAGTGTGAAATTAAGACGTTTCAAGATTGGCTCATGGAACAAGCTCAGTTAGATAATTTATAGAAGGAAGAAGAAAACACGGACGAGAGATCGGCCAATTTGGCCATGTTACTCATGATTTAGAGGCTAATTTGAGTGGTATAGTTAAGGCATCTATTGTCCAAACATTTAGTGTTGTGGATAACTGTTATGATGTGAGTTGTGTGAAGTTGAAGAAAATTTTAGAGGAAGGAGTGGAATTTCAATAATTCGACCATATGAGAGTTAGCGATATCGGGTTTGAAAAATTACAATAGAGTCAAGTGATGAGTAAACAATATCATTATTGTATACTATAGAATATGTAAAAGTAAGGATGTCAAAAGTGAAAGCAATTTTGGTGTTGGAGCTCATTCTAAATAGATTTCGATATTGTGTTCTTATAGTGAAAAGGAAATTGAGCCATCTGAGCCAATGGAGAAGCCAAGGGAGGAGGAACAAGGTACCTATATTTTAAAATTTGTCATGACAAGAAGACAAAATAATATTCCTCATTTAAAAGCCAAGAGGTGCAAGATGCGACATCGCAGATTTGGACCCTTTGATTTGTATCACCCGAATTCATATCTTCGAAGTGGAGAGAGAAGAAATAAATTTTGTTCACTTCGTGCCGGAATGGTAAATCAAGCATATTTTGGGAGGCAACTCAAGTTTTACCGCCTTTCATCAATTTTTTAAAAAAAATAAAGAAACAAATATAATTAGTTTTTGACTAAAAATAATTAATTTTTTACTAGAAATAATTAGTTGTGGCCTGTGGTTGTGGCCGTAGGGGTGTTCATGGGTCGATTTGAGTCAGTTTTCTTCTAAAAAAAATCAAACCAATTAATTCGATTTTTCAATTACTTAAACCACAACCACACCAATTATGTTGTTTTTTCACTTGTTCGATTTTAGTCGGTTATTTTAAGTTGTTCGACTTTTTGTCCGTTTTTTTTATCTAAATATGTGACATACACTTTCAAGGATCAAACACATATTCTACCGCCTATATTCCACTATAATACACCCAAGCCAAGTATTCTCTAGAAAATAATAAATTATATATGTAATCAAGTTACATATTTATCGATGTCTAGAAATTGTATTATAATACATGCATTTAACAATTTCAAATTAACTTAATCAAACTTCTTACAATGACTTTTTTGTGTTTGAAAAATTGAAGAGCTATATTTGTCAAGATATCTTGATGATATTGAATTAATCAACAATGAATGACTAAAAGACAAGTATTTTATCATGCAATAGATTGTTTGACTTATCAAAATAAAGACTAAAATGCAAAATAGAACACAATTGCAAAAACTATAAAGGTGAGAAATTAGACTACAATTCAAGAGTGCAAAAAAATTAATATACGGTGTAAATTCATAAAATATTATATAAAAATTACACATAATTATATGTGTAATAATAAATTTTACCTAGATATTTACTAATGGTTTGGTTCGGTTATTTCGATTTTGCTTAAACCAAATTTTGTGGATTTTTGAAATTAAAGCCAAACCAAACCAAACTTATAATATATTGGGTTTTTGTGAGAGTTTTCGATTTGATTGGATTTTTTGAATTTCCGGTGAACACCTTAGCTGTGGTTGTATATGCAGGAACTCCTAAGGAGAACAGTAGCCTTCACGTCGCAGCTGCCACTGTACGGGGAAAAAAATCCAAACGGTGTAGTGTGCACATGAAGCTCCAGAACAGTAGCTCGTGCGTCGCGCTCTACTCAGTAAGGATAACTGTTAAACTTGAAATCTCTCCACTCAATATATAAACAAACACAACCCTAGGGCTGCCTCTTCTCTTCTCTCTATGGGTCATTAGTTTGGTTGTATGGCTGCGGAGAGTAGGGAGGGTTCAATTAGTTAGCCTTGATACATACTTGCGCAATGTTGCACGTGTACGTGCGAGCTCTGACACTGCATTGGTCTCTCTTTAGGTGCATCTATTTGGAGCTCTTTCACTTAAGGAATTATGTTCCCTAGTGCTTTCTAAAGTATTATGGTTTAAGTGTGGGGTGCTTTCATCTGGTTGCATACAAATGATTGTCTTGCACCACTTGTTTGCTTGAAATAAAGTAGTGCGCACTTGAGAAAAGTCTGAATACCTCGTACCACTTTTTGTTTTAGAGTACATTGGGAACAATGCGTAATTTTAAGTGCGGGATGGGATTTAATCTCATTTTTTTTTGTTTGTCAATTGACTTCGTCTTTCTTTATTTCTTGCTTTCTTGAATTTGAAACAAGAAAATCTAGAAAAAAGTCTTCTTTTTTTCCTTGTTTTTTTGGTAGTCATAGTTAGAGTAGATAATTATCCCCTCGATTTTTCTTTAGGCCTCGATTCTTTTCAAGGGATGTAAATTTGAACCGTGCACATTTTATTTTCTTTAGATAGTTTAGTTCGTTGCAATAGTAAAAAGGAAAGGAAAACTTGAGTTGAATCCTTGATGCCTTGTGACGTGCTAGATGCTAGCATATGTAGACATGAGCACGTGAATTAAAATGCATTCTTTGTGAGTTTTTTTTTAAAAAAAAAAATTTGTGGTGAAAGTTAAATAATTTACTTGCGACGCCTAAACAGTTTCTTGACTCTTGTGTGCTAAGTGGTTTCTACTTTATTCTTTTGTCCTATTCACTACTTTGATTTGAGAGTCTGAATTGATCCATCTTGATTAAGTCATGTGCCATGAGTGAGTGAGTGAGTGAGAATTTTAGTTGAGTTCCATGCTCACATTTGAGTCTAGAACTTGCCCGGAATGAAGTTGAATTGAAATTTTGGGTTTGGCTCAGTTTAGAAAATGATAATAGGCATTCCTTAATCCGTTTGAGATTTTTTTAGCCTTCGTTATTTGATTGATCATAGGCAACCCCTTTGAGTCTTTATCCATTTTTTATGGTAGTCATATCACAAGCCTTGGCATAGTTTGAGTTGAATTTCCTATCATTGCACACCTTATCTCCTAGAGTACTTGTAAAAATATCACAATGGGTCGGAAAGGTAAAGAGGAGGAAAATGTTAGTTAGGTTTTAAGTGGTACCAAGTGAAAAATAAAAGAAGTGCTAGCGAGAAAAAATATAGAAAAAAAGTTAACAAGTGAAAGAAAAATTATTTGATAGTCTAGCCAACTATCAAATAGAAAAACAAAAGAGAAAAAGAAGAAAAAGAAAAAGAAAAATGAATCATTCTTTATTGAGCTGAAAAATAGTCAATGGACGAAAATAAAAAAGGAAAGATTAGGAGTTAGTTGAAGTTGAAAAGGGTGGAATTTTTGAAAGAATGAAGTGAGCTGAAATTAATGTTTTGTAAGTGTAGAAATACAAATATGCATGTAACATAAAATCTATACTAAATAGATTACACTAAAACATTAATCAGAGAACTTACATGTAACATAAAACCTTATGAGCGGAAGCGGTAGGATCTTGTACCATGGCTGGAATTACTGGCCGTCGGTGGTTGTCACGTACTTGACGGATCAACCCCTTTATCCACAGTCTAAACACCTAAATTATTTAGTAGAGAGTAGGAAGAGTTGTATATTGAGTACTTTACTTTTATCTGAGCTTTTACTGTATTTATAACTGAATAATACAGTAGTTGTCCTCTTATAGGACTCTATCAGGTAACTTATCTTTTTACCTGGATAGACTTTAAGAACACCCCTTTATGGGTGGTGGACTCTTTTATTCAGATAAATCCAATAGTAAGTACTTAGGGAGGTTTAGTCGCTTTTATCTATATTTATCCACTTGTCCCGCAAACTTTTACTAAGTCCTAATTGATTTTGAACTGAGCACCCTGATGTTAGTAGAGATTTGCATTAAAGGAAAGCCTATGGTATGTCTTGTGTGGCATGTGATAAATATATATTTTTTTGTGTAAATGCGAGTGCGTTCTTTTGATATTCAGAGTCCCGAATTTTTATTAGTGATATATTGTGTATGTTGGGATTATTTATCTTGATTTGTTGTGAGGCCGCATGATTCATGAAAGATAGATGATATTATTAAACTTCTCAGTTAAGGTAAGTATGCGGGGCTTGAGAAACATGATGTCACAGAGTCTGTTATTGAGGTTAGGATGTTGTAGGCTAGGTTGTTTGATTGTTTTAAGTTGTTCTGGCATTATAAAATATGAGGAAGGGAGGGATAAAATACGTGTGCAAAAGGTTTAATTGTTTGTATCAACCATTGTTACATGTGTAGTTATGATTAATTGGTGATATGCTCGGCTTGTGATATGATGTGATTTTTGAATCTTTCCTGAGTCTGAGTATGTTTAGTTTGCTCGAGAACAAGCAAACGTTTAAGTGTGGGTGTTATTGGTAGCATTTAGTGCTAAATAAGCCCTAAATTGCTCGATTGTTAAGCAGTATGCTAGAAAAACCAGCATGCCAGAAAAACCAATGGTTATTAGAGAATTTAGTACTTCCACGCCACCTTATAAGAAGAGAAAAACAATGAAAGGGAAAGGCAAAGCTCCCGTCCAAGCCTAAAGATGACAGTTCAATGAAGGAGAGGATTCAGATGATGATGATGATGATGATGATTCCCCTCTTCCTCCTGATATACCATTCTCTAGTATTCTCTTATGAATCAGTTTGAGAGGATCGGTTTGTGAGCGATGATGCTTATAGGGCTTACCAGGGGATCTCCAGGAAGAAGATTACACGCAAGAAAGCCTTGAACTTCCACTTCCATTCTCTAGTAGGCCCTTGTGCAGGAAGAGGGGCATTCCTGAAAATCTTGTGCATGCAGAAATCTGGACTTATTCCCTTGATATCAACTATAGTTCAACCAATAGCACTTTTGTGCTCTCGCAGTACTCTCAATAATATTCTACCTGCAAGTCATGCAACAAAGAAGAGATAATCACATGTAAAGTGTCTGAATGCCCCAAATAAACTTAGCAAAGATGAGCATATAAGGGTTTAAGAACAAATTTTTGACGTCTTTGCCAGGAACTTAGAATTATTTAGTTTTTTAGATTAGACCTTTATTCTTTATTTGTTCAAGATTAGTTCAGCTTTTAGTTGTTTTTTGGTTGTTTTAGGTTTTGTCTTGAATGCGTAGGAGCAGAATTGACGAGAACTCGACAACAGTACTAAAAAATGAATAAAATTATTATCAACATTTACCAATGTGTTAGATTATGCATATTACATCCTGAATTCATCTTCCTCCTTATATATGGACGTAAGTGCTGGAGCTTCAAGATTTTGACCTGCAATTTTATCCAAAACACTAAGCACCTTGACAGTTAACACCATGAGGTTACCTCTTTCCATTTCTTATTTGCTTTTATTTCCATTGTGTGGTACTTGTGCCATTAAGACTGTTGCGTCAGTTCTAACTTTGGATTGGTTCCGCAATTCTGTTTAACGGACAGTTTCATCATTAAGTGGACGTGAGTTAATCAGTAAGCTGAAGTTGTAAGCTTTAGTACGCTTTTTCTACCAGGGCTATCAAATCAAGTAAGCATTGCACATAAATTGAAAGATAAAACAAATGAGCTCTTTTCAACATGCTGTAGTAGCAAGGATCAGAGGTCTCAGTTCAAAAATCGAAGTCCATATGGATGCTGAATCATGTTTATGCTTCGGTGAAACTATTAGTTTAGACCTCTAATCATCCCCCATATGCGTTTCTCTTTGTCGTGCTACTTCTTCTATGTTATCCTCTGTGGTTGCCCTCATATTAATGGTTTCAAGTTAATTTTCTTGAATTTTCCCCTTGATTATATTCTGTATCCACCTGTGGTAAAGCAATCTCCTATCGAATATTCAGATTTTTTTAAGAAGTACGTGACCAACTCTTTCTACAAAGAGCAGTTCTGTGGCATTTATGTTTCACTAAGCATGAAATGTGTTGTGTTTTTATTCCCCTATCCATGTGATCAAGTGTTCGATAGTAAATTGACAAGATATTTGTTGCGACCAACAATGTTGTCTCTATTTGTTTTAGGTCCTATTTTCTTCTGATTTAAATCTAAAATGTTCTATTGCAGGACAAGGAGGATTTTCGGGATTTCTCTTTCTTTAAGCATCATTAACATAGCCGTTATAATGGAGCGTGCTGATGAAAATCTCCTTCACCTGTTTACAAAGAAGTCAGTGAAACTTTTAAGGCAGGGCCATCTGATCTCGGGTATCTAACATTCATAAGGAACTTCATGCAAGGAATTACATCACTAGTGGCAGGTATAGTAGTTATAACCTAGACCGTCCCACTGTTCTTGCAATTGGTATCCTGTGCTGGTCCCTATCAACTGGTGCAGTGGGTGCGAATATGTACTTTCTGCAGGTTCAAATCTGGAGGGCAGTGAACGGCTTTGGACTGGCCATCGTGATACCTGCACTTCAGTCCTTTAGCTGATAGCTATATGGATGAGATAGGTGGGGTGGAGCTATTGCCACAGTTATGGCTGCCTATGAATAATGGGCATTCCAGGATGGCGCTTTGCCTTCATCATAATGGCAACTTTCAGTACTATGATTGCATTTATCGTGTTCAGTGTTTGTTGTTGATCCGAGAAGAAAGGCCAACATAGATCATGATATCGCAATAAATAGTACTGGCAGGTAGAGATTGCTTGCTTAAGTGCCATAAGATTTGTCGGAAAGATCTGAGCTTAAATGGAACAACATGGATAGTGAAGATTTATATTGCTGACCGCAATTTGCGTGGTATTGCGGCATAATTACTGTTATCGTTGTTGTTGTATTGCAACTTTTTAGCTTCATTTCCCATGCTATATTCAACAATCCTTTAGCCTTTTTGTGATCCTATTTTAGGGATAACTTGATAGAGGAGGGAAATACAAATTCTGTTGGAATTTATGGAAAATACTTAGAGATTTTTATAGCTTGAGGCGTGTCGAAGACATCGTCCTTAAGGATATTTCACCGGTATCAGTGTATCCCAGGATTCAACAAGCTCTTCTAGTATAAAACTAGGAGCAGGAACAACAAAGAATTACAATATAAGAAACACAGTAGATAGAAAGAATAAGGATTGTGGTTTGATATTTCTTTGTTTTCTGTTGTTCACCTTAGAAAGAAGGAATAACCTTCAATTATATAATTTGAGTTGGCAATGTTCAAAGGTTGTGTAACAGCAAATATGAATGATGCCAATTAAGGAATAATTGAATGGCAAAATAAAGATGGTCGATATTTATGGTAATGACTTAATAGCCAACAATTGAAGGAAAGAAAATATTGACTGTATTGGATAAAAATCGACTCGCGATGATTCGCCTCGGTCGCGCAGTCCGATAATGACCGAGGACACAACAACAAGCCAAATATCGACAAAAGCAAGTGGGTCATCGAAGGCAAGCCGTAAGCTAAGCTTCGGTGATGTTTACCTCGAGCGAACAGCAAGGCCTCCCCACCGAGGTCATACACATGCGCCTTGGTGAACAGCCTCGGTTCTAGCGGCTCTGTAGCCCACTACTTCAGCCCACTAACTCCTTCAAATAATGCCAAGATCGTAGGCCAGAGCACAGAGGATAGTGGAGAACGTGTGCAAGGCTCCTAAGCCTATAAATAGCACTTCACTTTATACTATAGGCATCCAGAAATATATACTGAAACTCTGCCCAAATTTGTACTCACAATCATATATTGAAATCGAGTCATTTTTTCGCATTTACGTCTATTTCGTGCATTTATTTAATTTTGATACGAAGATTTGCTTATATTCGAATCCAAATTCGATTTGTGATCCTAAAACTGGTTTAGGGCCATACAAATTGGCGCCTTCTGTGGGGATATAAGCAGAAATGCTTTGTTCCAAAGTTTCACGTCCTTTCTTCGTCAAAGCTAACAGTTCAACGACGTTATGGCTGACAACAGTGATAATCTTAATGAACGGGCTGGCGCTCTGTCGAGCCAACAGCCTATGTCACCAATGACAACCGAAGAATTCCAAGCTTACGTTGTCACCGCATTAAGAGCTCTCCAAAGTCGACAGGATGAACAAGTCAACATCAATGCTGAGTTCCGTGCCTCGTTGGAAGCGAGGAACGGTGCAGCACCGAACGGAACCCAGCCTTCGGCTCCTGGAGGAGGCATCCCGCCCTTCGTTCCTACGGGCGCGATAATAGGGGGACCTCCTAACGGGGCCACGTCTGGGGGTTCGGGCAATTTACCAAGTACGACGCCATACTTCGGGACGATTCCCACCGTGGCTGAAACAACGCCCTCGGTTGACGTCGAGAGGTTGACCAGGGAAATTGAAGCACGCGTCGAGGTGCGCGTTGAGGCTCGCGTCGGGGCGCATGTGGACAAGCGTCTCGAAAGCGTGCTGGGGATGACAAAAACCGAAGATGAGCTTGATATAGACCAGTACAGGGAGCTGCCCTTCAAGCCCGAAGCGGCCCCAGCCCCAACTCCTAAAAATTTCAAGCTGATGTTTTTAAAGAAATACGATGGGACCACCGATCCCAAAGAGCATGTAAGGGAGTACATGTCAATGGTGAAGAGCAATGACTTAACAGCGATAGAGCTCGAGTCAATGTTCTTAAAGAAGTTTCGCGAGTCCTTGGAAAAAGGCGCGCTTACGTTGGCACATGTGCCTACCAGCGGGGTCAATTTCCACCTTCAAGGAATTGACCAACACCTTCGTGAAGGCCCACACTGGGGCACAGAAAATCCTCCAAAGGAAGGAGGATATTTGTGAAGTCAAGCAGAGGCCCGGTGAACCCCTCAAAGGGTTCCTCGAGCGCTTTCATGCCGAGCGCATGGAATTGCCTTGGATGGATGATACTCTAGCCATCATGGCATTCGAAAAGGGTATCAATGTGCGCAACTCTGACGCTGCTGCTGAGTTGCGAAAGGAGCTTCAGCAATACCAAGTGCTGACCTGGGATGATTTGCACAAGCGAGCCTACTCCAAGATAAGATTGGAGGAGGCTGAGTTCAAAAGCTGAGGTTACAATTACAAGAACCGAGGTGAATCCTCGCATCGCGCCGAGGCGTCGCGGGGGAGTCCAAAGAGGAGGTATGAGCCATATACCTCCACGAGGCAGCCTATCAGCCAAAGGTTAGGAAATTCCTTTGGAGGCCCGCCCACAAGCTCACACATTAGCCAACGGCTTGGGGGGAAGGTTCACTCTAACTCGAACCAGAAAAACTCTTCGGGCCAGGCTTCGGCTGCGAAGAAGGATTTGCCCCGGATCCCTGACTATAATTTCAACATATCGACCTCGGAGTTGGTCCACGTAGTCAAGGGAACTCCTGGGGTAAGAGTGCCCAAGGATATGAGAACTCCGGCGGGCAAGAGAGACTAAGACTTTCACTGCGAGTTCCATGCTGACTATGGTCACTGAACCGAGGATTGCAAACTTTGCGCCTCGAGGTGGCCCACTTATTGAAGAAAGGAGTATTGGCCGAATTCCTTACTGACAAGGGAAAGGACAATTACTCCAAAAACCGAGGGGATGGGCATCCCCCTCGGGCTCCACCCCCAGAAAGAGTTGTGAACGTCATCACCGGGGGTTCAGAAGTGAACGGGGTGAATTTCGCTGCCGCAAAGAAATTCACCAAACTGTCGATTACGATGGAGAAGAGAACCCGAGTTGGAGGCTCGGGCAAAGAGATCGTGTTTGATGACGATGACTGTGATGGGATGATGTTCCCCCACCACGACGCATTGGTCATTATGCTGAGAATCAACGACTCCGACATCAAGCGAGTCTTGATTGACCCCGGTAGCTCGGTCAACATAATCAGCTACGGGGCCGTTAAAAAGATGTGGCTAAAAGGGGAAGTCGTTCCCAAAGCGACAGTGTTGACAAGCTTCAACAACTCCACAGAGAAGACGTTGGGTGAAATTACACTCAAAACATTCGCCGAGGGGGTTAGCAAAGAAACATTGTTCCAAGTGATGCCCGAGGTCAAGCGAGGCGGACCTCCAAGGTGAGATAGAAAAGATCCCGGCATGCGTTCAAGAGCCTCGAAAGCAAAAAGCCGAGGACTCCACCATTGAGGAGCTGGAGTCGTTTACCCTATTGAAAGACTTTCCAGAGAGAAAGGTATACATCGGTTCGGAGTTGGACCCGGAGTCGAAAAAGGCAATTATTGAAGTTCTAAAGTCCAACAACGATTGCTTTGCTTGGTCTCATTCAGACATGATTGGTATCGATCCGGAGATCATGACCCACAAGCTGAATGTGGACCCAAAGTTCACCCCGGTGAAGCAGAAGAAAAGACCTCACGTCGGGATCAAAAAGAAAGCAATCGAAGATGAAACCACAAAATTGCAAGAAAATGGTTTCATAAGAGAGGTGAAATACCCCGAATGGCTGGCCAATGTGGTGGTCGTACCAAAGAAGAATGGCAAGTGGAGAATGTGTGTAGACTACACCGACCTGAACAAGGCTTGCCCCCAAAGACTCCTACCCATTGCCACAAATTGACAGGTTAATAGACTCCACGGCTGGACACAAACTATTAACCTTCTTGGATGCATATTCGGTCTATAATCAGATCCTCATGGACCCGAAGGACGAAGAGAAGACCTCATTCATCACTGACCGAGGTACTTTCTGCTATAAGGTGATGCCCTTCGGTCTGAAAAATGCCGGGGCGACTTACCAAAGGTTGGTATGTCGCATGTTCAAAGAGTATATTGGAAAATCTATGGAGGTCTACATAGATGATATGCTCATCAAATCGATCCGAATGGAGGATCATTTAAATCATCTGAGGGAAGCTTTTGCTGTTCTGAGGCAATACGGCATGAAGTTGAACCCTGAGAAGTGCGCCTTCGGCGTTAGATCAGGCAAATTCTTGGGATTCATTGTCTCTGAACGAGGGATCGAAGCTAACCCAGACAAAATCAAAGCAATCGAGGAGATCCCCGAGGAGCTGACCGGGGTGAAAGAAGTTCAACGCTTGACTGGCCGAGTCGCCGCCTTGAGTCGATTTATATCAAGGTCCTTGGAGCGATGCCACAAATTCTTCTCCGTTTTGAGAAAAAACAATCACTTCGAATGGACACCGGAGTGTAAACAAGCGTTGAGAGATTTGAAGAGATACTTGGCTAACGCGTCGTTGCTCGCCAAGCCAAAAGAAGGTGAGACGTTGCTGGTCTACTTGGCCGTGTCCGAGGTGTCTGTCAGCGCTGTGCTGGTTCGGGAGGAAGATGGCAAGCAACAGCCCATCTACTATGTAAGCAAAAACCTCCTCGATGCTGAAACCAGGTACCCACACTTGGAAAAACTAACACTTGCTTTACTTGTTACTGCCCGGAAACTGCGACCCTATTTCCAATGTCACCCAATAGCGGTAGTTTCAACCTTCCCCTTAAGGAGTATATTGCATAAACCTGAGTTATCGGGGAGGTTATCAAAGTGGGCGGTAGAGCTGAGCGAATACGACATCACCTATCAATCTCAAACAGCCATCAAATCTCAGGTCCTGGCTGACTTCGTGGCTGACTTTAGTGTTGGAATTATGCCCGAAACGGAAAAGGAAAACTCCATGTCGAAGGGAACTACTTCGGGGTTATGGATACTTCATACCGATAGGGCAACTAACTTTAAAGGTTCAGGTTTAGGCATAGTCTTGAGAGCACCCACCGGGGAGAAAATCAGGCACTCGGTTCGGTTCAAAAAAGTAACCAATAACGAGGCCGAGTACGAGGCGGCTCTAGCAGGCTTGGAGTTGGCGAAAGAGATGGGGGTAGAAAGAATCGAGCTAAGGTGTGATTCGCAATTGGTGGTGAACCAGGTCCTCGGTGACTATACGGCTCGGGAGCCCAAAATTCAACTATACTTGGACCGGGCACAAAGAACCTTGGCCCAATTCCAAGAGTGGCAAGTCAAACAAGTACCTCAGGAGGAAAATACCGAGGCTGACGCCTTGGCCAATTTAGGTTCGGCGGTTGACGAAGCCCACACAGGGACTGATTCAGTGGTTCGGTTGTTGTCCGCGCAAATGAGAGAGATGAAGTTGCAGGTCAATTCGGTGGACAACAGGTGGGATTGGCGAAGTAAGTTTATCTCTTACTTCGACTCGGGGACAGTTCCCCAAGACAAAAAGGAGGCCAAAAAGTTAAGGACCCAAGCAGCTTCATATCATTTGATCGAGGGTAATCTGTATAAGAGGTTATATTGCGGCCCGTTGGCCAAATGTTTGGGTCCCGACGAGGCCAGATATGTGATGGCCGAAGTTCACGAAGGCGAGTGTGGCAACCACTCGGGGGGAAAATCCTTGGTGCGTAAGTTATTAAGAGCTGGGTATTATTGGCCCACTATCAGTGCCGACGCAAAGGCCTTCGTGCAGAAATGCGATAAATGCCAATGTCATGGACGGATGATCCACCAGCAGGCCGAGCCTCTACATTCAGTGGTATCACCATGGCCTTTCATGAAGTGGGGGATGGATATCGTTGGACTATTGCCGAAGGAAAAAGGTGGTGTTCGATTCATTCTAGTGTTAACTGATTACTGTTGACACCTAATTTTGTCCCGGAGTTATTGAAATTGATAATTTACTATGAAAAGGTTTTAATTAAGGCTAAAATTGAAAATAAAAGAGATACAACAATTGATTTTGATCAAAAGAGGCTAAAAGCATAATTCGTAGCCTAAATTCTGTCCTATCCATGCAAAACATATATACATAACATTACATGCACACTCTCCTCTCCCCTAAATCAGAAGCCCGATTCCCTTTGAAATCCCTAGAACCCGACCCAATTCCCTTTCAAGTTCCCCCCAAATTCAAACGAGAATCAGTCCAATTTCCCACCTGTTAGTTTCGTACACAAGCAAATCAAAATGCTCCAGCTTTGTCCTTTAAGGTACGAACCTTATCCATCAAAAACCAACTAAAATCGTCCAAGTCATGATAAATCTGAGAGTCCATTTTGAATCCGAGATTGAATTCAACGTAGCTGATTTGTTTTCCTCATTTTACATATTTTCCCACATCGTTTTGCACCCTTTTTCAAGCCCTGAATTTGCCCTATAAATACTCCTTTCATTCACAGAATTAGGGGTCGGATTTTGGTTGAAGGAATTGAGGGACTTCGGAAACGAGGACCCTCTTAGTGCTTTTTAAATAGCGATTTCATTTTCCTTCCTAATTTCCGACTTTTAAATTTTGTGAATCGTCGAGTTGTTGTCGCTTGTTCGAGTTGCATTCTTCGGATCGACGCCCTTGTTCGCTGCGCCGAGAAAGGTAAAATCATACTCTTATACTCTTAATATTCCTTCCACTAAAATTCTTGACTTGCTCAATCTGGATGTTGGTTTGCAGCAGTCACAATAATATGTGTTTAAGAACCTTGTCCTTGTCTTAAAATATTTCTGTGGTGAAGTGGTTAAACATGAAAGTTAATGTAAAGTTTAGGCCTTTAACAGGAAAAACAAGCTGAAATGCATTAGATCTGATTCATTGTTAGCATGTGTTAGAGTTTCTTTCACTTAACTTGATTAAATTCATTTGGTGTGAAGTGCTGTAGAATTGAGTTTGATGCTCTGTTTCCTTTGCTTGAACTGTCCTTGTTTAAGCAAAGTTGGTTGTCATTTCATCTCTTTCTGGGTGTTGCAAGTTGGAGGGATGTTCATAGATCGTGAAGGCCCATGTTCTTAAATTAGTAGTCTCTCCTATGTTCTTTGTTTTGATGGAATGCAGCATTCTGGGAGAGGTTAGAGGAGTTAGTTCCTGGTTGATGCAGGCTGTTTGTAGGTTAGTTCTGGTTTCAGGTGGTTTGTAAGGGTGGTTAGAAGTGGTCCTGGTTTCTGCCTATGTGTATGCATACTGGTTCTGATGTTGCAGATTAAGAGGGTGCAGGGGTGCTCAAGGTTGTTTCTGTTGAGCTTTCAGGGGTTGTCTGGTGGTTCTTGCTCAGATCCGGTATGTGTGTGAGAGGTCTAGATTGTAGCAGGCAGTTAGGTAAAAGGAAAGCTAGTTGTAGTTGTTGTAGAAGGGCATGCATGGAGTCATTTATAAGGTGTTTGATGGCTATGCAGGTAGTATGATGTGGGTAGGCAGGTTTTGTTCATATGAAGGCAGTGATAGAGTTGTTAAGAATGAGTATAGGAGTCTTAGGGAGCTGCAGCTGTTTGGAGGCAGTAAAAAGGAGCAGATTAGAGGAGCTTAGGGCAGGGTGTTGTTCAGGAAGTTTCAGGATGTGTTCAAGTTGAAGAGGTGGTTGTTTAGAGCAGTAAGGAGGTCAGTTGGTGTGTGTGGGGATGTATCTATGTATGTGTGTGCAGTGTGGGATATTGAAAATTGTCCAAGGCTGTTTTGTTTAGTAGTTCATGGAGGATTTAGGAGTTTGTTGTGTATGCGCATTTGCTTGTGTGTGAGTGCATCTGCCTGTATGTGTGTATGTGTGCAGCTGTGTGTGTATGTGTATGAGAAGCAGTGTGAGGGTGTAGCTTGCTCCATTTTATTATGTCTTGAAATATTTGGAATTGTATCAGCCTTTATCTAGCTACCCCCTTTAAGAAATTCAATACTTGCCTCATGAACTAGAATAAATCTTGCTTCTATTCTTGAGTTTGATAGTGTCTGAACTTGCATTCTATGATGACAAGTATATATTCTTACATTCATACGCTTGTTCATTGTTAGTTTGTTTGTATAATTGATACATTTTATTACATCTATTAGTTCTAATCTTTATTCATCTTATTTTTTTGCATAATGTACTGCCTGGGGTGAGTCTTGTTTGAAACTCACTTGTTGTCATTCGATTGAAACTTACTTTTGTCAAGTTTGCTCACTGGTTCTTTTAATTCAACAACTACTCTTTATTCTTTATGCTGATTTTAATTATTTCTTATTAGTGTACATGCTAATCTTTATCTTATCCTTATTTTGGCATGAAAACACACCTTGGGACGAGTTTGGCTAACTCACAAATGGGGGGATAATCCATTGCATTGGAGTCACATTGGGGTCGAGTCCGGGCTCAAGATTCAAGAAGTGAAGATCATAGAAAGTGCTTTGTTGAGCCGCCTATTCTAACTTAGGCTCATGGGCATATAATTGTATAAAATTAAATAAATTCAAGGCTCCCGTGAGTTTGTCAATTTCCGGGTTCTTCTTCTAAACCTCTTCTTTTTCAATCCCTTAGAATTCGCATGTCACTAGGAATTTTCCCTCTTATCAGTTGTAGAATAATTTAATTGTTTATTTGTTAATGAATATTTATTTTGAGTTATTTATTGTGAATAAATTATTTTCTTTAGAATTGCCATCTTATTCACGAATTGTGAATCTTTTAGTTAAATAATGCGTGCAATCAAAATTTGAAATTAATAAAAGTGTGACTTGATTTTCTTTATCCATTAAAGTGCAACTTCTTTTCAAATTAATTAGTTTATTCATATTTTTGGCGAAAATCGCATTTTTAAGTCTAAATCCATTTGATTGGTATTTCTTTAAAGCATAATTTAAAACTCTTTAAATTAAATATTTAAAAAATGCATTTATAAAGTTATTTTTGTGAAAACCGAAGGATTAACCACATTTTGTGGATTTTCGAAAGTGCTTTTCAAATGAAAACCTTCTTTCGGAAATAGTTGAACCTCTTACTTAGAATCTCTGAAAAGACCATTTTCCTTAAAACGGAGTGCTTGCACGCACTATTTAATTAATTGGTTCCTAATTCTCCTAAATTAGGTGGCGACTCCAAAGAAAGCCCTTTGGAGTCCCATTTTGTTGAAATATACCCGAAACCTATCTTTTCTTAAGAAAGGATAATTTTTGGGGTTCAACAGCGTTGGCGACTCCGCTGGGGATTACCTTAAGGTTCTAACCGCAAGGTTTTCACAAGATAACTCTTTATTTGTTTATTATTTGCAAAAAATAGTATGATTAGTTAATTTGATTATTTGCAATTGTTTGTCACTGAAAGCATGTCACTACACTTTTATTTGCGCACATATTAAACTGGCATTCCGTTCATATTTCCCCCATTCCTGGGAGCTTCTTCATGGTTACTTATACCCGCGAGGTGTATGCATATACACCCGCAACTCACAAAAAACCCTTTAAGAAAGAGTGCGCGTACCTGCGGGGTGAGCGGATAGTTTTACTACCGCGTGACCGCTTGCCACTCAAAATAGCCTTGTGTTTAGTAAACCCACTCTAGAGTTTCCGTTAGGAACATGCATGCATAAGCCTTAGATTGGACCTGGTCCTTGGTACCGCCTCCATAGTTAGGAAAACCGCCCTTTTTCGTTGACGGGTTTAAACCCAACAACAGTGCATATTATGTGTTTATGTGATAACGGAACTTCCAGTCCAAGCCAAGTTTTGCAATTAATTAAATTTAGAATACTTTTATTAATTTTGTAGACTAGAAGACGCTTGAATTCAAGAGGTATTTCAAATAGTCATCAAGTTGAAATTGTGAAGATACTTGCAAGAAGGTAACAAGTTAGGGGCAAGAGATGTCGAAAGGACGATAAGATGTTCGATCCATTTGATTGATGTTTGATTCAAGCAATTTTTTTTGATGTAAACGACATTTGGGACCAGATGTGAGAAATTACACCGATTATGCAAGCAAGGATTGATCCTAATCAGGCCCGCACTTCAGTCTCATTGCCTCCTCAAGCCTGATGCAGCATAGTTATAGCAGTTATTTATATTTTCATTATACTCAAAACGATGTATTTAAATTATGTCTGGCAGTTTCTATTTTTTGATGTAACAATGATGTACTCAAAATCAAGTTATAATGAAAGAGAAATTATTATTACTGTTAATGTCACTTACTCTAAATTCGATTATTGAAAAACCGGCTTGGACTACTTTTCGTTATCACCTATATGGCGTCTTAGGCCCACCTCTGGCACAAAGAGGTACTTTACAGGGTAGGACGCGCCTGCATCTTTATTTACGCTCAACTACTTGTGTTTGCCACATGTCAAATTGTCTGTCTAATATGCGATTACTTGCTAAATATGTGCATCTTGCTTGAAATTTGTTGGCACTGATTGCGCAGTGATTGAATTTGTTCAGCGGTATGGTAAGATTAACGTTATGTTACTTCAACTTATCTTTTGTAAAGTTAACTGCTTTATGAAATCATTTATCTATCATCTGAATTCATGCATACTATTATTTTAAAATGGCTTTCAAATATTATTTTGTTTATCTTAAACTCGTTCTTGTCATTTTGCAAAATATTGTTCAGCGTCATATTCTAAAGTATTCACAAGTGTGTTACTTTTGAAAATAACTTCAGAATTAAACAAGCATTTTCGCATCTGGTTTGCTTTAACAAAATGAGTGTCCTGCTTAAAATTTTGGGTCTTTTCAGTACGGTCTCAATTTCTCCATTTTGGAATAAGTTGATCAGTCAATTTCATCTTTAATAAATTTTTATTAAATTCAGTATGCGTTGCTAAAGGGTTAATTATTTTGAACATCAAGGTCAGGACATATGGCTCGTCAAAATGTCGTGATTGACTTGACTGGAAATGATGGATCCCACCAAGACAAGGTTAACAAGCTTGAAGCAACCGTGGCAAGTTTGGAAAAGAGACTCACTAGCCTTACTGAATTGGTTATCGCGCTCATGGATGCTCGCAAACCAGTGCGTAACGTGCCAAGCCCAGGACCAAGTGCTCCTGTTGCTCCTATCTATACTGTTGAACCTCCTACAATGCAAGTAGCTCCAGCATTTGAGTGTGATGCTCAACAGTTCCCTAATTTGCATGCATTCCCGTTGGAAAAGGAATTTGGTGGCTTCTCAAAGACGAGCAATGAGAAAAGCAACGGGAAAGGGCTTCCAAATGCTAAAGATAGCAATGGCACAATGATAGATGAGAATGTTGATCCACCAATGTATGATGGGACAGGAAAACCTCGTGATCACTTGAAAGCATACCTTGGCTGGGTCGCAAGGTATGGACCAAGCAATGAAACCAAGTTGATGATGTTTGCTAGGACACTTAAGGAACCAGTTTTGACATGGTTTGCAATACGAGGTCCTTGGAAATTGGACAATTGGGATAAACTAGCCCGGGACTTTGTCGCGCATTATAAATTCTCGAACCCGATTCTGACAAAGAGCAGTCCATTGAAAAGAAAATCTGCAGAGCTTCAAGTAGAGCCGGTTGCAATAATTTCTGACAAGAGAAAGTGTGAATTGGTTGAGGCACAGTCCAAAGACAAAGGAAAAGCTGTCATGTCAAAACCTTTGCCAGCCATAGTAGGGGAACCTAATGCCAATGCGCAAGTAATTGTCAATCCAAGCTCACAGTCAAACCATGCCAAAAGATCTGCTTTCGCATTCACACGGCTTCCAGAATCTTACGCACGACTATTTGAAAGGCTCAAGGAGTTCAATTTGGTACATCCTATAGAACCAAAATCATGTCGGTCACTTAAGCCTGAGAACTTTGGAAAATTCTGCATTTACCATTCAGGAATGCATGGGCATTATATTGGGGAATGCATTACCTTTAAGGAGAAAGTTGAAATCTTGATTAACTCTGGCCAGGTCAATGTTCTATCAACAGACGGCACTGGCAAACCTTTTGTCGCAATCTTTCCATATGCAAAGGGAGATCCCTCGAAGAAGGGAATTTAGGCACCTATTAAGTTCCAGAAAAGCAGTAGAGTTGCAGAAGCAGAAGTTAGTTCATTTTCATTATTAGGAAGTAACTATTGTATTTTCCTTTTGTTAGTTTGTTAAAAGAAAAGAAAGAATATCAAATTATGAATGTTTGAATTTATTTCTATGTAAGCAAACTACTGTAACCGGTTTCCCAAGGCGGGAAACGTAGGCAACTCATATCGAGTTTCGGTTACACCATCATTTAGAAAATCTCTTCTATGTAATCAGAACTACGCACGGTCTGATTCCCGAGGAGGGATACGTAGGCTCCTCCATCGGGCTCGACCCTTTAGTATTTAAATTTTAATTTTCCCAAAGATAGAAACTGGGGCAAATTTTGCAAAGCAAGTAGAAGACGTGAGAGATTGCAACTGGGGCAGCTTTCGCAAAATCATTTGAAGTGTTGAAAGTCATAACTGGGGCAGTTTTGCAAAGCAAGTTGAGATGTTGAAGTCATAACTGGGGCAACATTGTGCAAAGGCAAATTGAAGACGTTGATGTTGATTTCATAGTTATCAGAAGCGGGTTTTCTATGAATTGGTGCAGATTGTTGTTTTGCAAAGAAGAATCGATAGTCGAGCAAAGCATTGATGTTCAAAATAAGCCGACCATTTAGCAATTTGTGTCACAATGGTCTATCACGCATACTAATTTAGTAAAAACCTTCAAAGTTGTTTTTCTCAATTCGCATTTTTGAAAATCAAATTTTGTTGATCATTGAGTTTCGAACTCTTAAATATTTTTACTCATGTGTTGAGTCGGGATTTTGGTCCCATCCATTCGGCCTAATGGCCTATTTTACATTTGAAATTTTATGCATGCATTACTATTTTATGTATTAACTTGCTTTTGTTCAATGTGTAGAATTTATTTGTTAAAGGTTGGCTAGCATTGAACACTGAAATGGCTGAAAATCTGCATCAAGGACAAAACAACATGGCAAAGCAGCTTCAGGCAACCAGTTCTGGTATGGGTATCTTGCAAGCGCAGAATGATGATGTTGAAGAACATGTGGTCTAAAGGAATAGGATTGTCAACTTTGTCAACACTAGCAAACCTTTGCCAAATACAAGCTTTACCTCCAATCCACCTTACTTAACAATGCCTAATTACCCAATGCCTATACATACTATATATCCACAAATCCCACAAGAATATCTTACCAATCCAAATACTTGGCCAGCTGCAACTTTATACCCACCTTTTATCACTACGCCTGCTGTGGGGAGTCAATCAAATCAATTGATAATGCGTTCACCAGAATTGCCTGAGAAAGAAGTTGAGACAACTTATCCTCACAATGTGGATGAACAGATTTTGAGAAAGATCATGGGAAAAGAATTGCGCTCTCGGAACATTCAGAGCTTCTGCTATGAAGATTTGTGCATTCACCCAGACATTGAGCTTCCAAGTGGGTACAAGATACCAAAATTTAACACTTTCAATGGAAAAGGGGACCCCTATGCACATCTGAAAGATTATTGCAGCAGATTAATTGGAATTGGCAAGGATGAAACTTTGCGTATGAGATTGTTTATTCAGAGTTTATCAGGAATGGCACTTGCATGGCATACTAAGCAAGATTTTACCAAATTGCACACATGGGAAGACATGGCTCGAGACTTTGTGCAACAATACAAGTTCAACATAGTAAGAGATCCTTATCTAATTGATATGCGCAGAATCAAGAAGATGCCGCATGAGTCTATTGCAGAATTTGCTGTGAGATGGAGGCTAGAGGCTTCCAAGATGCATCCTCCATTGCCTGAAGATGAGCTGATAGCAACTTTCATTGACCTTCAAGAAGGCCTATTTTATGAAAAGCTACTTTTTGCCAATTTAAAGGATTTTCCCAGTTTAATTCGGTATGCAAAGATTTTGGAAGAAAAGTTTCAAACCGGAAGGTTGATTGACTATGACACTACAATGCCAGTTTTCAATTGTTCTGATGCACCTGAAAATATTCAAGACTCCCAGCCTTCGCAAGTGCACTACAATCATGATATGTAGAATCCAAGTCGTAAGCATCAATCTTATCAGGCACCATCTGGTCATCAAAGCACGAAGAAGCTAAGACCTCGTACTTTCACTCCTCTACATGAATCATTGTCAGCCATATTTGAGAGATTGAAAGCAGAAGGACTATTGCAAGCAAGGAAGGGATGGATCCCAGAAAATCCACCTCAAGGATTTGATTTATCAAAGAGGTGCGCATATCACTCAAATATTCAAGGCCATGACACAGAAGAATGCTTGGCACTTAAGCACAAAATCCAGAATATGATTGAAACGGGCAAGATAAGTGTGAAGCAAGGGCAAACAAGCAATTATGATCCTCCAGCAGCAAATGCAATTATCATCAGATGTGATTCATCAAAATTGGCACCAAGGCGTTTGAAAAGGAAGCGTGAAGCTTAGCAAGAAGATCAAATGACAACACTTTGTTTGTTGAAAAGGAAATATTGCTCGACTATCTTATTTTCCTACTCTTTTGAAGTTTTATGTAATGAACTATCTTGTACCCTTCATTGGGTTTTTAATCCCGAAATCAATGAAAATCCATTTTTTCCAAATAAGCCAAGCCAAAGCAATTTTAGATGACATCTTTTGTACAAAAGAAGAATTTCAAGAGCATCAGACTCTCGCAGCAGCAATACATCTGATTTCCATACAAGAAGATGCGGATTTGAAGCCGCATTAGGTGTTCAATCAAGCCAACCACTATTTGTTCAAAAACTAACAACTTTTTCTTTGAAAACAGGGAGCAAATTCATTTTGGTGCTACTGCAAAGTTCAGCATAAAGACAGAAGGAGCAAAACAAAATGTTGAGGCTTTTGGGCCCATCTTTTAGAACTCACGATTTTTCTTTGGATGCAGGAATTCCAAAAGCAGTAGAATAGAATTGAACATCGGTTTCAATATGGACCAAAGGCAGCATTCAACGCTTTGCAGCTCTATCAATACAAGCAACACGACCTAGCTTTGCTCATTTATTTTGCATTATATACGTTTCATTTCTATTTCGCTTTATGGGAACGTTTACTAAAATTTCATTTTGTGATTTGCAGATATTTCTAAGTCTAAAGAAGTACATGCTTTAATGAATTTCGCCTCTTTTGCTTGCCTAATGGTTTAGGGTCGTTCGCCTTTTAATTGAACGTTTTAGGCTCGTTCGCCTTATAATTGGGCGTTCTAGGCTCGTTCGCCTTATAATTGAACGTTTTAGGCTCGTTCGCCTTATAATTGAGCGTTTTAGGCTCGTTTGCCTTATAAATAAACGTTATGTTACCTGCATAGGTTATAAGATTAGCCAAGTTGACTTGAGGCATTATGTCTCGTTAGTCGACTTATTTTGTAACAACCTTATATTCTGCAATTCGTACCCGCTTTACTTATTGTCTTGCTTTACTGTTTCAGAATAATGATCGGCCTAGAGGTTCCCCTGGCGGAGCACCTTGTCAGTTGATCGAAGGAAGAACTTATTGATGATATCACAACCTGCATTTACAACTTTATGTTATCACTTTTTATTTCTCATTCCTATTATTACAGTTTATTAGCAGTTGCTCGCTTACCGTTTGTCAAGTTTATTACAGGATTTTGGCAGTACCGCAGCAGCATTTGGAGCATTTGGAGCATAACGTGGAACTTTTTCTTAGCAGTGAACTGGGGCAATCGTTGATATGAGCTAGACTCGTCAACAAGGATCTGAAGAATCGCACTCGAACAAGCAAAATTCTTACCTAATCTTTCATTCCGGATTAGGAGTCAATTTAAATTCTTTCCTATTCGTGCGTCTTTTCTATCAATCGTGCGAGTCTTTATATCTACGTGTCGTTGAACTACATATGGCCTGATTCTCTTTCAGCCCGAGATATGTAGGCAACTCGGAAACCGGAGTTCGGCCATATCCGTAAGCCTTGCACTTTGGTCCGTGGAATCAAAAGTCTTGGTTTTATCGGGACAAAATTGGTTTCTAGTCAACTTCTTTACCCTGAAAACTCTTTCATCCTTTTCCGGGTAAAGAGGGGCAGCTGTTGACACCTAATTTTGTCCCGGAGTTATTGAAATTGATAATTTACTATGAAAAGGTTTTAATTAAGGCTAAAATTGAAAATAAAAGAGATAAAGCAATTGATTTTGATCAAAAGAGGCTAAAAGCATAATTCGTAGCCTAAATTCTGTCCTATCCATGCAAAACATATATACATAACATTACACGCACACTCTCCTCTCCCCTAAATCAGAAGCCCGATTCCCTTTGAAATCCCTAGAACCCGACCCAATTCCCTTTCAAGTTCCCCTCAAATTCAAACGAGAATCAGTCCAATTTCCCAGTTGTTAGTTTCGTACACAAGCAAATCAAAATGCTCCAGCTTTGTCCTTTAAGGTACGAACCTTATCCATCAAAAACCAACTAAAATCGTCCAAGTCATGATAAATCTGAGCATCCATTTTGAATCCGAGATTGAATTCAACGTAGCTGATTTGTTTTCCTCATTTTACATATTTTCCCACATCGTTTTGCACCCTTTTTCAAGCCCTGAATTTGCCCTATAAATACTCCTTTCATTCACAGAATTAGGGGTCGGATTTTGGTTGAAGGAATTGAGGGACTTCGGAAACGAGGACCCTCTTAGTGCTTTTTAAATAGCGATTTCATTTTCCTTCCAAATTTCCGACTTTTAAATTTTGTGAATCGTCGAGTTGTTGTCGCTTGTTCGAGTTGCATTCTTCGGATCGACGCCCTTGTTCGCTGCGCCGAGAAAGGTAAAATCATACTCTTATACTCTTAATATTCCTTCCACTAAAATTCTTGACTTGTTCAATCCGGATGTTGGTTTGCAGCAGTCACAATAATATGTGTTTAAGAACCTTGTCCTTGTCTTAAAATATTTCTGTGGTGAAGTGGTTAAACATGAAAGTTAATGTAAAGTTTAGGCCTTTAACAGGAAAAACAAGCTGAAATGCATTAGATCTGATTCATTGTTAGCATGTGTTAGAGTTTCTTTCACTTAACTTGATTAAATTCATTTGGTGTGAAGTGCTGTAGAATTGAGTTTGCTGCTCTGTTTCCTTTGCTTGAACTGTCCTTGTTTAAGCAAAGTTGGTTGTCATTTCATCTCTTTCTGGGTGTTGCAAGTTGGAGGGATGTTCATAGATCGTGAAGGCCCATGTTCTTAAATTAGTAGTCTCTCCTATGTTCTTTGTTTTGATGGAATGCAGCATTCTGGGAGAGGTTAGAGGAGTTAGTTCCTGGTTGATGCAGGCTGTTTGTAGGTTAGTTCTGGTTTCAGGTGGTTTGTAAGGGTGGTTAGAAGTGGTCCTGGTTTCTGCCTATGTGTATGCATACTGGTTCTGATGTTGCAGATTAAGAGGGTGCAGGGGTGCTCAAGGTTGTTTCTGTTGAGCTTTCAGGGGTTGTCTGGTGGTTCTTGCTCAGATCCGGTATGTGTGTGAGAGGTCTAGATCGTAGCAGGCAGTTAGGTAAAAGGAAAGCTAGTTTTAATTGTTGTAGAAGGGCATGCATGGAGGCATTTATAAGGTGTTTGATGGCTATGCAGGTAGTATGATGTGGGTAGGCAGGTTTTGTTCATATGAAGGCAGTGATAGAGTTGTTAAGAATGAGTATAGGAGTCTTAGGGAGCTGCAGCTGTTTGGAGGCAGTAAAAAGGGGCAGATTAGAGGAGCTTAGGGCAGGGTGTTGTTCAGGAAGTTTCAGGATGTGTACAGGTTGAAGAGGTGGTTGTTTAGAGCAGTAAGGAGGTCAGTTGGTGTGTGTGGGGATGTATCTATGTATGTGTGTGCAGTGTGGGATATTGAAAATTGTCCAAGGCTGTTTTGTTTAGTAGTTCATGGAGGATTTAGGAGTTTGTTGTGTATGCGCATTTGCTTGTGTGTGAGTGCATCTGCATGTATGTGTGTATGTGTGCAGATGTGTGTGTATGTGTATGAGAAGCAGTGTGAGGGTGTAGCTTGCTCCATTTTATTATGTCTTGAAACATTTGGAATTGTATCAGCCTTTATCTAGCTACCCCCTTTAAGAAATTCAATACTTGCCTCATGAACTAGAATAAATCTTGCTTCTATTCTTGAGTTTGATAGTGTCTGAACTTGCATTCTATGATGACAAGTATATATTCTTACATTCATACGCTTGTTCATTGTTAGTTTGTTTGTATAATTGATACATTTTATTACATCTATTAGTTCTAATCTTTATTCGTCTTATTTTTTTGCATAATGTACTGCCTGGGGTGAGTCTTGTTTGAAACTCACTTGTTGTCATTCGATTGAAACTTACTTTTGTCAAGTTTGCTCACTGGTTCTTTTAATTCAACAACTACTCTTTATTCTTTATGCTGATTTTAATTATTTCTTATTAGTGTACATGCTAATCTTTATTTTATCCTTATTTTGGCATGAAAACACACCTTGGGACGAGTTTGGCTAACTCACAAATGGGGGGATAATCCATTGCATTGGAGTCACATTGGGGTCGAGTCCGGGCTCAAGATTCAAGAAGTGAAGATCATAGAAAGTGCTTTGTTGAGCCGCCTATTCTAACTTAGGCTCATGGGCATATAATTGTATAAAATTAAATAAATTCAAGGCTCCCGTGAGTTTGTCAATTTCCGGGTTCTTCTTCTAAACCTCTTCTTTCCCAATCCCTTAGAATTCGCATGTCACTAGGAATTTTCCCTCTTATCAGTTGTAGAATAATTT
Source organism: Petunia x hybrida (assembly GCA_037355625.1). Lineage (NCBI taxonomy): Eukaryota > Viridiplantae > Streptophyta > Magnoliopsida > Solanales > Solanaceae > Petunia > Petunia x hybrida. Next base: position 6,751,163 of record JBBBVM010000059.1, on the reverse strand, counting down.
AATTGTTTATTTTTTAATGAATATTTATTTTGAGTTATTTATTGTGAATAAATTATTTTCTTTAGAATTGCCATCTTATTCACGAATTGTGAATCTTTTAGTTAAATAATGCGTGCAATCAAAATTTGAAATTAATAAAAGTGTGACTTGGTTTTCTTTATCCATTAAAGTGCAACTTCTTTTCAAATTAATTAGTTTATTCATATTTTTGGCGAAAATCGCATTTATAAGTCTAAATCCATTTTATTGGTATTTCTTTAAAGCATAATTTAAAACTCTTTAAATTAAATATTTAAAAAATGCATTTATAAAGTTATTTTTGTGAAAACCGAAGGATTAACCACATTTTGTGGATTTTCGAAAGTGCTTTTCAAATGAAAACCTTCTTTCAGAAATAGTTGAACCTCTTACTTAGAATCTCTGAAAAGACCATTTTCCTTAATACGGAGTGCTTGCACGCACTATTTAATTAATTGGTTCCTAATTCTCCTAAATTAGGTGGCGACTCCAAAGAAAGCCCTTTGGAGTCCCATTTTGTTGAAATATACCCGAAACCTATCTTTTCTTAAGAAAGGATAATTTTTGGGGTTCAACAAAATGGGTGGAAGCCGGGGCTCTCACCGAGGTAAAGCAAAAGCAAGTAATCGATTTCATCAAGAAGAACATCATCTATAGGTTCGGTGTCCCGAGGGAGATTGCCTGCGACAATGGTAAACAGTTCATGGGGGCAGCCATCACTGATTTCTTCAAGCAATGGGGGATTAAAAGAATTGCTTCGACTCTTTATCACCCAAGTGCCAATGGCCAAGCCGAGTCTTCAAATAGAATCATAATCTAAAATCTCAAGAAAAGGCTCGATGAGAAGAAAGGACCTTGGCCCGAGGAATTGCCAGGGGTGTTATGGGCCATGCGAACAATGGAAAAGAACAGCACCAGTGAGACTCCTTTTTCACTCGCTTATGGTATGGATTCCCTCATCCCCATGGAGGTGGGCGAACCAAGTCTTCGGTACGCCCACACCACCGAGGACGCAAATCAACAGGCTATGCGCATAGAACTGGACTTGCTCGAGGAGAAAAGGGAGTTGGCTTTGGTTCGGCTAGCAACCCAAAAAAGGCAGATCGAGGCATACCTCAATAGGAAGGCCAAGCTTAGAGACTTCAAAGTCGGCGATTATGTGTTAAAGGCTACAAACCAATCAACGAAGGAAGAAAATGGGGGAAAGCTCATTGCAAATTGGGAAGGACCCTACAGAGTCAAAGCAGTCGTTGGAAAAGGATCGTATCAAATTGAGGATCTGCAAGGCGAGCCCGAACCTCTAAATTGGAACATCTCCAATTTAAAGCGGTACTACTTCTAATCGAGGTAAATGTTCTTTGAACCTTTCTAAATTCACCCACAGCCTCTAGCCGAACAACGCTCATATGGCCTCGGTCGAAATGTACTAACTTGCTCCTCGTTCTATTTTTGCTTGACCTTTTCAGGGAGCGAACCGAACGATTTCCAGTGCTCGGGTCTTCATCAAGATTCACAACCGAACACTGGGGAGAGTGAGAGGCGAGTTGATACCGAGGTCGACATCGAGCCTCCCAACCGAAGCCTATCTATTCGACAACCGGGGACTGACACCAGAGGAATGGATTTAGTATATTGTAATCCCGCCCGGCAGTGGCGTATTGTTAATTTGTTTTTCACCCAAGGTCCGCTTCGACTTGGTTCCATGTAAATAGCCGATTTCTGGCTCGCTAATATCAATGAAATGATTTTGACAACATATTTATTTATCTTTACAAATTTTGCACTCCGAAGTTGCGCTTTAAATGCATCGGCTCGAGGACGAGACGTCGTTCTAAGTTTGTATCGATTAAATTCAGTCAAGTGTTGCAAGCAAGTTATTTATTCATTATGAGGTGTTCGGTACATGCAAAAAACCAACACTTGAAACGAAAGCATGAAGAACATTTCATTAAAAAGCCCGAAGGCTAAAAATATTTATATCAAAAAGACCCAAAGGTCCCAAAATTTATGCATAAACGCCCGAAGGCTTACAAAATGCTATCAGCCTTGCTATCAGAAGTGTAAGCCTCGGGAGAATCACCTCCATCCTCGGAGCCCCCTTCGGCTTCTTCATCATCCTCCTCATCGTCATCGCCGCTCGAGGCCTCACTTGATGGGAGTTCATCAATAATAGCTTGAGCTTCGGCTGACTTCGCCTCAGCTTTTGCGATCTCCTCATCCAAGTTAAGCTCGCCGGTGCGACACCGCTTTAGCAGCCTCAACCGGGATTGGATAATGGCCCACCACTTATCCAGCTCGGCCCTCTTAACCTTGATCACAGCCCTATTCTTACGATCAGCGATCTCGGCTTCCTTAGCTGAAAGTTTGGAGGTCTCACCCTCCAACTTTTTGATATGAAGCACATGCCTCCTCAGCTGGTCATGGTGCTTTTTGGCCATTTCCACGACTTCAGCCTTTGCTTGGGCCAGCTCGGCACCCAATCTCCCAGCTTCAGCCTCCAGCCTCGAACGCTCAGCTTGGAAGCTGTCACCGAGGGCTTTGATCTTTGCCTCAGAAGCTGCCTCGGCCTCGTGCAGATCGGACTGGGACTTGGACAAATCAGCCTTCAATGCAGCTATTTGTGCGTTAAAATTGTCTCTCTGCCTGTCCCACGTACGAGCAACATGCCGGACCTCTTCATCCCTCGAAGTCTCAACCTTGATGGCCCTCAATGACAGAACGAAGCTCTGAACAAAGATTAATCAGAAAATCGAAGTCAGCTATGCACCGAAGGCGAAGATGAAAAGAAAAGTCTTAAGGCAAAATTCAAAGAGCGATGAAACTTACTCTGATGGCATTGGCAGCAATGGTATTATATAGCTGACCCCGGGAGAATTCTTGCACAACTTTATCTTCCTCCGGGCCCAGCAAATGGGTGAGGCTCAAGATATCGGCACGGCTGCAGGCCAACAAATTTGAAGAAATTGGCACCTCCAGTCTCCGATAAGACCCCACCGAGGATGAAATCCTCGCGGGTTCAGATTGCGCCCTAACCGCACCGGTGCCTACCCCTTCTTCAATCATAGCAGCGCCAGCCTCCACAACCTTGGCCTTGCCTTTAATCTTGGCAACTACCGCCTCGAATTCATGTTCTTGATCTTCGAGGTCAACAAAATCGACCTCTCTACGAGCCAAACCTTCAGCAGCTGTATCATCGGGCTCATCGATCAATCTTCGGCGCCCTTCAACCGCCGCCTCTGGCTGGGGAGGAGTTTCCACCTCAGTGCGAGGAGCCACTGAATGGGAGGGCTTCTTTAAAACTGCCCTCTTCCTCTTCACGCCTACAATAGTAAAAGGAGTTGAAACAAGGGAGTAAAGAGGAACGATAACCGGTGAGTTGACCGAGGACGGATATTACCTTTGGAGGATCCTTGACCGGGGGCCCCCTTTGAAACCTTTGAAGGCTTTGCAGCCTTCAACTCCTTCAAGTCTCCTACTACCCAAGCCAGGTTGTCATCTGACTCGGTCTCCTCTCCATCTTTCTTCGTCTTCTCTTCTTGCTTCTTCTTCTTGCTCTTCTTTGTATTAACGGCATGGTTTGGAAAACCTAATTCCGAAGGGAGAGAAGTCAGCAAAACGAAATCAAAACCCAAAACAACATACCGAATAAAGCATCACAAAAAAGCTTACCATGCCGTTTGCATTGCCAACCAAAGTCAGCAGCCATCTTCATCCACGTTCTCTCGGGGCGTTTGCGAGCCCCGGTCATCGCCCTCACCCATTCCGTCAACCCCTCGGGGGGAACGATTTCAACCTTGTTGGCTAAGAAGTAATAGAGAAGCACAGTTAGCAACTACGAATGAACACCGAGGGATGAAATGCAAATGAAGGGATACTTACGTGTGTTGTTCCACCGCTCAGGGAAGTCAGGTTCGGTGGACAAGACGCTGGTTTCCAGCAAGACGTAGCGGCCGCTCCAACCTCGATCCCCATGGTCCTCACTCTTGTGGAGGAGAGCGTATTTGCCTCGGTTGTTCAGCGCCACAACCCCGGCCTTGTGGAAGTAGGGATAGTAAAGGGAGATGAGGTGCTGCGAGGTGAATTCGACCCCGGCTTTCTTGCTCATCCAGTCCAAACATTGAACGACCCTCCAAATGCCGGGGCCTAGTTGGGCCAAGCACAAGTTGTAGGCCCGGCAGAAGTCGTCAATAACTTTTTGTACCGGAAGGGAGAAGCCGAGGGTGAAAGGATAGGTGTAAGCGAAAGAAAGCCCCTCGACATGGTGACACACTCTGCTCGTCGGGTCGGGGATAACCACTTTCACCTCGGGCCCAAACTTACGCTCCCTCCAAACCTGTTTGATGTGGTCTTGGGTTATACAGGTCGGTGTCGTGTGCACCGGTATATTCCTATTCTTTTCTTCTTGATCGGCGGACTGAACCTGCAGCTTGAGGTCCTTGCCGTTGTCAAAATGGGAGGGGATTATTTGGTGAGGCTCGAGCTCTTGCTCGAGGGGAATTATCGGGCCCGAAGATCCCCCCTCGGTGACATTCTCCTTTTCACCCTCGTCCACGGCGTCGTCGCCCTCGACATCTTCATCTCTATACGTGACATCATCGGTACCAGTCGCCTCCATGACGTCATCACCTTCAACGACATCACCTTCCTCTAGGCTGACGTCCTCACCACCAGCAGCGACGTCACGTCTAGCTCTCTCCTTTCGACGCCTAGAACCACCAGCGCCAGACGTTACTTCTCCACCTCTATCACTTGCAGCGCCAGCACGGTAGTGATAAAATCACCACTAGAAATAATGGCGGCATACTGTGCAATCCTGGCCCTCTCACCGGAGTCGCTGGAATCTTGCCTTGAATGAGTGGCAGACATGATTGAAGCTTAGAATCTAGAAATTCTTGCGAAGTTGGGAAACTGTTGAAGAAAGTTATGGAAGTTCTTGATTTTTTCTCTCTTAAAAACTGTTGATCGCAGATATGAAAGTAAGGAGAAGAGTTTGATGGGAGGTACTTATAGGTATGGAGAAGCCAGGTGGAGGGGCGTCATCATTGAGACGTTGGGAGAAACAAAAATTATGGCGTGACCGTTCGGGGAGCCAACGGATAGATGACACGTGTCGATAAGAAGTGACCTGATGCGACGCAAACCGTTGACAAATTTTGAAATACTTGGATAGGATCAAGCCACGTCGCTTTCCCGATGAACTTCACTCTACTCCTCGGTGACTTCGGTAAGTGACCGAAGAGTGGGGGGACTATCTGTATTGGGTAAAAATTGACTCGCGATGATTCGCCTCGGTCGCGCAGTCCGATAATGACCGAGGACACAACAACAAGCCAAATATCAACACAAGCATGTGGGTCACCGAAGGCAAGCCGTAAGCTAAGCTTCGGTGATGTTTACCTCGAGCGAACAGCAAGGCCTCCCCACCGAGGTCATACACATGCGCCTCGGTGAACAGCCTCGGTTCCAGCGGCTCTGTAGCCCTCTACTTCAGCCCACTAACTCCTTCAAATAATGCCAAGATCGTGGGCCAGAGCACAGGGGATAGTGGAGAACGTGGGCAAGGCTCCTAAGCCTATAAATAGCACTTCACTTTGTACTATAGGCATCCAGAAATATATACTGAAACTCTGCCCAAATTTGTACTCACAATCATATATTGAAATCGAGTCATTTTTTCGCTTTTACGTCTATTTCGTGCATTTATTTAACTTTGATACTAAGATTTGCTTATATTCGAATCCAAATTCGATTTGTGATCCTAAAACTGGTTTAGGGCCATACATTGACTAACCAATTAATTGTTGAACGTAATGTATCCGGACAAAAGTTTGTAACTTTGGTTTTTTTTCTTTTTCTCCTTTTTGAGATACTCATATTATTTTTATAATAAATTCAATGTCGAGTTGGATAGAGTCCTGGGCAGCAACGGAAGCTGTCATGAAAGTGCAAACATTTCAGTTCATTGTTTTGCCGGGTCTGCTTGGTTCCTTGCCTTAGTCAGCCATGGTTTTCTTTACATTGTGGTCTGAATTAATTGGTGAGTATCCTGTATTTCATGTTTAGTATGTTGCTTCTCTTTTTCTCAATATTAGACGGCATGGATCAGATATGCGCGTGGAGACCAGAGTTCGGAATCTGGAGGGCAGTAAATGGCTTCCCCGGACTCCAGGTGCAGCGTGAGCTTAACTCACGCGCTGCCCTTTTAATCACTTCATGAGTCCACTGAATGATAAACATGAGATGATGATGATGATGCAGGTTTCGATCACAACAGTGGTATAAGTCAACTTTGTATGTGAGCATGTGTGTTAGGTATAATGTGGAACTGAAATATTAAAACAAAAAGAAAAGCTAAACCATCTCAGTAACTAGCATGAAATCTGGTTAATTCTTGTTCTCCTTTAATGTTTTTGGTTTAAAAAGAAAACACGCCGTTGCCGGGGATCGAACCCGGGTCACCCGCGTGACAGGCGGGAATACTTACCACTATACTACAACGACTGCTTGTTGTCTGAATTCAGATATTATAGTAGACGTATGTGTACTAAGGCTCAAACCATCAACTTTTATAGGTTACACTTGTAGCACAAAAATATATGAACTTTGATATATTTATGATCAGAAGCATGGCTGTGATACCCAATTTGTGCTATAAATAAGTTACAAAAGATGTTCAATTATCAAATCTACCGCTGCAAAAGAAATAACCAGGGGTGTCAATGGTTTACGAAAAACTGACCTAACCGACCGAACCTTACCGATTCGAACCGATTTTTAAGTTATTTTTACCAAAACCGATGGTTTGAATATAACTCTATAACCGTACCGAATAATTAGGGTAGGTTTTTTCGTAAAATAAAAAAAATGAAAAAATACCGAACCGAACCGAATATATTTACACACACAATATATATATACTAGTTTTTTAGCACGCGCATTGAGCGTGTAGCCCATATATAACAATTCTTCTAAAAATATCATAAATTATACTGAAAAATATATTTGAACGGTAAAACTGAATTTTACCAATTCTTGCAAATGATAAGTTGATCTTGTTTTATCTAATTCGGTACAAAGTGGAAATATTAATAAAAGCCAGAAAAAGCAAATCGCACTATGAAATATAAATATATGGGATACAACTAAAATAATTTGATAAAAATATAAATATACATAAAAAAAATTGCACGACAAAGAAAGTTGTAATAGCTCGTATGCTGCTAAATATGCATCACATTGCAAATATTCTGAGCCTCACATTAAGAGGAATAGATGAAAAACTTGTAAAGAATTAGTTGATCAAGACCTCATCAGATCCATCCATGGCTTCTATAAAAGGCTGTCCAGGATATCTTTGGTCATAGATGACACTTTTCTTCCCCAATATTACTTAAAACAATGAATAGAGCACCTAGAATAATTTTGCCAGCAAAAAGATGTCTTCGTTGTATTCATTCTATCAGGCCATACAATAAAAAATCAAAAGACAAAAAAAGAAACGGAAAGATACAATACTCAGAATACTATTAGTAAAGTTTAAAGAACTGAATGGAAAAATAGAACTAAAAAATAGAGTAGACCATAAAAAGTCTAAATTTGTTAGACGGTGCATGTTCCATGGATTTCTCAAAGTTCCTTAGGAACTTAATTTTACATAGAAGCATGATAAATAAAAAGTTTATTAAATACTGATTTAGCAAAATACTCGTTGTCAGAAAGTGAAAATAAGATCATATACCTGAGTTGGTATTTCTGATTTGATTTTGTGTGTTGCATATGTTGAAAAAATATGTCAATTTGGAAGAGCAATATTTTTGACGGAGAACGATTGCTTATTTGATTTAGTAGTCCACCTGTTGTATTTGGAATGATGATTTAACTAATAAATAAAGGATGAGAAAATATTGGCATACATTGTACCATAGGGTTGCTTCAACTTCCCAAGAGATATTAAAGTTTGGAAGCTGGAAAAACTCCAACATTTTGAAGGAAGGCATTCCAAAGGACCAACGCATTGGAATATGGAAGGCATTCTAACGCATTCAGAAGGCTAATTCAATATTTCTCTATTACTCCATTTATTACTTTGTAGATATATATTATATATTTAAAATTTGAAATAATTAACAGGGGCAGAATGGTCGTTTACTTTTTGCTATAGGGATTGACTCTTTTAGAATAGTATGATATGTTTTATGTGTTAAGTCTAAAAATAAATATAAGCAAACTTTTTTAGTCTAGGTCTTGGACCTTGAGATGATGGAAAAACAATGTTGCATATACTAATTAGCACTGAAAGTGCAAACTACCAAATTCATTCGCACTCATATAATCTTGTTGAAACTAAATCAATTGATACGACTAATAAACTTGAGCATAATCAAGCTACTAAGTGACCAAGATATCAAATATTTTTCTACCCTTTTAAATTTCTCTTAGCATATACTTAATCTTTTATTATCCTACTTCTTGAATTATATTTAATCAATATCTATCAACTCGTGTTATTTAGAATTCTTTTATCTTTGCTTCATTGATTTTATAATATCACTATAGAATAATGTTCTTTTGATTAATTGAATTATAAATAAATTTTACCAAAGTCATGTATATGGTACCGTGTTCTATTATCTACTTAATATAGAGTGACAATCACGTGTAGCTCGATATTAGAGAACGAAAATATGTCGAGTACTTAAATATTGGTTACGAACATTTAAGAGTTATTATTTATCCAGATATTATCTTAAACTATATTTTATGTGTTATGTTAAAATTATAGGTATTTTACATAAAATTGGCATATTCTAATAATGGTACGGCTCTACCATAGAGTTCAAAAAAATTTACAAAATTAACCGAAACCGAAGGAAAACTGACATGAATGGGACGGTTTTGAAAAGTCTTATTTTGGTTATGCATAATAGAGTAATCGAAAAATTGGTATGGTATAAATTTCATGAAAAAATCGACCGAACCGAGCCGTTTACACCCCTAGAAATATCCAAAAAAAAAAAAACAAAGACCCAAAAAGAGCCACCATGACACCTTTCTGAATTGTTGCCATTAATAATTGAAGTTATTTCATAGATGAGCTAAACTACTGTACATATTTAGATGTAGAATATTTTGCATACGATCAGAATATCAGTGCGATGAGTAACTTATTTTGCAACTTACAAAAGTACCTTGAATGTATTAAAAATGGTTATACTATTCGTGTATATAAGTTAAATACTTTATAGGTAACAAATAATTACAATAACCAATAATTAGTGGGATGAGTAACCTAGAAAAATATTGTTGTTTGTTGATTTATGTTTCTGTCTCTGCCTTGTTATTCTCATCCACAAACTCCTCCATGACAAGCATCTGTTCCCACTGCTACACATCTGCTTCACTCTCTGCCCCAACTCCTCATTTCTTTTCGTCTCTTCTTTCCCTCCAACTGTTTCTTTTACTTCCACCTACATAAAATTAATGTCACTGTTTCAATGTGATCCTAAAAACAACGCATGCTGATATTTTGTTGCTTCAAATTTCTTTCAACTTCATCAACAAATATAACTTCTAGTAAAATGTTAGCTCGCTAAATACACTAATATTATAAAAAATATTTCATGTTTAGTTTGGTTTAACCTATTTTAGTATGTCAGCTACCATTTTTTACAAGAAATTTTATGAGGTTTACTTAACAATACAAAGAAGACTTACACAGTCAAGTTACTTATAAAATAATTAAGTACAATCACTAGGTGACCTCTTCTATTTATGCTAGTGGACGGTACTATCTATGCAAATTGGTCTAAACACAACCATATTAAAAGTTTTTGAAAGAATTGTACTCCCTCGTTCCACTTTAGATGAACCTATTTGATTTTGCACGGAGTTTAATAAAGAGAGAAGACTTTTGAAACTTGTGGTCTAAAATAAATTATAGATATTTGTGTGGCTACAAATCATCTAGGGATGCGTAAAAGTGAATATTTTTTTCCAAATTTAGAAAGAGGCCATTCTTTTTGAAACAGACTAAAAAAGAAATAGATTCATCCTTTTTGAAACGGAAGGAGTATATAATATCGTGGGGGTGTGGTTTTGGTGTTTGAAAGAAACTTGTCTTGCATTAATTGTTGAGAGAATGCAAGGACAATATTCATTAAGACACAGTTTAAGGGAACTTCTTCTTGCCCTAGCTAGTACGAAAACATGTCAACCATTCTTAGTAAAAGAAAGCTAATGAAAATATGAACAAATAAGGGAAAAAAGCTAAAAGTCTCGCAGCTTGTCCACAAAAGCCAGGGGTAAGCACCACAAACATTTGTGCCCACAAAAGCAAGTGATTTGCATGTGCAGGGACCAATTATGTAGTCCCCCACCAACTACGGAATAGTCTCATGCTACTCAGACAAATCTTCATAATCTAGTCTTTCAGGTATTATTGTCCGCAGGGAAGTAGAAGATATATATGCAGTGGCCCAACTATATCCAAGGTTGAGAATTATCACTATTGTATTTCTTTTTGTTTAGATTTATCTAGAAACAAAAAGTAGAACATCTTTTCGTAATCTTCTAGAATTCAAAGCTGTTTTTTTATGAGTTTTAAATACATATATGTGTGTGTCTATTCTCTTTGGATCTAATTTTGAAAGTAACGTCAATATTTTCGTTCTACTTAACTTAATGAAGTCAGTCTAATATATTAAACTTCCACCAAGAAACGAGGTTTTTGTTGCAACCAGACGTGCGTCCCGCCACTATTTATATAGATATATAAAATAAAATAGGTTTGGAAGTATGTAGGTTTCCGGTGCCGAGGTCCCCTTAAAATGAAACTGGCCCCCTCCTGGTTGCGAACCCTTTAAGGCCTCATTTGTTTGCACTTAATGGAAATCTGAATCTGAATTGTTCAGATTTCAGAGCATTAATTGCATTTGTTTTTACTAAAATTCAACCACTAAATAACTCTAAATAGATCTGTATCATTCAGATCTTGAATAAAGTCTTTATATCATTAAGAGGTTCATCACGACTCCATATATTACGACAACTAACTACCACTGCAATACCACAACCTGTAACCCCCACCGCTGTCAACCACCACCCGGCACCACTAGTTCACCACCACCATGGTCAACCCCTATAACTAGCCACCACTAACCACCAATCACAACTACTAACTACCTCTACCATCAGAACTCATTGCTACCATCAACAACCACTAACTATTACCATCATTACCATCGCCATTAGCACCAATGATCACCACCATCACTGCCAACCACTAATACCAACCACCTCCACAAACACAATCGCCTTCACTACCAAGCACCACCACCACCATTACCTACCACCGCAACACTGCTAGTCACTACCACCAACCCCATCTATCATCGAACAACTACTATCACTCAACCACCACCAACACTACAACTACCAACAATCATTGTTACTAGACACCACTAGGGGTGGCTAACGGTCCGGTTTTGACCGGACCGGACCGGATTCGGGCCGGAAAACGGCTCGGACCGGTCCGGACCGGTTGAAACCGGACCGTTGGCCACTAACGGACCCCGATCCCGGTACCGACCCGGTGTAGCGAAAAAAAACCGGGAGAACCGGATAAAAATGAGACCGGAACCGGCCCGGACCGGATCGGAACCGGCCGGACCGGACCGGTCAAAAAATTAAAAAAAAAAAGAAAATCTGTCCATTTCTAGCCGTTGGGCAACGGCTCTTTTGACCCATAGCCGTTGTCCAACGGCCAAAAACGGCCAAAAACACCCCTCTACCACCCCATAACCACCCCTAACTATTTTTTTTCTATAAATACCCCATTATTTCATCATATTTTTCACACAAATCTTCCAATTCTCTCTAATTCTCTCAAATTTTCTACAATATTGCTATTGTTCTACTTTGGCTATTTGTTAAAAATTTATAATTTGGCTACTTTATCAAGTTCTATTTGGAGTTTCTATCAAAGTTATATTTGGCTACTTGGTGAAGTTTATAAATATCAAGTATTGGGTTAATTGGAGGCGCTACGTGGTTGAAAATATCAATTTGGCTATTTTTACAATTTTTCGATTATCAAGTATTCAACTAATTAATTGAAGTGGAGGCTCAAGTTTCAACCTCACCTCAATTATACGGTTATATTTGGTTGGTCGTTCCTACTTCTACTCTTTTATTATTTTTTTGTCATATATATTTATTTTATTTGCTATTATTATGTCTCAACGAGGTTCAATTGGAACTAGTAGTGGGGGGCGGGCACGTGGTCGTAGGGGAAATAGGGGTAAAGAAATTGCTGGTAGTTCTAGTCGGAATACCCACATAGATGATTCTCAATATTATCATGATGTTACCGCTGATACCATACTTGATCACGAAATGTTAGAAACACGATATGGGAATCAAAGCGGGGGGGTTAATTTAGAAGAAACACCTGAATTTCAAGCTAGTCCACCCGAAGTTCAGTCAGACTTGCCTCCTGAACCTCCAACTAGAATACCGGCTAAACGTAAGGAAAGATCTGATGTGTGGGATTTTGCATCAAAGAATGTTGCAGAGCAGACGGCCTCCTGCGGGCTTTGTGATAAGGTGTGGGTTTTTAGAACTGGGGGTAATGAGGGTGGGACGGGTAAACTTAGGGCCCACTTAGCGAAGAAACATCCTAAAGAATGGGCAACGCGGGCGGGTGGTATATATTTAGGGACCGAACATGGGGGAGTAGCGCATGATCAATCTTCGGGTACCCAAGCAAGAATTAACCATTTAACAGGAGGGCTTCTTACTTATGATAAACAAAAGGATAGGGAAGAAATGGCTAAACTAGTTGCCCTCGAGGGTTTACCTTATAGTTTTCCTTCTTCTACTGGTTTTGTTCGTTATGTTCAGGCTGTATATAATCCCTCTTTTAGAGGTTTTCCAAGAACTACTGTTAAAAATGATATTATTAAATTTAAGAACGAATATCAGGATTATTTGCGATATATGTTTGATAACTTTGACACTAGAGTATGTCTTACTACGGATATGGGTCGTTCTACTAATGGATGTGATTATATTACTGTGACTTGTCATTGGATAGATCCTGATTGGGTTTTTCAAAAACGTATTATTGCTTATAAAATTGTTGATGAACCACACACGGGAAATTATATTTGTAACAAAGTTTCATCAATTTGTCGTACGTACTTTTTATCTAACAAAGTTTTTAGCATTACGGTAGATAATGCTACAAACAACACAGATGCACTTAAGAACTTGATACCTATTTTGAACCCTCCTTTTCCTGAATTTTTTCATGTTAGGTGTGCATGTCATATTTACAACTTAGTAGTAAGAGATGGTCTTGTCTTGTTTAACGAAATTATCGACAAGGTGCAGATAGCTATTACTTATATTTTTAGAAATAAAAACCAAGAAAGAAGACGAGAATGGGAAAGAAAATGTGTAGAATTAGGAATGCCAGTTAGGAGAGTCCCAAAGGAAGTTTGTACTAGGTGGAACACTTTATATGAGTCATTGAAAGTCGCTTATGAATATAGACTGCCTATTTCTCAAATGTATAATAAACATTTTATGGAAATCTATCACCTTAAAGATGAGGATTGGCAAGTTGTTCAACATCTTCTTCAGTTTTTACATAAATTTTATCAAGCTACTTTAGAATTTTCCGGTCAATATTATCCAACTACTCCTACCATGTTATATTATATAGCTGGAATAGCGGAATTATTGAAAATGTATAAACAATATGCAGTTTACTTACCGGCTGTAGAGTTAATGATTGAAAAGTTTAGAAAATATTTTTTTCCAATCCCTCCTCTTTTTTACATTGCTTCTGTGTTGCATCCTGCTTTTAAAATTAAGTTAACTGAACGACTTGTTAGAGAAGTATATGCAAATTTAGAAATTACTCCAGAGGAAATTGCTACTAACAAGTTTCCAAGTGTAGACGAGGCTGTTGCTAAAGTTTATGCAGATACCGTGGCTGTTTTTGCAAAGTATAGAGCTTGGGCAGACACTGCAGAGCCAACGGAACCAATACTATCCACCGGGCAAAGTTCTTCACAGGCAGGAGCAGGAATGCGCACTTTTGGGGGACTTGACGAAAAGTTGCTTTCAGAACAGGACGAGTACGGAGAGGAATACAGCGAGTTCCAAGTGTATTTAATTCAATATCCAAAGAAACTTAACAACTTTGGAACTGCGAATTTGTTGGATTATTGGAAGAATCAAGAATCGCAATTTCCAATTCTTGCAAAAATGGCCCGGGATATATTAACAATTCAAGCTTCATCAGTTGCATCGGAAAGCGCTTTCAGCCAAGGAAGATTTCAAATTGGAGATCACAGATATTCGTTGAGAGAGGAGGCAATGGAGACAGGAGTTTTATTCAGGGATTGGATAAGAGCAGAGCGAAGAAACTTTGGTCTACCAGAACTTACTAAGGAAAGGGGCAGAGCATATATCGATCAAATTTTGAGCGACGGAACAAGTGAAGGGAGTCAAACCGGCAATGAAGAAGAAGAAGAAGACGAAGAACCAGAAGGAGATGATGAACAAGATCAACAACGGCCAGTTCCAAAAGAAAAGCCTACAAGTGTTCTCAAGAAACTAGCTAATATGTTTAAAAGAATGTAATATTCTAAATAAGAATTTTGAATTTACAAGTTTTTGTTTAGATGTAATTTGCACTTCTTATATCTTAAACAATTCAATAAAATTGCTCCAAGTCTTGGAATTCAATCACAACTATTGTCTTCATACTATTTATTTTTAATTTATAGTTTGCGCAAAAAATACTACAATTAATTACTAGTTTGTAAATTAGTTCAAATATTGAATTTTGAACTTAAAGAATTAATTCAAATTTTGAATTTACTAAAATTAATTCAAAGTTTCAAACTTTGAATATTGAACATAACAAATTAATTCAAAACTACAAGTTCAAATTATAAAAAACACTACAAGTTTTTTAATTCTAAGTTTAAACTTTAATATATACAAGTAAAAACTAAATAATATTTTGTTGTAATATTTTTCAAAATTTCCACCATTTTAAATAAAACTCAATGGAAAAACAAAAGAAAAAAAAAAAAAAAAAAAAAACTTATTTGGGCCGAACTGCCGGACCGGACCGGACCGGACCGGACCGGACCGGCATTTTGGCCCAACGGCTCTCTTTCAAATATAGCCGTTGGCCAACGGCCAAAAACGGCTATATTTGCCTATCACCCCCCCTAAACGCCCCCCATAACCCCCCCAACCTATTTTTATCTATATATACCCTATTATTTCATCATTATATCACACAATTTACCATTTTCTATCAATTTATCTCTCAAATTACTCTCAAAGGCTATTTTCTAAATTTCTTCCAAAATCCAAACAATTATAATGGCTGACAATCAAGCTCCCGCTGCTCCCGCTGCTCCCGCTCCTCATGAACGAAGACGTCGTTCTATAGTGTGGGAACTTATTACGAAAGATACAGAATCTCAGAAAGCTAAATGTAGCATCTGTAACAAAGAGTGGCAAATTTACACTGGACCCAACAATGGAGGGACGGGAAAGTTTAGGCAACACTTAAAAAAAAAACACAGAACCGAATGGGATATAATAAATGGCTTTATTCCGCGTGATTGAAAATTTGAAGAGATGGCTAAGGGAATATCTATTTCAATTATGTATTTTCGAATTTCTAGTTTATTTAGTATCTTTGTAATTTTTCGATTTCTAGTTTGTTTTGTCATTTCAATTATCTATTTATCATTCAATAAAGGTTTGTTTTGTTTCATAAACTTTACACATATAAAGTAACAAACTAGAAGACGTCGTTCAATTATTTATTTCTCTTTCAATAAACTTTACATTAATAAATTTTAAAATATAATTTACATAATTATTTTGTTAATTTGTTTCATTAAAAAATATAATTTACCTAATTATCACAAATGATGTTTAAATAAATTGTTAAGTTTTTCAAATTTTTATTTTTATTTGCCTTAAAAAAAAAAAAAAAAAAAAAAAAAAAAAAAAAAAAAAAACCGTTAACCGGCCGGAACCGGACCGGTACCAACCGGCCTAACGGTCGCGGACTTCCACCGGTTTGAATTTTTTTTGGCCCGGTTCCGGACCGGAACCGGACTCCGGTACCGGTTCCGGACCGGACCGGACCGCTGGCCACCCTTAGACACCACCATCATACACTACCAACTATCACATTACATTCTACTAAATCGTCGATATAATATTTAAACTATTTTATTATATGTATAAATTTTAAAAAGATAAATTATAAACATTCCGATGTTGGAAAAATAAATAGTCTTAATTATTCAGTGTTCAAATCTTAATACTACATCTTAATATTCAGATGTGTATTCAAATTCAGACCTCTTTAACTTAATAAAAACAAATGATCTCTAGTCATCACAATAAATTAAAAACTTTGCGGCAACTCAATAAGGCCGCCATGAAAAGTGAGTTTTTACTGCCGAGTAAACCCAGGTTGCCACAAATATTGATTGGAAGTATTTGTGGCAATCTATATATCATCCACATAAAATGTGACGGAGGGAGTAGCAATATTTTAGAATATTAAATCTAAATAAATTGTTGTATCCACCCTTATGGAACACAAAAATAAAAAGATTCAATTTGAAGAAAGAACTTTTAAGGAAGACTAGAACCAAATTAAGGATATGCAAAGATTGAAATGAAATGATCAATTAGGCATGCATAATTTCTCATTAATTATCTCATAAAAGACAAGTACCTATATGCTTACCTCTAATTCCTCAGTTTTTTGTGTTGGAGTAGTCATAGGAGATTGATCACCAGCATCTACTTCCTTTATGGACCTTTCTTTAATGGATGGAGTACTCATCGGTGAACAATCAGCTGCTTCTTCACTTAGCTTTATAGACCTTTCTTCAATGGATGGAGTAGGAGCTGGACTTGGACTACTTGAACTGATATAATTTGCTGAAATGTTTTGTGTTCCCACATCTCTTGTAATGCTAACTTCTTTTTTCTCTACAATTAGAAATTGAAAAAAAAAAAAATGAAAACACAAAAATATTGTGAGTATAACAGAGGATTAGTTCTGTATTAATTGCATTAATTCACAATATCGATGATATAACTAGGTAAATAATTAAGTTAAATAATAGCATATCATATCTAACAACTTAAACTTTTAAAAGCATATCATATCTAACAACTTAAACTTTTAAAAGCATATCATATCTAACAACATTGTCAAAAAGAATTTTTAATGTGTTTGATCCATGAAAAAGAATCTTGTATGCACAGGAAGAGCATGTTGAAAATATAATTAAGTTAAATAAAAGTGCATTCTCTTTAATAACTTAAATTTTTTAATGAGGATATGTACGTTTCCAACAAAGAGAATGAAGAAATGAAAAGAATTTCACGTGTTTAGCCATTAAAAAAGAATTAGACCCGCAAATAGCTGGACATGTTGAAGAAACAATTGAGAAAATAAATTTGTATGCTTCCTAACAACTTTAAGTTTTAGATGCAGCTAGGGGTGAGCACTATTCGGATTAAACCGAAAAACCAAACCGAACAGAATTAGATTTTTTAATTTGGTTTGGATTTTTAAATAATTGGTTTGGATTGGATTGAGAATATGAAAACTTTGGTGTTTTGGTTTGGTTTCGGATTTCAAATCATAGAAACCGAAAAACCGAAAAAATCGAAATATATATATACACACACACAGAAAGACTCTCATACTTTTATGATTATATCTTAACCTAAACTTGTTTAAGGGTTTTAGAGTTTGATTATTTCAATACTTTATGCCTTCAATACTTTAACCTCTTTGTATTATGGTATAATACGTGTGAAGCTTTCATCAAAAGTTTCAATCAGTTTTTACCTCTTGAATGGTAAGATCTCCTTTTACCTAGGATTCATGTTCTCTCTTTATCTAGAATTATGATTTAGATTTAATGTTTAATATTTTGACTTGTATTTATATTCTTTCAAGTATTTCATTTTAAAGTTTGTCTTATATGACAAAATCGAAAAAATTGAAAACCAAACCGAAAAAAATCGAACCGAAAAGAGGAAACCGAACCAAACCAAACTTATTTTGGTTTGGATTGGATTGAAGTTTTTCAAAATCGAAAATCCGAAACCGAATAGTTAAAAACGAACCGAAAAACCGAATGCCCACCCCTAGATGCAGCAATCATACATTTCACAAAACAATAACGAAAAAAATAACAAAAATTTATACCTTTGCTTAGGATTTGGATTTGAGCTTCATGTATAGCCAAAGATGATTTTACATGCTGCTTTGTTTGGAATTGTCCATTAAAAGGTGCAGATATGGTAATTCTGCTGTTTGATTGACGAAATGATCTTCCACTAAGTATTTTTGTAGATAAACACTCCAAAGGAACTTCCCCTGATAAGGGATTGCAAATATATCTTTCAGCTTCATTCCACTTTGAATGTAGAGCTAAACCATCTGGTGACATGTATTCCCAACTATACATTGTTTTTGCCTGCAATGCTGCACTTAAAAAAACATACCGCAATTTCAGTATAGTTCATACTTCATCCATGAAAAGAATCAGACTCGCATGTGAGAGGACGTGTTGAAACTATAAGATAGTAAGTTTTCACGTAGGATTGTACCTTTCAGGGCAGTGGTAAAAGAATAAGTTGATGGATTTATTTCCTCTGTAAAATATACTTTATTAGAACTTTTGTAAGACATAATGCTAAAAACCATCACGGAAAAGGAGGAGAGGTGAAGAAAGTGTTAAATTACTACCTTTTAAGGTGTAGCCAGGAGAAGAAGCAGTGCTTGAAAATGATACATTTGATCTAAATGATTTTGCATTATCTTCTCTGAAACTTCTAATATAAGATGCTGAGTACCTTCTTGAAATATTGGTTTTTTCTCTGGTTGTTTGAGCCTTAAGAGCCCATTCTCTCAAGTTGAACTCTGCTTCATCATCTTGCTTTCTTGAATTTCCAAAAGCTGAATGTTCCATGCTATGTTCTAGTTTTATGGATACAGTAGTATAGATGAATGTGTTGAGAGATTTTAATAGTCTATCTTTCTATAGATAGAAATAATGTTAGCATCGAAACTTTGGTCTTTTTTTCTTTCTTTATATTGTAAAACAATGTAAAGACCGTTTTATTTTCCTTTTATTGATAGAGAAGGGGCACTCTTGCAGTATTTACTTTAGTATAATTATTTGATATCTGATACCCACTGGCGTGATTGATTCGGATTTGTGTCGCACAAACAGATTAAAGGGATAGCAAGAGTTCGAAACTTGTAGTTAAAGATGGAGAAATCTAGTTCATCCAACCATATTCCTTAATATGGTAAACTAACTTTAGTGGCCCATAGGCTTTTTAAAGTATTTTTTTAGTCTTAACAAATTGGAGGTAGGTCCAAAAATTCTCTAGTTGTAAAATCAGAAAATAACATCGCCGCGACAAGTAACTTGCAAAAGAAGATGAGTTATAAAAGTGGGACACATTAATATTTGGTTTAACTACAAGTAGCAATGAGTCAGAGGTCTAATCTGGTGTGCTTTTGCATAATAGATGGAGGGTAACTATGGTGAATAATTGTTATAGGTATTTAGCTTATACCACGGTACAAAAATCTTTATAATATCAATACATTTTAACTTGTTACTCTTATTTTTTAAGTTACTAATTCCACTCGGATATAGTTATTTTTAAGTAATTTGTTAACGCCCTTCTAAGCTCACAAATTAAGCTTACTAATTAAGTAGGCAACGGTGCACATATAGCTCCGCCCATTTTAGTTGTCGCTTTAGCAAGTTTCATTTGTCTCAAATTAGTTGTCGCTTTAGATCATATTTAATAAAGGAGTATTTCCTAGAAAAAGTCAATCTAGTTCATTTTTTAGGGGTATAATAGTAAAAGACATATACCCTATTTATTGATTTCTTAATGGGCGTGCACAAACCTAAAGCAACAACTAAAATGGGACGGAGGGAGTATTTTTTAAAATTCTTATTAGAATTCCTAACCCTACCATGTTAAAACATGCTCCATGCAACATTCAAAAGTTGTACATGATTCCTTCTTTATGATGAAATTCATTTCCTGGCTCCAAGAAGATATCAATGAAATAAGGACAGGTGTATTGCGAGGCCAATCCAATCCAATGCTCCATATGGGGGATGATATATTTTCAAGGTATTGACAAAGGGGTATTCCTAGTGTTGTGTTATTTTCAATCTAGGTTGGAAGTATTGTGTTGAAAGAGAAAGGCGAATAGTGGAGTGTGGAAATATACAGGGAATGGAAGAAATCTAGTGGCAAGCCAGGGCGGATCTAGCATTCTACTTATAGTTCATTTAAACTCCGTAATTTTGACTCAAATTTTGTATGTGTTTGCAAAATCAACTAAATAGGTACAAATAATAAATTTCATATCCAATAAATCAAATTAAATAAAATAGAATTTCGATCTCGAATCCTTAATGTTCTAATCTTCCATCCGACTTAAATAGCAAGTAAAAATATAAAAAAAGAATTGGAGCGAGGCAAGAGATTGATGTATGTTTCATGTGTGGACAATGGACATCTATGAATCCATGTGAATATGTCAAGATCATTATCTTAACAATGTGTGGGGTGTAATACTAGGTAGGGTCCTCGTCTTGCTGAACATATTGGTCAGATTTTGTCTCACCTGTACGTAAAGTAGGTCTCATGACCGGGGATAGAGAATCAGTTGTTTCATGTCCCTTGAGCTATATGGCCTTCCTTTAATTTGAGTATCTTATTCCTATTGGTTGTAACTGGTAGGCTACCAGACTCTCCATGTTATATGCGAGGTCCAAAAAAAAAAGAAATCTTGGTCACAATGACCATTTAAAAAGTTGGATTTCCTATAGTAGCTTTTAGTTTGAGATGCCAACAACACAGTTGTTTAGCCATATGTTCTTCATTTTATGTGATCCAGGGAGTCTAGCGCTCGTCTGGCGATATCTTTACGCATTGTTTGTGTCATTCGATTAAACATTTTCACCAGATTGCTTATAACTAGTATGCCATAATTGACACTTAACGTCAATAGGTGAACTTCTCATGCATCATTATTTTTATCATCGACAACATGCAATGGCAGCCCAACCATCATGCAATAAGAATAACAAAAACATAACAAGTCCCTATGACATTTTCACAACAAAATGAGTCTTGTTGAATTTGAGAGGACCTCCAATTCGTGGATCACAAGATTTGTATGGAATGTGCTGCTTGCGCTTTCCGGTCAACCAGTCATCTATTTCAAGAACATCCATATTAGATAGGCCCAACTGATTAATTGAATGAGTCTAGCTCTCCGGTGTATCATTCGTCCTGAATACAAATTCATGATACCATGTAAATCAACCCGCAAAGTTCAAGAATTGTGAATATCTCACGTTATAGTTATTTACTCCCTCCGTCCCATTTTAGTTGTCACTTTTAGCTTTTTCACGTCCATTAAGAAAACCATTAAATATGGTATATATTTTACTATGTTACCCCTATTTAATGTTTGACTATTAGTTTTTTTTTTTGAGAATTTTTGTAATTATTAAGGGTATAATTGGAAAGAACTAATATATTTTGTCTTGAAATCCTAAAGCGTCAACTAGTTTGGGACAAATAAATCTTGTTAAAACGTCAACTAATTTGGAACGGAGGGAGTATATGCAACTTTCCCCAATAACTAATCTAAAAAAACTCTTTATACTATTTATGGGTAAAGGTTAAATTCTTTGATAAAATGCATTCCCATATTTATAATTGATTGGATGTTATATGAATCTACACAAGTGGCTTTAGTGGTTAGGGAAACAACCACAGCAGAGGCAAGTTTGAGCTATCAAAGGAAAATGGCAGTCAACTTCAATCCTGACACTAACATGCATTGTACTATTAAGTGCCCACTATTTGGACTCACTTCTCGAGTGGTTTCCACCTCAAAGGAAAGACCAAGATGCCTCAAGAATCTTTAGTTATGCAAACAACCTGACTACACTTTCCTTTATTTATGTATCTGGTTTACAAAATTGACTAGCCTGAACATTTTGAATTCATAGTGTATTGAGCCCACTAAAGGAGAAATTGTTCTTTACTAAGAGGTTCTTCATTCTTGGTGCTCAAACCTAACACTTTTAGTTAAAAGTACATGGATAATGACTGAGAAAAGAAGTCAAGGAACGAAGCTGCTTCTCTAATAGCCCCCTTGAATAGGAGGGCGAAGGCTTTTTGAAAAAGTCTTTTTTGTTTTGTAAATTCATTTTTTTCTATTTAGAGAGGGGGGCTTCAAGTTCTTAGGAAGAGCCGTACGAGACAGCTCACGTACGGTTCGGGAGCCGAGCCCCTGCGCAGGGGCTTAG
Organism: Petunia x hybrida; assembly: GCA_037355625.1. Taxonomy (NCBI): domain Eukaryota; kingdom Viridiplantae; phylum Streptophyta; class Magnoliopsida; order Solanales; family Solanaceae; genus Petunia; species Petunia x hybrida. Next base: position 6,728,706 of record JBBBVM010000059.1, on the reverse strand, counting down.
GTCAACACTTATATAATAGCCAGTCATCAATTGGAAGCGGGCAAGATGGTGATGAATTGCGATTGGTCTAAACCTTCGACTAGCGACTTATTGCGACCTGCCCAGAATGCCCATACAGACTAAGACCTTATTCACACAGCGAAGAAAGGCCGAGTGGAAGGGGGCAGTCAGCTGGCTGCTTCTTTGCCATGCGCTTTGCTTCGCTTTATTTTCTAGAAGAAAGAGACCAAATGAGAGTGAAAGGCAAGGGCAAGCGATAGAAAGGATAGTCCCTCGCGCGAACTACTACTAGAAAATGGTGAGACCATTAGTGAAAGAAGGACCAAGGAGGATCCTATCCTAAAGGAGAAGGAGGAGTAGGAGGAGTCAGTTTTCTTTGAAGATCGAGGAACGTAGTGTCGGACAATTATGCCATTCGGAAAAAGTCTTCTACAGAAGAAAAGCCTGTTACGAGTAAGTGGAGAGGAAAGATCTCCAGAGATTCTTATCTCATTCCATTCCAGTGGCTCAACCAGTAACCAATGGCGAAAACTCAAAAATTCATGGTTTCCCGGTAGAACCCTATTTCGCCCAAGTTCTTTCGGAACCGGAAAAAAGAAGCGGTTTTTCGCACAGCTTGCTCATAGTGCAGGTCCCACTTGTATATCATATTTGGCCGAAAAAGCATCGGACAGGTTGGAGTTCTTACCTTCTTGGGACTCCATGGACCAAGATCTGCTTTTATTATATGGTCTACACACTATGGAATCAAAATACACATTTAACAGCAACATGAGGTAAGACGAGGCTAAAATACATAAGCAATAAACTGCACATATACAGAGGGCAATATTCTAGTTCATATCCACTTATGCATGTAAAAACCATATCGCAATTATATTGTCATTTTTGTTTGCATGTTCAATGTTTGACTCATCGTGTGGCAGTTGCAATTTTCCTTTGATTAGTGAAAATTGCATAGATGGCAAGTATTATATGCCAGTTCATTCAACTTTTTACTCAATAGACACATTTCAGATACAATCCATACATATCATAGTAGACACTACCATTAATTAAATAGTGTTCAAATAGGAACATCAAAAATGGACGGAGAAGGCACATTACAGACAAAGCTAGATACAACAGAAGTCACAAAATTCCTAGACGTCACTAACAAAAAGTTACAACCAGAAGGGAGCATCTTGAAATGTACTCTTCCTTCCATCCTATACCCTCTTCTTGTCTGGGACTATGGGTCTGCAAGTAACAGAAAAGATAAGATAAAAAGACCATTTATTGGAGAAGCTGCTAAAACTGCAGCTGAAAATGTTTATGTTGTTGATATTAGCTAGGCATGCATCTCTTGACATGTTAAAGAACACATTTTGTACCTCAGTTCTACCATGTGGGTTGTCAATAAACAGAAGTGGCCTTAATGGATAGCTTCACAATTCTGTGATGGAAGTATCTGACGGACCTTGTTAGCTCTAACCCTCTTTACCCTGCAATTGCAGAAGATTTAGAGTGAAGATTAGTGAAACCTACAAAACGCTAATGCTTGAATAATTCAAAAAGAGTGTACTTTATGCTAGTCCACATCCAATTAACACAACACAGGTCGAAGTTTTCAACTAAAAATCGAGAGAGCATCTTGACTGCAATGATGTTTTTTCATTCATGTTGAGATCTTCAATCAAGTAGTTTCTGTGAAATAATAATAATAATAATAATAATAATAATAATAATAATAATAATAATAATAATAATAATAAGCATTTAAATCTGTATGCTTACAAACAAGATTAAACAATTTGATACTTGAACATGTTTTTTGTTAAATGCTCATTTATCATGACTTGATATGTTGAGACAACTGAATACATCTTTCACCATTCCAAAAATATGTTTTAGCTCATGTATCAATTATTTAACTGAAGCATAAAATAGGATAAAGTCTATTCACTTCTGCCGTCCATAGAGGGGTGCAAGCAGCAATATGGAAGGCAAGAATTATAGTTTGCATTTTCCAGAACAATGAAAAAGAAACTGGCAGGTGCTTTTACATTGACCAGCAATAAAACTGAAAGAAACTTTTCCTTCATTTCATAAGTTAAAAGTATAACTCAGTTAATACTAAAGGTCACTCAATCAAACAACATTGTACAGATTCTACAGAAACAAGAGATATATTCTCAGGAGATATTTCTTATCCGGTTTGTCTTGCTATGCCAATTCAGCAAAAACTCTCTTGCAAGTCTTAATCAAAGTGCTTGCTTTCTTATACAAGGCAATAAAGCATGTCAATACTGAAATTCAGGGTTTTAAATAGCCAGCTAGAAAATGGGAACTCATTCTTGGAAATCTCTATCAGCTTAATGAAATACAGCATTTGCGTACAAACCTTAAAAGATTAATGTGCTTCTCAATGATTTCTTTCTGTTCAACATCAAAAGCAGACCATTTTTCATCTGATACAGCACTATCGCCAGTTCCTATTTCTGTATGCAAATAGGTATAGAGAAGGTCATTCAAAGGCCAGTTACCAAAACAGAGCTAACTGCCATGAACTTAAACTAACCTTGACATAGTAGAATGGATGCGTCACTATAGCATTTCAGTCTCCAATACACGTGACCATCAGGGCCCAAGAAGAAAGGCTCTGTCCTAATAGCTTCAGATCTTTGATTATCTATATATACAAGAAAAGACCAGAACTCAATATATGAGCCACCAATATATACCCGCTATATGAAAATGATATAATCATTAAAGTTAAAATACGCAATGCATCATCAAAGAAGGCTAGTATCTCATACAGAAACTTCATTTAAGAATAGAGTGAAAACCTGGACGGAGAAATAGCAATCTCTGTTACTATAATTATGCTATGTTTCTCATCAAGGTTTTAAAATTTGTTTTGGTGATCTATGTGCTTGAGTGGATCAATTTACGGATTGGATAAAATGCAAAAGCAAAACATAATTTGCTCAGAGAGAGAAACAGTTGATAAAACTGCAATATGTAATTTACAAAATGCGCTTGTGATTATAACTATGTTTTCACAACTATCGGAATCAGATTCTTCACTAACATTCATGGCAAGTGAACAAGGAAAATCTTTTACTCAATCTATCTGTTAAAAAAGTGCATGCTCCATCAGTGATACAAATAGAATGAATGCAACTAGTTTATCTTAATTGCACCTATTATATTGTTCTAGCACAAAGCGTAACCTACTCCACATTAAAGAAAATCTTGTGCATTAGTGTTGGTGCTCTAGATATCCTATAAGGTAATAAAAATGAAATGGTTTTTATGCTAGAACAGAAGAGATTAACAATTTATTGATCAGCATAACACCATCATGAACAACTAAAAATATATAAAGATTCCTTTCTATGTTTGGCTTCCTTTTAACATGACTGATTAGATACGCTAATTTATGTGAGATATGGGAGAAAAGAAAAGGAAAAAATGAACTAAAAAATTGCATGTAGAAGTAAGCACGTACACTTTGAATAAGAGCCCTTTGACTCCATCACAACAGCATGAGCTTCTGCTGCTTCACGTTTAATTTTAGAAACTATAGTTTCATGTTCCGATATTGAAAGTGGAGCGCCATTCTTTGCTATAATGGCTTTAGCTATCTTATCCTGCATTTTCTTCTTCAGGCGCTTCTCCTGTACAAGTAACGACGATTCATATAATAGCTTTCATTACATAACTTAAAGCACAATGAGGTTAAGTTTGTTTCTATATCTTCCATACCTCATCTTTTGCAGCAGTAACCTTTTCTTTTGCTTCCTTTGCCCTTTCAGCAAATTTTGAGTTTTCATCATCAATCCAATCTCTTATTTTTCTGAAACATAAATATAAATATATATGTATATTTGCTTCAACAAAAAGACAAACAGAATAGAAAATGTAAATGAAGAGAGCAAAGTGCTAGGTCAATACTTACACAGTTTCAAGAAGTTCATCGCAGATAAAATTTAGTATCTTGAGCTTTTTTGAGGGATTCAAGTTCTCAAATCCATCAGCTCCATTACCTAAAGTATCCAGGCCCATGGTTCTTGAAACACTAGGGGATTCAGAGATGCACGTTTTAAGATTAGCATACCATAAGTTTTTCCCTTCTGTCGAAGTTACTGCTGAAAATCTGGAAAATAAGACAAAATAAATGTTAGAATGCAAGAGACGTGCTCCTTAAACAAATCTGAAGACAAAATATATACCTTTCCTCTTCCTCTTCCTCTTCCTTTAAGAAGGATAGCAAGTTATCAAGAAATTGCATTGTCAGAGAACATTTTCCACGCCGCGAACTTCTCCCCTGCATTATATCTCTCAGAACAGCTTCTGGTTGCCCTTTCTTGATGTCAAGAATCTGTCAGAAGTGAACAGTGGAAGAATAATTGAGGAATGTAAAATTTGACCAGCTAATTCTGTACGCCTCCTAAATCCCACTAGAAACAGAAACAAGCCACGGGGAGCTAAGCAAGGAAGTAAAATTAGATAAAGGAAGCACAGAATACGTAGATTTGATTTTGTTTAGCTTAGCAGCTGAGCAACAGACATAACCTATGTACCAATTTCCAAGATTTTGGGAATAAAATGAACTACAAAAAAAAGAAAAAGTCCCTCACGTGTAGGAAAGCATCAAATTCAAAACAAAGCTATGACTTGTGTTCATCCATGTTACAGCTTCAGTACATGTAAGATGTTATTCGAGAGATGCCATAATAGAGCTTTATTGGAATTAAGTTACTTGCCTTTCCAAAAACCACACAAAACTCTAAAAATTGTAACGCATTCCCGACATCTTCAGGCTGTAAATCGATGCCACTGACAGCTGTCAAACCAGTGCCCTGGGGCAATGAAGTAACAGCAAAATAATCACTATTTCCAATATCATTATCCTTCACAGAACCTTCCTTCAAAGATCTTTTCTCGTTGTTCTCTATAGAATCTTGAGGCTTTTCTGATAGAATTTCTTTCACTGATGCAACAGCATCTCTCTTGCTGTGAAGTTTTGATTTTAGATGACCTTGCATCATTTTATTTGGTTTCTTCTCAACCCCATGAGGACTATCTTTAAATGATGAAACATTCTGTAAATCAAGGTCATTCACTTCATTATTCTCTGATCTCCTTTTACTAGGACTGCCTATACCACTCACTTCACTTGATCCCTCTTTCTTGATTCTTTTAGATTTTTCCTTCCCAAGAGGACTATTCTTCTTTGAAGAAATCCTGCTATCAGGCTTTTCATCAACCTCTTTCCTTTTACATCCCACAGATTGCTTATCACTAGGATTTTTCGACAAATGAGAAGGATGCATATTTAAGCCTAAAACTCCTTCAATACAATTTTCCTTCCCCCTATTTTCAGCCGAAACAATGCTCTCCTCCTGTCAACACAAGCAAGGAATCAGAGCTAGCAGACAAACGTTCCTTTTATCTGTGTCATAATGTATAAAAGCAGAACTACATTGATGAATGTATTGACCTTTTTCCCTGAGGCACTCATGTCTTTCACAACCTTGATGTTATCAATATTAGCAAGCCCATTAGTCTTCAGCATATCTGAAACAGAAGAATATCCTGTTGCCTTTGCAGTGTGCACAAGTTGGCCAGTGGGTTGGTAACCCCGTCTCTTCCTGAGAATTGAGACAGTCAGTACTTGTTATTAAACTGCCAAACCATTGTAATTTCTATATATGGAAAATAAAATATTTAGAACAAACTAAAGAGAGCAACACACATGCATAAACTGCAGTTACAAATGCCTCTGCATTTTGGGCATTTCCAATCCTCCAAAAGTGATACTTCCTCTGCCTTCTCCCCATACCTAGTTTAAAAGCTCAGTAAACATAAGTATGCAATTTATCGTAAAAAGAATTGTAGTTGTTAGAAGAAATGACGATAGCAAGTTTTTGACCTGTTTAATAGGCATTTGTGACAAAAATGAATTGGACAAGGCTTATCATTCCTCAGATTCTTACACCCAGCCGTATAGTCTCTAGTCTTTTGGCGACACTGCATGAAGTTCAGTATAAAGTTAGTACTTATTATAGATGCTGAAAGAACAAAAAGATGAAGGACAATAAGCTCAAGAAGTTCAGCTTATTACTGCAATGCTTTGCAGCCACTAATGGAGAACAAGTAGTGCAGAAGCTGCACATCAATACAAGTGACAGTTCACATTGACCAAATTTATGCTGTAATGAAGCATAAAGCTAGCGCAAGTTTGTATTGCTTTAAATACATTCTGTCCAAATTAAGTCATGCAAATCATAATTTCTACTTAAAATGCAAGGCCCTAACCATTATTCAGTTTTAGACTTTTTCATCAAGAAATAGCATCAAATCTCTGGTGAAACCAAAGTGGGAAAAAGGAGCATAGTCTTCCATTATGCTTGGCTGCTAAAACCAAGTCTGGTGTTAATTGATATGATGCTTTTGTGCATTGAGCAGAAAAAAATCCATGAGAAACTTTAGACAAAGTTCAAAACATGCTTCATTAATTAACAAATAAAATACCAGTATGTTGGCAGTACACTTTTTCTATCACACTGCAGCAAAAAATGCATGCGAAGAGGAAATGTAAATTTCGAAAAATAATACTATATTAATGAACAATGCAATGAAGCAGAAGTACATATATCACTACAGAAAAAGCTAGTAATATTTTCTTTAAGTAGTAAGCTAAAATGGAAAAACCCCACATGCATAGTAACAGGAGCAGCCCAAGTGTATACCCAGTGCTTTTGGCTCTAAACCATTGGAATCTATACTTCTTTTTTTTTCCTGATAAACAAAAAATCCACTGTATTTCAGCTTCTCAGTGGATAAAGGATTACCCCTCCACCCTTGAGTACAAGACTTGGTTCACTCACCACCAAACATCCCAGGTTGTATTACCTTTGCCATTGAACCAAAACACTAGAGGCCCGTTAGAATCGAGTATACTAGTATATATCAAGAGACCCCAACCCACTACACTCTTGAAGCAATCAGTACAATGACATGTGCTCGCCGAACTAATTAGAACTCTGAACTCACAAGCTCTATATCATGGATCAACCCAGCAACTGTAGTTTCTGGAACTGAATAATCCAGTTAATCAGCTCATCTTATAACAAGATACAAGAAATTTTACAAGTTTCCTAATTTTGGAAAACATTAAGCACAAACAAAGAGGTAGATGAAAACATATTTGTTTGTGTCATTATAGTAAGTAACTGATGACATGTCTTGCCATTAAAAGAACCATAAATGCACCCATGCACGAGACGTACTCCATGCCAATGCATGTGAAGAAAAAATGTTGATTTTGAACAGTAAATACTGCATAAATGAAAGAATGCAATTAAGCTGAAGCACATATACCACTATGGAAAAAGCTAATATTCTCATAAGTAGCAAACTTGAATGGAAAAAGACCATGGAAGTAGTAAGAAAGGTAGACCTACTGTATAAGCCATGGGTTCACACACACACAGCCTTTGGCTCTAAGCCATGATAATCTATAGCTTTTTCAGGATAAACAAAATACCCGCTATATTCCAACTTCTGGATAATGGCTCGCCCCTCTACTCTTTCCCACTTGAATACAGGACTTGGTTCACCACCCAAGATTCAAAATGATGACACACGTCAACAGTATGATGCTTGTTGATGAAACAGAACTCAAAAGGAGCCAAACCCACTGCTCTTGAGCAATTGGTTCGTTGACATTGAGAACTCACTAGCTCTACCAATGGCAGATGTAGAGTGTAAACTACAGGCATATCTGAACCCAGTATCTTTTATATACATACATATATCTACAAGTAGCATCCATAAAAAGTGTAATCCGTAATCTTTAAGAAGATAAGACAGGTTAACTGGTATAGCAGGTAAAGATAAATTGATAGTGTAAGAATCTTCTTTATACTAACAGCATATATATGTACAGATAACTTAAAACTCCACAGTTTATACAACATTTTTTTCTAATTATAAAACACGCTACTGAAACTCCATTTCTTTATTAACTCTCCTTATAATCTAGTAACCCAAAATGACACTTTAAGATAAGACACAATACTTGGTACTGTACGACAAGTAAAGATAACCTGATAGACTAACTTACAACAACATGCCACAAGTAATCCCACCAAGTGGGATCTGGGGATTTACGCAGACCTTACCCCTATCTTGTGCGAGGTAGAGAGGCTAACATATAAGTACAACTTAAAACTCCACAATTAATACAATCAACATCTAAAATGAAATGTGGTTAACAATAGCATACCTGATGACAAGTTTTGCCATTAACAGAATCATAAATTCGACCACCCACGAGACGTACACCCGGACAATTGTTACGTTTTCCTGCAACAGCAGGAGAAATACCCTTATCTGATTTGTCATCAGAAACCATTTTCTTCTTATTCTTGATGGGGCTTTTCATTTTTCCTTGTTTTTGCTTTGAATCTGGAGAAGCAACTGCCATTTTTAACTTGTAATAATAGATATTGAAGTACTAAGTAATTAAGCAGAGAGGGAATAGGGAAAGTTTACTTGTAATAATATACTACTACTACTCCTTTTGTTTTGGAGAGCGGGAAATGGAATTGGGAAAATTGGAAAATGAAATTTGGTTCGAAATTTACCCGCCATCGTCGACGCTACAACTTTTTCATTCTTATTGGGCGGACAAATCGACAGAAAAACTAAAATACTCCCTAGTAGGAGTATCAACTTTATGTTTTATGTAGTACACTTTCTTCTTTGTCTGTCAAAAAGGAATAACATGTTTTTTTACTTGACAATTATTTAATAGCATTATTTATGTCGCTCCAAACACACACGCAAGTATATGTGGTCGATCAAGTAATTGGTAGAGTATTATTCCCACGAGGATTTTCGACTAACTATTAATTAAATTAGACAATTCTTAATTAACTAATAAGACTACTAACGACACAATTATAATATGATTTTGATTTTCAAGAGGAGGAAATAGTCCAAGGATATCTGTCAATCTTGTTGTCTCCTTCAATCAATCTTACTAAATTAATCTATCTAGTTTACTAATCACATGGTTAATATATTAACATGTTATGTCTATGGGTGTCGATGTTAATATTTAACATTTTTCGAAGAAATTTACATGCATACATTGAGTTTTTTCCGAAGTTTATGGGTGTCGGTGCACCCACACCTATAGTGTAGGTCTGATTATGCTTGTCGCACCCCATGACGCCCGCTACCCCCTTTATCGCTGCGGGTCTACCACCGATGTTGCCGTAGATCTACAAAAACAGTCAGAAATAGTGAAAAAAATGTGTGGCAACAATCAGAAACGCAGATTCAGTGTAGAAAAAGCGCATAATTGCATAAACAATGCAAAAACAGTTAGATACAATAAAATAAAAAACATCATATCTGGTCGGATAAACACCAGTCTGGCCGGAAAACATCAAATTTGATTTTAAAAAATACTAATTTTTAGTTGGAAAACAGCATACTTGAACAAAAAAACATGAAATACGAACGAAAAATGCAAAATATTAAAAATAGAACATGAAATTGTACCTTCTTTGTTGATTCATGAGCTTGAAGGTTCTTATTATCATAATTCAAATGTAAGTCTTGTAGCAAATCAGTTGTTTCTTTAACAAATCGATTAAGGAGATAAAAAGGTTGGCATACACCGGTGTGAGTGAGGTGTGGCAGCATGGGGAGGAGCTAGATTTGTGGCATTGGGTTAGAAGGACAAAGTAGCGTCGGTGGTGGGGGGTTCGCTAAAGCTCCGGCGGCGGAGGGAGAAAGGCAGTGGCGGCAGTTAGGAGAGAGAATGGGAAGAGAAAGGAAAAAGTAGATATCTAGGATTTTTATATTTTTGTATGCTTTGTAATTAAGTCCTCAATTTTTCTATAACAACAACAACAACATACCAAATTTATCCCATAAGTGGGGTCTGGGGAGGGTGAGATGTACGCAGACCTTACCCCTACCAAAGTGGAGAGGTTGTTTCCGATAGACCCTCGGCTAGGAAAAATAAAGATATTTTAGGACAAATCTGAAAATCAAGACAACAACACAGCGTCAGAAAGAAAGATACAACTAACGCATATACAAAATAAACATAAAATATCAATAGACATAACAGTACAGACTAAGACGAGAAACGGCTATACACATGTAATACTACATCCAAGATGAGATCAAACACTCGACTACTACCTAATCTTCTACCCTAATCTTCGACCTCCATGCTCCCCTATCTAAGGTCATGTCCTCGGTGATCTGAATCTGGGTCATGTCCTGACGAATCACCTCAGCTCAGTTCTTCTTCGATCTACCTCTACCTCGCCGTATACGATTAGGGTATATTCAGTAATTTGGACAAAAATATTTCTATGGTTTGTAAAAATAAATTCTCTAAATTGTACTTTTGTGTAATTTTCTCTTTCATAATCTTATACAAGTTGTAGTTGGTTATATAAATTATCATTATTTATATCAATTCATTTAAGCTTAGTTCTATCAATGGTAGAGCTAAAATCTCTCAAAGGGTTCAAGTAAACCACCTTTACAGTAAATTCTACTGTAAAAATAGGATTTTAAACTAATTTTTTCGGTTATTTATAAATTGTGGAATCCCCTGAAGTGAGGGAAAATACTACTGAAATAATAATGGGATGTTCAAAAGTTGTTTTAAGTCGCATATTTAAATCACAAGTGTGACATTTTTAAATTCCCACATAAAATCTTGATTTTGCCCTTAATATCTATAAAGGCCAGCTGGGTGTACAAAGCATTTTGCTCACGTAGAATTCGGGGAAGGGTCGCACCTCAAAGAGGTGTGATGTATGCAGTCTATCCTGATGCAAACATCCTGAAACAAGTATTAGTAGTTGTTTCTACGGCTTGAACCCGTGACCTCTAGGTCATACGAAGACTAGTAATCTATATTTGACAAAAAGAAAAAAAATCTCTTACTCTAGATTTTCTCTACATATTTTTCACCTCAAATAATTATGAATATTCTCTAAGTCTAAAACATGTAAATTATAAGTGAGGGATTGATCAAATTATGAGTGAGGGATTATCAAGATGAATTGATGTTTGACGTGGTCCTGATGCAAGCTTGTCATTTGCTTCTTGGCCGACTGTGGCAATATGATAGGTTTGTTGTTCATAATGGATGAGCCAACACTTACACTACTAAGCTTGAGGGTAAGAGTTTTGTACGCAAGCCTTTCTCTCCAAAACAAGTCAGTGAGGAATATAAATGAATGAGAGAGCTGAAAGAAGCGACCAAAGCTAAGTCTCCCATGGGGAGACAAATTATGGCCGAGGATGATGCTGCAACACTGCCCGTGGCAGGTAATATTTGTGAAATCATGCAACCGGGTGAGTACTTATGAGGCAATGGCAAAAGCAAACTGATGATTTTTCTCATGCACAAGGGTATCCCTCTAAACTCTCGTGATGAGTTCACTAATGATAACCCTTTGCTTAGTGCTATTCAAAGTGTTTTGCAGGACTTCGGAGATATGTTTCCTGAATAAATACCAAGTGGATTTCCTCCATTGCAGAGAATCGAGCACCAAATTGACCTCATCCTGGGGTCTCAAATATCAAACAAGCCAGCCTACTGGTGTAATCCTGAAGACACCAAAGAGCTCCAACGGCAGGTGGATGAGTTGTTGAACAAACTTGTTCGAGAGAGCTTGACTCTATGCAGCGTTTTGTTCATTCTTGTGACAAAGAATGATGGAACGTGGCGAATGTATGTAGATTGTTGAGCATTCAATAAAATAACGGTAAAGTATCGTCATCCTATCTCTCTATTATATGATATTTTAGATAAATAAAGTGGTTCATGTTGCTTTTCAAAGATTGATCTCAGGTCCGGTTACCACCAAATCCGTATGAAATCGGATGATGAGTGGAAGATTGCATTCAAGACCAAATTCGATTTGTATGAATGGTTAGTGATGACGTTCGGCCTCTCTAACGCTTGATGAACCATATGTTTAAACCATTTATAAATAAGTTTGTTGTTGTTTATTTCAAAGACATACTTGTTTATAGTAAATTTGTGGACGAACATGTAGAACCCTTAAGGCTTGTGCTTGATGTTTTAAGAAATGATAAGTTGTGCCAACTTCAAAAAGTGTGCCTTTTGTATTGTATTGTATTGTATTGTCCGTCTTGGTGTCTCAAGTTCCTAGGGGTTAGCTAGTTTTTATAGAAGATTTGTCCGTGACTTTAGCACCAAGTTGGTCAAGAAGGACCAATCGTGTTTGTGGGGAGAGTCCTAAGAGATGGCCTTCCAAGAGTTGAAACGAATACTTAGTTCTGCCCCGTTGTTGCAACTCTTCGACTTTAGCAAAGCCTTCGAGGTTGAATGTGATGCGTCTGGGGTCGGGATCGGAGGAGTGCTTATGGAATATGGGAATCCGGTCGCTTAGTTTAGAGAAAAGCTTAAGGGTGCAACCTTGAATTACTCGACGTATGACAAGGAGTTGTATACCCTGGTGAGAGCACTAGCCCATTGGCAACATTATCTGTGGCCGAGAGAGTTTGTGATTAAAAGTGATCATGAGTCTTTGAAACATCTACAAGGCCAAGAGAAGTTGAACCGGCGGTATGCCAAGTGGCTGGAATTTATCGAGAGCTTTCCCTATGTAATTCGTTACAAAAAGGGAAAAGACAATGTCGTGGATGATCCGCTGTCAAGGAAGTTTGCCTTAGCAACCACTATTGCTTCGAGGCTGATGGGTTTCGAAAGCATCAAGTCAATGTAAGAGCATGACCCTAAGCTTAAGAGCGTTCGTGACGCTATAGTGAGTGGTCGGAGGGTGGAAAAGTATTAGTGACACGATGGCTATCTCTTCAAAAAAGGGAGACTGTGTGTGCTCGTGTCATCTTGGAGATAGTTCTTGGTTCAAAAAGCTCACTCCGGCGGTTTAATGGGTCACTTCAGAGTGGATAAACTCTTGGAATGTCCAAGCAGTTCCACTGGCTGAAGATGCGACATGACGTGGAGAAGCTTTGCAATGCTTGTTTAGATTGCAAGAGAGATAAGTCGAAGTCTAACCCTCATGGCTTGTACACTCTGTACTTGTTCCTAATAGCATGTGTGTTGATATATCTATGGATTTTGTGATGGGGTTGTCACGGTCTAGGGGTGGGCATGATAGCATCTTTTTCGTGGTCAATCATTATCCCAAAATGGCTCACTTTATCCCGTGCAAGATGTGATTATGCACAACATATTGCTACTTTGTTTATTTCTCATGTGTTAAAGTTACATCGTGTGCCTTATACTATTGTGAGCGACCAGGACTCCAAGCTCCTTAGTCGTTTTTGAAAATGTTTATGGAGTGCCCTTGGCACCAAATTGCTATTCTCGATGTCGTACCAGCCTTAGATTGATGACAGATCGAGGTAGTCAACCAAACGTTTGGAGCTTTGCTTCGAGCGATGACCAAAGGTAAGGCTGGAACTTGGGCTGGTCGTTTATGGAATTTGCATACAACCGTACTGTGCCCTGAATGATTGGAATGACCCCGTTTAAGTGTGTCTATGATTTTAACCATTTAATTCCACTTGATTTAACGTGTTGCCTCGAGATGTTTTTGTTGATTTTAAAGGTACACGCCGAGCTACTGCTTAACTCGAGCTCCATGCTACAGTGAGGAAAAATCTTGAGGAAGTATATGCCAAGGTGGCATCAAAGAAGAACAAAGGGCGTAAGAAGTTGTAGTTAAAGAAGGGAAATTGGGTTTGAGTTCACTTCCGCCAGGAAAGGTTTATGAACCAAAGGAAAGGGAAGTTGGCTCCGATAGGGGATGGTCAAGATGATACAAAGCAAAACACGCAGAAGTAAAAATACAAGAGTAAAGATAGAACCAAGATACAAACTCAACTTTGTCCGAACAATATCAAGGAACTAGTCTTAATACCTTTCGAATAGAAAGTGAATAGGCATCTATACTAAGCAACGATCCTTAATAATACAACGACTCTTGCAAACTGAATGATCAAATAGGAAAAAGTTTCCGACAACAGGTTCCCCTCGGGGTTTCTCTCGCAAGAGTTCAAACTCACATGTTATTTTCAATATTCAAAGACAACTATCATATAACTGAAGTACTAAGGGGTTTACATAGGAAATCCCAAGGATAAAGTAGTAAATACAGCCATAAGTCGACCAATTAAACAAGGTCACGCAGGGCCGAAACTTAGTACTCTGGCTCGGGCGCTCTTGTGCCTCAGGTGCAAGTGTAGCCCTTCGGTCGCTCACTGCTCGGCGCCATTCTTCATAGTTCGGACGCTTTATGCCTCGGGCTCGAGCTTGAATGTATAGCTTCCACATCTGGCATTTGGCCACTATGTCTTTGAGTCGTTGCTTCCTCCCGGCCGCGCTAGATGAACATGCACATTGTGCAGTGTCTTGGCTTGGCTTCGTATGACCGGTCTTGATGACACGAACACATCTTGATCAGCACGGACATGGGTGCATCAGAAAATACCATATCTGACTAGAAAACATAAAATATGACAGGAAAATACCAAATTTTACTCAAAAATCACCATATTTGAACCAAAAAAATTATCAAATATAGGGAATCGGGGTATGGGAGGTGATGGAGGAGGGTGAGATGATATGAAATGTAAAAACTTACCGAAAAAGTGATTTGGTGACCGGAGTTAGTGTTGGCCGAAACTTTGAAGCTAGATCTACGGCGATTCCACGAGAATTTAGGAAAAGTAGTAGCAAAAATGAAAAGAGGGTGTAGAGAGGAATTTGGAAATGTACTTTTTTTTTTAATTTTCCGTTAGTGGAGTGGTGGTCGGCGGCGGCAAATTGGGAGTGGAGGAGAAAGGAGGGAGAGAAAATGGGAGAAATGAGAGGAGGAGGTTAATGTTTTTTATGTTTAGAGTTAATATACTTTTGCTATATTTTGTAATTAAGTCCATCTTTCCTCTATATTGCGTAATTGTATCAAAATATCTATATATTTTGTAATTAAGTCCCCAAAATTTGTATTTATCTATAAATTTTTCATAAATATAAGGTTATTAGGTACTGATAATTATGATCAGGGCCAGAGGTAGCGTATAAGATGTAGTTTACGCATAACCAAATAATTTTTGTTTATGCCTAAATTTGGTCGTCTAGGCTAAATAATTAAATTTGTAAGGTCCCAAGCAATACGCTAAATATAAAGAAAAATACAGAAAATATAGAGAAAAAGTAATAGACAAGAAAGTAAATAGTATTATTCCTTGAGAATAGCCGGATTCAGTGTGAATCGCTTGATGTACAATACAATGGTAGGGGTACTTATAGCTATGATTTACCCAGTCCTAATTATGATAAAATATAAAGACTAATAAGGTCGTGGGCCTGTACACTCAAAGCGGCGGTATATACCAAACCCTAACTATGAGACTGCAAACCCTAAGGAGGCGGGATGTATACCTTGCATCTTATACCGGTACCGGCTAGCGGTCGTGACTAAGAGGAGCAGGCGTGTATCCTCTGTGCCCGATGACTTATAAGCTAAGTCTAGTCTCGGCAGCTGGGACTCGTATCCCCGTAATCATAGGTGGCGTATTTTTGTCCAAATTTTGTGTATTGCGCTGTCCGGTAATGAAGTTAGAAGTTTCCGGCTTGCTTTCTCTCTTCTGAACAAGAACAAGAAAGAGCTCATAACCACTGCTTATGAACAGCTCTCCTCAACTTAAGGCGCACCTACTCTTACTAGAAGTCTAGTCTCTCTCAGGTCTAGTTTCGACATAGCAAATGTTTAGAATATTGTGGTCACTGTGATGATATTGATGAGATTGATGCCACTTTCAATGATGGACACCTGCCCTAGTGTTAAAGTAGCATCGAGTTTCGCTTGGAGACCGGCTTTTAGACTTTGAACTGGCAAGCGGCAAGGTACGGTTGGATGTGCCCGCGAAAGCATATGATAATATAGAGTAGGCTTGCGGTGGAGGGCACTTAACCAGAGTTCTTGCGGGCAGGCTTCCTTTGTCGATGAAATGGGACCGCGAAGACAACCCATCACTAGAGCTTGCTTTGCTCTCGCTCCGCTCGCTCCCACCTGTCAAATCAAATATGTATAAAAATTTAATTAAACCTAGTTGCTCAGATGGTAAGCACCCTCCACCTACATTCAAGAGGTTGTGGGTTCGAGTCACCGTAAGAGCAAAAAGTGGGAGGGCCACTATTTGTTCCGAGAGAGGGGAAGGGGAGGGGTTTAAAAAATAAAAAAATAAAAACAAAACCGTGTCCTAGACAGGTCTAAATTCCGACTCAGCCTCTATTTATGCTTAACTTTTAACTTAATTCAGGTTAATAAATCCATTGGGTACAAAAAATTTTCTCGAGGAATGTTTTCTTATGTTACAAATATTACGAATAATCTTGATTATAATTAATCAGTTCTAATTCTACTTTTCATAACCTTGTTCAAACATGTTGTGGTCGGTCATATGAATTCTCATTGTTCATATTAGTTCATGTAGCTTATCCCTATCCAATATTTTATATAAATATATTTGACAAAAAGAAAAATATTTCTAACTTTAGAAGTTTATGTTTTTGCGCCTCAATAATTTGATAAATTTAACTTTTTAAATACGTCAATTTGACATTAACATAAATAAATCAAGGAGTTGAAAGTACTTGTTTTCAATTCTCAGTACTTCATCAACAAACGTAGACATCCTTCCATTAGTACAATTACCAAATAATTATACCCACCGAGGCTATCTAAATGGAAAAATACGCTTAGCCTTCTGCAACTTCTTGTGATTCGTGCTCTACTCTCTCATAAATTTCATTCCGACTACATAAATACTAGGTTGTGCCATTGAGTACAAGAAGTAACGCACATAACTAGTAAGCGAACCAAATGAATCCTTATTTTATTAGTAAAGCTTGGCAAATCTCCTTGCTAGCCAACCAGGATGCAATCTCTCTTCTACTTTGTGGCTGAACCATTAGGATATGGTACCGCTAGATATTACGAACAATTAATTCCAGGAATACCAGATGATTTGAAAGGGAAGTTGATCACACCATGCAAATGAGACTAGAAATACGAGAGTAAGTCATCAACACAAGCAAGTAATGCAACCAATCTAACTCTAATCACCATAGCACAGCACTGACTGCCATGACCACATAGTCTAATCACGCTAAGACACGTTTATACTGAACCTTCTAGACAGTGAGACACACAGCCATCAAAGTATCTAATCCACGATCTTGCTATATCCTCAAACGGCAACACTATCAAATAAAGACTACAAGACTATGCTACTAACTCATCACTGCTGCCCCTCGCCTGAATCGTGCTTTGGAGCTTCCTTGATATCATCCCCAGCATCATCCTGGAAAACAGAACATTTTAGAGCAAAACCCCATTCAGTATCAGCATGTAAATAGTTTATTAAGCTTACAAATTCTATTCCAGATTTCAGCAAGCAAATCATAACCTAATTCATTTTTCTGGGCATACACAGGATAATAAAATATTATGTTTGTACACATGGTACTATGTGTGTGTTGAGCGTGTGTGTGTGTGTCGAGAGAGAGAGAGAGACCGCATTGTCTGAAGTCCAAAGTGTAAGATTGTCTCGGAGAAGTTGCATGATCAATGTACTGTCCTTGTAAGATTCCTCACCCAGAGTATCCAACTCTGAGATGGCTTCATCAAAGGCCTGCAATGAAACATCATTCTTTATAAATATCTTCACATAACAACAATAGCATATTTTAGTCTTTATTTTTTTACTGTTGCAACTTTGGCAGAGCTGTTAAAGTGTGTGCTGCTCCAATCAAGAAGGAAAAGATGGAAGGAAAGAAAAAGCACCAATAAACACACAACCTAACTAGATTTGAAACACCAGAAACATGCAACGAGAAACTATAACTGGTGAGCTTGAGATGATGGACATATGGAACTAAAACACACATAAATTTCCTTCCTGGTGTCTGGCTATCTCTTGCCCTAAGAAGTTGGACGGCTTTAGTTTGAACTGCATCTTGGATGACGATATTTACTGCTGAGAATTTAAGGAAGAAGAGTACTTTATACGCTCTGGTGTTTTCTTAGCAAGGACTGGAGAAAATATAAAAAAGTACAACGCAAATCAACCACTACGATAGGAAAAATGATGCTGGGGTGTAATAGAATTAGCAAGACTATGCAAACTGCTGTTCGGGCAAATGATGTAATGCTAGAAAGCAAAACTAGACAGGTAAAACATTTTACTCGATTAAAAAAAAAAACCAGGAGGTATAATTTGGGCCCGATTCGCATGTCGTGATATGCAGAACTCAAGAAAAAATAGGAGACCCTCGGAAATTGAGTTCTAACACCGCTGACTTGTGGGAGTCACACAGCTTCCTTATTTATATTTGGAGCACTGAAACTGTACCGAATTGTATAAATGATGTTTTTCAGAGAACGACTGTTTCTGTATAAATCTGTTGTCATTCGTATCACTTGCATTAAAGGAACATTCCCTCTATGGTAAAGCAGGAATTACTTAACCAAAAGCTAGAAATAAGACATGAGAAATAACATGCTATTATGATGCTACCACTCTGGCCAATTGAATAGCTCACATGGTTAATAGAAGTACCTTAATTGATATGTGCTAAAGAGCTATCGTAAGTGTGAGCACAATGGAGGAGATACAGGCGAGTTTCACATAATGATAGTTCGAAGAAAGACTTTGCCTCGAGTTCATACATCTTTACCCTAGTTACGAATAAGTTAACCAATAGTATACATAAAAAATGTTCCGCGTATACCATATTAGTTGATGATATTGTGTTAATTGACGATAGCAAGAGGAAGTCAAACAAAAATTTGAACTTAGAGCACGGAAAAGAATAAGGGTTTTAAGATCAAGCAAAAGCAAGACGTAAATCGTAAATATATGTACTGAAAGCATGACTCACATGCATAGATGATGTTAGAGCGAGAATAGACAGGACAAGGGTGTGTAAATATAGAAAATTCAAGGATCTAGCTCCAGTGTTTCAGGAGAATGTAATACATAGAATTCAACTGTGATGGCTCAGAAGTGTTGCAGGATAGGCCAATCGAAAAAAACCTACAAGAGTGAATGGCAAGCTTTATAGGGGCTCTGAGACTAACAACAATTTTATATGGGAGTTGATGACTCAATGTTTGGTTTACAAGATAGTAGTTGTGAGACCAACAATATTATTTAGGGGTTAATCTGGGGTTTACAAGATGAATATCACTAAGATGCGGCAAATAGCCTAATAGACAACCGTACTTGCACTGATTTGTGTTCCCGACCCCATACTCCAAGAGATTTCATCCAGAAACCTGAACTTGTCCAAAACTAGTTTTTTAAACGCCTCTGGCCCTACTTGTTACTCACTCGCCCTGACCTGGAGGACACATCAAATCCACCTCAGATAACTAATGCCACATCACTATTTATTTTTACAAAAGAGTAACTTTAATAAAGTCACAAATCCATGCCCATTTTCCCAACACACAAAAAGAAGAATCCCAAGCCTCCCCCCTCTCTCGACCGTTCCCATCTCTCCCTCTTCCACCCACCACCACCACAACACCAAAATCCCAGCTTAGCCAAGCAAGCAAGCGCGCATGAGAGAGAGAGAGAGAGAGAGAGAGAGAGAGAGAGAGAGAGAGAGAAATCCAAGTCAAAGAATCAACAGAAGCAGAGAATATTACCTGTTTTGCCAGGTTACAAGCACGATCAGGTGAGTTAAGAATTTCATAATAGAACACAGAAAAGTTCAGGGCAAGTCCCAGCCTGATTGGATGAGTAGGAGCCAGTTCTGCCAAAGCAATATCCTACAACAGAAGATGTTCAGGTCAAATCACCAATAAATCAAAAGGAGAAAAACTGACAGTGCAAACCATAGATACTTACCTGAGCAGACTTATAAGCCAATAAAGTGTTCTCAGCAGCTTCTTTCCTCTCTGCCCCTGTTTTAAACTCAGCCAGGTACCTATGGTAATCACCTTTCATCTTCAAGTAAAAAACTTTGGACTCAGCGGTTGAGGCTGATGGTATTAAATGGGACTCAAGTAGGCTCAAAATGCCATCACAGATCTTGCTGAGTTCAGCCTCAATTTTGCTTCTGTATTCTTTAATAGTCTTGACATGGTCTTCATTTCCACGGCTCTCCTCTTTCTGCTCAATTGAAGAGATTATCCTCCATGAGGCCCTTCTTGCCCCAATCACATTCTTGTAAGCCACAGAAAGAAGATTCCTTTCCTCAACAGTCAGTTCCTCGACATCTACGGTCTTTGCAACCTTCTCCATAAATTCAATCATTTCCTCATATCGCTCAGCCTGCTCAGCTAGCTTGGCCATGTACACATTTTCTTCACGTGACACGTCAGCCATGTTTGTTGGATGTAAACTTAGACCTGATTCAAGAGAAATTCAGGCAATTGAACACAACATGCCAGATGTCAAAAAAAACATGGCTTCACAAACAGCTAAACTGCACTTTTGGATATCTACGGAGTAATTGCCAGTCTCTCCACGAATAAATTCAAGCAAACAGCACAAAAACTCCTTGAAGTAGAGGCATCGGGACTCATTACTCCATGAACTACTAGGGCAGTTAATTTCATTTGATCTTTGCTCAAGTTTCCAGGATTGACAACAGAGTCACTATTAAGAAGTGTACTCATTTTCTTTGATTACGATTAAAGACGTGTGGGAGGGAACCACAGAATAATAGCCAAGCGGTCTGATACAGTTGGGAATATGGGAAGGTTTTCGCCTCTTAACTACAGTTTAAAAAAGTGGACGATTTATAGGGCAGACAGGTGTTTTTTAGGTCTACACTGAAAGATACTGGAAAGTAAAGAGGATCCAAACCAACAAATAGCAGAGGAATCACAAGAGGCACTCCAGGGATTGAGTGCAGCTTACTGTTGTCTGTTGGATATTAAAAGAAACTTAGCCGAGAGATAACTTCTCATATACCAGTTAAAGGAGCATTTTGTCCAAAAAGGTGTACCTCAAAGGGTTAACTGGAGTTCACTACCTTTATAGAAATCACAGAGATTTAAAAATAAATAAGTACTGGAAACAAAGTCTGTTTACATTTTTTTTTTCCAAGGACTAAGGAGCACTGCTTTTGTGAGCTGATAGATGTTAGTCAAGGCTACAATCAAAAAATTCATGTGAAGATGGATATTTCACATGGAGTGTAAAGATACGATCAACCACTAGTTATGTCAGTAAATCACTTCAAACATTCTAGTATTAAGGCCTGTTTGGGCACAAATTACAGTTTTACTATTCAAAACTACCGACTTTGGCCAAACTATTTGCAAATGCTGAATTTCAAGTGAGAGCTTGAAATACTGGTATGAAGAGAGGTGTATTGGTTGTATTTCAAATAAATAATTGTTTCTACACATCAACAACATACCCAGTATGATCCCACTAGTGGGGTTTGGGGAGGGTAAGATGTACCCAGCCCTTACACCTACCTCGAGTGAGGTAGAGAGGCTAATTGTTTCTACGCATCAAATTTACAATTTTCCAAAGTGTTTTTTAAGTGAAGTTCTTTCGAAACATAAACTTTCACAAATGTTCTTACAACTTAACCTTCAAATCTCATTTGTCTCCAACTTCAACTCAAATATTATCCAAACAACTACCTAGTCCCATCTATGATGCATTAATCCTTTGCTTCCATTGTTCTGCTCTTTTGATATAACATAATACTTCAGAAAATTGATATTCATGAAACCACGAAGCTCAAAACGAAATACATTTTTTTAATGACGGTCTTGTCTAGGCCAACACGGCACACCTGGATTGTTGTGACGGGTACCTACTACCTCCCACCAGCACATGTACCAAATAACTCTACCAATCAAGGTTTAGGAAGATGGGATTAAATCACCTAGGATTTTTTTCCCTTTACTCGGATTTGAACCTGAGACCTTGTGTTTCTCGTCCCACTTCATTGACCACTAGATCACACTCTGTTAAACCTGGGTGTGACCTAGTGGCCAATGAAGTGGGTTAATAACCATGAGGTCTCATATTCAAACCCTAGCGGAGGCAAAAAATTAAAAAAACACTAGGTGATTTCCTCTCTGTCCAAGCCTTGATCGACAGAGTTACCCAATACTTGTGCTGGTGCGATGTCGCCGGTACTCGCTAGCGCGGACACTTACAATTATCGAAGAGATTACATTTCTCAAAATTCCTTGCTTACTAATAGTATTAATAAAACAAGTATACCTTCAAAAATCGGCGTAAAAACTAACAATAACAATAACAAATAAATTCAGATCTGTATTTATGTAAATAATGGATCGTAATTTAACGAAATGAAAGATCTAAACCCTAGGATTAAGAAACCCTAATTGATCTAATTAAAAGTATAATCGATTAGCGAGTAGAATAAAATTGATTAGAGATTCGAGAAGTTACCTGAGTGATGAGTGTGTGTGAATAGCTCTTTGTTTGTGAATCGTGACGGTGATGAAAGAGTAAGAAAATGGGGGGTTAAAAAGGGTTGCAGGATGTAAAACCTAGTAACAAAATAAATACTACTCTACTCCCCCGTTCCACTTTAGATAAACCTATTTGACTTTGCACGGAGTTTAATAAAGAAGAGAAGACTTTTGAAATTTGTGGTCTAAAATAAGTTATAGATATTTGTGTGGCTACAAATCATCTAGGGATGAGTAAAAGTAAAAATTTATTTCCAAATGTAGAAAGAGTTCATTATGTTAAATTATGTCAAATTATGTTAGCTTTCTTTTTTTATCTACCTAAAAATAGAAGTAACGTATTTCTGCATTTAATAGCAACTACTATAGTTTTTATGCCATGTCAATATATAAAAAATTGTATAAAAATAAATTATTGTAAAGTAGTAAGCACTTGATCGAATATAAAAATATATCTTATTCTAATATTGTAAAAGATAATTGTTGTAACGGATATAAAAAGAATTGTCAATTTCAAGCTTCGTACGCTATGCCCCGATCAATTGCTAGAACGATTATGTTAAAATAATGAAAATTTTACTTAATTAACAGAATAAGAAAGTGGTATACCGGTCCGGATCTTGTCCATTACTTTTTTGTTCAATATTGCTCAATGCATCATTGGATTCATGCCACGTGTCCTACCAAGTATTTAATGGTTGAAATATCTTTGTGCAATGTATAATTAAATAGCAGCACAATTTTTGTACGAAAAATAATTTTTAAAAAATACTCCAGGTAACTTTAAATCCTTATGACACAAGTATATGAAACCAGTACAATTTATTTTATTTAGTATGTTATTTGTAAATTAATGTTTACAAAGATTCACATAATTTTTTTTTTAAAAAAAGAAAATAATTAGAGTATATCTAAAATCTCACTGAAACATTTAGTTGTTTATGAGGCCTACTAGCACAAAAATCTGCTAACATTGACGTCTTATAATTGGCGAACGTCACTTTTGAGTATTTTAGCAGCTTTTTGTGCTATATGCCTCATATGTAACTAAATGTGTCAGCAAGATTTTAGACATGCTCTAATTATTTTCTTTTAAAAAAAATTGTGTGAATCTTTTGTAAACATTAATTTACAAATAACATACTAAGTAAAATAAAATGTACTGCTTTCATATACTTGTGTCATAAGGATTAAAAGTTACTTTGAGTATTTTTTTTTAATTATTTTTCTTACAAAAATTGTGCTATCATTTAATTATATATTGCACAAAAATATCTCAACCATTAAATGTTTGATAGGACACGTGGCGTTAATCCAATAATGCATTGAGCAATATTGAACAAAAAAGTAATGGACAAAATCCGAACCCGTGGTATACTACGCCTATAAAGTCTAATAGTATCCTACAGAGGACATAAAAAGATCATATTAAATTCCTTTTCTTTATAATACTGAGACAACAACATAAAATAATATCATTTCATAAAGTTTTAAATGACGCCCCAAAGCGGTACTATTGAGGAAAAACGTTATATAGTGTTAGGAAAGTTGTCTTGGTAAGTCCTTTTCCATGCAAGTTCAGGCTGTCAATTACTTCTCATGTAGAATACGTTATAGTGTTAATTACTTCCCATGTAGATAGAATTAGGGATTAGTCCCAACCCAGTTTTACTATTATACCCAATATTATACTTATACCAAAGGATAAAAACGTCGTTCACTTTTTTGAAATATTTTGTCTTTTAATATTTATCCTATTAATATTGGTGCTTTTATAATAACTAGTATAGCACCCGCGCGATGGGCGGTCAACGGTAAAATCAACTCATCGTAGTAATTTTATTTATATAATTAGAAATTATGTAAGGTAATCACAATTGAACCTTAAAACTCAGCTATTCGCCTACCTACTGAGTGTTCAATTGTTCAGTTTTTCATATCAATAATCTATTTCTTAACTTGATAAAATATATTAACTTATCACTATATCATTTGCTCTTATTCTTCTACTAATTATATTTCCTTTGTTACTTTTTCTTTGAGTAAAATCAACTGAACCAAAGTAGACCAGCTAGGGTAGAAAGTTTCCCTCAATATTCATTGCACTCAAGGTTTCATTTGCAAAATCTATAAAACTATAGCAACTTGATGTTAATTAATTGTAACAGACAACTTGAAATTAACTAACAGTGTTTAATAGTCCCTAAAAGAAGTAGAAGTGTTGTAGCATAAACCATTTCAAACCGTTTGAATTTGATGGGTTTCTATTTGTAACTCTTAAGTCCATAATTTTTTACTCGTAAAATTAATAATATATTAGTATTAAACTACATAGCTAGTCAGCTAACCATGACAGTTACACATATAATTTTTCATGAGATATGCTTGATCTCGATTTAAAGCCTTATATTAACTCATCATTATAGTGTAAATCAATTCAACGAAAATAAAAGCCACTAAATAATTAATCAATTGATACATTTCAAGTATGAATTCAAGTGGAGCCTTAATGAACCATGGTCACATTGTATAAATATAATAATTTACATTTGAAGGAAAACATTCTTTGCCCATGATAGAAATAAAACTATTATTCGTAGAATGATATGTAAATAAGAAAAGTAACTCACCGTAGCAATTTTATATATAAAATTAGCAATTATGTAATGTAATCCTGAATAAACCTTAAAACTCAACTATTCGCCTACCTACCGGTTGTCCAATTGTTCAACTTTTCATATCTATAATCTATTACTTCACGTGGTAAAATATATTAACTTATCACAATATCATTTACTCTTATTCTTCTACTAATGTAATTACATTTTCTTCGTTACTTTTTTTGGGTAAAGTCCACTAAACCAAAGCACACCGGCTAGGCTAGAACTTTGCCCCAATGTTCATTGCACTCGAAGCTTCATTTGCAAATTCTGTAAAACTATAGCAACTAAGCTGATGTTAATTAATTATAACAGATGAAGGGAAATTAACTAATAGTATTTAATAGTCCCTAAAATACGTTAAAGTACAGTAGCATAAACCATTTCAATTTGATGGATTTTCAATTTGTAACTCTTAAGTCCTTATAATTTTTTATCCGTAAAATTAATAACATATTAGTATTAAACTACAGAGCTGGTTAACTAACCATGAGATTTACATATATAATTTTTCATGAGATACGCTCGATCTCGATTTAAAGTCTTATATTAGCTCAGCATTATAGTGTAAATCAATTCAACGAAAGTAAAAGCCACTAAATAATTAATCAAGTGATACATTTCAAGTATGAATTCAAGTGGATCCCTAATGAACATATAGCCATATTATAAAAATATAACATTTTATATTCAAAGGGAAACATTCTTTGCCCATGCTAGAAACAAAACTATTTATTGGCAGAATGATATGTAAAAAGCAATCATTCACAATGATAAGTTAAACGAAATCATTTGATAACGTAAAAGTAAAAGAACTAATTTGTGTATCCAATTAGTCAATAATACTCTTTCTTCATTGATGATACCAATAGTTGCCATGTTGCATGCCAAACATTTTATAGCCTCGATATCGAATTCAATATGTAACAACATAATAGCAACGATTGTCTAAGACGATACAAAGTGTTGGAAATTGGATTAGGGGCACCCATGTGGGTCAACCCGGATCCATATGTAATTAAGTAAAATATATATAATGAATTATATGTAGGGCAATTCACAAAACTATACAAACTAACACTCTTTCTTACACTAAAATGTCAACATTTTCCCATTTTCAAAACATAGCAACATTTTTTTTTCAAAACATAGCAAAATGCACAAAATGGTGCTAAAAACCCTAGATCTTCCTCCTACCAACTCCAGCCACCACCCCCAAGCACTGCTGTTGTATGTGTTGTGTATTTTCAGTGTATGTCACATGTATATTTTTTGTATGCACAGTGTATGTAAAGTGTGTGAATCTACATACATAAGCCATACACAACATATACAAATACATAAACACAAGAATACACGTATACTTATTGTATGTGAGGTGTATATCTAGTGTATGTCCGGTGACATACATTGGATATACACATGAAAAATAGTTTCTTTCGCCTCCACCACCACCAACAACCACAGTGCACCGCCGGAGAAACCAACAAACAAACATACATGTATATGTGTTGTATGACAAATGTATATACATTGTTTGTCCGGTGTATACTCACTGTATATACAGTACATACACCGCACATACAATGGAAATACGCATGACATGCATTTCATACAGTCCACAAACGCCAATCATACACCACAAACCACCGTGGTTCCGCCTTATCCCACCCGAAAATTCAAAAAACAAAAAAAAAAAGCTGAACGAATAGTTGCTCCACCAGATCTCCACCGGACCAGCCACCAAATCCACAAACACCAAACATACTCCAACGCAGCCGCAATGTACCACCGGAAAAACAAAAAAAAGAAAAGAAAAACAGAAGAATAACAACCAGATCTGTTTCAGTTTTCAAACAACCACCGGCGCCGGAAAACAGTACTAGAGCAGTGACTGTAACCCCGTAACCCCGCTGTATCCCACCGGAAAATGCAAAAAAAAAAAAAAAGTACTAGAGGAGCAGCATACGACGGGTATCGGGGTGGGGAAGGAAGGAGGACGATGGGATCGGGGTGGGGAAGAGAGAAAGATGACGGGGATGGGGATAGGGGCCGTCGCCGGCGACGGGGAGGCCTGGCCGGCAGCGGGGAAGGGGATAGAGTAGAGAGAGGAGTGAGGGAAATGTTTGGGTTAGGGTTTTGTTTAATATGCTATGTTTGGTAGCATTTGAAAAAGTATTGCTACGTTTGATAAATGTGTAAATGTTGCTATGTCTTTAAAAAAAAAGATCCCTAATGTGATATACAGTGTAATTTACTCTTATATGTATCTATTAATAAAAGGGAAAAGACACAACTATTGGGAAAAGTCCTAATAGTTGTATCCATTCATGATTATAAAAGAAGGTTTCCTGGCAGAAACCAAAGTAACTTTTCCCCTTTGAGAAAAAGAAAGCAGCGTTCCTTTTTCCTATTCCAACAAGAAAAAATAACTCTCTTCTTCCATGGTGAAGAACTTTCATGGAAAATTCATACGAAGAACGAAAGTGAGCGATCTTCTACGAATTAGAACATCTTCTGTAACCAGGTACGACTTAGACTGTGGTCTAATCTTTACAGTTCGTGTTCCATACATGTGATTGTATTGTAGACCAGTGAAATAAATACGGTTAGACCCTAAACAAATTGTATGTTCTTGGATTGTGTATAATCCTTCATTGGTATCAGCACCAGGTTATTTGTTTTCTAGTCATAAAATCCGTTTTTGCTACTACTTTTTCTTTTAGTTCGGTTAAATAACAGTATTGTCTGTTTTCGACGTTATGTCGAGCCATCACAGTAGAAAGCACTGCAGCAAAGAAGGTTAGAAGTTAGAACCTTGCACTTTAACTACTGGCTGTAATGATGTCATCCAAATGTCATCTAGTGATGATGGCATGAAAGAAAAACGTTAATGATTTGATGAAGGGGTCATTGTTACCCTGTGAAGCAAACAATTAAAAAAAAACCAAGAGACCTATGTGGTTCTCGTTTGTGGCGTATCAGTAAAAGCCAAAGAAGTTTTTTGTTTCCCCACAAATTTAATTAACAGATTCATCACTTATTGTGACTGTTGGTAAAGTTTTTTTGATCCACTTTAATTATCTTCTAAGTCTAAACAAAGGTGGTAGAAATTACGAAAGTATTGAAAAACACCTATATACATGAGTATTTTGTTTTTAAATTTTCTGTTGTTGGTTACGTGCCCCATAAGTCTGAAATACATATTTTATTAGCCAAGAATCTCATAGGTTAGAGATTATATTTTGTTCTTGAATTAATAAGAACTTGAAGCAAGAAAAATCGGTTCTTGTTTTCAATATGACGGATAATTTGTTAATTTTCTGTGTATTGATATTTATTAGTTAATTCTCCACTGAGTAAAAGTTCTGAGTGCATCACTAAAGATTTTATTTTTGTATATGTTACAGAATATTATTTAAAGAATTATACTACCAAGTAATGTTATCTCGTAGAACTCATCATCTATATACAAAGATGTCTGGACATGGTTATTTCAGATACACGCACGTGTATATGTATATTATAGAACACACACGGTGAGTCAAAACCTTTCCTTTGTATATGTTACAAAAGAAAATTATGTTTACGTGTATATGAGTTTTGGTAGTAAATTGACATTAGTTGTCAAATCATCACACTTCTTTTTTAAGCTTTGTTATCCCCAATTCTAAGTGGATGGAAAGTGTAAAGGCAACCCATTTTCAGTAAAGGACTCTGTGCCCTTATTCTTTCAATCTGAACTCCTTATTTAAAAGGAAATAAGAGAGTAATGATTGCTTGGCATATTCATATTGAATGAGACTCCTAAATATTTCAATATGTGACTTGAAATGTCATCTGACATTACGTGCAAGTACATACAAGTTTATTAAGTTTAATGATTTATTCTATTATTTATGTTAAGTATTTCTACATTTGTTGTAGAATTGATATTGTTAGCCTTGAATTTAAGTGATTTGAGACGTGTTCCTTTAATAATTGATTATATTAAATTTGTCTAATTTTAGAATTTCGATGATGATGGGGAACATAGTGAACTTTCGATTCCAGATCTGGTATGAAATAAATTTTAATATAATCAAATTATCTTAAGGATTAGTATGTATATGAATTTTAGGCTCAATGAAAGTACATAATTGTATCGATAAGTTTACAATAGATTATATCAATATATCAACTGCTACTAGAATATTGTCCCGAGCTTAACAAAAGTGTTAACAGTAACAATAAAAATCCAGTATGTCCTAAAAGAGCAAGAGGCTCTTGAGGCTCTATACATGTCTATGATGTCTCCTAAAAGTGACATTACATTCCATTGTAGCTAGTAAACTATGACATCAGTGTTCCAAATTATGAAATTATTTTAAGTCAGTTACTTATATCCCATATAAGTTATGGATAGATAAAAACTTAATTGTTTTTACTCTTGGGTTTGTGCTGTTTTTGTGCATAATTTTTTTTCACTTGGAAAACTAGTTCCAAGGGGAAGGACGTGTATCACTTTGTGATACTATTCGGTCCAAGATTGATATGTACATAAGTGAACAAGACAACAGTGGCATAGTAACTGAATTGGATCACGAGTTACATTGTTAGCTAATATTTTTCCTAAGTAGATTGAGATAAGCCAAGACTTGTCTCTTTATGAAACTGTGGACCAGATTGCTTCCGCTATTAACGCTAAATGGATTCAAGACATGTTTGGTGATAATGGATATGTTCCAATTAACATCAATATATTGTCCAAAAGAGAATCCATTTATCATATTTTGGTCCCAGTGGGAGTAACTATCAATTGATAAATAAATTTTTATCAATCTCAACCCGACGATAAGTCGTCAAATATTCTCCGTCGTCGATTTGAGATCGAAGGGGAATCATATATAGTTTACCCCACAAGATGAATAAGAGCTATGAGATATAAATGAGGCTTTTAAATGCCCTGCTAAGGATAAGTACTTAGAGCAATGGAACATGAAATGGAGTTAGTGAAACCAAATCAAGAGTTGGAATTGGTTGATCTACATATGGGTCATAGCGCTATTGGGAACAAATGGATCCTCAAAATACGCAAAAGACTTAATGTAGTATCAAGAAAAAAATGGGTGAATTTTTGAAGTTCAGATTTCAAGAGATCGTTCGAAGGGATTGTTGTCTCTTTTAGAAAAATCTTATATTAAGAAAAGTTTCTTGAACGATTTAATAGTGCAAACCCATTAGTACTCCTATTTATGGAGACAAAGTTTCAAGTAGGAGGATGTGTCCTCGTGAATCAACAAGAATATGTTTTGTCTCATGAAGCTTGATATCTGTTATTTTAGTTAGCGGATATCAATCTGACTTAGAAATGGAATACTGGAAAGCAGTTGAAGGATACTGGAGTATCTCAAAAGCATAATCGATTATCCTTGTGTTGTTAAGGAAAGGATCTGCAATTCAAAGGCTATACATGTGATGATTGAAAATAAGATTTAGGTGAGAGGAAATCTAAATCTAAGTATGTCTTCTTGCTAAACAATAGCGATGTGTATATTGTTGAATATCAAGACAATCATTAGCCTTATTTACAATCGAAGCTGAATTTGTAGCACTTTCAGCAACTGTGCTATTAGCTGTTTGGCTTGAATGTCTTTATGATATATTTGGGTGTATTAGATAGTGTTATTGAAGTAGTGACAATCAAGTGTGATAGTCAAATCTCAATAGCTTACACAAAAAGGTCCCAAGTATCATTGGAAGATAAAACATATTGATATAAAGTATAACTTCGTTAGAGACATAGTTTGTACATTGAAAAGTGAACATGAAATACATCTCTATGCATTATATGATAGTAGATCCGATAATGGAACTCATAGCACTCAGTGTTTATGAATGATATGTGAAGGCATTGAGTTTGCATAGACGTAGATGTATTGGTACTTTAATTTAATTTTCCCAAGCATGTTCAAATAAAACTACATTATTAGAGTTAATGTAGTCGAAGCCTAAATTGATTGTTATTAGTTCATATACATAAAATGGTACTTATGTTTAGTACATAGAGTACAAGTGTAAGAAGTATGTCGGACAGACAAAAGTATTGGCCTATTCACACAGGCAATCGCCTCTATTGTCTAGGTGACTAATAGAGATGAGACAATTATAAACTTATTATTATCTGAGGTGATAATAATAGAGAGCTTGAAGTTTATAATAAGAATGTCGCTTGTTATTTTTGGTTAATCATAGTTGATTAAATGTGAGTCCGTCTTAATGCCAGATGTGAGTTCTGAAGGATAAAATGTATGAGTAGATGTGTGAACTCAAAGTTAGACATATGTTGTCTGAACTATCATCTGCACAGTATTTAATTTTTTGAAAGACATACGCTCCACGGGAAAGGAGTCAATACTGTGATACGTGATTCATACCACGTATGCATAAAGTGACCTCTGGGCGATACAGGTTTAATGTCTACTTGCTTATCGTGTGAAGCCCTGAAAATTATAAGTAATTTTCTTTCTTTGTACCCTCATTACTTTGACCAGTTTCTCGAGATTCAATTTGATGTTTGCTATCTTAGAATGTTGCCAAGAGATCATGGATGATTCGGTCTGGCGGGACATTTCTAGAAAAGCAAGTTATATTGAGATTAAGAGATTCTTGAGATGAGGAAGATCATTGAGTATTATCACATTAATTGTGTTCATTGACATGTCCATTATGTTTGTCTTTGAGACAAGATCATAATGACGAACTCAAATTAATACAAAGAGATTATGAGAGATGTGGATGTGATAAATGATTTAGGGTACTACATACTACAATCTACTCCAAAGTTCCGTTAATCGAGATGATATATATTCCTAACAGATGTATAGCAACTATGCTCTCGAAGTATGCACTGGTCACACGGTCTAGTCGTTAAATATGGAATGTTACAGATTGGGAATGATTGACCCACTATGTGTGAGTGGGAGATGTTGAAAATTGGATTCGGGGCACCCATGTGGGTCAACCCGGATCCATATGTAATTAAGTAAAATATATATATAATGAATTATATGTATCTATTAATAAAAGGGAAAGTACACAACTATTGGGAAAAGTCCTAATAGTTGTATCCATTCATGATTATAAAAGAAGGTTTCCTGGCAGAAACCAAAGTAACTTTTCCCCTTTGAGAAAAAGAAAGCAGCTTTCCTTTTTCCTATTCAAACAAGAAAGAATAACTCTCTTCTTCCATGGTGAAGAACTTTCATGGAAAATTCTTACAAAGAACAAAAGTGAGCGATGTTCTATGAATTGGAACATCTTCTGTAACCAGGTACGACTTAGACTGTGCTCTAATCTTTACAGTTCGTGTTCTATACATGTGATTGTATTGTAGACTAGTGAAATAAATACGGTTGTCACGACCCTTTTTTAACTTAAAAAGAAAGAATATATTATTAGTTTTAAAGGGTTGTGACTAGGTGTTAGATAGGTACCCTGATATTTAAGAGATTTTTCGGAGTCGCCACTTGACAAGTTAAAGGTTTGCCAAGTCACCAAAAGGGTGTACCTAGAACACCTATGACTCGTAAATGGTCTGCGTCAGAGTTCCAGGTAAGGATCTCGGTTGACTCGCGTGAAGGTGTTAGGCACCCTCGAGTCCTGTGCCAAGCACAGTTGCTTTTATTGACGCATTTCGACTCTTTGAAATTGTTTTGTTATATTTTGCCTTGATTTGTTACGCTTCAATTTATTGTTAATTTTATCGTTTGACAATTGAAACTCCCATCGAATATAATCGCGCGAGAACTTCATTTGTTCGAAATCTTTCGACTTAAATCAATTAAATCGCGCAGGTACTTCACCCGTTCGAAATCTCAAGACTTAAAGAGTTCCACGTGAACGATTAAATAAATAATTTTGCTCTTGGCCTATTTGAAATTGCTTAACCGAGTGTCAGAATTATTTTAGTGACATTGATGTTGTTCAGTTTGTCAAATTTCTCTTATCCTCTAAGGTTGGCATTATCTTTAAATGAACAAAGTATGAGCTTTACTTAATGACAAAACCTTTAAACCGACCTACTCTCGCAAAATATGTATTCACTCATCAACCTTTTAAACAACTGCTTAACACCAATTTCGACAAAACCATTGATCTTTCTGATCTTTCTCAAAGTCTGGTTTTAACTTTAACTTTAAAATAGTTGTAAGCTGACTAATTCATCTAAGACTACCATTCATACATTCCATTTAAGATGATTACAAGATTTGAAAAGAAAGAAAACAAAAATGTTATGGCCTAAACACATTCTCACTGTCCAAACGTTGCTTTTTAAAACCACTTCATATTTGATGTCCTAGTTTGCTAATTCTTTTTCAGATTTGTCCATATTATTGATTTCCAAAGTTATGATATTATTTCAGGTTCAGAGCCGGCCCTAAGCTTGCCTATATTATTTGCACATTTATGACTAGAAACATGCATAGTTACATGCTAAGGAAACAAATCTAGCAGAATAAAAAAAAAAAAAAAACTTGCTATGCCCAAGTTACAATATTAGACCGGGCCAAACCCAAACCAAACCCCAAACTTCAGTTTTTGTTTTCAACACAAACAACATTAGTAAATAAACATTTTTTTAACTTTATAAAGCAACGTACATCTTACTCAAAATGATAGCTAAGGTAGGGAACATTTACCTAGCAAAATGACCGCACCAGCCCCAAAAGTTCCATGAACTCAGCAACGTAATCCAGCAGCTAATAGACCTTTCAAAACAGCCTCTAACTCTAACTTTAATACTAAGACTTTCTTTTTAAGTCATACTTCTATTTCTTGTTTTCTCTCCTCTTTTTTTCTAGTTTCTTATGTTTCTCTACTCTTTACATCTCTCAAATACTTTCAGATCTGAAAGTTATATTTTTTCATGTAGAGAAGTGTTTCTCTCAGATTGTGTCCCAAGAGAGAAGTCAAGTTTTTCAACTCTTTTTTTTTTTTGTGTATATGGGAACTATGGGTAAATGGGTTGTAAAATGGAGTGGGCTGGGTCATTTTTGGTAATAGGCTGCCTGATTTCAAATGATTGACCCAATAACATTGTAAACCAAACAAATCCACTACTACAAAATACCATTTAAACAAAATTAAGTAATTGACACTAAACACATAACAATATCACAAGAAACAAATACTACTCATATTTTTTGGAGATATTTTAACAATTTCTCTTCCTAATTAATTAACTAGGAATGACTAACGAATGCTAAAGTCTAGTAAAACTACACGATAATTAACACGATTATTTCATATAGTTTTGTATTTTTGTGCCAAAATTAGGTGATTACAGCTGCCCCTCTTTGTTCGGGAACATGAAGTGTTTTCGGACAAAGACGTAATCGACAACTAATTTTGGCTTTTCCGGTTCTAGCCGAGAGGAAACAAAATTGCGACCGTACCCTGAATTTTTGGTCCTAACCAAGATCAAGGCTACCTACATATCCCCGGACTAAGGAATTAGGTCAGTGTAGTTCCTCGCGTGCGATAGCTAGGACTACCTCATACAAACATACACTAGACTCTCCTAGACTAACACTATGCACTCTCTGGACACACACAGACTAACTCTAGACACTTTCAGAACTAACTGGACTGACTCGACGCTCTTAGACTTACCCAGACTAACTCGAGACTAACTAGGACTGTTGCTGCTGGTTACTTGTTGCTGGTTGCTGGCTGGTAATCATTGCTTTACAAAGAAAAATGAAATTACAACATTGAAATGCAAAATTACAATTTCTAAGCTAACTCTCCATGCTCCCCAAACGGATGAACTGGTCTGCAACTCCCACTAATCAAGTGGATCTTGAAACTTGAAACTGCAGCTCGGGCGGGCTTTGACTTGAAAGTTGAATTTGCTGCTCAGGCGGGCTTTGGCTTGAATGTTGAAATTACTGAAACTTGAAATTGCCGCTCTGGCGGGCTTGAACTTGAAATTTTAGATTGCCGCTTGTTGACACCCAATTTTGTCCCGGAATTTCAATTAACGTCTAATTATGTTTAAAATAAGGCTAATTTTTTTTTAATAAATTAAGTTCGTAATTTTAACGAAAAAGGCCGCAATCGTTCTTCATTTTAAGTCTTAGTTTATTTATGCAATAGGCATTTCCCCATTTTCCTAGCCCAATTCTAAAACCCTACCCCTCACCCCTATATATACTCTCTTGTCCTAAAACCCTAGCCCACTATTCACTATTCATCTTCCCCTTACAAAATTCAGATCTACTATCTCCCTCTCCACAATCCCTC
This sequence comes from Petunia x hybrida, assembly GCA_037355625.1. Lineage (NCBI taxonomy): Eukaryota > Viridiplantae > Streptophyta > Magnoliopsida > Solanales > Solanaceae > Petunia > Petunia x hybrida. The sequence goes on along the minus strand of JBBBVM010000059.1, from coordinate 6,693,248 downwards.
ATCATCTCCTCCACAAGACACCTACACAAAAAACACTCCATTACTTAAAAAATCATCGGACCCCCCTCACTTACCCTCCACTTTGTCTTCTTCACACCAAAGATACATACACACCCATTACAACACACACACACACACAAAACGATTGAACAGAAACAGAGGGAGTAGGGAGTCGCAGATCGGAAAGGGGAAACGACACTGGTAGCCGCAGCGGAGGCTCGTCGCCTGTGGCCATTTTCTTGGTTGAATCAGAAAGTGAAACGGGGAAAAAGGGGGGGGGGGGGGTTTCAGTAATACCCATACCCAAATCCTTATTTTTGTTTGTCTCTGATTAATTTCTGCTCGTTTTGATTCTTGTTGTTAAGCGTTGTTTGATAAGGGAGTTACTGATTCACGCAAAAACAGCGGGGTCGACGGCGTATATGTTCACCGAAAAACCCATTTTCCGATCGACCTCGTTTTTATTACTTCGGTAGGGTCACTGTTCTCGTCGATCCCACTCGTTTCTGGACGATTCGTAATTGGATTTGAGATGGATGGTGGAGTTGTAGCGACGCCGTCGTGTCTCTCACCGGAGAGCCATGGCCGGTGTTGCTCCTCCTCCTCTCTGCTGTTGACTCGTTGCTTTGACCGAGGTTCTGAAATTAAATCTATTCTTGGCTTTGATAAAGCCTTCCGGTGTTCCTTGATCTATATCTGTGATGGCTTCTATGAATTAATCTGTTGTGGCCATCAGTTATGGTGCCTGTTGCTTTGCGTGGAGATGTTTCTGACATCGCCTTGATTGCAGATGTTCTGAATAATGTGTCTTGTTGGATCGTTTGGTTACACAGTTTGACTCGTCCAAATTATTGGACCCTGTTGCAGCTTTGATTCCTTTACTGTCTTTGCAGATGGCCAATGGAGAATATATGTTTACATATTTTGAGGCCTATACAAGGAATTGACGGACAATGAATTGACGGATGTTAAATCAATTACGGCCTATGAAAATTACTAGTTTTGAGGCATATGGACTGATATGAACACGATGCTACATGGCCGATGAAAATACCCATGCACGTATTGAGGCCTACCCAAGGAATTGACGGACAATTAATTGACGGATTTTGAACACGATACTACACTTGAATCGTCCCGTTCCTGTGTCCCTAAAGCAAAAGGCGATGATGAGTGCATTTTAATGCTAAGCAAGTTGACTAGAGTAGTGGGTTTGGTGCTTTGGCATGGCAATACGGCCCGGGCTCCGTGTTTGCAACCGTACCAAATCCCGAGCCTCTATTCGACGCGCCATACAAATCTGAGCCTAAATTTTGCAAAACAACCCCCGTTACTATTATTATTGTTATTATTATATATTTTATTATTATTATTATTATTACTATTATATATTATTATTACTACTATTATTATCATTACTTTATTATTATTATTATTATTTATTTTTATTAGTTATTATACCTTATTATCGTACTAATCCAATTTTATTTGTTTGTTTTGCGAGGTACATTTTGGCACGAATAATTCATGAACGCTTTGGCTTAACTTACAAATGGGAATAATTCATTGCATTGAAGGCATTTGGGGATTGAATTCGGACCCAAGCATTCAGAAATAAGACTTAGGAATTTTAGAAAATCAAGACTCCCGCGAGTTGATCAATTTCCCGGTTCTATCTTTAACTTTGCCTTCCTTTCCTTAGATATTTATGTAAATAAAATGTGTGAATTATTTTATTTGACAATAATATTCGATTGTTTGTATGTCGCTTTACTTTATGACCATTACCTTTTATTGTGAAGTCGTTATTTATTTATTGCAAATTGGGGCCATCTTAGCAAATGCGTGCAAGTAAAAGAATATTTTGCAAAATAAGCTTTTATTCGATTAATTATTATTATTATTATTATTACTATTTTTAAATAATTCTTTTGAAAGAAAAGCACACTTGCAAATATTTTGGAAACTTGTCGGATTAACCGTTTTTAACGGAATTTCGGAAGTGCCTTAAAAACCTTCTTCCGAAATTAATAAAAGCTCTTACCTTTAGAATCTCTGAAAGAAAGACCGTCTTTTGATAAAAACGGAGTTTTTGCACGCATTTGCTAATTTGGTTCCCTGTTTTCCTTAAATTGGGTGGCGACTCCAAAAAAAAACTCCAAAAGAGTTAGTCCATCCTGTCGATATTCCGGAATTCATCCTTTTCGGGGGGTAATTTTTGGGGTTCAACAGCATGGCGACTCCGCTGGGGAGCAATAAAGGTTTTGACCATAAAGGTTTCCAATTGTTTGCAACTAGCATGCCTAATTTATTTGCTTTATTATATCTGTTTATTTGGTTTGCCTTATAAAGCATGTATTGTATTAATTTGTGCATAATCTGCATTCCGTTCATATTTCCTCCCTCATGGAGCCTGTCAATTCTCTTTCACCTCCTCGATTTCATCACGGGGTACCCGCTTGACGGGTAGTTATGCAGGAAGGGCATTGCCCTTACCTCACTCTTTCAAACTTCTTTCATGTCACCAAAAGTTAGTTCGGGATATTGAGATTGCTTGGTTTTGTCATGGCCAGTTCTACTGCGTTGTGAGGCCAGGTCTATCCCGCATAGGTCGATTCAGCCTCAACCATTAGCCCACTCTTAGAAGGAGATTAGGTCATGCATGCATATTCACCTTAGTTTGGGGGAGAGTTCGGCGGATTTGGTTGGTTTGTGTTTTGGAGATGGCCTGGTGTAGTGAGATCTAAGAGGCGAAGCCCCTGGTGTCTTTAAAAGGATCAGTGGGGTCCCTCTCGTGAATGGCTTTGCGTGTGTGCAGGCCTATGTTGATTATCCAGCTGCAACTTTGTAAAAATTGAAGTATGCTTGTCGCATACTAGGAGAGCGAAGCCCCTGTGTCTTTGAATGACCAGTGGGGTCCCTCCTTGAAGACCAGTGCGGTCTTGGCTGCCTAGGAAACTGAGAGGCTTGATTAAAGCTGAGGATCAGTGAGGAGCCCTATGAACAAGGTCGGTGAGCCTTGCAAAACCTAGGAAGCTGAGAGGCTTGTCTAAAGCCGAGGACCAGTGAGGTTTTATTTTGAAAAGCCAATTGGCGCCTTTCGTGATTTGCAGTCTGGTATTGTGGAGACAGTTGGAAATTTCTCCCTGGATGTTGTAAAACCATTGGGAGTTGTGCTTGGAGGAGTGTGGATATTTGCAAAAGCTATGGAGGATTGTTTCGGGTTTTAGGCATTTGGGTTTAGAATTTTGTGCAGATGCTGTGGAGAGCATGAGCTGTGTTGAAATGTTAATTGCCTGCCTTGCTTTATTTGTTCAAAATGCGTTAAATACTAGGTGTTGCTTGCTTGTATGCTATCCTATGAATGACATGCAAACTATCTTAGTTACTCTTGGAGAGATTTCTTTTGTTTTGTTTATTTCTTTAGCAAATGTTGGATTTGTGAAGTGGCTTACCATTCACCACGCAAAGGTTTCGAGATCGGATTGATGGTAGATGCTCTGGCTCGTGAATGATGCAGCACCAGAAGCTAACGGCATTGCTTGAAAGAACTTGGCGATTGAACTTAGTAGCATTATTTTCAATTTTAATTCAGTTTGAGGCCCTGAATTGCATTGTACTTTAAAGCTTATGTTAATCTGAATCAACTCATTTTGAATTCATGAAAGTTGAAATAAAATGCATCGCATCCTTATTATATTATTTACGCTTGCATTTGTTTCTGTTTCAAAATTAAAATTAGTAAACTTGCCAAAGCTTTGCTTGTAACGTATGGCAAAACAACTGAACAATTTAAAAATGATGCACTGAAAGTTATTGTCTGCGCTCTTTGGATATCGCACTATCTGTTAGAACTTCAACTGGGGCATTTTTTATTTGTTGGTATATGGCGTTGAAGCAGTGATGCAGAACTACGCACGGTCTGATTCCCAAGGAGGGATACGTAGGCTCCCTCATCGGGCTCGACCCTTTAGCATTTAAGTTTTCATTCCCCCCCAAGAAGGACAACTGGGGTAATTTTTGCAAAACGAGTTAGGGATGCGGAAGATTAGAACTTGGGCAGAATTTTGCAAGAAGCGGCGTTGGTTATTAAAGATGAGTTGGCAAGAATTTTGGAATTGGTTAAGCAAACAGTGAAAAGTCTAAGACAAAGGACGTTCAGTTTGTTTTAAAATATGTTACAAGTTTAAGTCAAGGCAAATTTTTCGAAATGCATCTTTGACTTCATTTGCATGCTTAGTTCACTCGCTATATTGCATTAAAACATTTTATCTTGCCTCTCTTTTTCAAAATCTATACTATTTGAGTTCATAAGCCAAGTTTCTGAAAGCAATTTGCAAATGCAAGTCCAATGAAGACGAAGAAGCAGCAGAAGCAGCAGGATCAGGATGAAGTCTGCACAAATCAAACGCTTCCGCTTCCTGCCCCAAAACTAACAATTTTTCTTTGAGAGCAAGAACATGAAAGCTTGCAACGAAAGGATCATTCACATTATGGATGAACAATTTATTGAACTCGCATTCAAAGTTGCCTTGCAGATTGCGTCGCATTGCCTTTTCGTGGCTTAAAGCATTATGCTTTGTCATGAGTTATTGCCGAACAGGCGGCATTTCTACCCCTATGACTTTCATTCCTAATAGGCTTTGCTTGGTTTCATTCCTAATAGGCTTTGAGTTTTCAAAACTAAGCCAAATAGGGCATCGCTTGGTTTCAGGCGATAATCCGCACAAGGCTATCCTTACCGGATTGTCTCGCCAATTGATTTATCAATGGCTATCGCACTGACTACATTTTCATATTACTTTGCGCTTGCTTTGAATTATGTCTTCACACTTGCTTTGAAACTAACGCCTTGCTTTACTCTTTCAGGTTGACCATCGGCTACGAGGATCCCCTTTGTTGGACTATCGCACCTATTGATTCGCCAAATGGCTCTTGCATTGCTCTACATTCCCGCACTGCTTTTCTTTGCACTTACTTTGAATTATGCCTTCGCACTTGCTTTAAAATTGATGCCTTACTTTACATTTTTCAGGTTGACCACCAGGCGGGGCTTCTCTCTTGTTGGACTTTCACGCCTGTTGATTTGCTAAATCGCTTTGGCGTTGCTTTACATTTCATGCTAAATTGCCTTGCACTTGCTTTCAATTATGCCTTTGCACTTGCTTTCAATTATGCCTTTGCACTTGCTTTATATTATGACTTGCTTTACTTTTAGTATAACAGGTCAGCCCTGAGACCCTCCTTGCTTTGTGCCGGACCGGATCACCAGCTGATTTGTAGACAATCAATTCCAAGACCCTCCTTGCTGCGTGCCCGACCGGCTTGCCAGTTGATTTGTCAAGATTTTCAAATTGCCTTGCACTTGCTTTCAATTATGCCTTTGCACTTGCTTTCAATTATGCCTTTGCACTTGTTTTATATTATGACTTGCTTTACTTTTAGTATAACAGGTCAGCCCTGAGACCCTCCTTGCTTTGTGCCGGACCGGATCACCAGCTGATTTGTAGACAATCAATTCCAAGACCCTCCTTGCTGCGTGCCCGACCGGCTTGCCAGTTGATTTGTCAAGATGTTCAAATTGCCTTGCACTTGCTTTCAATTATGCCTTTGCACTTGCTTTCAATTATGCCTTTGCACTTGCTTTATATTATGACTTGCTTTACTTTTAGTATAACAGGTCAGCCCTGAGACCCTTCTTGCTTTGTGCCGGACCGGATCACCAGCTGATTTGTAGACAATTAATTCCAAGACCCTCATTGCTGCGTGCCCGACCGGCTTGCCAGTTGATTTGTCAAGATGTTCAAATTGCCTTGCACTTGTTTTCAATTATGCCTTTGCACTTGCTTTCAATTATGCCTTTGCACTTGCTTTATATTATGACTTGCTTTACATATAGTATAACAGGTCAGCCCTGAGACCCTCCTTGCTTTGTGCCGGACCGGATCACCAGCTGATTTGTAGACAATCAATTCCAAGACCCTCCTTGCTGCGTGCCCGACCGGCTTGCCAGTTGATTTGTCAAGATTGTTCAAATTGCTTTGCACTTGCTTTAAATTATGCCTTCGCATTTTCTTTGTATTTCGTCTTGTTTTACTTTTCAGGTTAACAGATCAACTTAGAGGTTCTCCGGGCGGAGTACTTTGTCAGTTGATCGAAGGAAGAACTTATCGATGATGCCGCAACCCGCATTTACAATTTTATCACTTTATCTATTTCCTATTCCAATTATTACAGTTTATTAGCAGTTGCACGCTTACCGTTTGTTGAGATTATTACAGGATTTTTGGCAGCACCGCAGCAGTGTTTGGAGCATAACAGTGAGCTTTCTTAGCGACGAACCGGGTCGATCATCGATATAAGCTAGACTCGTAAATGAAGACCTGAAGAATCGCACCCGCATAAGTCATCCGCCCTAGAGGTAAGTCTCTTGTTAACCCTAAGTCTGAGATTTGAGATTGAAGACAAGATGGCTCGGTTGTTGAGGTGCAATGGAAGCTATGTCCGTGTAAACTCCTCTTTATGGGTGTGTCGTCGACCACATCTTCATAACTTGGGTGATTACAAGCCTATTTTCCCGCGCTTGAGTAGTCGTTACTATTCTCGTCTTTGATTTTCAAATCGCGTCGAACTACATATGGCCTGATTCTCTTTCGGCCCGAGATATGTAGGCAACTCGGAAACCGCAGCTCGGCCATGTCCATAAGCCTCGCATTTTGATCCCGGGAATCAGAGTCTTGGCTTTACCGTGACAAAATTGGGTTTCACGTCAACTTTCTTTACCCTGAAAACTCTTTCATCCTTTTCGGGTAAAGAGGGGCAGCTGTTGACACCCAATTTTGTTCCGGAATTTTCAATTAACGTCTAATTATGTTTAAAATAAGGCTAATTTTTTTTAATAAATTAAGTTCGTAATTTTAACGAAAAAGGCCGCAATCGTTCTTCATTTTAAGTCTTAGTTTATTTATGCAATAGGCATTTCCCCATTTTCCTAGCCCAATTCTAAAACCCTACCCCTCACCCCTATATATACTCTCTTGTCCTAAAACCCTAGCCCACTATTCACTATTCATCTTCCCCTTACAAAATTCAGATCTACTATCTCCCTCTCCACAATCCCTCATCATCTCCTCCACAAGACACCTACACAAAAAACACTCCATTACTTAAAAAATCATCGGACCCCCCTCACTTACCCTCCACTTTGTCTTCTTCACACCAAAGATACATACACACCCATTACAACACACACACACACACAAAACGATTGAACAGAAACAGAGGGAGTAGGGAGTCGCAGATCGGAAAGGGGAAACGACACTGGTAGCCGCAGCGGAGGCTCGTCGCCTGTGGCCATTTTCTTGGTTGAATCAGAAAGTGAAACGGGGAAAAAGGGGGGGGGGGTTTCAGTAATACCCATACCCAAATCCTTATTTTTGTTTGTCTCTGATTAATTTCTGCTCGTTTTGATTCTTGTTGTTAAGCGTTGTTTGATAAGGGAGTTACTGATTCACGCAAAAACAGCGGGGTCGACGGCGTATATGTTCACCGAAAAACCCATTTTCCGATCGACCTCGTTTTTATTACTTCGGTAGGGTCACTGTTCTCGTCGATCCCACTCGTTTCTGGACGATTCGTAATTGGATTTGAGATGGATGGTGGAGTTGTAGCGACGCCGTCGTGTCTCTCACCGGAGAGCCATGGCCGGTGTTGCTCCTCCTCCTCTCTGCTGTTGACTCGTTGCTTTGACCGGGGTTCTGAAATTAAATCTATTCTTGGCTTTGATAAAGCCTTCCGGTGTTCCTTGATCTATATCTGTGATGGCTTCTATGAATTAATCTGTTGTGGCCATCAGTTATGGTGCCTGTTGCTTTGCGTGGAGATGTTTCTGACATCGCCTTGATTGCAGATGTTCTGAATAATGTGTCTTGTTGGATCGTTTGGTTACACAGTTTGACTCGTCCAAATTATTGGACCCTGTTGCAGCTTTGATTCCTTTATTGTCTTTGCAGATGGCCAATGGAGAATATATGTTTACATATTTTGAGGCCTATACAAGGAATTGACGGACAATGAATTGACGGATGTTAAATCAATTACGGCCTATGAAAATTACTAATTTTGAGGCATATGGACTGATATGAACACGATGCTACATGGCCGATGAAAATACCCATGCACGTATTGAGGCCTACCCAAGGAATTGACGGACAATTAATTGACGGATTTTGAACACGATACTACACTTGAATCGTCCCGTTCCTGTGTCCCTAAAGCAAAAGGCGATGATGAGTGCATTTTAATGCTAAGCAAGTTGACTAGAGTAGTGGGTTTGGTGCTTTGGCATGGCAATACGGCCCGGGCTCCGTGTTTGCAACCGTACCAAATCCCGAGCCTCTATTCGACGCGCCATACAAATCTGAGCCTAAATTTTGCAAAACAACCCCCGTTACTATTATTATTATTATTATTATTATTATTATTATTATTATTATTATTATTATTATTATTATTATTATTATTATTATTATTATTATTATTAATATTGTTATATATTTTATTATTATTATTATTACTATTATATATTATTATTACTATTATTATCATTACTTTATTATTATTATTTATTTTTATTAGTTATTATACCTTATTATCGTACTAATCCAATTTTATTTGTTTGTTTTGCGAGGTACATTTTGGCACGAATAATTCATGAACGCTTTGGCTTAACTTACAAATGGGAATAATTCATTGCATTGAAGGCATTTGGGGATTGAATTCGGACCCAAGCATTCAGAAATAAGACTTAGGAATTTTAGAAAATCAAGACTCCCGCGAGTTGATCAATTTCCCGGTTCTATCTTTAACTTTGCCTTCCTTTCCTTAGATATTTATGTAAATAAAATGTGTGAATTATTTTATTTGACAATAATATTCGATTGTTTGTATGTCGCTTTACTTTATGACCATTACCTTTTATTGTGAAGTCGTTATTTAATTTATTGCAAATTGGGGCCATCTTAGCAAATGCGTGCAAGTAAAAGAATATTTTGCAAAATAAGCTTTTATTCGATTAATTATTCTTATTATTATTATTACTATTTTTAAATAATTCTTTTGAAAGAAAAGCACACTTGCAAATATTTTGGAAACCTGTCGGATTAACCGTTTTTAACGGAATTTCGGAAGTGCCTTAAAAACCTTCTTCCGAAATTAATAAAACCTCTTACCTTTAGAATCTCTGAAAGAAAGACCGTCTTTTGATAAAAACGGAGTTTTTGCACGCATTTGCTAATTTGGTTCCCTGTTTTCCTTAAATTGGGTGGCGACTCCAAAAAAAAACTCCAAAAGAGTTAGTCCATCCTGTCGATATTCCGGAATTTATCCTTTTCGGGGGGTAATTTTTGGGGTTCAACACCGCTTTGACGGGCTTTGACTTGAAAGCTGAAATTGCCGATTTGACGGACTTTGACTTGAAAGTAAAATTGCCGCTTTGACGGGCTTTGACTTTAATGTTGAAATTGCTGCTTTGACGGGCTTTGACTTGAATGTTGAAATTGCCGCTTTGACGGGCTTTGACTTGAAAGTAAAATTGCCGCTTTGACGGGCTTGACTTGAAAATTGAAATTGCCGCTTTGACGGGCTTTGACTTGAAAGTCAAATTACCGTTTTGACGGGCTTTGACTTTAATACTGAAATTGCCGCTTTGACGGACTTTGACTTGAATGCTAAAATTTGGAACCACCACTCTGGTGGGTCTTGTTCTTGTTGAATTGAAAACCATCACTCTGATGGGTCTTGCTTTTGCTGAGAATTAAAACCATCTCTCTGATGGGTCTTGTTCTTGCTGAATTGAAAACCATCACTCTGATGGGTCTTGCTCTTGCTGAATTTAAAACCATCACTCTGATGGGTCTTGTTCTTGCTGAATTGAAAACCATCACTCTGATTGGTCTTGCTTTTGCTGAATTGAAAACCATCACTCTGATTGGTCTTGCTTTTACTGAAAATTAGAAAATATCACTCTGATGGGCCTTGCTTCTGCTGGAAATTGAAAACCATCACTCTGATGGCATCTGCTTCTTCTGAAAATTGAAAATCGTCACTCTGATGGGTTCTGCTTCTTCCTAAAATTGAAAACCAACACCCTGATGGGTCTTGCTTCTTCTGGAAATTGAAAAATTGTAACCCATTATCCCAACGGGTCTTGATAGAAAGCTAAAATTGTAGACCATCACTCTGATGGGTCTTGTTCTGAAAATTGAATCCCATTATCCCAATGGGCCTTGCGTTGAAACTTGAATCTCATCATCCCAATGGGTCTTGTGTTTAAAGTTGAAAATTCTATCCCATTATCCCAATGGTTCTTGTCTTGAAAGTTGAAAACCACGGCTCCCTGCTCAGATGGTCCCTGATTTCTTTCTTTATTTCTTTTTCTGTTCTTCAAGTTTGTCCCCGACGAGCAACTGACTTGATGTAGTTGCGTTCTCACACTTCCCAAGCCAAATTCTCATATAGGTCTTTGTTCACACCTTGTAGAAATAATAAACCATTTCCTGGTGATCTTCATGGTACAATCTCGGCGCTAGGCTCTCATTCCTGGCTTTTCTGGTACAACTGAAACTTGTAGACAAGTTTTGCAAACCTTTCTGAATGCCCGAAAATAATGAGAAAGAAATAAATGAAAAGGAAAGTGAAGAAACTCAGAAGGAGACATCGAATAAAAGATGTCTCTGATGATAGAAGAAACTCATTTGGAGGTGAAACGACAACCTTAGTAAAACATGACATGCATCTGGAATCAACACTTGATCCATTCACCAGGTCTATCCCTAAACTTGCTCCCAGTTTGACAACCTTGCTCAACCCGAACTTGATGACGACTTCCACAACCCTCATTCGACTAGTAGTGCCCCCTTGGGGTTTTCACCGACTAGCCTCTGTCATTGTTCTTTTAACTCACTATTGCCCTGCAGCGCCTTTTCAGGTTTTCACCAACAAGACTTCATTTTTTTTCCATTTCTTTCATTTTTTCGCTCTTTCCCAATCGACCTCCCAACTCTCCTTGCTGCTCGACCCCGTCTTTCCTTTCTTTCTTCAATTTAGGCCTTCATCTTGATTCTCCCAGAGAATTTCTCCTTTAATGACCTTGGTGCTCCCAGCTCCTAAATGCGATTGTCGGCATATAAGAATGCGACTTTACAGCGTGGGACTTATCCCTTGATACCCTACTCGGCTTGACATTCTCAATGATCGGTCAGAAGGGTCTTTATTTGGACTGTAACATTGGATTTGGTTAGGCTATGAAGAAAGGGGTTCAACATAAAAGCTCAGAAACATCTCATGAGACGATCAGATGAATATCACAAACTATGAAATCACCGCTTTTTGAAAATAAAACAAACTTATTTCCCCTAGTTTAGGCAAATTGGGGATTATTTCTCTTCTTTTTTTTTTCTTTTCCTCGGAGGTGGTGGTGCCGGAGAACACACTGGGGAGGTTCTCATAACATCTGTTGTGCTATAGTAGGGAGCGTCGGGAGAATACTGCAGGACCTCAGCGGGCCTTGTGCCTGATGTAAGACAGTCGAGGCATGCCCTAGAAGACTAACTGGCACGGTAGGACAAGCTTGTCCCGTGTTCATGGCGATATACATATCAGCCACCAATTGTTTCAGATTTTTGACCTCTTCAGTCAACCTCTTGTTTTCCAGCACCAGCAGTTCATGGGCGCCGATCTCAGAATTTCCCTTATCAAACGACATGGTAACAGGTTCCTTTGATCCTGTTGTGTATGTGTGGAATGATGCCAGAATTCCGTACCAAATCTCCAAATTCCAAAGCTAATGCAAACAAACCGGGTTAGCACAAAAAGAATCACAAATTGTAGCTAAGGTTGTTATGCGTCATCCCGAAACGGTTAACGGCGTAAGCCGAGTGTACCGGTCGTATCCCCAGAAGATTCCTACGTGCCTTGAGCAAAATTAGAACAAAATTGGATGATTTTTTTGTCGAGTCAACAAGCGTAACTTAGAAAAACGACACGAGACAGACTCAAAATAACATGCTTGGTGTGATGCACGAGTTAAAATACATATACAAACTGACACAACATTGGGCGGGTACACCCGGACGGTGAAAATAATGAGACTCGACTTTTTAGCGGAGTCAAATTATTCTACGAGGATCAACGCAAAATACAACTTAGCTAATTGCAATTTATCGTATGCACCCTGACTTGACCTTAAATAAAACAAATAAAATGGGACCCTAAAATAAACATTTTGTTTAATAATAATTAAGACTCAAACCGAGCATCGAACGGAACTCAAGAACGGATTATGAAACAAACTATATTATTATTATCCGAAAGGTGACTCCAAAATCGGACATTACGGCAGTATAAAGACGGACACAATTTTTTTTTTGAAACAAACTCTTTGATCTAATTTGAGAAAGAATCTTAGAGTATTTACAAAATCTGGCAATTAGGACGACACAATGACACACAAATTAGGCGCAAAATTGGTTTCTAAAATTGGCCATTATGACGGCGTAAAACCCCGATAAATTACTTTTTAAAAAAATATGGACTAGAGATGGACACAGGTTCAAACATAAAAGGATCTCAAAATTTCGCCATTATAACGGCGCAAAACTATGACAAATTATTTTCTAACACTAGGGACCAAAACTGTACACCAAATGAGACTCAAAAAATTACTGAAAAATTTCGCCATTATAACGGCGTAAAACAAAAAATTGTTTCGAGACACGGGGCTAAAACCTATTTTCTATCATTTCCCCTTTCTTTTCTTTTTTCCTTTCTTTTTTTTCTTCAAAAATTGACTCTCGGCCCCCGGTGATCGGTCGGTATAACAACCCTTCGACTAGAACAAATGCAATATATAATATGCCCATGATGTATCTTTTGGGGACACGGGCTCCATCCTGACACGAGGGAGTCGGCCTAGACAAGTGCAGTACACCGGTACCGCACCTCACTAAGTCTAATGACATGCAGATAAATCGGCCTAGACAAAAGCACAGGTTCAACTCTAGGTGACTCGTTGGGTTCATGATCTAGTGGTTCAGCAATTTGGAAGTGCCTCGGGGGTACCAGTCGACAACGTCTAACGGCCTAACCCAACGCACCTCCTCCTAATCAAGGGTAAACTTTTTGTGTCCTGAGACACGACAGAAATTCCAGACGCCGAAGCGAAACTGGCGTGCTTGTGTGCAGTGTTCCAGAAGACTCAGAGGTGTACGAGAGAAGATAATTGTGTATATACTGTTCAACAAATATCAAAGCAATAACATTCACTAATCAAGGCAATATACAAACAAATATTCAAAAGTCGAAAGGCGACAAATTTTAAAGCCCGAGACTCTCAGTTTTCACTTTCATCCCCAGCGGAGTCGCCAAGCTGTCACGACCCTTTTTTAACTTAAAAAGAAAGAATATATTATTAGTTTTAAAGGGTTGTGACTAGGTGTTAAATAGGTACCCTGATATTTAAGAGATTTTTTGGAGTCGCCACTTGACAAGTTAAAGGTGTGCCAAGTCACCAAAAGGGTGTACCTAGAACACCTATGACTCGTAAATGGTCTGCGTCAGAGTTCCAGGTAAGGATCTCGGTTGACTCGCGGGAAGGTGTTAGGCACCCTCGAGTCCGGTGCCAAGCACAGTTGCTTTTATTGACGCATTTCGACTCTTTGAAATTGTTTTGTTATATTTTGCTTTGATTTGTTACGCTTCAATTTATTGTTAATTTTATCTTTTGACAATTGAAACTCCAATCGAATATAATCGCGCGAGTGTTGAACCCCAAAAATTACACCCGAAAAGGATAAATTCCGGAATATCGACAGGATGGACTAACTCTTTTGGAGTTTTTGGAGTCGCCACCCAATTTAAGGAAAACATGGAACCAAATTAGCAAATGCGTGCAAAAACTCCGTTTTTATAAAAAGACGGTCTTTCTTTCAGAGATTCTAAAGGTAAGAGGTTTTATTAATTTTGGAAGAAGGTTTTTAAGGCACTTCCGAAATTCCGTTAAAAACGGTTAATCCGACAGGTTTCCAAATATTTACAAGTGTGCTTTTCTTTCGAAAGAATTATTTAAAAATAGTAATAATATAATAATAAAAATAATTAATCGAATAAAAAGCTTATTTGCAAAACGTTCTTTTACTTGCACGCATTTGCTAAGATGGCCCCAATTTGCAATAAATTAAATAACGACTTCACAATAAAAGGTAATGGACATAAAGTAAAGCGACTTACAAACAATCAAATATTATTGTCAAATAAATAATTCACACATTTTATTTACATAAATATCTAAGGAAAGGAATGCAAAGTTAAAGATAGAACCGGGAAATTGATCAAACTCGCGGGAGCCTTGGTTTTTCTAAATTTCTAAGTCTTATTTCTGGATGCTCGAGTCCGACTTCAATCTAAACGACTCCAATGCAACGGACTATCCCCATTCGTGAGTTAGCCAAACTCGTCCATAAATTATTCGTGCCAAAGTGTACCTCGCTAAACAAACAAGTGAAATTGGATTAGTACGATAATAAGGTATAATAATTAATGAAATAAAGTAAATAATAAAGTAATAATAATAATAATAAAATATATAATAATAATAATAGAATATATAAAAATAATAATAATAATAGAATATATAATAATAATAGAATATATAATAATATTAATAATAATAACAATAATAATAATAATAATAATAGTAACGGGGGTTGTTTTGCAAAATTTAGGCTCAGGTTTGTATGGCGCGTCGAATAGAGGCTCGGGATTCGGTACGGTTGCAAACACGGAGCCCGGGCCGTGTTGCCGTGCCAAAGCACCAAACCCACTACTCTATTCAACTTGCTTAGCATTAAAATGCACTCATCATCGCCTTTTGCTTTAGGGACACGGGAACGGGACGGTTCAAGTGTAGTATCATGTTCAAAATCCGTCAATTCATTATCCGTCAATTCCTTGTGTAGGCCTCAATACGTGTATATATTTTCATCGGCCAGGGGTGTTGTGTCGACGCCCATTTTTTTCCCGAACCCCTTAAGGGTTCGAAACATGGCTCGACTTATTGGGACTCGCGGGTAAAGACTTGGAGTCGCCACCTAATAATTTATTTAACTAGGCGTATTAGGGCACCTACTTTATTTCTAGCCAATTTTAATGTTAACTCCGTAACTTGATCTACAAACTGGAAATTCTGAGTAAGGGTTCAAATTAACCCAAGAGGAAGGTGTTAGGCACCTCTCAGATTCCACCAAGTGTGGTTCCCGGCCGGACTAAATAATTGGGATTTAAAATAAATTAAACTTAATAAAATTGAACAGTTTTCACTAGAATATACAAGTACACAAAATTGAATTTATAGTAAAGGATTCATCTTCTCGAATTGTTTTCTTCCTTAGCAAACTTCAATTAAATAGACCTTGCAAAATAAACGAAATTAATTAGTGTGCCGAAAATTGAACAATAAGCCGAAGATACAATAGTAAATATTTTGAAATATTTGTCTCCTCCAACGATGTCGCTTTTAAAGGAATCTCGTCAGGAAGTACCTCGCAAAAAATATAAAAGTGAATTAGTAAAGTAACAAACGACAAAAATAAGTAAAGTAGTAGTAGTAGTAGTAATAATAATAATAATAATAATAATAATAATAATAATAATAATAATAATAATAATAATAATAATAATAATAGTAGTAGTGGTAGTAAAGATAATAGAATAATAATAACGATAATAATGAAAAATAAAAATATTATTAATAATAAAAAAATAATAGTAATTATAATCATAATAATAATAGTAATAAAAGGAAAATAAAAGGAAAAAGGGAATTTTTGAAAGTTTCGGCTCAGAATATGTATTGCGTCAAGAAGAGGTTAGGGATGTCGGTACGGCTGCAAACACGGAGCCGGTCGTGTTGCCATGCCAAGCACTTTCGATCCCACTACTCCGCTATCGCTTACTTTGCAAAATGATATGCATCGTCATCGCCTTTTTTGTTTGTTTGTTTTCGGGACACGTAAAGGGACGGTAAATACGGGTCAGGACTTGTATTGGCCTCCAAACGTCATTGGCCGTGTAGTATCCGTTTCAAATCAGTCCCGAGGCCTCAGTATATATAAATATATTTTTTCATTGGCCTCTGATATAACATTGTATCTGTTCAGTAATCTTAGCAGACTGGTTTCGTATGTGTGTGGGACAAACTATATAACAATTGCAACTGGGTCAAAGTTGCATAACCAATTATGCCAGACAGTAAATGGGTCTATCGTATCAATTGCTCAGCAACATAAACAAACAATTTGCGAACAGGACAAACAAACTCAGAACCAGTGAATTCAATTTTTCCAAGTGAAACAATGATCCCAAATCCATTGTCAAACATATCCAGTCATAACAGATCTGCGAAACCAACACAGCGGATGAGTAGTATTGAATCAAGAATTGAGAAAAACGAACAGCAAATCACAATATCAAGAATTAGCAGAACAGAAATGTCGTTTTTTTCAGAGGCGATTTTCGGTGAATGGAAAACGGGAAAAGACGAGGGCGACTGCCTGTGGCTTTTCCCGATGGGAACCACGGCGTCGCCACTACGCCGATATGCTCAGTCCCTCGTGATTTCCAACCCAATTTCTGACATCTCTCCTGTTTCCGATGACCCCGATCTGTACACTCCGTCTGTTTCGCCTATATTGTGCTGTTTCGAATCCCCCCGTTCCCAGATCTTTTCTTGGTTTCGATCTCTTTGTATGTCGGTGTAATGCATCTGTTATTATTTGTATTGGGGTGTATGATGATGGTGGTTTATGACGATGTGTGTGGGAGATTGAAGAGGACCAAGCATGAGTACTGTGTTTTCTGGGGCGTAAGGAAGAAGACGAGGGAGATGGGTACTGCCGTGTGTGATCCTGTCCTCTGCGTATGTATTGCCTCCATGTATATAATGTGAGAATCCAAAGAGATGTTATGGAATTAGGGAGGTAATCGCGGGTCCTGATTTCGCGGTCGTTGGGAGATTAATCAGTGGGATTGAGGAAGACCGAATATGGGTAATTTTGTGGCAACAATTAAGGAGGAGAGGGGATCTGATGTAGCATTTTAAGGAGGGAGACGTTGGGAACTGGGAAGGGATTCTTGTAAGGAAGGGAATGATTTTTTGGGAGATTTATAAAAAATGTAAAATGGTGAAAGGAATAGGTAAAAAGAATGTATATGGTTAAGAAATGGGTCCGGATTCGAAGTAAAACTAATCTAAAAGAAATAAGGTAAATAAATAAATAGATAAATAGATGACATAACACATTTTGAAAAATCAATTCAAAGAAAAAGCTTATGGTACCAATTGAATGTATCCGGTCGAACTTTTGTCCACGTGCAAAGAAAAATATTGAATTCAAATTAATATGTCAATATTATGAGATGAATATGAACGGTATGGGATTTCGACCGAACATTTTAATTAGACTAATATTTAATTTAAAGGTGCATTATAAAGATTAAAATTAAAATATATATATGAATCACGTATGGAAGAAAGATAAAATACACACATGAAACAAATTGTATCAAATTAAATTAATTACATATAAATATCCACACATAATTATTAAATATTGTAAATGCAGTTAAATTGCACAAATCTATAATTTGAGATGTATTTAACAAGTAGCCTAAAATGATGAAATTATATAGTATAGCCACATTTATGTATTTAATGTATAAATAGAGGATAACACACGTAAATGCATGCCTTCTAATGCAAATTTCGTTCAAACAGTCGGTATTGCACCTTTAAACTAAATATAGCTAATTAAGGAAAAAGGAGGGACAAAATTGGGTGTCAACATGTAGTATCGAGTTCAGATCAGTCCATACGCCTCAAATTAAATTATTTTCATAGGCTTTCAAAATAGTATCTGTCCAATATCAGTGAAGTCAACAAAGGGCTTTAACAAATACGCCTGTCCAGATCCATGGAGCAAGACGAGTTTAGTCAATGTTTGGACAGTTTCCACGGCAAATTAGCATAGAACCATCCTTAGCAGCAAGCAATTTATAACAAACATACGATCCTTACAGGGAACGCAGGACCTCGCAAAAAATTGAACAAATAACGTCAGGAACAATAAAATTAGCATCACAAACAGAAAGATCGCAGCATTTAGCAAAACAATAGTCTCAATAACAGTGAAAGCATAACAGAGCTAAAGGAAGGGTCACACCAGGGTAGAATTTTCCGGCGATGGCGAACGAAAACAGTGGAGCGACTGCCAAGCCCCCTAAAGGCGGCGTCACTTCAACACCTTTCTTCTCTTTTCATTGACGCCAATATCAGTAGATCCAAACAGTGGTCAAGAAGATTGGATGACCACCACTGAAATTCCGGTGAGACGAGGCAACAACACAGTTCAAGCATAGGGTTTACACGAACAGAAATATGAACTGATCCATGGTGTAAATGGGTAATCCAAGTAGACCACATAGCAAAGCAAACAAAACACTATCGCACGAGAAAGAGGAGCAACACCGGCCGAGAAACAGCGGCGCCGCTGCAACCCCCACTTTCATTCCCATACCCCTTTCCTCTGCTTTTATTGCCCGTGTGTGTGTGTGTGAGTGGTGATGATTGTGTGCTGTGTGGTTTCTGTGGGTGTGAGGAGATGGGTCCAAAATCGTGGGGGGCGCTGAGGGATTGTGGATAGAGAGAGCCGTTGAGGGATGATATGGGTGTGTAGATCTGATTTGTGTATGGTTGATAAAAATGGTGTGGAGTATAGGAGAGGGGAGGCGAATAAGGGAGATGAAGTGTGATGAAAAAAAATGAGGAGGCACGGCTAGTGTATGTCAAAATGGGTGTAGGGTTTTTGGATAAAAGGAAGAATGATTTAATGGGCCGGGTCTTTTATGTGATATGGGCTTTTTTTTTTAGAAATGATCCTAAATTAAAATTTAAAAACAGATTTAGCCTTTTAATTAAATTAAACAAATAATTATATAGCACGCTGCAAATGAAGGGACGACTTGCGATTTTGGTCATTTCCCTTTAAAATTAGCTATTTATTTGCAATCTTCAAAATTAAACTTACTTTTAAAATTATTATACTTTTAATTAAAATCCGGGACAAAATTGGGTGTCAACAGCTGCCCCTCTTTACCCGAAAAGGATGAAAGAGTTTTCAGGGTAAAGAAAGTTGACGTGAAACCCAATTTTGTCACGGTAAAGCCAAGACTTCGATTCCTGGGATCAAAATGCGAGGCTTATGGACATGGCCGAACTTCGGTTTTCGAGTTGCCTACATATCTCGGGCCGAAAGAGAATCAGGCCATATGTAGTTCGACGCGATTTGAAAATCGAAGACGAGATAGTAACGACTACTCAAGCACGGGAAAAGAGGCTTGTAATCACCCAAGTTATGAAAATGTGGTCTACGACACACCCATAAAGAGGGGTTTACACGGACATAGCTTCCACTACACCTCGATAACCGAGCCATCTTGTCTTCAATCTCAAACCTCAGACTCAGGGTTAACAAGAGACTTACCTCTAGGGTGGATGACTTATGCGGGTGCAATTCTTCAGGTTTTCGTTGACGAGTCCAGCTCATATCAACGATTGCCCCGGTTCATTGCTAAGCAAAGCTCCATTTTATTCTCCAAACGCTGCTGCAGTGCTGCTAAAAATCCTGCAATAATCTCAACAAGCGGTAAGCGTGCAACTGCTAATAAACTGTAATAATTGGAACAATAAATAAATCAAGTGATAACAAAAATAGTAAATGCCGGTGGTGATATCATCAAAAGTTCTTCCTTCGATCAACTGACAAAGTACTCCGCCCGGAGAACCTCTAAGCTGATCTGTTAACCTGAAAAGTAAAACAAGACGTAATACAAAGAAAATGCGAAGGTATAATTTAAAGCAAGTGCAAAGCAATTTGAACAATCTTGACAAATCAACTGGCAAGCCGGTCGGGCACGCAGCAAGGAGGGTCTTGGAATTGATTGTCTACAAATCAGCTGGTGATCCGGTCCGGCACAAAGCAAGGAGGGTCTCAGGGCTGACCTGTTATACTAAAAGTAAAGCAAGTCATAATATAAAGCAAGTGCAAAGGCATAATTGAAAGCAAGTGCAAAGGCATAATTGAAAGCAAGTGCAAGGAAATTTGAACATCTTGACAAATCAACTGGCAAGCCGGTCGGGCACGCAGCAAGGAGGGTCTTGGAATTGATTGTCTACAAATCAGCTGGTGATCCGGTCCGGCACAAAGCAAGGAGGGTCTCAGGGCTGACCTGTTATACTAAAAGTAAAGCAAGTCATAATATAAAGCAAGTGCAAAGGCATAATTGAAAGCAAGTGCAAAGGCATAATTGAAAGCAAGTGCAAGGCAATTTGAACATCTTGACAAATCAACTGGCAAGCCGGTCGGGCACGCAGCAAGGAGGGTCTTGGAATTGATTGTCTACAAATCAGCTGGTGATCCGGTCCGGCACAAAGCAAGGAGGGTCTCAGGGCTGACCTGTTATACTAAAAGTAAAGCAAGTCATAATATAAAGCAAGTGCAAAGGCATAATTGAAAGCAAGTGCAAAGGCATAATTGAAAGCAAGTGCAAGGCAATTTGAACATCTTGACAAATCAACTGGCAAGCCGGTCGGGCACGCAGCAAGGAGGGTCTTGGAATTGATTGTCTACAAATCAGCTGGTGATCCGGTCCGGCACAAAGCAAGGAGGGTCTCAGGGCTGACCTGTTAACCTGTTAAGCTAAAAGTAAAGCGGTTCATAATATAAAGTAAGTGCAAAGTCATAATTGAAAGCAAGTGCAAAGGCATAATTGAAAGCAAGTGCAAGGCAATTTGAACATCTTGACAAATCAATTGGTAAGTCGGTCGGGCATGAAGCAAGGAGGGTCTTGGAATTGATTGTCTACAAATCAGCTGGTGATCCGGTCCGGCACAAAGCAAGGAGGGTCTCAGGGCTGACCTGTTAAACTGAAAGTAAAGCAAGTCATAATATAAAGCAAGTGCAAAGGCATAATTGAAAGCAAGTGCAAGGCAATTTAGCGTGAAATGTAAAGCAACGCTAAAGCGATTTAGCGAATCAACAGGCGCGAAAGTCCAACAAGAAAGAAGCCCCGCCTGATGGTCAACCTGAAAAATGTAAAGCAATGCATCAATTTTAAAGCAAGTGCGACGACATAATTCAAAGCAAGTGCAAAGAAAAGCAGTGCGTGAATGTAAAGCAATGCAAGAGCCATTTGGCGAATCAATGGGCGAGATAGTCCAACAAAGAGAATTCTCGTAGCCGATGGTCAACCTGAAAGAGTAAAGCAAGGCGTTAATTTCAAAGCAAGTGCGAATACATAATTCAAAGCAAGCGCAGAGCAGAGTAGTGCGGAAATGTAATCAGTGTGATAGCCATTGATAAATCAATTGGCGAGACAATCCGGCAAGGATAGCCTTGTGCGGATTATCGCCTGAAACAAAGCGATGCCTTATTGGGCTTAATTTTGAAAATACAAAACAAGCCTCGGCTTTGTCGCCTATTAGGAATGAAAGTCATAGAGGTAGAAATGCCGCCTGTTCGGCAATAACTCATGACAAAGCACAGTGCTTTAAGTTATGAAAAGGCAATGCAACGCCATCTGCAAGGCAACTTTGGATGGTCGTTCAATAAATTGTTCATCCATAATGCGAATGATCCTTTCATTAGAAGCTTTCATGTTCCTGCTCTTAAAGAAAAATTGTTAGTTTTGGGGAGGGAAGGAGAAGCGTTTGATTTGTGCAGACTTCATCATGATCTTGCTGCTTCTGCTGCTTCCTCGTCTTCATTGGACTTGGATTTGCAAATTGCTTTCAGAAACTTGGCTAATGAACTCAAATAGCATAGATTTTGAAATATAGAGGCAAGATAAAATATTTTAATGCAATATAGCGAGTGAAACAAGCATGCAAATGAAGTCAAAGATGCATTTTGAAAATTTTGCCTCGACTTAAACTTGTAACATATCTTAAAACAAACTGAACGTCCTTTGTCTTAGACTTTGCACTGTCTGCTTAACCAATCTCAAAATTATTGCGAACTCATCTTTAATACCCAACACCGCTTCTTGCAAAATTCTGCCCCAGTTATAATCTTCCGTATCCCTAACTCGCTTTGCAAAAATTGCCCCAGTTGTCCTACTCAGGGGAAAATAAAATTTAAATGCTAAAGGGGTCGAGCCCGATGTGGGAGCCTACGTATCCCTCCTTGGGAATCAGACCGTGCGTAGTTTTGCATCACTGCTTCAATGCCATATATCAACGAACAAAAGCTGCCCCAGCTGAAGCTCTAACAGATAGTGTGATATCCAAAGAGCGCAGACAATAACTTTCCAGTGCTTCGATTTAAATTGTTCAGTTGTTTTGCCATACGTTACAAGTAAAGCTTTGGCAGGTTTATCAATTTTAATTTTGAAATGGAAACAAATGCAAACGTAAATAATATAATAAGAATGAGATGCATTTTATTTCAACTTTCATGAATTCAAAATGAGTTGATTCAGATTAACATAAGCTTTAAAGTACAATGCAATTTAGGGCCTCAATCTGAATTAAAATTGAAAATAATGCTACTAAGTTCAATCGCCAAGTTCTTTCAAGCAATGCCATTAGTTTCTGGTACTGCATTGTTCATGAGCTAGAGCGTCTACCATCAATCATATCTCGAAATCTTAGCATGGTGGATGGTCAGCCACTTCGCAAATCCAACATTTGCGGGAGAAGTAAGCAAAACAAAAGAAACCTCACAAAGGGTAACTAAGATAGTTTGCATGTCATTCATAGGATTGCATACAAGCAAGCAGCACCTAGCAATTAATGCATTTTGAGCAAATAAAGCAAGGCAGGCAATTAACATTTTAACACAGCTCATGCTCTCCACAGCATCTGCACAAAATTCTAAACCCAAATGCCTAAAACCCGAAACAATCCTCCATTGCTTTTGCAAACATCCACACTCCTCCAAGCACGATTCCCAATTGATTTACAACATCCAGGGAGAAATTTCCAATTGCCTTCACAATACCAGACTGCAAATCATGAAAGGCGCCAATTGGCCTTTCAAAATAAAACCTCACTGGTCCTCGGCTTTAGACAAGCCTCTCAGCTTCCTAGGTTTTGCAAGGCTCACCAACCTTGTTCATAGGGCTCCTCACTGGTCCTCGGCTTTAATCAAGCCTCTCAGTTTCCTAGGTAGCCAAGACCGCACTGGTCTTCAAGGAGGGACCCCACTGGTCATTCAAAGACACAGGGGCTTCGCTCTCATAGTATGCAACAAGCATACTTCAATTTTACAAAGTTGCAGCTGGATAATCAACATAGGCCTGCACACACGCAAAGCCATTCACTAGAGGGACCCCACTGATCCTTTTAAAGACACCAGGGGCTTCGCCTCTTTGATCTCACTACACCAGGCCATCTCCAAAACACAAACCAACCAAATCTGCCGAACTTTCCCCCAAACTAAGGTGCACATGCATGCATGACCTAATCTCCTTCTAAGAGTGGGTTAACGGTTGAGGCTAACAGGTGAGTGGCAAGCGGCCTCGCAGTCGAATTACTCCCATGACAACCGCCGGTGTACCAACTCGTCACAGGGTTCTTTAGTGGAAGAAAGTGCGGGTACGCATGAGCGTACCTCACGGATATTTGGGGGTGAAAATGCAAGAGGTTCCCAGAAGTGGGGGAAGTATGAACGGAATGCCAGTTTATATGTGCACAAATAGGAGTGTAGCGACATGCTTTTCGTGGCACACAAGCAAACAGATATAATAAAGCAAAATAAATTAAGCATGCTAGTTGCAAACAATTGGAAACCTTTATGGTCAAAACCTTTATTGCTCCCCATCGGAGTCGCCATGCAGTTGAACCCCAAAAATTACCCCCGAAAAGGATAAATTCCGGAATATCGACAGGATGGACTAACTCTTTTGGAGTTTTTGGAGTCGCCACCCAATTTAAGGAAAACAGGGAACCAAATTAGCAAATGCGTGCAAAAACTCCGTTTTTATAAAAAGACGGTCTTTCTTTCAGAGATTCTAAAGGTAAGAGGTTTTATTAATTTCGGAAGAAGGTTTTTAAGGCACTTCCGAAATTCCGTTAAAAACGGTTAATCCGACAGGTTTCCAAATATTTACAAGTGTACTTTTCTTTCGAAAGAATTATTTAAAAATAGTAATAATATAATAATAAAAATAATTAATCGAATAAAAAGCTTATTTGCAAAACGTTCTTTTACTTGCACGCATTTGCTAAGATGACCCCAATTTGCAATAAATTAAATAACGACTTCACAATAAAAGGTAATGGACATAAAGTAAAGCGACATACAAACAATCAAATATTATTGTCAAATAAATAATTCACACATTTTATTTACATAAATATCTAAGGAAAGGAATGCAAAGTTAATGATAGAACCGGGAAATTGATCAAACTCGCGGGAGCCTTGGTTTTTCTTAATTTTTTAAGTCTTATTTCTTGATGCTCGAGTCCGACTTCAATCTAAACGACTCCAATGCAACGGACTATCCCATTCGTGAGTTAGCCAAACTCGTCCATAAATTATTCGTGCCAAAATGTACCTCGCAAAACAAACAAGTGAAATTGGATTAGTACGATAATAAGGTATAATAATTAATGAAATAAAGTAAATAATAAAGTAATAATAATAACAATAATAATAATAATAATAAAAAAAAAATATATATAATAAAATATATAATAATAATAATAGAATATATAAAAATAATAATAATAATAGAATATATAATAATAATAGAATATATAATAATATTAATAATAATAACAATAATAATAATAATAATAATAATAATAATAATAATAATAATAATAGTAACGGGGGTTGTTTTGCAAAATTTAGGCTCAGGTTTGTATGGCGCGTCGAATAGAGGCTCGGGATTCGGTACGGTTGCAAACACGGAGCCCGGGCCGTGTTGCCGTTCCAAAGCACCAAACCCACTACTCTATTCAACTTGCTTAGCATTATAATGCACTCATCATCGCCTTTTGCTTTAGGGACACGGGAACAGGACGGTTCAAGTGTAGTATCATGTTCAAAATCCGTCAATTCATTATCCGTCAATTCCTTGTGTAGGCCTCAATACGTGTATATATTTTCATCGGCCAGGGGGGTAGTATCGAGTTCAGATCAGTCCATACGTCTCAAATTAAATTATTTTCATAGGCTTTCAAAATAGTATCTGTCCAATATCAGTGAAGTCAACAAAGGGCTTACAAAGGGCTTTAACAAATACGCCTTTCCAGATCCATGGAGCAAGACGAGTTTAGTCAATGTTTGGACAGTTTCCACGGCAAATTAGCATAGAACCATCCTTAGCAGCAAGCAATTTATAACAAACATACGATCCTTACAGGGAACGCAGGACCTCGCAAAAAATTGAACAAATAACGTCAGGAACAATAAAATTAGCATCACAAACAGAAAGATCGCAGCATTTAGCAAAACAATAGTCTCAATAACAGTGAAAGCATAACAGAGCTAAAGGAAGGGTCACACCAGGGTAGAATTTTCCGGCGATGGCGAACGAAAACAGTGGAGCGACTGCCAAGCCCCCTAAAGGCGGCGTCACTTCAACACCTTTCTTCTCTTTTCATTGACGCCAATATCAGTAGATCCAAACAGTGGTCAAGAAGATTGGATGACCACCACTGAAATTCCGGTGAGACGAGGCAACAACGCAGTTCAAGTATAGGGTTTACACGAACAGAAACATGAACTGATTCATGGTGTAAATGGGTAATCCAAGTAGACCACATAGCAAAGCAAACAAAACACTATCGCACGAGAAAGAGGAGCAACACCGGCCGAGAAACAGCGGCGCCGCTGCAACCCCCACTTTCATTCCCATACCCCTTTCCTCTACTTTTATTGCCCGTGTGTGTGTGTGTGTGTGAGTGGTGATGATTGTTTGCTGTGTGGTTTCTGTGGGTGTGAGGAGATGCGTCCAAAATCGTGGGGGGCGCTGAGGGATTGTGGAGAGAGAGAGCCGTTGAGGGATGATATGGTGTGTAGATCTGATTTGTGTATGGTTGATAAAAATGGTGTGGAGTATAGGAGAGGGGAGGGGAATAAGGGAGATGAAGTGTGATGAAAAAAAATGAGGAGGCACGGCTAGTGTATGTCAAAATGGGTGTAGGGTTTTTGGATAAAAGGAAGAATGATTTAATGGGCTGGGGCTTTTGTGTGATATGGGCTTTTTTTTAGAAATGATCCTCAATTAAAATTTAAAAACAGATTTAGCCTTTTAATTAAATTAAACAAATAATTATATAGCACGCTGCAAATGAAGGGACGACTTGCGATTTTGGTCATTTTCCTTTAAAATTAGCTATTTATTTGCAATCTTCAAAATTAAACTTAATTTTAAAATTATTATACTTTTAATTAAAATCCGGGACAAAATTGGGTGTCAACAGCGAGAACTTCACTCGTTCGAAATATTTCGACTTAAATCAATTAAATCGCGCAGGTACTTCACCCGTTCGAAATCTCTTGACTTAAAGAGTTCCACGTGAACGATTAAATAAATAATTTTGCTCTTGGCCTATTTGAAATTGCTTAACCGAGTGTCAGAATTATTTTAGTGACATTGATGTTGTTCAGTTTGTCAAATTTCTCTTATCTTCTAAGGTTGGCATTATCTTTAAATGAACAAAGTATGAGCTTTACTTAATGACAAAACCTTTAAACCGACCTACTCTCGCAAAATATGTATTCACGCATCAACCTTTTAAACAACTGCTTAACACCAATTTCGACAAAACCATTGATCTTTCTCAAAGTCTGGTTTTAACTTTAACTTTAAAATAGTTGTAAGCTGACTAATTCATCTAAGACTACCATTCATACATTCCATTTAAGATGATTACAAGATTTGAAAAGAAAGAAAACAAAAATGTTATGGCCTAAACAATTTCTCACTGTCCAAACATTACTTTTTAAAACCACTTCATATTTGATGTCCTAGTTTGCTAATTCTTTTTCAGATTTGTCCGTGTTATTGATTTCCAAAGTTATGATATTATTTCAGGTTCAGAGCCGGCCCTAAACTTGCCTATATTATTTGCACATTTATAACTAGAAACAGACATAGTTACATGCTAAGGAAACAAATCTAGCAGAACAAATTAAAAAAAAAAAAAACTTGCTATGCCCAAGTTACAATATTAGACCGGGCCAAACCCAAACCAAATCCCAAACTTAAGTTTTTGTTTTCAACACAAACAACATTAGTAAATAAACATTTTTTTTTTTGAACTTTATAAAGCAACGTACATCTTACTCAAAATGATAGCTAAGGTAGGGAACATTTACCTAGCAAAATGAAATTGCTAATAGCTCAGCAAAATGACCGCACCAGCTCCAAAAGTTCCATGAACTCAGCAACGTAATCCAGCAGCTAATAGACCTTTCAAAACAGCCTCTAACTCTAACTTTAATACTAAGACTTTCTTTTTAAGTCATACTTCTATTTCTTGTTTTCTCTCCTTTTTTTTCTAGTTTCTTATGTTTCTCTACTCTTTACATCTCTCAAATATTTTCAGATCTGAAAGATATATTTTTTCATGTAGAGAAGTGTTTCTCTCAGATTGTGTCCCAAGAGAGAAGTCAAGTTTTTCAACTCTTTTTTTTTTTTTTTGTGTATATGGGAACTATGGGTAAGTGGGATGTAAAATGGAGTGGGCCGGGTCATTTTTGGTAACAGGCTGCCTGATTTCAAATGATTGACCAATAACATTGTAAACCAAACAAATCCACTACTACAGAATACCATTTAAACAAAATTAAGTAATTGACACTAAACACATAACAATATCACAAGAAACAAATACTACTCATATTTTTTGGAGATTTTTTAACAATTTCTCTTCCTAATTAATTAACTAGGAATGACTAACGAATGCTAAAGTCTAGTAAAACTACACGATAATTAACACGATTATTTCACATAGTTTTGTATTTTTGTGCCAAAATTAGGTGATTACAACGGTTAGACCCTGGGCAAATTGTATGTTCTTGGATTGTGTATAATCTTTCACATAGTAAATCTCAAACAACGTAGATCACATTTTGTTGAGTTTCTTACCTATAATTATAATAGCCATACATGTTAGTATCCCATAGAATAGATAATTCCGTACAAAATGATATAATACAAAATTAGCTTTTACTTGAGCTAATAATCATCAGTAAAAAGGAGAAGAAAGTCTAATATTGATTTATACACGGAAGGAGTACATATAAAATATTAAGAAGTAAGAATTTCATTCCAACTCAATTTCTATTTAAATTTTAATTTGAAAATCATACCAGTTTGTTAGGATTAAATTGTTTCTCCTAAATGAGAAAAATATATTTGTATTATAGATTATGATATGTTGGGGATAATATTTGGATCAATTCAAATTCAAAATTGTATCACTTCATCATCCAGACTAAACACACAGTCTATATCCTAAAAATATTTGTTCAAGTATTGTTAGATATTATTTGTATCAATTCAAATTAGATAAATGTTTTGTTTTGCAATTCAAAACACACGAAACTTGTTTCTCACATCAAAATAGTACTAATTAAGAATAAAATTATAAATATAATTTTGAACTAACATATATTGGTTTGTTACGCAGTAAATAAGAAGCTAATTAATACTACTATTTATTTTTACGTGATGAGCGTCTAAGATTTTACCTCAATAAATATGCATTTCACAAATTTCTTTCACCGTGTTTGTTAGTCTCACTGAAACCGCTCCTTGTATGTGGATATGAACCAATAATTGTCACCAATCACTTAGTTGATCAACCTACAAAATTCAATCAATTCATATTTCACTTATATAACTCTTCTTGTATTTTCAAAAGCTTCGAAACTTAGCGACATTCATATAAACATGTTTTTCAAGTACTAATAGGAAAAAGAGTTATTTTATTTCCATGAAAGCAATGAAACCAACTATTGATGATAGTCTACTAATCTACTAAATTTAGAAAAGTATCAAACATCAAACAAATAAATATAAAAAATTACATTTATGTCGTTATTGCACATGAAATTGTTGATATAAACTAAAATGGGAGGAATCATGATAAATAGTTAATAGGCCACCCAAGAGTCCTGCATAAATTCATTCCTCCATGATATTGCACAAAAAGGAAAAATGAACCATAAATATTATAATTCCTTGGATTCGTTGAAACATTCTAGAATAAACATACCACGTAATAATTGATGAATGAAGAACCTCTTTTTGCGTATATCTTGCTAGATCCTCATATTCAAGGTACCTGCAAGAATTGTGAAAAACTTATTTATCTAATCTTGCACTTTAATTGAACATATACGTACTTACCATGCAGTTGAAGCTTTATTACATATCTCACGATATATAATTTAAGTACAATTTTTCAGTATGTATAATATTTATTTTTCAAAGATAAACAAAAACACTTTTGTCCCATAAACAAGCATTTGCTCTTTTTGCAAAACGAATCTCCCCAACTTGAAGGAAATTATGAACAACAAATTGGTCACCATGTGATTCATTCCCTACTCATTGTGATTTCAATTGGATTATATAGAAACCATCGACGGATTTACAATCCAGCTAATTGAATTTAAAATTTTTATCTTTATCTTTAATTAGTTATTAGTTAAGATAAGGTTGTTTCAAAAATAAAAAATTTATCTTTTTATTCAAATTAAATAAACTCTATCCTTAAAACAACCTTATATGACAACTTACTCTTTTACTAAATTTCGGATAATAAGTACAAATAAAACTGTATATGGCATGATTTAATGCTAGTGTTTTAAAAAAAAAAAAAAATTTAATGCTACATTTGAACTTGTCAAGTAGATAAGGACTTCCAATTCAAAATTAATGCCTAATAACATTTTAAACTTACAAATTATCCATACAAAATTAATAATGTATTTTAGCTTATATAAGATTTGACTTTATATATATATATCTAATTTAACATTTAGTTATGTTGGGTGGAAAGTTGTTATTTACTTTTACTATATGATTTAGCATTTTCATTTACCAATTCAAAATTTAAAGAATTTTATTTCATTTTGGAGATAAAGTATGTTAGAAACATATTATCTTAAAACTCAATTTCTCATATTGACCAAAGCACTTATCTTTCTCTTTGAATTTGAATTTGATATTTTGTCCCAAACATTCTTTCCTTTTAATAATACTAGTTTAATACCCGCGCGATGCGCAGACGATATTAATCATGTTAAATATTATGTACATATGAACATATAGTACTATTTTAGCCAAATTATAATGGTCACCTTATTTGTTAATGTGATGTACCTAATAACGAAGAAAATTCAAAGTAAAATGAATAGAATTCTAATTGTCGTCTCGTTCCTTATTTTTCTTTATTAGATAGCCGTCTTTATTAGTTGAATTTAGTTTGTTTATGAGACCCAAAATGTTAATTTTACTTGCACATTGGAATTCGACCAAGTTTAAATACAATGAAATTTATGACTGTTACCTTAAGACTGATCTTTTTTTTTTTAAAAAAAAAAAGAATCTAAATTGCAACAGAGGAGTAGTAACTTGACCGTTCAATAACGTTGGCTTAAGGTTGTTCACCATCTTCAGCGAAAGTACAACAAACTTAGTTCGAAGACAACATAAAGAACCTTAGATGTCTATATATCCTAAAACCTCAAAGTCTAGCGAAAACTATAAATTAAATCGATTGAGAAAGTGATAAATGGCTTAAGTACTACTATTTGAACAAAGAGAAGAAGCAACACACTACCACTCTCATAAAATTTGCTCAACATAATTTCATAAATAACAATTGCATAAATTACAAAAAGGAAAAAAAATTGTGAAGAGGATGGCCAACAATATTCAACATCCTTTTGAAAAACACAATAACCTTTCACATTATATTCTTCACTGCTACATACCTTGTCATTGTCACAAGTTCCTCTAGTTCTTTTTGATATTTATTCTTTAACGCACTACAAAAATTGCTTTAAAATAGTTGATTGAATCCAAACTACAGATCCATGACCATTTTGAAAATCTCCTTGTCAACATCCTTTCTTTTAGAAAGAGACCGAATCTAAATTTTCAAACCTAAAATACAAATTGAGCATGACAACTTATAAAGATAATGCAAATCAACCAACATAAATCCTCCGAAATAAAAAATAAAATAAAAAGTATATGAATAATAGTACGAAATTGATGAGAAGAAGATAATATATTTACCATACCTAGAAATCATCTAACATAGACATAAAGAATTCATCAAAGTAGCATCTGATTTAATAAAAATTTAGGATAATTAATAATCAGTGAACCTTTGAAGTTTTGATGAAACGTATTTTTAGTTTCATCATTTTACGTTATCCTTATAAAGGCACTACACTACCTAGAGTATTCATCGATCTAATTAAGCATCACAGCATACTGTTGGCTTTCAACATTAATTGGTAGAAATGTAACTATTTATGCGCCTTATCAGCAGTTGAAGAGGAAAAGGAAGGTCAAAAGCAACAATCCATGCCCGATCCAGAATCTATTGTGGACCCTTCATACAATCCAGTTTTGCACTGCCGACATTCATGGAGAAAACTAAAAAGTCTATTATTTCTATCTTAAAACGTGCATAGTATCATAAAATCAATCATGTAGTTGGACTGAATATGTTACCTTAGTATTTCCGTCCGTACAAAAGATTCATAAATTTTCACGGTAGCATAAAAATGCAAAAAGATCGGACACATAAACAGTATGTTTTCAATCAGTGGCTATTGTTATTTACCACTAAATACTATGAGCATATTGGGTCTACCGCACTCATGGTAGGGGTCTACCGCATTCATGTGGCTTTCCCTTCTCAAGCCATAACCAAATGACATTATGCTCATCCTCTGTTATAATATAGTTAAATGGGCATTATTAGACAAACTTATGATATTGGAGTAAAGATGCTAAATAAATCTATGAAGCAAACTTAAAGATGCTAAATAAATCTATGAAGCAAACTTACCACCTTCACCCCCAGGGCATCCTGCAATTCTTTTGTCATAGAAATTCTAAATATAAGAGTCAAAAAAGAAAAATTTACCTTGGATTTTGTTCCCCTTTTTTGCAATTTTATCACTTCCAATGGATATTTTTTATCTTCCAATGGTTCTTCATTTAAGTGTCTTCCAGCCATAGAATTAGTGCCTTGTGAGACAACTTTTATTTGTGAATCAGAAGATGACAAACAACATTAATTAAGTGATTAAATACACTGTAAAAAAATAATATTCTCTAAAGTGAAAAGAAAATATGAATATGGGTACTTAGGTGGTGGCAATTTGCCTTTAATCCTTAAATTTAGTATTGAATCCACTGTAAATGGAAGATTTCATCCCTGGTCAATCACCGCTTTCATGTAAGAGTCCGACTTAAACTCCAAAGGTTTAATCAACTCCGCAATGCCTAAACAAAAAATCTTTTTGTTAGATGCACCAATATGAAGAAATTACTATTACTTTATAAGCTTAAATTCAGTGCTGCTTAGCAAGTAGATAATTACCCAATTCAACATACTATGTAGCTACAACAACGTTGAATTAATCAGTAGACAAGTCAAAGTAAAGTCAAACATAGAAATATAACAAAGAAGAGAAAGCTCCTACAATAGTAATTCAACATAGTTCTGCAATAGTCACGACACCACCATAGTTTAAATTATTGGTGGCTACAACATTCAAATAATGGCCATATCTATCTGTGCGTCACCTAATTGATTGATCTTAGCGTCATATAAATATTACTCCTAATCAGTTCTTCTCAAATCTAGCTCTTCAAAAACTCCTTGAAAATTATTGATAGATTAGAAAAGCCAACTTTCTAATAAGAGACTCACTTGTAAGGAAGGCAACTCAAGCGAAAAATGACTTATCCTTCCTGTCTTCTCTTGTATTATATTCTCCTTTTCAGCATTCACATCATTCTTTTTTCGTTGAGTGCTCCGTGATGAAGTTATGGTTTAAGGATGTGAAATTAGTTTTTTAAGGTTGTGACTAACTATTCCAAATTAATTGTGCTTCCTTCCCTTGCACAATATCTCTAAAATTTGTGCACTCCAATTAAAATAGAATCCCTCTATATTTAAATTGCTTGTTCTTGCTCCCAACCATTTTGCATTGAGATCGAATCACAATTTTAATAATCCCAGAAAATCTAGGCCATATACATGTCAGAGTTAGTATAATTGATACATGAAGATATAGCATTGATCTATAAATACTGCAATAAAGATCGAAAAGACAACAAATACCAATAACATTTACCTTAGGAAAGATAAATATTTTTGGTGATGAGATGCAACTTATAGTACCTTCATGGCAGTGAGAATACTATAGAAGTGGTAGTACCAAAATTGTATTGATTGATAATAATCTGATAATTAAATAGGGAAAGAAAGGATATGCATGAAAGATTGTTATACCTGGATGTAGAAGCGAATATTATTGTTATCATTATTCAGCAAATGTTATTGTTATAATTTGAAATTTATATTCAATCAGTCCAAGATAGTGGAATAGAAAGCCCGGCATACACATATACACAAATTGCCTCATCAAGTACAACAAACATATACAGACATATAGAACAAATTCTGGAAGATTATGTGATACCTAATCATCCTACAAAAACAATTAAAATACATACACGTCCTTTTAAGAAATTGTGAAAAGTGAATAATCAACTATACCTTTTTAGTCTTCTCCCGTTATAAAGACCTTCAGATCTTTAGACATTTTTTATTAAAAATAGAATTTGAGCATCACGATCTGTCACCTGTCAAGATGAAAATTGGTATAGAAAATGATAGAATGATGCTCAGTAGAAGCGTCTTCAGCTTGTTTCCTTGAAATTTCGAACTATTCATAGCCTAGTTGGTAAAAAATAAAACAATTAAAGGGGCCATTTGGTTACTCGTGTTGTTTACGCAGGTATTAATTATGAATGCGGGTATTAGTAATATGGGTATTAATAATGTATGTATTAATAATGTGGGTATTAATAATGCGGGTATTAGTTAGCGCGGGGTTTAGTAATGTGGATATTAACCATGCATATATTATAACATAGAGATTATTTTTTGAATAACTGATATATTATAATATTATCATTTAAAATATTTATTTACTCCTTAAATAAAATTTTAAAATATATTCTCATAATGAGGTTACTTTTGTCATTTTAAATTTTAATACCTGCATTGTTAATACCCACATTATTAATACCATCTTCTACCCCGCATAAAATAATACATAGATTCCCGCATTAATAATGCGGAATATACAAAAACGCAACCAAACGTTGCATTAATTTTTTCAGGTATTAAAATTTCACAGAAAACCAACCGAATGCTGCGTTAAATTAACGCGGAGTTTTGCGCGGGTATTAACTATTTAACCGAGTAACCGAACGACCCATTAGTAAATAAGAGATCACTCTTCAACAGGCCCCTCTCTACGAAAGGATAAAATGCACCAATATTAATAGTACAACTAAATATAGGATTCACATGTAACCTTTCTACTATACTAATAATACTATGCTATGTAAAGTTCATAAGTTGTTACAGTATTTTTAAATACCACTGAGTAACTATCAAAAGAATTCAAAGAATAGAAAAATAAACTTGCTTAATGACATGAATAACAAACTTTTTTTTAAAAAAGGAAATGAAAACTAATCCAAAGTCACTACTTTCATGAACAACCGTGTACGGAGCAAAAACACGACAACAAAAAAATAGCAATAACATTTACCTTAGGAAAGAGTGATGTTCAATTTGTGACTGCGGATATGAGTGATAAAAACCTATTATTATTCAACAATGCCATAATAGAAATAAATTTTGCCATTATGGTTTGTGACTGCGGCTGGAGAGTGCATATAAACGTGAAACTGTATCAAAGAGTTTCACGGTTCAAATTCTCCTTATCTTCCAATTCAATTAACCTTCCTAACTTCCATTGAGTCATTTTAACAAACACCTTCAAAGCACAGAACATGGTAGTACCCCAATATTCTTCATAAAAACAATAGACACAGCATCACGATAACTCTCAATCATGTTTTGATCAAAACTCTCCACCAAAAGTTGCAGAACCAACAAATTTCTTAAAATTATCAAAAATTCAAGTAGTTATTTTGTTTCATGTTCCATAGTGAAAAGAAAGAAACTTCTCCGAAACTATTTTCAGAAGAAGTTGATTTATTGGGCAAACATAACTGGATAAATGCAGTTGTTCGAAACTGTTTTCGGAGGAACGTGGTTTATTGGATAAATGTAGTTGCTCGAAACAAAAGGAACGTGGATTTGAAATAGAGTACACTTACATTTTTAATCTTGGCTTGAAATTACTAAGAGTCTGTTTGGGTGGGCTTATAAGCAGCTTATTTTAAGTGGCTTATAAGTTAAAAAGTAACTTAAAAGCCATTTTTTTAGAAGTTAGGATTTCCCAACTTATCAAAAAAGTGGCTTAAAAGCCACTTATGGCTTATAAGCCCAAAAATTTTTAAGTTATCAAACATATATTAATGGGCTTATAAGCTTATAAGTCATTTTTAATCTCACCCAAACGGGCTCTAAGTATTTCTTCTTGAAATAGAGTGCACTTGTTGTATTTTTAATGTTGGCGTGAAATTATTTAGAGTGCAGTTTTTGCATTTTTAACCTTGGCTTAGATTATTTCTTATTGAAATAGAGTACATTTCTTGTATTTTTACTCCTAGCTTAAAATAATTCCGTCTCTCATTTTTTCCTTTGACTTTCATAAGCCTATTATATACCCCCTCTGTCCCACTTTGTTTGTCGTAGTTCGGATTTCGAGAGTTAAACGAGTTTATCTTTGACCGTAATCTTTATATATATCTTTTAAATATTTTGAGTTGTAATTTATTGTGACTTATAGAACTTTTCATGCAGTTTTCAAATATATAAATTTTATTTAAGAAAAGTTAAAGATTTTATATCCTAATCTACGGTCAAATTTAATAAGTTTGAGTCTTGTAACAGTAACTATGATAAACAAAATGGGACAGAGAGAGTAGATGATTTCCACCGCCAGTTTTTGCTATTCATTTTTTTTTTTGGTGATAGTTTTGCTATTCAATTTTTTTTAAATTTAACCACTTAAATAAATTAGTTATATTTATCCTAAAAACTACATGTGGCAATTGGCATCCTTAAATTCTGCCACTTGGCTTCATGTGGTGCTAGACTTTCTTGCTTTTAATATATAATAGATATAGATAGATTTGAATTTGAATGAGATGTCATTACAATTGTTGTCCTAATGTCCTATTCTATATTTTGTTTTAAACGTTATTTTCTTTTAATAATAATACTAGTATTATTCTTATATAATTGTTTGTTCCTTATTTGTCTTTACTCATGTTATCCACTATTTAGTATTATTACATTGCTAATACGATTTTTTGTAATTTGTCCTTGTTATAAATCTTCACATGACACAACAAAAGATTTACAATATTTTAAACATTCACACGGGTAAACAAAA
Source organism: Petunia x hybrida (assembly GCA_037355625.1). Lineage (NCBI taxonomy): Eukaryota > Viridiplantae > Streptophyta > Magnoliopsida > Solanales > Solanaceae > Petunia > Petunia x hybrida. Next base: position 6,656,538 of record JBBBVM010000059.1, on the reverse strand, counting down.
GAACTTTTTTCTCGTTTCACTCATATGGTTTATCAACATAAGTTTCATTGGAAAAATATGGGAAGACTTTATTATTTTTAAAACTTCAATGAATGTTCAGAGAAAGAAATAACTTCATCCAAATCTCTGCCTTGAAACTCCAATTCTCTTGGATATCTATAATGTAAAGTGTAAACATTAGTAATTTCTTGCCTATTCCAAACTTACAACTCCTTATATTTAATTAAACCATTGTATTGGATAAAAATCGACGTGCTCGGATAGCACTTCGGTGCGATAAATCGAGGACAATCGAACCGATATTCCGAAGGGAAAAGATCGAAGCAAACAGTTGGGCTACCGATGTCAACACCAAGGTCACCACCGAAGGCAACCGAACTGAAAGGTCGTATCACCGAGGTCATGCATATGGGCCTCGGTGGAACACCTCAGTTTCAGCAGCTTATCAGCCCACTAACTCCACTCAAGAAGATGCTGAACGTGGAACGTAGGCAAGGCCCCTTGTACCTATAAATACCTCCTTATTTTACATTGTATTCATTCAGAAATACTTACAGAAACTCTGGCAAAATTTGTACTCACAGTTATATATTGAAATCACGTTATTCTCTTGCATTTTTGCTTATTCTTAGCATTGTTTCGACTTTGATACTAAGGTTTACTTGTGTTCTTAACCCAAATTCGATTTGTGATCCTAAATCAGTTTAGGCCCATACAAATTGACGCCGTCTGTGGGGATACATGCATAAACGCTTTGTTCCAAAGTTGAACGTCTTCTTCATTTGAATTCACGTTTTTCACTCGACATACTCGACGATATGGCTGATAATAGCAGGAATCCCGTTGAACTGCAGTTAACTACCGATGGACAGATTAGCGATCAGTCGAACCCGAATTCGTCATCTCCGATGACGATCGAAGCCTTTCAGGCCTACGTTGTCGCTTCACTGAAAGCTCTTCAAGAGCAGTAAGCCGAGCAGGCCAACATTAATACTGGATTTCGTGCCTCGTTAGAGGCGAGGAACAGCTCAACCCCGAATGGAGTCCCATCAGTGGTTCCAATTGGAGGCATCCCTCTCTTCGTTCCTACGGGCTCGATAACAGGGGGACCTCAAAATGGGGACACATCTAGGGGTTCGGGTACCTTACCGAGCACCACGCCACATTTCGGGACGATTCCCACTGTGGCAGAAACTACCTCCTCGATTGACGTTGAAAAGCTAACCAAGGAGATTGAAGCCCGAGTTGAGGCTCGCGTCGAGGCGCGCATGGGAAAGCGCCTCGAGAGCGTTCCCGGGGTTACTAAGGTTCAAGACGACCTTGATATCGACCAATATAGGCAGCTTCCATACAAGCCCAAAGCTGCTCTTGCCCCAACTCCCAAAAATTTCAAGATCTTCTTCTTGAAAAAATATGATGGGACCACTGACCCCAAAGAGCATGTGACCGAATATATGTCAATGGTGCTGAGCAACGACTTATCCGAGGTAGAGAAGGAGTCAATTTATGCGGGGCAAATTGAGTCAAAGCGTCAACCATCAAGAGCCAAGCGTGAGAGCACAAAGGATACAAGGAAAGGGCTCCGGATGAGGGTTCGAAAGTGATTTGAGGTCATAGACTTGAGCGCCATCGAGGGAGGACCAACTACGGACCAAGAAGGAACACCTAGAGTCCATTTTGAGCCGTTTCCAGGCCTCCCAGTAAGAGGCAGACCGCCCACAACACTAGGCGGACCGCCTAGTTGAAAACCAACTCTCTGGATCTCAAAGAAGGCGGAGCGCCCCTGTAAACAGGCGGACCGCCCACTTTTCTACACTCTGTAGTAGGCGGACCGCCTACTCTGCTAGGTGGGGCGCCTTTTTTGCCTAGTTTTGGACGGAATTTTGACATGTAATCCCTATTTTGGCCCTACAAGGCTTGTATTATTTTTATATCATTTAAGGGATTTTTAGACATTACATTAGGAGTGTGGAACACCTATAAATACCACACTTAGTAATTTTATTTGATTAGCTAGATTTTGAGATTGAAGAATAGCATTTAGAAGAGACTAGGTCCTTCTTGTTGAAGCTTGGCTTCATGTATCTCTTACTTGTTCATCGTATCTTTACTTTATTGTTATTGTTGTTTATGTTCTTGTGAAAGAAGAAAAAACAAAAAAATTGAAAAAGTTGAAAATCCAAAAATTTGAAATAACTTGTTGGTGTGATTGAATCTTGTTATGGGTGTGTGTTGGGTTAAATCCGTCGTCACCAAGGTTGGTGACTAAGCATCCACATAGGACGACGTAGAGGCGACACGTGGCTATGAGTAGGCGTGAAGATAACGGATAAGACCAAGGATGAACGGTTACCATGGGCAGATGAACAGTTACAGTGGCCAGAACAGACGCAACTCCCCATCAAACCCATTCAAAATAGAAGCCTTATCCTTGAGTGATGTAACTGCTCGACTAAGGGGTTACAACTGCTCGCGAACGGACACTTAGTCATCTATATATTGTAATTCTAGTCACAAGCATTGGATCAATTGAATTCTCTGAAAACACACATCTGTACTCCAATCATTAATACGAAAATCTTTATCTCCTGTCCATACTGATTACTTTTGCTCGCAATCAAGCGGCCTCATTTATTATTCTGCTATTCCAATATCATAAAGAGTACGAGGAAGGAATTTAATCAGATCCACACGACCTGAATACGGTTCCTTCTACTTAATTTACATTTATTACGTTGCATTAATTGTGTCCTTATTTCCTTACTTTTATTGCCGTCATTTACTTGGAGCATTTACTTCCTTTACATTCTCCATACGCGTTTACATCTGTTCACATTTAGGCGATTAATCTTGATTATTGACCGTGACTCCGCTTTACAAATTTAATTGTGAATTAACCTAATAAACGAAATTACGGTTAAACAATTTGGCGACCACAGTGGGAGCCGGTCAATAATTTTCGTAGGTTAATTGCTTGACGTATTTTATTTCTTTATTCGTTTTTTCTTCTTGCTCGTTGGCTCTCCTCGTTTTCTTTTTGAAATGGCAGATAACAACTCACACAACAACGCCCTCATCGACGGACAACAAAACCTTAACGCTGCGGAGCAAATAGACTTGAATCCGGTCGGGGACGAGCAGCAAGATGATATTCCTGCGGACGACAACGTAATCCCCATTGCAGAAGACGAAAACGCACTCCCAGCAGAACAGGAAAACGAGCACAGCCAGCAAAGCAGCAGACATAGCCATCTTCCTGGCCGGAGAAACTCCGATCAAGGGCCTGGAGGAACTAGAAGACCCAATGACCCTGGGAATTCAAGGAATTCTCGAGATGCTATCTATGAATTCATACGGCAACAGGCTGAAGTCAACAGGCAGATGCGGGAAGCTATTGACGGCCTACGAGGACAACCCCCGCCAAACGCAGGAAATCTACCCACTGAGCGTCCAAGGGATGCTTCACCATCCCATGCCTCGAGACGCGCTGAAAATCAAAATGCAGGATCAACAGTACCAACGGAGATGAGCGAGGTCATGGAAGCTCTCACCAGACAGTTCAAAGAAAGCCAGGAGGCCCTACAGCGTTCCCTCCATGAGAGGATTGATCAAATCCCTGGCGCACCACCCACTTTGAAGAAAGTTGACGTTCAACGGTATACTCAAAGACCTTGGAAGAAGGAAGCGGCACCAAAGGCGATACCTAAAACATTCAAAATGCCAAACATACCAAGATACCGGGGGACAACTGACCCCAACGACCACTTGATGATGTTTAGCAATTTCATAAAAGCAAGCGATCTCACCGACGAGGAGATCGAATCAGTGCAGTTGAAGAAATTTGTAGAAACCCTGGCCGATGGTGCTCTACGATGGTACTCAATGCTGCCACCAAATTCAATAGGATCCTTTGCCGAAATGGCAGAATTATTTGTCAAGGCACACACAGGCGCTCAAAAGACAGAAACGAGAGTTGAAGACATCTTTGAGATCAAACAACTGCCCGGGGAGTCTCTCCGGAAATATGTGGATCGCTTTCAGCGTGAACGCATGTTGCTACCCAAAGTCCCAGATCGATGGGCGGCTATTGCATTCACTAACAGCTTGGACGTCAAGAGTTCTGAAGCGACCAGACGATTGTATGAATCCTTGCGAGAATATCCTGCAGCAAACTGGTCGGATGTCTACAATCGTTATAATTCTAAGGTACGTATAGACGAAGATAAATTAATTGGCACAGGTGCCCGGGGACGGAGCCAAGCTCGCACCAGCGGCGCTGGGGGAAAGGTCGAGACAGATAAACCAGACATACGGCACGAGCCGTATCCCAATCGATCGTGCAACAACCCAAATGGATGTGGTCGCAACAATAAAGGCCTCGCAAGGGGCAATGATTCCGCTTCAACCTCTAGCGGACTTCCAACCCTGCCCATTTTCAATATCGGAGCGGTGGAGCTTGTAGCAGTGCTTGAAGGGATGAGCGAAAAAGTCAAATGGCCTAAGGATATGAAGGGTGACCCCAGCAAGCGCAGCAAAAACTTGTGGTGCGAATTTCATCGCGATCACGGCCACACAACGGATGACTGCAAGGCTCTAAGGTACGAGGTCGCTAACTTGTTGAAACAGGGCTACCTCAAGGAGTACTTGACGGAGAAAGGAAAGCAAACACACGCAAAGGCCCAGCAAAGTAAATCAGAACCTACCCGAGCATCATCACCAAAAATGACAGTCAACGTCATCTCTGGTGGTATTGAGGTCGACGCAGTCACATACACAACAAAGAAATACGCCAAAGTATCAATTACAAAGACCAAACGGCCACGACTCGAGGATACAATAACTTTTGAAGAAACAGATGCAGATGGCTTGCAATTCCCTCACATGGATGCCTTGGTGATTACATTGCGAGTGGAGGAGTTTGATGTCAAGAGAGTACTCGTCGATCCAGGCAGTTCAGCGAACATCATGTTGTCTCGAGTCGTGCAGGAGTTGAAGCTATACGACAAGATCATACCAATTTCTCGCGTTCTCTCAGGATTTAACAACTCCAGTGAAAAGACGTTGGGAGAAATTACTTTGACGACCCTGGTCGAAGGCGTTATGAGACGAACAACGTTTCACGTCGTTGATGGGGACATGGCCTACAACATAATCCTAGGGAGGCCATGGATACACGATATGCAAGCAGTCCCGTCAACATACCATCAAGTAATGAAATTCCCTTCAGAATGGGGGATACGGGAAGTTCGGGGAGAGCAGCGTTGTGCTAGAGATTGCTACTCAGTTGCAGTCAAACTCCCCGAGGAGGCAAAATAGCAATCAAAGGACCCGGGATCAGAGCCGAACGATGAAGTATCAGGCTACCAAGTCCCGGAGTTCATATCAAAGTTGGACGCACGAGGAGAGTACGCGCCAACTATTGAAGCTTTGGAACCAGAAGAACTTTTCGACAGCATGCCTGAAAGGAAAGTATATTTGGGAGCAGAGATAAACAAGGACCTACGCAAAGATATCTTGCACTTCCTCAAGGAGCAGCACACCACTTTTGCGTGGTCACATGCAGATATGACAGGAATCTCCCCGGAGATTATTTGTCATAAGTTGAACGTGGATCCGTACCATCGCCCGGTAAAGCAAAAGAAGCGTCAACAAGGAGCATTCAGGAATCAGATCATAAATGACGAAGTTGACCGCTTGCTCAAGATTGGCTCCGTCCGAGAAGTCAAGTATCCAGATTGGCTGGCCAATGTGGTCGTAGTGGCAAAGAAAAATGGCAAGTGGAGGGTCTGCATCGACTTCACCGACTTGAACAAAGCCTGCCCGAAAGATTCTTATCCACTACCTCAGATTGACCAACTGATCGATGCGACGGCCGGGCACGAAGTGCTCACGTTCCTTGATGCATACTCAGGCTATAACCAGATCTTAATGGATCCTGTCGACCAGGAGAAAACTTCCTTCATTACTTGCCGAGGTACGTATTGCTATAAAGTAATGCCTTTTGGACTTAAAAATGCAGGTGCGACTTACCAACGGTTAGTCAACCGGATGTTTCACGACCACATTGGCAAAACCATGGAGGTCTACATCGACGACATGCTGATCAAGTCCAAACGGGCAGAAGATTACTTAACGCATTTGAGGGAGGCCTTTCGAATCCTTGATCAATACAACATGAAACTCAACCCGGAGAAATGCGCATTTGGAGTGGGTTTAGGGAAATTCCTCGGTTTCATCGTCTCCCAGCGAGGGATCGAGGTAAACCCCGCCCAGATAAAAGCTATAGAAGCCATCCCCGACGTACTTCATAACAGAAAAGACGTAATGCGGCTAACTGGGAGAGTAGCAGCGCTGAGGAGATTCATTTCTCGATCGTCTGATCGGTGCAAAAGCTTCTTCGACGTGCTAAAACAGAACAAGGAGTTCGATTGGACCCCTGAATGTCAGCAGGCGCTTAAGGATTTGAAGCGATACCTGTCAAACCCTCCTTTGCTTTCAACGCCCCAACCAGGTGAACAACTATTACTCTACCTGGCCGTGTCTGAATCTGCGGTAAGTGCAGTGCTGGTTCGAGAAGACAAAGGTAAGCAACTTCCAATTTATTACATTAGCAAATCCTTATTAGATGCTGAAACTCGCTATCAACCTTTGGAAAAATTAGCACTGGCCTTGGTAATAGCTGCCCGTAAACTAAGACCTTATTTTCAAAGTCATTCAATAGCCGTAGTTACTACCTTCCCTTTACGGAATATCTTGCATAAACCTGAATTCTCAGGCAGGTTAGTAAAATGGGCTGTAGAGTTAAGTGAATTTGATATATCTTATCAACCCCGGGTAGCCATAAAATCTCAGGCCTTAGCAGATTTTATTGCGGATTTTAGTGCCACTATGTACCCTGATGCTCAACATGAGGCGGTCCTCTTCGCCGGGACAGAGTCAGGGACATGGACCTTATACACTGACGGGTCCTCAAGTGTAAAAGGATCGGGTTTGGGTTTAGTTCTTACCGCCCCCTCGGGGGAGACTATTAGACAGGCCATAAAATGTCCCTTTATTACCAATAATGAGGCCGAGTATGAGGCCGTAATTGCAGGTTTAAAATTGGCTCGAGAATATGGAGCAGACAAAATCCACCTTAAGAGTGATTCTGCCTTGGTTGTCAATCAAATAAATGGTGGCTTCGTAGCAAGGGAATCTCGTATGCAGAGGTATCTTGCCCGAGTCACAGGTTTGCTAGCACAATTCGACAATTGGGAAGCCACACAGATCCCACGAGAAGAGAATCACGAGGCTGATGCCCTAGCAAATTTGGGTTCGGTGGCAGAGATTGGAGCAACAGGTTCAGTGGCCGTGGCTCATCTTCTGTGCACAACAATAGATAAAGATGCAATGGAGGTTAACGCAACCAGTCTGACTTGGGATTGGAGGAATGAGATAACCAATTACATATTGCATGGAACCCTGCCATCAGACGCTAAAGCTGCTCGAAAACTGAAAATAAAAGCTGCCAGGTATACAATTTTGGATGATATCCTTTATCGTAAGACTTTTGCAGGCCCACTCGCCAAGTGTCTAGGTCCCAGCCAAACTGAGTATGTGATGAGGGAAGTTCACGAAGGCTGCTGTGGAAACCACTTGGGAGGCAAGGCGCTTGCACGAAAGCTTATACGAGCAGGCTATTACTGGGACAAAATGGAAAAAGATACCAATGAGTTCGTCAAGAAATGTGACAAGTGCCAAAGATTTGCACATCTCCTCCATCAACCGGCAGAACCCTTACATTCAATCATCTCCCCGTGGCCGTTTATGAAATGGGGGATGGACATTTTTGGGCCACTACCCACTGCACCTAGAGGGGTACGCTTCTTATTAATTATTACGGATTATTTTACAAAGTGGGTCGAAGCTGCGGCATATTCAAAGATACGTCAAACGGAAGTAATTGATTTCCTTTGGCGTTATGTCATTTGTCGCTTTGGTGCACCCAAAGAGATTGTAATGGACAATGGTCCTCAGTTCGTTGGTCAGAAGGTCACAAGGTTCCTTGAGGACTTACATATCAAGAGGATCACTTCGTCCCCATACCACCCAGTGGCGAACGGGCAGGCAGAGTCGACCAACAAGATAATAGTGGATTCTCTCAAAAAGCGCCTCGAGCAAGCCAAAGGGTGTTGGGTAGAAGAGCTCCCCGGGGTTCTTTGGGCATATAGAACAACTACAAAAATGAGCACCGGGGAGACGCCTTATTCCTTAGTGTATGGTTCTGACGCATTGATTCCAGTTGAAATCGGCGAGCCAAGCCTACGATATGCTCACGCAACCGAAGAGTCTAATTCAGTCAACCTCTCCGAGGAGTTGGATTTCCTAGAGGAACGAAGAGAATTAGCACTTATACGAGTGGTAGCTCAGAAGGAAAGGGTAGAACAATATTATAATCGGGGACTTAGGTTGCGCAATTTTGAAGTCGGGGACTTTGTATTGCGTAGAGTTTCCCAGAATACGCAAGAAGCAAACGTCGGCAAACTTGGTCCAAACTGGGAAGGTCCCTACAAGGTGGTCGCGTCCGTTGGTAAGGGCGCATATCGTTTGGCACGACCAGATGGATCGCTTTTACCCAGCAGTTGGAACGTGACTCACTTAAAGAGGTACTACTTCTAAGTAGTACGTGGGTTAGTTTCTCTATCCATTCTTTGTTGTTTACTTGTTATTATTCTCTTTTAAGCTATTTTCTTATCTTTGTCTAAATGGTACTAACGGTCTTAAAAAGACCAGATCCGTTTAGCTCAACTGGTAGAGCTCGAAGTCCTCGTGCTTCGCAGCTGTGGGTTCAAGTCCCACAACGGACACACTCCTCTTATGGTTACATGTGTTCCTTGATTCAGCGTCTTACCCATTGTCTTTTTATGTCTGAAATCACGGAGTTTCAACATAAAAACAGGGGGGCGGTGAGGGTCCCAGTAGGCCAAAGTCTCGGCTAACATGAGTGATCTTCGAGCAGAGCGAGGTCATGATCATTTGCCAAGTCCACAACTGAGCAGAATCAAGTAAGTTCAATAGAACCGTTTTACTTGTGCTATCTTATCTCTGTATCTTGCGGCCAAGTATTTGCCCAAATTCTATAAAGTTACGACCAAACAACCTTGTGTCCTGATCATTGGGTTACTCATCCTTCTCAATAGAAATAACAGGGTAGAACTCAACTCAATTAACAAAATTTTTTCTGCGAAAACTTTCAATTGTCAAATATGATAAGCAAAGTTTATCGCGAAGCCATCTCATACGGCCAGGCTTCAGTCAGCCCAAGTGGCCTGGTTTCGACCAGCCCAAGGAAGCCTGACTTCACTCATCTTAACTAAGGGCAACTTAACCTAGTTATGGTCAAATTTTATTTTGTACATCTGCGCAGATTAACTACAAAAAAGGGAACTCAGACACTAGGATTTGAAATATAATCCTGACTTCTGAAAACCTTATTGAACAACAGATATCGATATCATTCATGCAAGCAAGACTTAAGGCCAAAAATGGTCGTCAAGCCTTGCCAAATCAAGCAAAGAAACGGTCAAAATGTACATCCATTCACGAGTGTTCAAAAGTTAACAACATTCAGTAAGAATTTACAAGAAGGACCAGATGAGGCCTTAATCATCATTTGGGCCAGGATCTCGACCTGATGCACTAACTTCATCGGTCGGATTCCCCCCCAAATCTTCATCTTCATTGTCATCACGGCCTTCATCATCCTCTTCATCATCGTCGTCATCAGCCCCCACCTCCATGCCCAAGGCCTGCTTGACACTAATAATAGTCGCTATGGTCTGGTCGAGGACTGAGTCAACGTCAATGTGGCCACGCTGCATTTGGATGAGCAACTTCTTCTTGGCTTCAAGGGCTTCCAGTTTAGATTCAATTGTGTAACGATCCCTCAAGTTTGCCAAATCCATCCTCAGTTGCTCTTGGGTCCTTCCAGACTCCTCAGCCCGATTCTTAGCCTCCTGAAGTTCTCCTCGAGCAGCCTGAGATTCAGCTTCAGCCTTGTTCATGTTTCTCAACATCAAGTCAGAAGCGCTGCGAATGCTCTCCAGAGTAACTTCCTTCATATTAAGTTCATGGGCAAGTTGGGAGATCTGACGACCTTGCTCATCCATCTTGGCCCTCAGCTCTTCAAAGGACAGAGCAAACCTTTCCTTCTCATCCAGAAGACGGTCCTTCTCCTCGAGGAGGGCGTGTATCTTATCGTTGGCTTCAGCGTTGGATTTTTCCAACCTGTCTATCTTATCCTCGAAGAAGCCACGCCTCCCCTCCAAGACCCGCTTCTCCCCGACCAGGGCTTGTTTCTCCGCCTCCAAGGCCTGATTGGCCCGAAGAGCCTCCAGTAGGTCTTTCTTCAGGCCAAGAACTTGATCCTGATTGTTCAACCTGGAGCGGAGCATGAGCTCGGCAGCCATCATACCCGCCTGGCAGCAAGTGAAAATATGCAAGTAGTTAGAGTTAAGGTTGTTGATAAAAGGTGAAGGGAATAAAGAAGGAAATATTACCCGAGCAGTGTCTTCAGCAATTGCATAGGCTAACTGCTCGTCGTTCATGCTGCGCATGTTCCACTCCTCGCGAGGGCCAATCAGGTTGGACGTCACCTTGACCAAATGGCCAGGTTTCGTCAGAAAATCTGTGCCTGGAGGAATGATAAAGTCACACTCCCTCTCGCACGGCCTAGGCTCCCTCGCCTGTTCAGAAGGATAGTTGGGGCCAAATTTGTGGCGAATACCTTTAACAGAGTACGCCCCAACCGATCCTCCCAAAGATACCCTCCTGGTCAGCTTAGTGCGAGAAACCTCGACGTCCCCTGACTCGTCGAGGCCCAAGGTATCGCACTCTTGCAGATAAACTGGCGCCACCCCGTCAGCAGCCAAGTTCATCATGTCCTTGTAATAAAAAACCTGGGGTTCAGCCTCCCCCCCAGGCTTCCTCCGATCACTAACCTCCTCATCTTCTTCCTCGCCCTTCTCCCCATCTTCCTCCCTCATCGGTTCTTTGCCTGGGCGCCTGTGGTTGACCTGCTCAGGCTCACCTTGTTGACTACCAGCCCGCCCAGGCTCGCCCTCGGGAAAGAATGCAAAACTTTCGTGCACTCTTTCTTCCCCTATCTCCCCAGCCTTGTCTCCTTCCTTCTCCTCAACTCGAGGACTCTCCTCGAAAGCATAGGAAGAGGTCTCCACCTCCTTCCTCTGGTCACCCCGAAGAGGTGCCCTCCTCTTTCGAGTCAAGCTCACCTCGGGCGCCTCTGAATCTGAAATGACTACCAATTCAGGTTCAGTAGATTCAGGGGCAGCCGCCGAGCTTTTAACACTCTCTTGCCCAGCCTTGGGCGTTTCAGCAGCAGCAACAGCGGCCTCGACTGTTTTCTCAGAAGACTGAGGGGTCTTGCGAGCTGTCCTTTTCTTCTTCTTAGGATTACTCTTTTCAGAGTCAGTTTGTTTTCTCTTCAAACTCGCAAGGACCTCCTCACCCCCTTCCCTGGCTTTCACAGCTGCAGCAGTCTGGAGGATGGCAGCTGCCTCCTCGTTGATCTCAGCCATGGGATCAATGGTCTCCTCCACAGGAGGAGGAGCAGGAAAGTAATCACCGCCGGTGCCCAGACCTGAGAATAAAGTCACATTAATACTACAAAAAGTTTCACTTAACTCAGCAATAACTCAGGTTGCCAATTTACCATGAGTGCTGGGATTCGACAGACTCTTTTTAGTAGCGTAGTGAGGCCACTGCCTCTGCTCGTGGGTAAAACCTGCCAAGATAGGTTCAACCCAAGCAGTCAACTCCCTCTCAGAAATCAAACCGTCATAGGGAATCTTGTCAGCTGCCCAACAAAGAGAAAAATCAGAGAATGCAAAAACATAATTCAAAAAGTACTTTGCATGAATAACTCGGGGACTTACGAGTTTTGTTCCACACCTCGCGGAGGTTGGTTTTGTCATTGCGGGTGAAGAGCTTGGATGCCACATAAACGTACCTGTGCATCCAACCCCTGTCCCCTGAGTCTCCAGAATTGCTCACTAGAGCTTTTCTTCCCCTCATACGGGCATTGACATACCCGTCCCTAGCAACCTGGAGGCTGTACAAAGCAATAAAATGTTTAAATTCAAAATCCTGCTCAGTCTCATCGGCGAACCACTGCAGCAGGGAAATAATCCTATAAACGCTTGGGCACAGCTGCCCCGGGCAGATCAGGTAGTATTTACAGATGTCCTCTATAACGGGATGTAGCGGGAGCGTGTGACCTATTGTGAATGGATATGTAGATACGGCCGTCCATCCGGGCCTCACAGACGTAATGTTTTCCGTTGGAAAGGGGCAAGTAACCATAATGTCGTCCTCCCAGCCACAATCTGTCCTAACCCTAGGCAAAAGGTCAGGGGTGATTGAACTCTTAAAACGGCTTGAAGACCACGACCTTATATTGCCGTAGTGACTGAAAGGGCTAATCGAACAATCATTTTCGAGGCTCCCCCAAAGTTTTGGAATCACGTCGGCAACAGAAGTGGAGGCACTTGTGGATTGACCGCCCGCCGCTGAAGAAGTACTAGCCGCGGCATCCATGTTCAAACTTTTCTTAGCTTTTTGAGACATTTAAGTTAAGAGATTGACAGAGTTTTTGTGTTTCAGAAGGTTTTAGAAAGGTGTTTTGAAGCTCTGAAGATACGAATGAGATTTGGAACGAAGTAAAAAGTTCTCAAGATAGGTGGAAGTCATATTTATAGGGTTAACCAGACCCGACCCGCATCTACACGTGTCAAGCGTTCGTGCAAGAGGTAAACTCAGCCACTAGAATATAAAATGATAAAATGACGGTTTTTCACCTTGGAACGTGCGAGACGTGAGTAAGCGCAGTACAATCATCACTCCTGCAGTCTCGGAACACGCAACAGTCACTTTTCAGTAAAAAGCGGAGCGGAATTGACAGCTTGCACGGTTTGTCTTTAGTAGGGCATTTAATGCCTGCACTAATAAGATGCCAGTTAAATCAAAAGCTCTCAAGAAAGCATTTAATGCTTGTACACTGATGGGATGACGATCAACTCAACGGGCAGTATCCAGTAAGGATTCAAGTGTATCATCCAGGAAGAATTCAGAAGAGTTATTTCCCGCTCAAAATTCGTTTTCCACTCCTCGACCAGATTCTCTGCTCAAAGAGTGCGGGGACTATCTGTGTTGGGTTAAATCCGTCGTCACCAAGGTTGGTGACTAAGCATCCACATAGGACGACGTAGGGGCGACACGTGGCTATGAGTAGGCGTGAAGATAACGGATAAGACCAAGGATGAACGGTTACCACGGGCAGATGAACAGTTACAACGGCCAGAACAGACGCAACTCCCCATCAAACCCATTCAAAATAGAAGCCTTATCCTTGAGTGATGTAACTGCTCGACTAAGGGGTTACAACTGCTCGCGAACGGACACTTAGTCATCTATATATTGTAATTCTAGTCACAAGCATTGGATCAATTGAATTCTCTGAAAACACACATCTGTACTCCAATCATTAATACGAAAATCTTTATCTCCTGTCCATACTGATTACTTTTGCTCGCAATCAAGCGGCCTCATTTATTATTCTGCTATTCCAATATCATAAAGAGTACGAGGAAGGAATTTAATCAGATCCACGCGACCTGAATACGGTTCCTTCTACTTAATTTACATTTATTACGTTGCATTAATTGTGTCCTTATTTCCTTACTTTTATTGCCGTCATTTACTTGGAGCATTTACTTCCCTTACATTCTCCATACGCGTTTACATCTGTTCACATTTAGGCGATTAATCTTGATTATTGACCGTGACTCCGCTTTACAAATTTAATTGTGAATTAACCTAATAAACGAAATTACGGTTAAACAGGGTGTTATTGGAGATTGATCCTTGTTGAAAACCCGTCATTTGGGTACCTAAAACACGTGATTTGGAGTTGAGAATCAAAAGTTGAAAAATCAAAAACCCCGAAGTTTGAAAAACCCTTGAATTTGATTGAAATTTCTTGATTTGGATTTGTTATGAATTGGGTATTTATATAAATCATTGGGGATCATTTGTAGTAGTTGAAAACACCATTGGGTACCTTCGGATTGGAAAAACACCTTGAAAATATTGGAAATTGGGTGCCAAAAGACCAAGAACACGTAGTTGAAACTGTGCTGAAGAACACAGTAGGCGGACTGCCCCTGTGTCTAGGTGGACCACCCACTTTTCTGTCAACTTTCTGAAGTTCAAGGAGGCGGACCGCCCCTGTGTCTAGGCGGACCGCCCACTTCTGGAAGGGAGTCCGGGTGCTTCATTTCGTGTGTTTTTGTGTTCCGTTTGCTTCCGTACTTCTTGGTTAGTGTTTCTAAGGTATTTGTCCTACTTTATCAACACTAATCTTTGAGCTTATAGGGTGTTGTGTGTCTTGAAGTCTTTACTTAAAGTCGTAGAACTTGCTTGCTTCAAGTGCGCATTTAAATAGCTTCCATACATCGAGTCACATAAATTCCATTCCGAACCATTACTTGGGTGCGTTAGTTGATTGATCTTGCCATTGTGATTACTAAGAGAACAAGAAGGTCTTGAGTGGAAAAAAGGCTTGAGTGGTGAGAACAATAGAGTGTGGTCATAAAAGCCAACGACCTTGAGTGTATACATGAGTGAAAAGAAAATTGAGTGACATCTTTTGAGTGATACACGTGAGGCAGTGAAATTGTGAGGTCCTTATTCTTTTATTGTTACAACTATGGCTTCGGATGACGATTGTAGAGGGTATGACTCATGCGGAGATGATGGAGACTATGGTTCTTATGATGGTGATGATAGGTATTGCTATGACGAATCGGGGAACCAAGGCTCATATGATGATGAAGCGGGTCACTATGTTGATTATGAAGATTACGAAGACTATGAGGCTTGTGGAGATGAATGTGAAGAATCTTATGCTCCTATCAAGAATTTGAAGATAGTGACGCTTCAAGATATGATTATCCTACTTACTCTTCTTGTGATGAATTTGTGCATGATGATAGTGATATAGAGAATTGATGATGAGGTTGATTATATGGATTGTTCATTTTCATCTTCTCTTGGTGTTGCTAATGGTGTACAAGGGAGTAGTAGAGGTCCTTCCATTAGTATGGGAAGAGGTGGTGGTTGTTCGATGGGAAGGGAGAAGCTTGCCTATCCTACTTGTGCTAAACGGCTTGATGCTTCTAACTCCTATGTGAAGGGTGGATTGAGAAATGGTGTTTCTCTTACTACTAATAGAGTGTATTGTTCTAGTAGTAGTGGTAGGAGTGGTGCTATGGGCTATGGAACCAAGGCGAGAGGCACTTATGGGTTCCATAGTGGTACTCCTTCCTCGACTTTCAACAACACTTCTAATGTTGGAAGAGTGACGGGAAGTGGAGGTTATTCTAGTGGTGTTGCCACTAGTGGAGGGATAAGGAAAACCCAAGTTGATGGTGATGCTTTTCTTGGATTTCCAAGCTTTTACTTGGGTGATCCTATGCAAGACTTGTGTAAAAGTAGGTTCCTTTTTGAGGTGAATCGTAAGGAAGGATGCTTGCTCAAGATTGGTGGAACCGATGCTAATTGTATTACCCCCTCTTGAGTTGATAGACTAAAGATACCATGCTATAAATTGAAACATCCTTATGAGTATCATGGTGTTTGGGTTACTAGTGAGGCTCGGGTACTCATTTCTCATGGGAGTTACAAGGAGTATGTTTGGTGCGATGTGTATCCCATAAAATATTTTGGCATTTGGTTAGGTGATCCATGGTTGCAAGACAAAATAGTGAGGTATGATCTTATGAAGGATGTTTATAAAGTGAGCAAGAGGCAAAGGACTTATGACTTTGAACCTTGTCGGGCAAAGATTTTGATACATCCTAGTACACCTTCTTTGTCTATGCAAAGGAGAAAGGAGCAAGAACCTCATTCCATGATTGAAGGAGTGCAATCAAGAAGTCCTACAAATACAAGCAATGGTGGGACTAGTGCAAGAAAAGAGTTGACAAGTGTCAACAAGGTGAACCCAAAACCACAAGCTCCAAAGCCAAGTGGTTCACCAACAAAGAAGAAAGAGACATCAAGTGATGAGTCTCTTAGTCCTAGATTCCGGGTTGATGTTAAAAGTCCACATACTCCGGCTATGGGTATTCTTGGGCCTCGTCCCAACTCACCCGAATATGAGAGACAAAAGATTGAGAGGAGTAAGTGAGTGACCGGTGACATTCCTCGAGTGGAAAAATGAGAGGATGTGTTCAGTGAAGTGAGTGGAATGTCACCACCCGAATCTACACCCAACCTTGAAAAGAAAATGAGGGGAAAAAAAAGGGAAAAAGACATTGAGAGTGAGGACACCCCTTATTCTAACCTTAACCCATTATCTTTTTCTTCTATTCTTGTGTTAGCTCTTGTGTAGGTATTCTTGGAGGCAAGCCAATGGAGCCTTAATCATGTTCTGAGATGGGAGGACAAGGTGAAGAATATCTTCAAGGTGAGCTTCAAGGTGAAGGAACAATTCATGACACTTCAAGTGCATTGAGTGAGCAAGATGGCCACTTAAAGGTGTGTGAAAGTTCTTCCCTTGAACATGTTACTTCCTTGTCATGTGATAGTGTTTGTGAAACCTCTATACTAGTTGATGAATTGTGTGATTACAATGTGTTTGCAACTAATGTAGAGTCGGTTGGTCAACTTGTGTGTGATTGTGAACTACTAGTTGAAAGGAATGATAAGCCACATCATGATGTGAGCTCGATTTTCACTGAACCTCTCCCTAGTGAAGATTGTGTAGTTGACCTTATTTGTGACCCTTGTTATGACACCCTACCTATATTTGATAAAGGGGAAGATGAGTTGAATGAATACCCTATCCTTTCCCTTGATGAATTGCTTGATAATGGTGGACCTAGTGTTGTAGTGAGGATGGTAATGACCTTGAGGTGTCTCTAGTGGATGAGATGGATCGAGTTGTATTCGATGACTCCTCAAGTGTGGATGATGACTCTAGTTTTGATGCCTCACCTTTGATGGGTAGTGGACTTGTTTTCACAAACCCTTTGTTTGAAAAGGATTCTCAAAGAGGTGATGGTGAATATCAAACTAGAGAAGAGTTTGGATTTAAACCTCCATGGTTTAGAAAGTTGAACTCTATAGACATTCCATTGTTTGGAACTCCAAGTGAGATGAGTGGTCTTGGTATTGGTTGTGTTGGACCATCTTCTAGTAGTCCTAACTTTCATGTGGACTACAATAATGAAGAGCCTATTTTGGAGACCTTCCTTGGGAGTTTGTCTAGTGAGGAAGATTGTCTTAGAGGTGGATTTGGAGATGAGGAAGTCACTCTCGGTTTGTGTAAGAGTACTTCCAAGAAGGGGAGTGGAGTATTTGATGTTAGTTGCCAAATGAACTATTTTGTTTACTCCACCCCATATGTTGATCACACCTTGGGTGTTGAGCATGCCAAAGCAAATGAGTCACGTTTGTGATAGTAATGCATTGAAGGCTTGGTGTGTTGACCATAAGCTTGGAGGTCATAAAGAACTTAGTTGCTTAATCTTGCATGTTCCATGTCTTATTGATCTCTTTGCTTGTTATGGTAGTGAGTGCTTGTCGTTGTTGAGCCAAGAACTTGTTGTTTCCTTTGGAGACATAAGCCTTTTGATTAGTATTGATACTTTGCTCTATCACAAAAGTGTGATTTTCACATCACTTGTACTCACTCTTGTTGGACTTGCCTACTCTTGTAGTGGGAAGTTTTGGTGTGTTCTTATTAGACTTAGGGATCGTAGGAACTTTGTTGGCTTGATCTTGCATCTTCTCTACCCTATTGGTCTCTTTGATGAATCATATGTTGAGTGCACCCATTGGGGAAGCCAAATACTTGTTGTTTTCTTTGGACACATGCGCTTTATCATTGTTATTGATACTTGGTTATACCATAAGAGTGTTTTCCACACTACTTGCACTAACCCACTCTTGTAGTAGGAGATTTTGGTTGTGCTTGTCTTTGATTGTAGGTCTTGATGGTTTGATTTCAAGGATGAAATACTTTCAAGAAGGAGAGGATGATGCGGGGCAAATTGAGCAAAAGCGTCAACCATCAAGAGCCAAGCGTGAGAGCACAAAGGATACAAGGGAAAGGTTCCGGAGGAGGGTTCGAGAGTGATTTGAGGTCATGGACTTGAGCGCCATCGAGGGAGGACCAACTACGGACCAAGGAGGAACACCTAGAGTCCATTTTGAGCCGTTTCCAAGCCTCCCAGGAAGAGGCGGACCGCTCACAACACTAGGCGGACCGCCTAGTTGAAGACCAACTCTCTGGATCTCAAAGAAGGCGGAGTGCCCCTGTAAACGGGCGGACCGCCCACTTTTCTACACTCTGTAGTAGGCGGACCGCCTACTCTGCAAGGTGGGACGCCTACTCTTCTAGGTGGGGCACCTGTTTTGCCTAGTTTTGGACGGAATTTTGACATGTAATCCCTATTTTGGCCCTACGAGGCTTGTATTGTTTTTATATCATTTGAGGGATTTTTAGACATTACATTAGGAGTGTGGAACGCCTATAAATACCATACTTAGTCATTTTATTTGATTAGCTAGATTTTGAGATTGAAGAATAGAATTTAGAAGAGACTAGGTCCTTCTTGTTGAAGCTTGGCTTCATGTATAGACTTGGTCGCCCCTAGTGTGACCCCGTGAGTGGTTCAAGTCTCTTTCTCCCTTTGAATCAATCTAATTTGGTTAGTTTGATTCGTTCTTTCTTATATTTCTATTCTTCCCCGTCCCTTATTTCTTTGGTATCGTGTTTACTTGCTTCTGTGTCTCTTTTATTTGATTCCGCATATTTACCCCGTATTATCGATATTCTTGAAAACATTCGGCGAATCTCTAGAGAAGGGAGCTCTACGTTGGTACATGCACCTACCATCAGGGTCGATTTCCACATTTAAAGAGCTGGTTAGCGCATTCGTTAAAGTGCACACCGGGGCGCAGAAAATCATCCAGAGGAAGGAGGATATATTTGAAGTCAAACAACGGTCCGGTGAGCCACTAAAGGACTTCCTCGGGCGCTTTCATGCTGAGCGCATGGAACTACCTCCTATAGATGATACTCTAGCCATCATGGCATTTGAGAAATACATCAATCTTCGCAACTCCAAGGCTGCTGCTGAGTTGCGAAAGGAGCTCCAGCAATATCAAATGCTGAAATGGGATGATTTGCACAATAGAGCTTACACCAAGATAAGGCTGGAGGAAGCCGAATGAAAAAGTAATGGCCGAAGCCATAATTACAAGAACCGAAGCGAATCCTCTTATCGCGCCGAGGCGCCGCGAGGAAACTCAAAGGGTAGGTATGAGCCATACACCTCGTCGAGGCAGCCTGTTAGTCAGAGGCTGGGAAATTCGCTTGGAAACTCGTTTGGAAATTCTCATGTGAGCCAACGGCTTGGCGGAAAGGTTTTCCCAAATACGAACCAGAGGAACTCTTCGAGCCCAGCTCTGGTCGCAAAGAATAAAGAGCTACCTCGCATTCCCGACTACAACTCCAACATATCGACCTCGGAGCTGGTCAATATTGTGAAGGGGACAGCCGGGGTGAGAATACCAAAGGACATGAGAACTCCTGCTGATAAAAGGGACCAAAATCTATACTACGAGTTTCATGCAGATTATGGCTGCTAAACCGAGGACTGCAAAGCATTGCGCCTCGAGGTCGCACACTTATTAAAGAAGGGTGTGTTAGCTGAATTCCTCACTGATAAAGGGAAGGAGAACTACACCAAGAACCGAGCTGATGGACAACCACCTCGGGCACCACCCCCCGAGAGAGTCGTGAATGTTATCACCGGGGGGTCAGAGGTGAACGGGGTGAATTTTACAGCTGCTAAGAAGTTCGCCAAGTTGTCAATCACCATGGAGAAAAGAACTCGAGTTGGAGGCTCGGGGAAAGAAATTGTGTTTGATGATGACGATTGTGATGGGATGACAAACTGGGAAGGGCCTTACCGAGTTAAGGCGATTGTTGGAAAGGGATCTTATCAAATCGAAGACCTACAACGCAAGCCCGAACCTTTGAATTGGAACATCTCTAATTTGAAGCTGTACTACTTTTCATCGAGGTAAACATTCCTCGATCGTTTAAAATTTACCCACAACCTCGAGCCGAAGAATGCTCATAGGGCTTCGATCGAAATGTACTAACTTGCTCCTCGTTTCATTTTGCTTGACCTTTTCAGAAAGCGGATAAAACGATCTCCAGTGCTCGAATCTTCACCAAGATTCAAACCCGAACACTGGGGAGGAGTAAGAGGTGGGTTGCAACCGAGGTCGACACCGAGCCTCCCAACCGAAGTCTATCTATTCGGCAACCGGGGACTGACACCCAGGAAATAGATTAGTACTTTGTAACTACGCCTGATAGTGGCATGCTGTCAATTTGTTTTTGCGCCTAAGTTCTACTTTGACTTGGCCCCATGTAAAAAGCCAATTGTGGCCCGTTGATATCATCAATGAAATAAACTTGATTCAACATCTCTTTATTTCTATGATCTTACTTACCGAAGTTATATCTTAAATGCATTGACTCGAGAATGAGACGTCGTTCTAAGTCCGCATCGATTCCTAATAACTAAGTCTTGCAAGCAAACTACTCTAAGTGTTCAGCTTGAAGTCTATCAAAAGGCAAAACAAAGTTAACACTTGGAATATAAAATGCGCGTTCATTCACTGAAAAGTCCGAAGGCTATAAAGTTATATACATCAAAAGGCCCGAAGGCCACAAAAAGCAAAAAATACAGAGGATGAACAACAGTGAAGAGCAAATCAAATTCGGGAACTATCTTCCCCTAAGGGTTTCCCCCTTCGGCATCTTCATTATCCTCTTCGGCGCTCTCGCCCTCCTCAATACCTTCGGATTCACCATCATCCGAATCCTCACTCGAAGGAAGATCATCTACTATTCTCTGGGCTTCGGCAACAGCATCCTTGGCCTTGACTATTTCCTCTTCGAGCACAATCTGCCCAGCTTAGACTTGCTCAAGCGTGTCAGGCCTAGTTTTAACAATAGCCCAAACCTCCTCAAACTTCGCCCTCGTTGCTTTGACTTCAGCCCGCTGATTGAGGTAGGCAATTCTTCCTTGAAGCTTTGAAACTTTGTCCCGAAGAGCAGGCACTTGATCTACTTGGCTTTGCAACCCAACAAGCTTGGCGTTGTACTCCTCTAGCTTGCTACGATATTTCTCACCTGCCTCCAACACTTCGGCCCTGGCACGGAAGAGGTCGGCTTCAAGCCGAGCATTTTCAAGGCTCAGCCTCGAACGCTCGTTAACAAATTCATTTGTCATATCCTGAACCCTTGCCTCGGCAGACTCCAGAACCCCGTGTAAATCAGCTTCGGCCTTAGCTTCCGCTTCGTTAGCACGCCCCAAGTCTTCGTTCAAAGCAGTGAATTGGGCTTCCAGCTCGGCGATTCTATCTAAAAATCCCTTTTTCTACTCTCCTCAGGCAGCAGTCGCCGCTTGAACTTGCTCCGCTCAGTCGCATTCTAGATGGATAGCCTGCAACGCGAGGACCAAGCTCTGCACAAGATCGAAGTATTAGCGTCGAGAACAAAGAAAAGATAAGTCGCGCGAACAAGAATGCGTGAAAACTTACACGAAGAGCAGAGGCGGCTGAAACACCCATCAATCTCATAGGGCTAAGGTTCCGAAGAGCATGAGCCTCAGTAGACCCAAGCATAACTTCAATAGCGGCAATGTCCTCCTTGGTGGGATCCAGCAGATTGGCCTCGGGAGCAATTTCCAATGCCCGAGGTGCAGGGTTCGAAGCCTTAGCCGAAATTCGAGAAGCCTTAACCATGCTCTTAATCAAGCCTTTTCTTGCTTTAGCTTTGCCCTTCTGCTTGGCAACTTCTTGGTCAGACTCCTCTACGTTTATAACCTCGGTATCCTTAGGGGCCTCGGGAACTGGCTCTGGAGCTACGTCAGGTATTGGTTCTGGAGCTACCTCGGGAGCAGCTGTACGAACCTCTTCATCACTGGGCTCATCGATAAGGCCTCGACGCCTCTCGACCACCACCTCGGAAGCAGGGGTGGCAACTTCCTCGATCCGAGGTCCTTTCGCCTTGGCGGCCCTCTTCGATTCAGCTCTCTTCCTCTTAGAGCCTGGGGAAGGGAGAGAAGCAATCTCGTAAGTACGAGACGAAGCAGAAGTTGGGATACATATAAACCGACCTAGAAAGATATCATCACCTTTCGAAGTCCCCTGGCCTGGCGAGCCCTTAGATTTCTTGTCTTCGACGAGTTTCCTTGCCAAACTTGCCACTTGATTGACGCCTTCGGTGGCGTCAAGAACTTTCTTCTCCTTCTTTTTCTTCTCTTTCTTCTCCTTCTTCTCTTCCCCTTCTTTGTCTCCCTTCTCTTCGGTTTCCTCCTCCTCCTCTTCGGCGTCCTTAACGGCCATGTTGGAAAAACCTAAGTAGGAAGGGAAAAAGAGAACGTTAAGAAGAAATCATTTAAAACAAGCATTAGGGAATTTCGAACATCGGCAGGTAACTCACCATGCATCTTGTATGACCATCGGTTTTCCGGCAAAGCAGCTAAGATCATCCACTACCGGCGAGGACGCTCTTTTTATCTCATCGCCTCGGTTACCCACTCGAGCAAATCCCCAGGTGGGTTGACTGGGACTTTTTCAGCTGTATGTCACAAACATGAAAATAAGTACGAGCTATGATGACCGAAGGCCAGACAAAGGTAAAAATACTTACGTTGAGCATTCCACTCTTCGAGGAAGCCAGGCTCAGCTGATAGCAGCCTCATGGGAATGAGCACATAACGATCGTTCCAATCTCGATCACCGTAATCTTCACTCTTACTCAAAATGGCGTAAGACCCCCGAGGCAAGAGAGCTACCACCCCGGCTTTGTGAAAATATGGGTAGTAAAGGGAGATCAGATGTTGGAAGGAGAAGGGCAATTCAGATAACCTGCTTAAGTACTCAAGGGCCTGCATAAACCTCCAAAATCTGGGGCCCAGTTGAGCCAAACACAAATTGTAAGATCGGCAAAACGTGTCGATTATGGGGTGAACTGGCAAACCAAACCCTATGGTGAAAGGATATGTGAAAACCGAAGAACACCCTGGAACATGGGTGGAGACAGCCGCATCCGAGGCTGGAACCCTTATTTCCACTTCGGACCCCCAACGGCAATCTGCCCGAACAGTCTCAATCAAGTCTTCAGTTACCATACTTGGGGTGACATGCACCGGTATGTTTCTTTTCTTCCCCTTTTGGGCATCAGACTGAACTTGGACTTTGAGGTCCTTATCATTACTAAAATTTGAAGGGATATCCAACCGAGGGTCTATCTCCACTTCAAGAGGGATCTTCTTCCTAGATTTTTTCGAAGTGCCAGCTTCGGTCTAAGACCCCTCTTTGCTGACCTCGGCCTCGCCCGCTTGGCCACTCGCCTCTTTACTAGCCTCGGCTTCGCCCACCTGGTCACCTACCTCTTTGGTACTGATGACGTCATCACCCTCGATGTCATCCCTTTCATCATCGTGGTCGTCACCACCAACATCAACGTCAAAGCTGACCTCAGCCTTGTCGCGACCAGCCCTCTCCTTGCGTCACCTTGGAGCACTGGCTATCGATGTCGCTTCCCCACCGCCCTCTGCCTCAATGACTTGCAACGCCGGCACGGTGGGGATAAAATCGCCGCTCACAATCGCGGCGGCAAAATACATGGCTCTCTCGCCAGAGTCACTAGATCCTTGTCCAGAATTTGCAGTAGACATGGTGTGAGATTTGAAAGAAGAATTTTCTTACAAGAAGGAATATTAAAATCAAGATTGAGCAGGTCAAGAAAGTTATCTGAAAAGGGAAGCTTTCTCTCTCTCTTGTTTCACTGTTTGCAGATAGTTATCAGGTGGAGAAGAAAGTCTCCAAATGATATATTTATAGATGGTGTGCACGTGCAAGTGGGAAAGCAATGATGAATGTAACATTGGAGGAAGCAAATAAGTCGGCGTGACCGTTCAGTAGCCAACGAACGGTCGCCACGTAACGCGGAACAGCAATTTGAAAAGACGTGAGAATTTTTTAAACTCTTGGATGGGGCTAAGCCACGTCATCTTCCCGCTTAAATTCATTCCACTCCTCGGCGACCCTGATGCTCACCCGAGGAGTGGGGGGACTATCTGTATTGGGTAAAAATCGACGTGCTCGGATAGCACTTCGGTGCGACAAATCGAGGGCAATCGAACCGATGTTCCGAAGGGAAAAGATCGAAGCAAACAGTTGGGCTACCGATGTCAAAACCAAGGTCACCACCGAAGGCGAGCCGCGACCTCCGCTTCGGTGATACCCACTCCAACCGAACAGAAAGGTTGTATCACCGAGGTCATGCATATGGGTCTCGGTGGAACACCTCGGTTTCAGCGGCTTATCAGCCCACGACTGCAGCCCACTAACTCCACTCAAGAAGATGCTGAACGTGGATGTAGGCATGATCAGTCATAAATAGCTCCTCATTTTACATTGTATCCATTCAGAAATACTTACAGAAACTCTGGCAAAATTTGTACCCACAATTATATATTGAAATCACGTTATTCTCTTGCATTTTAGCTTATTCTTAGCACTGTTTTGACTTTGATACTAAGATTTGCTTGTGTTCTTAACCCAAATTCAATTTGTGATCCTAAATCAGTTTAGGCCCATACAACCATCATTTTGATGCAGCATCTAAAATTGAAAATAAAATTGTCAATGCAAATTCAAGCTAAACCTTTGCATTCCAATAACCACCTTTAAAGCACATTTCTTTTCTGGATAGAATGATAGATTCCTTTTAAACAAATGAAGAAAATCAATTCAAAGAAGCCATAACATAGGCATCGAGATTCACATATCAGACCAAATTGTACTAATCCTTGGTTCAAACAGCCATAATACGAGAGATGTAACAACCACCGCAAGGGATTTAGAAGTTTAGAAGTCTCACAAAAAGTACTGATTTTATAAAATATTTATACCGAAGAAAAAATCTTATTGAAATAACACAAATAGTGATTGCACATCTGTGCACATCTTTTCGATACAATCTATTATTCAACATTAAAGAGTAATTGTAATAAAAGAGAAATAGAACTTTACATGTCGGGCTGTGGATGCATCACCAAGAAGCTGTGACACAGAAAATTATAGTCCATTTAGAAGACATATATAAACCTACACATGTACACGTCAATCAAATTAATTAATACATCGAAACAAAAATTATTTTATTACCCTATATATATAAACACCATCTACATTAAAAAAAAAAGACAGCCTAGATGATCTTTTTTTGTGCCTTTTTTATGTTTTGAAGCTTAATATATGTAGTTGGCTTATTCAAGGAGACTATTCTCCTTCTAGATTGATGCATTAACTTCTCTTTTGATGAAGAAAGTGGCATAAATATGCCAGTCCATATTTGAAAATATGACATACCTAATATAATTCTTTACAAAATTTTATTCGATCTAATTCATGTTATCTAGATCATTCTCTAAATCTCTAAAGATGTCAATGATTCCACCATGCACATACTACATAGTTTAACAAAATTATCACATTCAAAGATGTCAATGAATCCTCTCGGGATGCACTTTGGCTAATTATATCATGACGTTCTCTACACAACTTCATCTTTCCATAAACTTCCTTATTGACAACATACTTAATGAACTCATGTAAGCTAAAAGATGTTTTTAAGTTGCGGCGTACCGGGAATCATTTTGATGATTTTGTCAAAAATTATGCCATAACCTGCAAGGAAATTCTAAAATGATTAAAGTTAACATTCCACCAGGAGCCTATGAACCATAGTATTCAAAGAATAAAGGCATTAAGTCCGCCAGGCCAGTCATATTATTCAAGAAAATATGCTTATTCTTTTTCTTAATCTTAACTAATTTGAAAAGAGGAAAATATGTTGAACAAACGATTGGACGTACCTTAAGTCTGTGCATAATAGCTTATGTATTATTAGTATTTCAATCCCAATACTGGACCAGTAATAGTTGTAATACCAACATACCAATAACTCTACCTTGAAACTAATTTTCCTATTAGAACAAATATTAATCACTGCAACTTGAAAAAATCATACTCTATACTTAATCAAATGTGCATCTGGCTCTTGTTCTTCTATACACATAATATAACAGATAACGAAATAATGTCTACTTACTTACAATTGATTATACCAATAAAAATTTGTTTGCTTCTGGTTCAGGAATACCTCATTAATGTTCAAATCTCTCCTTGCGTGGTTTAAAAAGGTCTGTTGACCTAAAGGAAAGGAAAGGAAAGGAAGAGATCTAAATCGTTATAGAATTAAGTTAAAATAAACTCCAAAAACTTGCATGAAAATATCAAATTGCATGCATACTCACCCAAAACATATATAGATCAACCTAAATAGATATATAACCAATAAAAGTACACTGAAACCTTATTATAGATTGACTATAGAGCAATAAAAATTCGATGATATAGATGTCTACTTTTGTTGAGATACACTAAAGGGATGAAAAAGAGCAAATAGAAGAAGTAAATTAAGAGAATGATCAAACAGGGACTGCCTTTAGGTTGGCAAGATGCTGACCGAAATGACGAAACCTTAAAATCGTGTATATAAAGAAATATTTTACATTTATCCTCCAAAACTTTTAATTCAAATTCAACTACGTTATCTTTAAATTTAAAAGATGTTTATCCTTAAAATTCTAGTGTAACCCAACAGTATTTAAAAAAAAAATTATTCTATATTTAATGGAGTATATCACTTAAGATGTTTCATCTTTATCCTGATGCTTTATCATATAGCGAAGAAAGTAGCAACTAATTTGAATTTGAAGAAGTGATATAAACTCTATAGGATTTCTTTCTCAATTTTATTCAAATATTATGTGTCGTATCTACATTATTCCCTAAATCTCCACGTTATTTACGTACTAATCTGTCTTTCTTTGTCTTCTAATTCAAATTCAATGTTTAATACTATTGAATTTATTTTAAATTTAAATTATTTAAGATTTTATCTCTATCTTCTTAGTTAGTTAAGATAGCAGGACCATAAATTCAAACTTCAACTATATACAACAATTAACTTTCCACAAGGAGCCTATCCAACGCTATTTTTTTTAACTTTAAAGTTTAAAACTTCATCTTTCCATTTTATCTTACAATTCAAATTAAATATTATTAGATTATCTATTATTATCATTATTACTTTGTAGTAGGATATTTATAGTTTTATATTTTTAATTAGCTAAGATTGGGTAACATAAATTCAAATTCAAATGCGACATCTTTAAATTTTAAGCATTTGTTTTCATTTTAAAAACACTATATTTCAATTTTAAGACAATAGACAAATATTTTGTCCTAACTATTTTTTTAACTACTATGCTAACTAATACAACTACTACTCTCCTTTTATATAAATATAGATATAGATATATAGATATAGATTAACTTAACTTCTTAGTTTAGGTTAAGGAGAAATTTTTTATTGTCATAAAATTTCTTTTAATTATTATTTTATAATACTAATAGATTTTAAAAGTACTTTTTTCTTTCTTGAAAATCTCTCTTTCTTCTTTTTGTTGCTTTATCAAAAAATGACTCTAATAGATTTATTCCATCTATTTCAAACTAAAATCAAGTACGTGTATTTGTGCATTTTGGCCAATAATTTTGTAGCATATTCTATATTTTTCTACTACTTAATTTTTACTGTGACATTGAGGGGTTGTTTGGTAGAGAATGAAATATCTCAGAGATTATAATCTCATGGGTTGTATAATCCCAAAATTAATTCAGATTTGAGCAGGGTAGGCCCCTTATGGAAGCAAACTACTCCCTGGCAAAAGTTTTTTACTTCTTGTGTAGACAGTATGAAATCGATACGTCTGATTAAGGGAGAACATGTGATTTGCACAAATATCCTAACTATATCCACAACCCATTGTCTAAGTTTTAACCATGTTTAAATATGTTTTACAAAATTAGCCTGTGGGTCAGAACTTTGCTGTAAGTTATGATGGATTGTTAGAAGTTTTCGGCAAGACTTGCTGAGCCACAATTCCTGACGAATTATAAATTTTTTAGTATAAATTGTGTTCACAAAGTAGTGATAGATCATTGAAAGCAATTGTAGTGTCGCACATTTTGGAGAGACTAACTACATTATCACAAGTCTTAGCATATCATCACAATATTATTATAATCTATTTTAGAAAGTCATAATGAATTGTCAGGACTTTATTACAAGTTCTTTTATAAAGTCGCCTAACACATTTTTGCTATCTATTGTTCTACAATATGAACAAATCAACTCTAAAGTTACTCAAAATTTGATATACATTTCTATTATCAACTCCACCAATTTTCAACTGTAGATTCAACACAAATCTTTAAATATCAATACACCTACTATATCTTATTGAGCAATTTTTTTCCAAATTCAAAATACAATGGTGTTGGAACGTTCTCACTAAATTCTAACCCACAACTAATCAGAAAGTTTTATATTTTTCTACCACACATATAATTCTTTTTTTTAATCGCGTGCTCATTTTTTATGAAAGGAGAAGGGAGAGACGTTCTGACACTTTATATATACTAGTTTTAGCGTACGTGCGTTGCACGTGTCATCTTACGAAAATAATTATAACAATTTTATATATAAAGACGGTAAATATGACATTAACAAAGGCGATAACACTCGAGCAAAACTTAACCGCGCTAGGAAAAAATAACTTTTGTTAGGAAATGAAGCTTCAGATCGAGTTCAATGTTCTAGTTCTTTTATTCTGAAGTAATGATGTGTATCATACATACATGTTTTTTGATAACATGTAAGCTAAAAATATATTAATTTATTTTGGAAAACTATTTGTATAAGTCATTAGTATATCTTTCAAATTTACGACTCTAATGATAACAAGTTGATAAAAAATATAAAGTCCAAATTGAATTTGTTCAAGTAACACGTTCTTACCTTAAACTTTCAATTTGGTGAGTAGTTATTGTTGGTTTTTGTTAAAAAATATGGAGCAACAAAAACTAAGATTGAAAATGGATTGAAATTGTCTCTACTATTCTTATTCAAGTTGAGGCTATTTATAGCCAAACTTCAACAAAAAATTCAGCATCTAAACATTCAAAATAGCTACAATAGCTCAACCACCTAACAACTCTAACAAATATTTAAAATTCAAAATTTAAACTAATTATTCTAGATTTTCTCAATTAATTATTCAAATAAATCACACATGCATCCTACTCAAGTTGGTAATTTTAACATTCCCCCTCAAACTCAAGTTGGTATATCCAATTTGAGTTTGACACTTTATTCTTCCTCTTCTTTCTTCTTCTTCTTCTTGAACTCAATTTTCTTGTCTTTTTCCATTACATACTTCAAGTATTTCATAGACAAACTTTCATTATGTTGTTGATTGAAAGTAGCCAACTTGTAGAGAAAGTCTCTGCAACCCTTGGCTTATAGCTAAGAGTTTAAGCTCTGGTGCAATGGGATTGTTGGTTTTTGTTAAAAAATATGGAGCAACAAAAACTAAGATTGAAAATGGATTGAAATTGTCTCTACTACTCTTATTCAAGTTGAGGCTATTTATAGCCAAACTTCAACAAAAAATTCAGCATCTAAACATTCAAAATTGCTACAATAGCTCAACCACCTAACAACTTTAACAAATATTTAAAATTCAAAATTTAAACTAATTATTCTAGATTTTCTCAATTAATTATTCAAATAAATCACACATGCATCCTACTCAAGTTGGTAATTTTAACAGTTATAGTTGAGAAATTTGACGGGCAAATCAACCGATAATTAACTTTTATCAGGAGATGAACACTTTGTATCGCTAATGTACTAAAGTCCAAAATCCAGAATTATCCTCCAAACAAAAGTTATTAATGATATATTTTTTATAGTGGTAAGAGTGGTATAATATTTTTATTAACACGAAATTGGTGTAGAGCTTGATATCTGAGGCAGAGAACTGGAAGAACATAGTGCCAAAAATGAAACTAATAAGAAGCTGATTATTGCAACTATCACCGGTTGATCGTCCATCCCATCGAAAAGTGCTTCATCTTTACAGAGAAAATCATGAATTTGGCCCGTCGAGGAAATATCCTATTGGAAGAAGCAACCCAATAAAAATTTCTTAATCCTTTTTACTTGTTTCTTGATTTTTATACTTTGTGTTGAATATATTTGGTATAGTTTATGTTATGTCGAGATTTGGTTATTTACTTGCTCCATATGTTAGTCTAAAGATTTGGAATTGTCTAAAGTCTAACTTCAGAAGCAGAATAATTATTAAACTTATCTATCTAAGGAACCTTTTGACATCGGATAACAGAATCTTATTGTTTGATTGTTTGTTTATGAAATTAAATGATGAAAATTATTGACTAATAATTCTTATGGGAGCTGATATTGTCATGAGATAGGGACTCATTTTCGTGACATAGGCCCGAGAGAGTAATGAATGGTCTGCTCTAAAGCTTGTTGAAATCAGGTTGGGCAGAGAACCATCACTTTTGAAAAATAAATATGACAAATAAATTAGGGATAATTACACTAAAAGACGAGCAAAAAACGAAAATTACTAAAAATAGCTCATATTTTTTAATCTTACCCGGCCTGTCATCCTTTCCCGAGATAGCAGTCAGTCGCAAGTTTATACAATTTTATACATATTTATACACATGTATAAAATTATATGAAATTTGTATAAGTGTGTATATGCTAGTGAATAAATCTGTATATTAAGGATGTTTATATGAATTTTTACTTTTTTGTGCATATTTTTATATTTCTCCCATTACTACGCATTTAGCTATGTATATTCATGTATAATTTATTTTTTGAGGGAGATTTGTGTGTATAAACTTGTCCAAAGCAACAATTTAGATGCAATAAACAACATAAATTCAGTTAAATACAAAAAAGTAACGATACCACTGGCGGGAGAGGGTATCTGTCAGCGGCTTAGTGGCTGAGAAGGGGGAGATTTGGTAGCTAAGGTGTTTTTTATGAAGAATTGCTAAAATTTGTAATTTTAGGGATGGGTGCTATGCGCGAAAAAAAAAAATATGGCCTCCTATTTGTAATTTTGGATAGTGGGCTGCCTATTTTTGAAAATTTTCCAATAAATTAAGATGGAGAATAGGACTATACCTTTCTAGTTGTCCTCTTAGAACTCAAAGTTCAAGTAGTCAGACGCCAATTTAACCAATACATGAATAAATTTATTCCTGAAGATAGAAAAAGGAAAATACAACATGTACTAAATAAGAAAATTACTTTTAACTTCCACGTCACTTTTCAGGCGGGTATTAAATTATTTTGAGGAAGATTTATTTTTGTGTAATTTAAGGAAAAACTAAATAATTTTTGTGTAACAAAAAAAAAAAGAATAGTAACTTTTGGGTAACAATAATGAAAGCTGAATGACCACCCATAAAATTTATCCGTTATTTTTTTTGTTGTTTAATTTATCTGTCGTACTTATCTTTAATTTGTACTTGTTCAAGTTGACCCTGCTTCTTTTCTTGGTGCAATTGAAACAATTCCATAGTCAAGAAGAACATCCCTATCAAACTTAGATTCTCTTGTAGAAATTTACTTTCAAATATTACATTATAGCATGTGTAAGGTAACTTCTGATCTATTGTAATTTCACTTACCAATTTCCAAGTAATTTCACTTACCAATTTCCAAGTCGTCATTACCATACACAAATTCATAAAAGGCAGTAAATTCATACAACCTCTTTTCGTGTTCAAGAAAAAGAGTGGCCATTTAATGGTATTCAGCTGATGCAAAAGCAGATTTCTTACATTACCTTCAGTAGACCAAAAATCATAAGAACTACAAAATACTTTTATGAAGATTTCTTACATTATTACCACTAAAAAGTCTCTGACAATATTTAAGAGAAAACGAAAGAAACAAAGGCATAAACTCACATGCTGAATTCCTAGTATGTTTAGAGTACAATGAGAAAAACTGGTGAGGACGGCTGGCGCTGAGAAAAATATTGATCCCTGTGTTTTGCAACTAATCTGAATATATAATGCGAGAGAAAAACATTAAAAACTATATTTTGCCTAAGATAACATTAGAAGAAAAGATGAAGACTTACCTTATGTATACTTTGACGTGTTGGAGTCCAAATCTAGTATGAGCATTGGTATAATGAGAATAGGGGACGATCTAACAATACCAATAAAAGTTTGTATAGATAGAAATAATAACTCAGTACATCAAACAACAAAAACATACTTATTCAACACGAAATCATAATAAAAGTATATTAAATCCAAAAAAAAGAGTGTCCCAAGTAAAGAAGTTAACACCGATGGAAAACAAATGCAGCAGAAAGATTTTGATATCTTAATTATGACGGATGGAATACCAAAAAATTTAATTTCTTAATATCCTTTGATTTCTAAATAAGATTTTGATATTATCTATATAAAAGTATCTCATGGCTAGGTATGACTGCTTATACTTAAAATTTATATGTAATAGTATTTTGAGAACATTTAATTTAAATTTTTATTAATGTTTTTGATTTTATTGATATCTTTAAGTATCTAATATGTGTAAAATTAAAAATAACTTTAAACAAAAAATAAAATTTACCTTAAAAGCAAAACAAGCCGCTGGATCAAAAGCTAATTGGCCACTTCTGGTAATTCTTAATTTCACTGCACAATAAACTATAGGCAGTAGACTTTATAATATATGCTGGTAGACCTCATCATATCCATAGAAAAAATTATGCTAACAATTATAAATTGAGTAAATACAAAATCATATTATGGGATAAATAAGATCAACTAAAAAAGAATTAAAAATTCAATACTCACATATGTACTGCTTACTAGTGAAGGTATGCCCGTGCTGAGCACGGGCCCAACGTCGACGGCAGTTGGTAGTTTCAATGCAATGCTGGAATGAAAGAAACACTTCATACATGGTTTAATGGTAATCTGGAGCTAGCTTAGCCAACATCCAATGGTTTGTACTTCATAGTTACCTCAAGATGGATACATTAGTGGTGGACAGAGCTCAAGTGAATTCAACTTTAAGTAGTATACTTTCCAAATTCTTTCTGCATTTTCTCCCACATAAAATACCTATCATCCCCCTTTTTTTTTGTGCAAAGAAAAAAAAGGAGAAAGAGTAGCCTTATGTTAATCAACTGCGTGCGATAAGAATAATCACCTGCTTATGATTTTATTGGAGAAAATACTGCTAGCAGTTCACAACTTGGCTGAAGAAGATCTGCTTATGAAATGCAGCTACTCATGAATTACATTTGCCGCTTCCATTGAATCTTTATGTTTAGTTAAGTTTCTCTTAACAGGGCTGAAGTTGATTTCCTGCTGCAGAGATGTCTTATATAGCCAAACAAAATTAAAGTATGATACTGATAATGAGTAGTGTTTTTCCTGGCAGTGATGATCTCCAATAACAGAATTCCAAAAATGAGAACATCAGACTTCACCGAGAAATGTCCTTCCAATGCATATTCAGGCAACATATAACCGGTGAAATAAACCAATATCTAAGCTAAAATTCAGCATTTTTAAATCTCATTATCTATATTAAGCAAAAATTACACCAAAATTTCTAGCAGTAACAAAATCTGATATTTTTGGATACATTGAGGCATCTAGTAAAACATTACTTGCTTTTAGAACCTTGTGTATGATTCTTACTTGAAAGTCATGATTCCGCTGATGATTTCAAACCGTTTTGTCCAGTCTAATTGAGACCCTTTTATTTTATCTGTAACACAATTCGAAAGATTACACATTAGCAATCCATTAGTGAAATGCCTAAAGTTTAACCAAATATTAAATCAAAAGAGCTTAATGTCCTGGAAATGCAACATCGTAAAATCCTCACAAGATTGCTGTGTTGTACTCTTGAAATAGTGTTGGTTCATTCTTCAATTTATCCACTCCTTGCCCTGAATTCTTCGAAAGTCTTTTAACTGCTTTTTCTTGTTCACTATTTAGCTGACCCTGAGATCAAAATTCAACCAAATGGAGCGTACAAACTAATTCTGTAAAGATCTTTTGCAGGGCAAGGATTGAATAAAATCTGGCGGGTACGTTGTAAACACTACCAAAGCCTCCTTCACTGACTTTATTAACATCGGAGAAATCATCAATTGCTCATTTTCTCTGTTATTTTATTAGATTGCAGATCAGGAAAGTATTTTAGTTTCAACTCACAATTTATTAATAAAAATACACACATAGATGACAATTGACATATGGAGAATACATGACATACGTAAAAGGAGAGGCGATGTATAATTTACGGATGTAAAGTTCCTTCCCATCTCTTGTTCATGCTTGCAGTCTTCCAAGGCAGCACAATTTTGTTGAGCAGCTTCGAACAACTAAAATGAGTAGAATGAAATGAGAAATTTAGTTGAATATGAATATAGATGAAACCGCATCCGGTAATTAATTAAACATGTATATGCACTTACTGCTATTGTCAATGTATGAGCGTCTTTTAATGGAATATTTCCATAGAACACAAATTTTATAGATTCTACTTCTTTGGTGGTCCATGACCAAAGGCAGCTGGATGCAAGAATAACTATTAATTCCATCTTTCTACAGCCTAAAATAAAGAACATTATTGAAGAATCCTTACATCAAAGTTTGTATAAGCAGGAGGAGTATAAGCAAGTCTACCATCAGCTAAAAATTGTATAACATAGAGTTTGTCTTATGCAGAGGCAAATAATCAAAATATGAAATAGAAAATGAGGCTCTCTTTCTGCCTCCACGGCTCCACCCCCTTCACTAAAATCCTAATGAACTATTTCAAATCAACAGTATAAACTAATAAAAAGAACAATAAAATGCAACAGCTCAATCTCAATCTAAAGCACTGAATGCGGTGCAGAAACAAAGGGGCATCAGTGCTTCTTCACTGACAAAAACTTCAATGAAAAGCCTGAGAAAATATTTACTATGGGATCTCATTTCTCCATACCTTGAATCAAATATGAGTACTTTTTCTCATCAGAAGAGTAATTGGAAATCCAACAAACTTTAAGGCTTTTATCAAGACCTCCGCTATACCACATTTATCCACCCCTGGTGAAGCTTGTAAACACTTAACAGGACCTTCATGACCTTTTTTTTCTATTCTCATAATGATCTCAGATGTCAGTAAAATGGGTGGAACCAACAATAAACTCTGCACTCAGATTGGTTGCTGGTCCATCCTTCTAGAGATAGGAAGAAGAATATGGAGAACTCACATATGTAGAACCAAAGAAGATGACGAAGATGCTGTAAAGTCCAGCATAGCAGAATTCGTTCAGACCAAGACCAGCAGCAGTCATGTCCCTGACAATTGCATACCCGCAACATTGGCCGTGCAGGCAGTCAGATGCTAGAGTGAATAAGAAGCATGAATGTAACGGAAAAATAAATCACAGAGCGATAGAGAAGTTTCAGCTGTGGAGGAAACTTACTCATATTACACATGAGACAATGAAAAGTAGTCAGAACTCAAGCCACAAAGAACAGAGTTACATCAACTTAAGGAGCTATTTTAACTCAATGACAAAAGAATTTCCAACCTAGAGGCAGAAGATGAGAAGTATTAAAGCCGAAGGGAACACAAAAGTTGACCTCTGTTCTTAACACTTATTTGGCAAGATAAAAACGAAAAAGTTAGTAGTAGTACATACTTTATTAGAAAATCTAGTGGATTACAGTAGAATTTTCTTAATTTGCTCCCCTAACTATAAGTCAGCCATTTAGGCCACAAGATCACACTATAGGAACTCCACACGTAACATTTGCAATAAGCTGCTCCCATTTTAAAACGCATCGCTTGGAATCTATACAACATAATTATTATATCCAGCTGTAACCATATTTATAAAAAAAATTATAATAAATGAAGTACCATTGAGTACTTTTTCTCATCAGAAGAGTAATTGAAAATCCAACAAACTTTAAGGCTTTTATCTCGACTTTCGCTATACCACATTTATCCACCCCTGGTGAACCTTGTAAACACTTAACAGGACCTTCATGACCTCTTTTTTCTATTCTCATAATAATGTCAGATGTCAGTAAAATGGGTGGAACCAACAATAAACTCTGCACTCAGATTGGTTGCTGGCCCATTCTTCTAGAGATAGGAAGAAGAATATGGAGAACTCACATATGTAGAACCAAAGAAGATGACGAAGATGTTGTAAAGTTCAGCATAGTAGAATTTGCAACATTGGGCGGGCAGGCAGTCATATGCTAGAGTGAATAAGAAGCATGAATGTAACAAAAAAATAAATCACAGAGCGATAGAGAAGTTTCAACTATGCAGGAAACTTTAGGTTCTGCATCCAGTAGCTTCTACAGTACTTCAATAAAACAAGCAGATATCTTCAGTGAAATGATCTATAATTATATCAAGTGATATGTTAGGCTGATTACTAAACAATTTGCTGCAGTCAAGACTGTTGACTGCACGATAGATCTAATCATACAATTAATTGAACAGAAATTGCCATATGCATTCAAATGTGGGAGGCATGATGTATTGTGTATTAGCAATGTGTATAATTACAACATGGGTCATCGATGTTCCAATTGCCCGCCAAAAAGAGAAGGGGAATAAAGAAACTCATATATGAACTGCTATAACAAATTTAACAATTTCAATCCAGTAGAATGTACGATTTCCAAAAGAAGAAATGTATTATTTCTGAAGCGCATGTTTCTGCTAGAAGAAGTTCAATAGTTAATTAAATTTTTACAAGATATTTTGGACTTACCATAGGAATTGCTATAGAGAGCAACCCGGGAGGAAGAACTTTTTAGTGCAGATTCCTGTATAAATCGTAGCACTTACAGTTTTAGCTCGAGTATAAAGAGACAAAAATGTATTTTTTTTTTTTTTTTTTTTGCATTTCGACTCCTGAGAGGTTTATTAATAGTTCCAAAAACAGAGAAAACCACTACAAAACAACGAATCCTAAATTCAAAGTAGCTAACTTCAGGATAGCACATTACCAATAAGAGCCAAGGTGCGTCACATGAACGAATATCCAATGAAAAACATATTGCAAGAGCAGGAGTAAAAAGCTGCATAACATCATGACAATGTCTTTAGGATACAGAATTAGGAGCTGACCGCTTTCATTACAGATCAAGATGCTAGCTCAAAATAATTACCATAACAGCTGGAGGGTAGCTCCTCCTCGAATGTTCTTGACAGAGATCTCAGCAAGGTAGAGACAGCTGTTTAAAATTAATTTGGATATTCATATCATGAGGGACTTAGCAGTGAAATTACTCCTTTCTTCTCATGCTCATTCGGAAGAGTCTGTATCATGGATCTAAAATTCATACCTTTTTATCATTAAGAGAAATTGACCAGTTGAAATCCGTGATTGTTAGGGTATCTTACATCAAGAAGACACTTCTCCTTGAGGGCTTAAGGAAATACAAACAAAAAATATGAAAGAAACAACTTATGAGCAGTTTATTAATAAGTCTAAACATCGGACACACATAAATTAACATTTGCACATACATAGTTGTATACAACAGAGAAAGCTACGCGGATATTGATAACGATTAAGATTTCAGTAGGTTACCTGATCGAATAGATAATTGAAGAATTGATATTCCAACAGAACCTAACAAAGTGCAGAAAAAAATCACAGAGCTAAATTGCAATTTCAGGAGCAAATGGAATTTATGTTTTGTCCCAAAAGAAACTTTCAGTAATAATATTTTCTCTACTATCAAAGTAAAACAAAGATAAAAGTGCAATAGAGGTTATAGAAATCTAATAAAATGAAGGCCGTTATGAGAATATTTTTGAATCCAGTACCATAGAGTCCAAGTAAAAGTATCCAACTTTTCTGAAAATTTTTATTAAGTAAAGACAGACCATCAAGTTTTTTATGAAGTAAAGACACTGCGAGCTTTGTTGACAAATTTCCCAAAGAAGAAGTCCTTTTTTGGTTTTTTTCACAACGAATAAGTTAAGAACTGTCGATCAAAGTTGTTCTTAATCCTCTGCATACGCACCAAGTCTACAACTATATTTTCTACTCATTTATATAGCAGAATAGAAAATCAGAAGTGGCAAAAAATAACTTACTATGAGCAGCAAGGGAAAAATAGGCCCATGTTCCATTGAGCAATTATCCCCACATAGTGACCCAGTAAATGCAGCAGGTAGTTTTTCTCAAGAGGATCTGTGTAGCTAACGTGTGTTGTTAACCAAAAGGCAGTAAGGCACTACTGCAAACAAACTGCAATTTCATTTTTCAGTTTTCGTATTTTGTGGGAATTCTAGTACTGTTGGCTTGAAATATCCATGTCAAATCAATTGTTAATGCAGGTTGGATTATTCCAGAAGAAACTACAACGAATTGTGAACTAAAAATATGGAACACATTATGACAGAGAAATTAATACCTATACTGTAAGATTAGTCATTGTAGGTTGATAAGGTGCCAAAGCCTATTTTTAACGAATGACAGGCAGAACAGGACAGAATAATAATCACTTCAGAAGGTTGATTCAAAACCTGGATGGTTGATACTTTCATACCAGTTAGTCTACTGTCTGATGTAGCCTACCAATTTAAAACTTGGAAAATATGGTGGATTAGTGAGCAGTCTCACAAACTGTCTTTCATCATCTCTCAAAGGCTAAAATCAACATCTTTGACCTTAAATTGTTGATATAACCGTCTGGAAGATCACTGCGTGGAAAAATACTTTTCAAAACGGCCTCCATTCTTCAACATATATCGTCGGAGTTCTTGACAAAATATGTAAAATGAATAAACTACAAGAGAGGCAATCTAATTTTACATACCAGTCAGTTGATAACTTTGCGGGCCTGGAAAATAGACAATGCTCACCTGCAATACATTTTCATTAGATACCATAGAAGTTGCAGGAGACAGATTACAATGAGACAGAAAATTGAAGGCCGCTAGTAAGTGTATCGCCAACTCAAATAAGTAAAGGGAGGGAAAGAACCAAATTATGAACACCTTAAATTAAAAACATCAGAGGATTGCCCTTTGAATTATTTCATCATAAACTATGTTACAAGTTGAATGGTCGTCGCTGCTTGTCGGCGTAGGCGGACGTATCAACAATTTCACACAGTTCGAACTTCTTGCTCTTGATAAGGCAACATAAAGTTGACCGTGCGAAAATACAGGTTCACGCAAATAAATTCCAACAAAATCTAATGTCTGACCCTGTGCCTTATTTATAGTCATAGCAAAGCATAATTTTACTGGAAATTGTGTCCTTTTAAATTGAACCGGCAATTTTTCATCCTGTGAAGATAATAATGGTATTCTCGGAATAAATACATGCATATCTTTGAAATCACCTGCTGTAATCTTAGCACTTATAACATGAGTTTTAAATTCACAACATGTTAGTCGTGTACCATTGCATAAACCTTCATACGGATTTAAGTTTCGTAATAATATAATTGGACAATTTTCTTTCAACAATAATACATATGGTGGCAAGCCAGCGGGACTAAAAGTATGTAACAGATCTTCAAATTGTATATGATTTTCCAGCTCAATAGTCTCATCAATGCCAACAAATATTTTTGCTTTTCCAGGGAATCGATCAATAAGCATATCATTGATTTCATTCACAAAATTATTTTTTGTTGTCAAAATTACACGGGACTCTGCACGAGAAGGATTGGAGCCAAATGATTTCAAACCTGGATATGTCGCAGCGAATAACTTGTCTAATGATTCTTTTTCCGTCGTGAAAGGAATTATTAAAGAGTCGGGAATTTCAATCTTGTTTGCTAAGTTTACCGGTTCTTGTCCGTTTCCAATTCTTAGCAAATAATCACAGAAGGTAGGATCTGTTTTTGCTCTCATATTCTCGGACAATTGAACCTTTTCGAGTTCAGTCCAGATGCTAGAATACAACAAACTTTCATTAATGAAATCTTCTTTTTTTCCACTTCGCACGACCGGCAGAGTTTGCCTGAAATCACCTCCAAGAACAACCACCTTTCCACCAAATAGTAGATTTGTATCTGTAAGATCTCTTAATAACAAATCAAAAACTTCCAGCATTCTTTTTTTCGCCATAGATACCTCGTCCCACACAATCAACTTTGCATCTCTGATTAAACTCGCGAGTGCACTTTGTTTGCTGATATTACAACTAACATTCTCATCAATATCAATAGGAATTTTGAAGCGTGAATGTGTCGTACGTCCACCGGGGAGAATAGAGGCAGCAACACCAGAAGTAGCAGTTGCTAAAGCTATATATCCCATAGATCTCACAGTAGCTAATAAAGCACGGTACAAAAATGTTTTCCCTGTCCCACCTGGACCATCAACAAAAAATGCGCCCGGTCTGTTTGAAAATACTCTCTGTATAATCAAATCATATGCAATAAGCTGATTTTTGTTTAGTCTTTTGTGTAAATGTAAATCTTCCTCACTGACAATGATAGTTCTCTCAAAGTGAATCTCTTTTGCTTCTTTTGCAGCTGTAGAAGGCCTAATAGCTTCAGGAACAAGTTCATATTCATTTATATCATGACCCATAGAATGCAAAATATCATTGATGTGATTCAAAATCTGATATCGAATTTCTTTTCTCTCAATAAGCTGCAATGCTTTATAGTCTTCGGACATTGATCCTTCAAATTGCTCCCAAAGTTCCCTTGGATTGGTTGGGTTACAGTACACCAACAATGTAGCAAATAGGCGCCTTAAACTATATGGCATCTGATAACTTGCTACTTCAGACATGCATTCCATCAAACTATTATCACAATGTAACAATCCTCTTTTTTCCACAGATTCTCTAAAAGAACTACAATATTCTCCATTTACGGTCAATAGATCATCGTAGGATGTCGGTCTTCGAACATGCATAAGTAATAATCTAAGATAATAGCGTTCTCCTTCGGTTGGATGACATGTTACAATACGACCAATGACCTGACGTTGTCGTCTACGTGACCAATATTTATCACTGTAAGACCAGACAAAATATTGAGGGAACTCTTTGTACAGTAAATTCAGCTCCATAGCATATTTATCAGTTCCATTCATATGAAAGAATTCTGTAAGCATCGTTCTTTTAATCATTGGATTATTCACAATTGCATTTATATCCGCATTGTTCTTAAAAGAGACAAATTGTTGTCCTTTAAGATGTAGTTGTAGACGATAGACACTCGGAGACATTTCGCTAATTGGAAAGCCAAAAAGACGCCATACAGCTTCCGGAGGCGAGACCCATCTAGCAGATTGATATTCCTTTACCTCATCTATTTCCACAGTTGTGTCGGAATTTTGTACAGAAAATGCAATTTTATCATGTCCTTTACAAATGTATTTGTATAAGTATTTCACAACTTTAATGTCAGAGCAAACCTCAACATTCATGTGACATTTGAATTTGCCAAGTAAATAAGGATTGTATGGAACAACCCATGAGTTATCCAGATATTGTTCTCTTACCTTTACTACTTCTCCAGTATTCCTTCTTTTATAAACTGGGTAAGAATCGCTGCCCTTTGATGTTTGATCAGCAAACCTTTTTGGATATTTGAACTTACAATGGCCTTTTTTCTTCATACAAGAGTTACTCGGATTCAAACTACCACAAGGACCGTGCATCATATGTTTGAGAACAAGTTTACGCAAGTACGGCTCCGCATTAGCATCCGGTAGTTCAGCACTTATGAAATCATCGTATGCCTCCAATGTCAATAGTTTGTACTCGGGACTTAATATAATAAGAAAATGAGCATGTGGTAAACCTCGTTTCTGAAATTCGACAGTATACATATAAGCAGCGACTTTTCCGAAGATATTGCGTTTCAATATATCTGTTTTTAATCTTCTATTTTCGCCCGGAATATTCGACTTATCAAATCAGGTCTGTTCTGTGCTTCGTCAGTTGCTACTAAATGTTCCTTTATTTCCATCCATGTCGGATTACAGGTCATAGTTATGAATAGATCAGGTTTTCCAAAAGATTGTACTAATGTAATAGCATCCATATATCGTTGACGCATGTCTCTGGGTCCCCCTATAAAAGATGTCGGCAAAAAAGACCTTTTTCCAACATTAGAAGCATCTCTTTCACCCAGTCTTAAAATGTCGAGAAGTCCTCCCAATACTTCCATTCTGAATAAATCTGGGTTGAACGTAACAAAATCTAATCTCTGAGTTTCCATTTTTATATATTCGTCAACTGAATACTGTTGAAATAACCTTCCAGTATGTAAAATTTCATCTTCTTCATCATTTCTCATCTGTAGTTTATAACAGTAGTATTCGCGAACAGAAACTGTATTTCTTTTTCGTTTTCCTTTTTGCAGAGCTTGAGCTTCTATGTCAAAGTAGTCATCAACAAAACAAAAATTTTTTACACTGGGTAATTGTTCAGATTCAAACATAGTATGACCTCTGTGAATATTTTCTAGTTGTTGACACTTTCTAATACCACAACGCCATCCACTTTGACCGTATGGAAACAACAATGGATACTGCAAAGGATCATAGCAACCAAAGTAATAGTTCACCCTTTGTATTTTGTCACTATGAGTGTAAACCTGAACATGCGGTGCACGAACAACATCATTGTCATTTTCGTCAACCCATATTGCTGCAATCTCATCAGTGGTAGGCAAATTAAAAACTCGTTGATCTAATCCAGAGTCACATTTGAGTGCTATATGAAGATTTTTTAAGTTCGGGATCTCTGTTAAAGATCGGAGAAATGTTGAATACGGATTAACCTTTAGTATATCCATCAGTTCCGCCACTATCAACTCATTTATTTTATCGGAACAAGCCATTCTATTTGCCAGCTCATTGTCGTTGTCATAAAAATACAGCTGCAAGTTTCTAGGTTTATTTTCTTTAGGATATAAATCATCTATTAAGTGGTACATCTGTCCTTGGACTCTGAATGTGTAGATACCACGATTTCTTTTCGCTAAATCTTTATCATAATTGACACCAAGCGATGTAAAGGCGAACATATTGTTATACGTTCTAATGTATGTCTGGAAGTGTTTCGCTTCTTTAGATTTTCCTGCATATAAATTTTTTAATCTAGCTGGCATTTGATGAGAACTTAACTTAACTTTACCGCTGCCACAACAGAAACCAGGAGATTCATATTCAAATCTTTTGGCAAAGCAGAATTTACAATCTGGAATCTTTTTCAATGGAACATATTCCGAGCGTAATCGATTAATATTTGTCACAGTTCTTCTATTATTAGTCACAGTTCGTCTACGGTAAGTCACATTTTTTCTATTATAAGTCACATTTCTTCTATTATTTTTCTGACCTGCATATTTCAAGCAGCCCTAAGCAGCCGAAAATAGAAGCATATCGAACACCCTGAAGTAAGCAGTATAACTATACTAACCGTCAATCATATTTGTCTCGAAGGCTGGAGCATATGGTTCGTTTGATGTGCCTGATGTTGAACCTGCTTCAACACAGCTATCGATTAGATGGCAGAACATAAATATATATGTAAGCGTAAACAACCATTGCAGGTTTGTAGGCTCACCTTTTTCAAAGACGCAAAAAGGATGAACCACATTTTTTCCCTTGTCAAGAACATTTGAACAAACAGAAGCTGCGCAGTCAATGCTTGGTACATGCAAATTTTCTGATAAAGATGAACAATTTAGAAACATAATCAGTACACGTTAGCAGCTATATATATCCACAAAATAAGTGAAGAAATAAAGACGGAGTTTGAATTTTTTACCTGTTTGTAGAACAGCAGATGACGCTCCAATTACAAGATTACCCTGATTTGCAGATGTTGGTTCAATGGAATTTTCATTATTCATATTTGCAAGAAGACGTTTAGTTGTTACACCCGTTTTTTTCAGGCTTCGTTGAAGCAGCAACGCATTTTTTTTGGCCAAGCTCATATTTTCATACATTTCACGTCGTTTTGTATTCCTATCATGAACTTGGTTCGTTGAGCAGCTACGTTTTCTTGTTTGCCGAGGATCCATATATGTTATATATAAACAAACTTGACTGTATAACTATCAATACTCCAATGACCTTACAGACCTACAAGATAATGATAAATAGTTTTTGTCAAGCAGAAAGAAACGCAAGCAGTCATCTTCAGTTGGTTTCGTCAGACCAATTGTAAATCCGTTTATGTATTCCTTTTCATCATGTAATTTAACAGTAAAAAATTTAAATTTAAAGAAGCAGCAATAGAACTCACTTGAAGAAGCTGCAGGGGATACTGAAAGGACAGAAGAAATCGAAGAGAATTATGGAGGAAGAACAATACTGTAGAAATGGTGGTTCAATTAAATGTAACATCAGAATGTGCCAGCAAACCTATTTTTTTTATAATTATCCAATAAAGCAGCTGAAATC
This sequence comes from Petunia x hybrida, assembly GCA_037355625.1. Taxonomy (NCBI): domain Eukaryota; kingdom Viridiplantae; phylum Streptophyta; class Magnoliopsida; order Solanales; family Solanaceae; genus Petunia; species Petunia x hybrida. Next base: position 6,611,954 of record JBBBVM010000059.1, on the reverse strand, counting down.
TCGAAAATGACCCTGTAAGCAGGGGAAATCTCCGAAACGGCCCTGTAAGCAGAACGACCCCAAGCAGGTCACTGCCTTCTCTATAATAGTAGTAATGTGATCAAGCTGCACAAAAAAGGAAAAGTATTCTTAGGGTTAATTTAAGCTTATAGACCTCATCATATCCATGACAAAGATTATGATAATAAATGTAAACTAAGGTAGAGTAAATACATAACCATATTATGAAAAAAAAGATCAACTAAAAAAGATTAAAAATTCAATACTTACATATGTACTGCTTATGTGATCAAACTGCACAAAAAACAAAAAATATTCTTAGGATAAATATAAGCTTGTAAACCTCATCATATTGTTTTTCTAACAAATCCAAATTAAGGTAGAGTAAATACAAAACCATGATATGGAATAAATAAGTTGAACTGAAGAAGAATTAAAAATCAATACTGCTTATTCGATCAAACTGCACAAAAAATAAAAAATATTTTTAGGGTTCTTGAGAAGTATAGCATCTTCTTTTTATCCTATTCAAAGAAAGATATTTTAGGAAAAGCAAAAACGTTTCTATATAAGCCATGAATCCATGAGGTAGAATTCATAATTAGTAGGTCATTAATTGCCTTCCCTAACGTGATTGTTTCGTAAAGCAGACAAATTTTAGTTGGGTTCGAAGTCTAATTATTCTTATTAGGAAAAGTTCAAGAACTAATTATTAGGAAAAGCTTTTAACCAAATTTTATCTGAATTTTTATTTAATTAAATTTGAAAAATTACAATTTTATCCAACATAAAAGATACTTATGAAGGGTAAAAAAGTCGAGTGACATTTCACTAAAGCCTTCGTGCTTTTATAATAATATAGATTTGTGACACTTCAAAAACAAAAAACAAAAGCTAAATGAATGTCAAGAGGAAAGATGCCCCGTTAGATATATTCGGAGGAATCTCAACCACCCTATCAGAAAAAAATTTCACCCCATATAAGTGTTTGTCCCCACTTTTCATAGTTTAAGCTAAACAGTCTCCAGCTTATTTTTTAGTATATAAAAAATTATTGCCCCGAGTAAACTAGCAACACATCCTTTTCATGGTGTCGTTCCCTCGTTCATTCCTTCTTTCACTACTCCAACATTAGGGTTAGTCTAATTTTGTCTTCCTTAGGTATGCTTCTATTTCGTTTCTTCAATATCTTTGTAGGACGTTGCCGAGCCAAGACTTCAAAAGTAATTAATTAAAAATATATGAAAAGGGGTAGAGGACAAGTATTGACTAATCAAAACTTCAAGGTTGGAGATAGTGAGAAGGGGTGGATGACAAGTATTGTCAAGGCTAGACCTTTAGGACAATTAACGGGGAGATTGAGGGAAAGGACGGAGGATAGAGTTCAAATGGAAGGGAAAAGAGGGAGGCATGGGATAATGCCCGTCATTTTATAAGATTTATAAGCATATTTTCATTTAAATTATCTTCATTAAATGAATGTAAATTATTTTTGCTAAGTCACTGTAATGGAGGTCAAATAGGCAAATCAATTGCTCCGCTATCCTATTTATGAAATCTACCCTCCTATTATACCCCTACTAGTGGTCCAAAGCAGTAGAGAAAAAATTGTTAAATCCATCATGGTAAGAAAACTAAAGTTAGCTAAATATAGAGTCCGTTTGGGTAAGTTTAAATGTAGCTAAGTATTTCTGTGCTTAAAATAAATTAAAAGTGAAAAGTTCGAAAATTTTAATTTATCAAAAAGTAGCTTATAAGCTATTCAGCTACTTATAATAAGCTCACCCAAGAGGCTCATAGTCATATAAAATGTACAGTAACTTATAATGACTAAGAGCTTGTTTGGGTGGGTTTAAAAGCAGCTTATTTTAAGTAATTTATAAGTCATTTTCTAACTTCTCAAAAAGTGGCTTTGAAAAATTGTAAGGTTATCATATATATTAATGAGCTTATAAGCTTATAAGTCACTTTTACACTTTTAAGCTCACCCAAACGGGCTCTAAATTCCTAATTTCTTTTAGGGTTTAAGGTTTAGTCGAGAAGCTTAAGCGTAGAAGGAATTGAGAAATGGGATACGTTCAAGAAGCCCGAGAAAATCACGTCAAAAAGAAGGTCGAAGAAGGTAACTAAGTTTTATATATGCTTTTCAACTTTCTTTGAATTCCATTATTTGTTTGTGTTGAGCTAGAATACGTCTTGATTATTAAAATTAAGTTATGGAAAATCTTCATTACACTATTCAAACAAAAAGATTAGCTCCAAATATGATGCTCCTGATTTGTTTATGTGTCAAATCCATAAATTGGATAGGTGGTATTTGATTTTTTTTTTTGTTTGATAATTGTGGTGTCCGTGGCAGTTTTGCACCCACCTCGGCTAGTTCCACGAGGTACTTGCTGCCATCACCAGCACAGGTACAAGATAAATCTATCAAAGGTTTAGACAAATAGGAAGAAACCACTGAGTGTTTTTTTTCCTCCACTCCACTGGATTTGAACCTAAGACCTCATGATTTTGAATGGACTTGGCTGACCACTAATATTTGATTTTTTTTTCTTATCGAGCAAATGTTATGTACTCAAGGTTTGTTTAGAAAGGAGGGAGTGCAAGAGAAAGGAAGAAAGGTAAAAAGAAGTTAAAGAAGCATGTGTGTTTTATTTCTAATGTTTGGTTTGAGACTTGACTCTTGAGAGGGAATGAGGAGGAAGGGGGAAAGTTCAAAGTAGACATCATTACTTCTCATTGAACTAATTAAGCGTGTTTAGAAGGAAAATGTTTTTCTGCTCACAAGGCTATGGTCTAGTGGTTACAGCACAACCTGTGATGTGCGCACGCCATAGGTTCAAACCCTGCCACAACTAGTATTTTAGTGGAGAAGGGTAGAGGGGGGCCCAACCCCGGCCCTTGGGGATTTCTTGGTTATCTAAAGGAAAAAAAAATGGAAATGTTTTCCCTACATTGTAATTCTTTTGTTATCCTATATGCGAAGCCGAAGGGACAAAAAATGTAGAAATCTTCACTGTTTCTTCCCTTAGTTTCTGAAGAAGGTATTAGTCATTGTCGGGTATTTGGTTGAAACATGAGTACAGTTGGATCGTGGTGGTTAACTTTATTAGTGGGAGGAACAAACTGCGTTCATTTAGACAACTGAAAGATTTAATTTGCTAAAAAAACTAAATATTGGATATCTGGATTAGCTTAAAACACGCCTAAGCATGGTACAAAATGAAATGCTGGAAAATAAAGGCTCTTCTTACAATGGGCCATATCTAACTTTCATGCCCAGTTTATTGGATGCATAAGGAGTAAGGACGATGATGTCTTTACTTCAAAGTGCTTAAACTTTCACATTATCGGATGTGACAATTTATTGAAAATTTTGCCTACAGTATTTTATTTATGTTAATTAAGGACTCATTGAAGAAATAAGTAAACAAGGGCAGTCACTCTCATCCTTTATCCTCTTTTTTAGTACTAATTGAAATGTTAACTCTGGGAAATTGAGTATTTATCGGATTTCCTCGGATGGTATCCTAATTAGTACCAAGATTATGTTTCTGTACAACTGTTCCCTTTAAACTGGAGGACTTTCTGCTGAATCACTGTCATGAATTCTCAACAATTTCTGTTATAGTTACTCTAATTATCAGTTCTCATCCATCTTAAGCTTGATCTTTTATGTATAAAAAATTCCAGCTTTGCGCAGTAAAATGAAGCAGAAAGCACTCAAAGAATGTGATCGATACACTACAAAATACGCTGAATGTGCATCAGGAAGAACAATATCTGTTGTTTGGCAGTGTCGCAAACAAGCTAGTGAATTAAATGAGTGTCTTCATCAGTAGTAAGTTCTCCATCGCCGATTCAACTTGTACTTTCATGCTTGATTCTGGACCAGCTCATCGTAAAAGTTTTGTTATCCTTGTCGTTACCATGACATTTTTGTTCTTTTACATGCTTGCTTACTTTCGGAAAAGGGGACATTTTTGTTTTTTATATGCTTACCGGTGATTGTTTTCCGAAAACCTTGTCAACCACATAAACATTACCTTATAATTTTATTTTCAGCCACATCTTCCGTACTGAGAATAAATAAGAAGTTATTAAAGCTGCTTTCTCCTGATCAATTTTACCACGGAGTAAGCTATGATCCGGAGAAATGCTGTTGCCCCAGCTATTTAATTTCTGACTCGTTCCCCTTCAGCTATTTTTGTGGCTTGAAAAGCTTGGTCTTGAATTCACTGTTACCTTTCTTAAACAAAGTGTAGGTCTTGAATTCGGATTTGAATTATTCCCCATGAACACTTGGATAGTTGTCACGAATAATGAACTTGGATTCCACACCAAACTGATACTCCTTGGCTCCTAAGCGCTTGAATCTCAATTTACTGTTGATCTTTGAACACTTGGAAGTTGTCTAGAAATGCTTGCAGCTTCTTGTTGCTCCGTTTCTCTTTCTTCCCTACCCACCCCTCTGTGAAGGCCCAAATTTTTTTACTACGCCACTGCCACCTACCTCCTTCTTGCTCCTCCTTCACCTTCTGCCTTGCCCATCCCCTGTCTTCTCTTCTCCTTCACCAGTTAGCCAGCACCACTTCCCTAACTACCCTTCTTGACCCCACCATACCATCCTCCGTATCCTCTCCCTTCTTGCTCTTTCTTTTTTTGATCGGTAAAGAGAAGTCTTCTTGATTTCCAGCATTGAGACTATGCTGGGCAGTAAATGTAGAGTAGCTACTTTAAATGTTGTGTAAATGCTCAAAAAGTCAACCATGTCTTCTACATCATTTACTGAAGCCATATTGCACCAAAAGGAAAGTAAGGAAATACATTTGCACTTTACCTTAAGAACATATTCTCTTTCTCTATCTTCATTCTACTACCCTATCACCACCTCATCCCCCTCCTTCCCACCAGCCTATTCTTATTCCAATCCACTTATGCTCCCATCTTCTCCTTTCCTCTTCTCTACCTCTTAAGTCTTATCTTCAATTGGAATGACTATTTCACTGAAGTTTTGTGGCACATGAGAAATGTTAAGTGGCTCTTTAACCGCAAAAGTTAACAGAAGGGGCAATTTTATTACGTGTTAAAAAAGATAGATGGGGAACTTGCTGCAAATTATTTTGTTGGAGGGGCATTAACAACACTGCAGCACTTAATCTTTTTAGCAAAAGATTCTAAATTATCGAAGCGATAGTTCAAATGATATGAAAATGGGTAAATTCCTGTTTGTTCTTTGCTTAGTTGGAACTTTAAGAGGTGTCATGAAAGGTGCCTTTCAAATGACAAGGTGGGTGTCCCAACGTGGTATCTGTTGGTCTTACAACTAATACAACAGGCCCCTTGTAATGGAATTCTCAACTTCTTGCTAATGATACCAACTGTAATTATATATTGGCTTTGTGGCTCCGTATGTCACCAACCTTCAACAACAACAAACCCAGTGAAATCCTACAGGCGGAGGCTGTCAACTACCTTGAACATGGGACCAGTTATTTGTTCTCACACTAGAGTGAAAACTGAGAAGCTCTCTCAAGTTGTCCACCAGTGCTGCAGCGAAGCTGGCTAAACTGCAATTTCAAATATTTATGTGCCAAAACTATGAAATACTCGAGGTACCAGCACACAATTCTGTGAAAGCTCTAAATACTACTCCCTCCATCCCAATTATTGTGACTTTCTTTCCTTTTTAGTCAGTTCCAAAAAGAATGACACCTTCTATATTTAGTAGTAACAATTAACGTTATGAGATGATTCACAGCCGCACAACTTTCTATTTGTCTTAAACTACAAGTTTCAAAAAGTCTTCTTTTATTTCTTAAATTCCGTGCCCAGTCAAACACCTTCACTTAAATTAGGGAGGAAGGAGTTTCTTTTGTGGTGTGGAACAATGGGGGTTGTAGTGGCTTCATCATATTTTACTTTGGTATCTAGTTCTTCTTGCTCAAGATGCATATCACAACAAACTAGAAAGTGTGGTCAAGTTGCATCCTTGGCACACTTGTAGTTTTGTCACAGTTGAGTAGTACTTCATACTACAGGTAAGGTCTGCGTACATTTCACCCTCCCCAGACTGGACTTGTGGGAAATTACTGGGTATGATGTTGTTACTAAAGTCTAGTTAGTCTAAGAAATTTCTGGCCGATGAGCCGGAACGCTGCAAATGAGTGATTCATATGTATTTTGCTGGCAAAGGGGAAAATACAAAGTCCTTGCGATGATATCTTCCTTTGACCATTGTACACTTGCTTTCAATATACAATTATGATCCATAAATAAAAGAAAAAGTCAAATGATTTATTATCTCTTTGAAAAAGGTTAAGACTCCAAGGGGGTTAAGTAGTCCAGTGCAGATTGTGCTTTTCCAAATCAAATGCAGGTATGTTGGTTCCTCTAATCCCACGCCACTATCGAGATGAACCAAAGGTAGTATAAATGCGTTTTAAGGAAATGTCACTTTTCCTTTGCTGTATCTGTGAATCAAATAACCCCTTTTTGACTGTTAAATTAAAATTTTGACATTATGTAATGTTGCATTTTTTTTGTTTCCTTTTGTGCAGCACGAATGACTCTGTTTTGGAAGAAATGAAGAAAGCATACATGCTTCAACAGAATGATCAGGGATCACTTAGAGTTTGAGTATGACCTTTGTGATACCTCGAGTTGGCTTGTCTTCCCACCTTATTCAATCTAGAAGACCTACTTTCTAGCCATGCTTCGGCCTTGAATGAGCTGTATTTTTTGAGTGTCTTTAATTCCCGATGAAACTCGTAGATCCTTGAAAAATTGAATAAATTTGTGTATACATGCTATACTAGTCACTAATTTTCACATTGGGAGTGGACTGGCAACTACTTTGTTTCTGTCTCTCTGGTTTTCATTGTGCAAGTCATTTTGGGTGAGTTTGTATGTTTTCCTGAATCTGTTGGTACTCTTTATCACAACAATTGACATGTTAGAAATGGCCAGTGATACTATGATACTGGGGAAGAGGGTAAAATTTGATAGGTTTGATTAATCATTTGACTCATTTGGGTATCCTAAAATGGTTTACTAAATTCATTGAGTTATTCCAAATGATCAAAATGACCATCCAACAGTTGCCCTTCTACTCCTGCTAGTTAATTCCCTTGCCGTGAATACACAAAATATGTGCACTGCATTGCCCTAATTCACACTGCACATACCTTGAATTTCCTGCAACATCTCTACCAAAAAGAAAAGGAGAAAGGAAAAAGAGTACAGATTTCTCAACAGAGAACAACATCAAGTTTAATTGAGACTTGCATATAGGGCGAACTTGCATACTTTACTTGCGAGTAGTCCTATTCATTGTTTTATACTTCCATTTGCTCAGACACAACCACTGCTCTTTTTTTTTTTTTTTTTTTTTTTTTTTTTTTTTTTTTTTGGGGACACATAAGTATAGTTTCTCGTAATTGATATTTTCTTTAGAAAGTTCTGATTGTCAATAATATGATAATTAATCACTAAACACTTAATGGGAAAGCCGTAATTTGGAGAAACCGTTTAGAAGCTCAAAAGAGGTTTAAAACTAAAATCAGACCGCATGAAAAATAAAAACTTAACGAAAGGAAATCCATTTGAAACATATATACAAAGAACTAAATAAAACTAATCGAATTAAGACTAAATTGACCAAACTGATTGATTGCCAACCTTTAACAATAGTCCTTAAAAAAAATATAACCTCATGGAAAAAAAATTTCACCTAGTGCCCTCAATAAGATATGGTCTTACCTAATTGCCCCTACTTACAAATGTTTTAAGTAAATGCCCTCCACATCATACCCTCTTATGAAAGGACTATTTTGCTCCCCAACTTGTGTTAATTCACGCTGAAGGTTTCCTTCTCTCTTTCCCCATTCATGGCTCCTTCTTTCTTCTTTGTGTGGCCCCCAAATTGTTTAATTCATGCTGAAAGATTTCCTTTCTCTTTCCCCATTCCTGACCTCCTTCTTTCTTCTTTGTGTGCTAGAAATTTGGGATTTTTTTTCTTGTGTTATCTTGATTCCAGTGATTTGAAGGTTTTTATTGCCTATGGCTATTAGAAATTCATGTTTTGCATAGAGCTTAAAATCTTGACCATGGCCAAGAGTTGCATAGACTTTCTCTGCAAGTTGCTTATTGCAGTAGAGTTTAAAGTCTTGGCTATTGTCGATACTTACAGAGATGTTCTGTGTAAGTTGTCGCTTCCACCAGAACTTAGAGTCTTGGCTATTGCCAAGAGTTGCAGAGACTGTGTCTCCAACTTGTTCACTGCAGTAGAGGTAGAAGTCTTGGCAATTGCCAATACTCTTAGAGTCTTTTAGTGTAAGGTCCCCCTTGCCAGAACTTAAAGTCTTGGCTATTGCCAAGAGTTGCAGAGACTTTATCTCCAACTTGTTCACTGCAGTAGAGATAGAAGTCTTGGCAATTGCCAATACTCTTAGAGACTTTTAGTGTAAGGTCCCCCTCACCAGAACTTAAAGTCTTGGCTATTGCCAAGAGTTGCAGAGACTTTCTCTGCAAGTTTTGCATTGCAATATAGGTAAAAGTCTTGGCAATTGCCAATACTTGCAGAGACTATTTGTACAAGTTGCTCCTTCCACTAGAGTTTAAAGTTCTGGCAATTGTCAATACTTGTAGAGACTATTTGTACAAGTTCCCACTTCCGCTGGAATTTAAAGTGTTGGCTATTGAAAATAGTTGTAGGGACTTTTTCTATAGTTGTAGAGACCATGGCAATAGGGCTTAAAGTCTTGGCAATAGGCAAGAAGTCTCTACACAGCCTCCCATTGCAGTAGAGTTTAAAGTCTTGGCTATTGCCAATACTTTAGAGATTTTTCAGTCTTTGCAGCAGAACTTAAACTCTTGGCAATAGTTGCAGAGAATTTTACCCTTGCAACTTGAAGAAATCTTACGTTGAATCTTCTCTTGAGCAGAGCAATCTGTAAAAGCAATGGGGTTTTATGGTTTTCTTGACAGCGTGAATGGAGAAAAGGAAAGGGAGGGACTGGGGCGCACCTTTTTACTGACTTGTAGGGGTATTTTGGTCCGAAAAAAGTTTCATTAAACTAATGAGGGCATTTTTGCTAAACATCTGTTAGCGAGAGCATTTTGGCAAACCAAAGCTTCCCGTGTCATATTTTTGCAAATGGCCCTACTATCGGTGGAAGTTAAGGTGTGATCATAATATCTTAATCTGACTATTTGAGTTACGCTCATTGACTACATAAATTTCACATTTGCATGTAATTTAATTGAATCATTTTAATAATGTATACACATTTTTGTGGTAATTTTGTTTTTCAATTCAGACTAGATTCAAGTCGTGTAAGACCCATCAAAACGAGGGATCAACTCAAAACCTCTAATTGAGGGTAGCTTCTATCCATCCAACTATACTCATTTGAATTTGGGTATGTGGTATTGTTAGTTATGAATTATTCACATTATTAATTCTCTCAACACCATTTGAATATCTCTCTGTTTGCATCCAAGCTATGACCAAGTGGTAAATGAAATGGATGCAAAACTTTGAGAGCATGATTTTTAATTGCTATTTGATGATTGCTTATGCAATTTGGGATCCTCTGGTCAATCAGCCGTGAAAGCTTTTACTCGAGGAAGTCGGGTTCGTGGAGCTAAGATGCCTCCAGAAACCATTTAATATTTTTCGAGTATTTTGAAGATAATTTGTTGCATTTTGTGCTGGTGAAAAATAGTAATTACCATCAAAATAGCGGATAGTTGAGGCGTGAACAAACTAATGTGGACATGACTTTTATCTACAAAATACAAACTCTGAATAATTTAGTAGGTGGATCATACGTTGAGGTGTTCACAAGTTGATCCGAATACCAGTCACACAAATATGATGACTCTACGTGGATCGTATTTAAAGTGCTAAACCGACCGAATTGGTTAAGATAAAAATTTCACCAACAACAACATAAACACAAGTGAAGTTCGAGTATGTGAGGTGTAAACGGACCTTACCCCACCTTAATTAAGGTAGTGAAGGTGTTTCAAATAAAAGACCGTGGAACATTCTCATTAACTATAAAAGGAAAAAGAAAAGAAGAGGGAAGTAACCCGTGTAAAAAGAGGCATAGGGACCTCTCAAGTTTCAAAAAAAGAAAAGGGGACAAAAAATTAATTAACTTAAGTGAGGGCCGAATTGTAATATTTAAAACTTGTGGGTGGAAGAAAAGTTTCTAAAATTTACAAAAACACCCCAAATTCAAAAAAATTCAAATATTTTGTTTTCCCTCCTTCCCACCCACTTTTACTCTCCCACCTATTCAAATAATTTCAAACTTTTATTTTTCTCTCTCTTTCTTCTTTCTCCCTCTTTTTTCTTCTTCCTTCTCCTTCTTGCTTCAAGATTTCTTCAAATTTCATTTCATCACCATCTTTGTTATTTTTCTTTCTTCTTCTTCGTCTTCATTTTCTTTTCTTCTTCGTACTCATTTTATCTTTTTTCGTTTTTCTCTTTTTTCTTCATCTTCATCAATGTTTCATTCTTTTACATATTTTTTTTTTATTTCTAATCGTTTCACACATATTTTCGGATGAATAAACATATTTTTCACATGTTTATACAATTTTGGAGATATTTTTCACGGCTGGAAAAGATGTGTACACATCTCGTCAGATGTGTACACATATGTGTACACATCTCAACTGATGTGTACACATAATATTTTATGTGTACACATATAATATATGTGTACACATATAATAAATACGTGTACACATATATTATATGTGTACACGGCTGACTTATGTGTACATATCATTTTATTATAGTGGTGGAGGGCGGTGAGGTGGTGGTGGATGGTGGTAGAAAGTGTTGGTTGATGGTGGAGGGTGGTAGAAGGTGCTGGTTGGTGGTGGAGGGTGATAGGAGGTGGTGGTGAGTAGTGGATGGTGGTTGAAGGTGGTGGTGGGTGGTGGTGTAGTGGTGGATAGGCAGAGGGGTGGGGGTCCGAATGGGGGGCTGGGGTGGGGAGATGAGAAAGTGGGGGGCTTTGTGCAAATAAAAAAACTTGTGGGCTTTTAAAGAAGTAGTAATTAGTATTAATATTAAAAGTGTTCTCCTCACCCAATTTTTAAAGACTTTGTCCCATTTTCTTATTTGGGTAACTTAAAAGTCCTCTCACCCAAAGGACCCAAGTAACCCTGGTAGAAAAAGCCCTTAAACCCAGCCCTCAAACTCTTAAACACACACACTTCCAACTTCCTTTTCTCTGTAACATACATTCCTTGGATCTGTGCATATAATCGAAAATGTCAGTAAAAGTACTGAATCCAAATGCAGAAGTACTGAACAAATCAGCAGCACTTCATATGAACATCAACGCCGCCAAGGGTTTACAAGATGTTCTCAAAACTAATCTCGGCCCTAAAGGCACCATCAAAATGTAAGTATTAATACATTAACGGCACATCCTTTAAGAAAACATTAAGTATATGGTGTTATTTACTAGATTACCATTATTTTTTTAATTTAAGTTATATATATTGTCAATGTAAACAAAAAGGAATTTTTACAAAAATAGCCGGCCAAATTCACTGTTTACATTTCCTAGTCGGTACACATAATATACATATATTATACATTAGCTGGTTATTTTTCTTTTAAAAGTACTAATGAGTGTATATACAGTTTACATTACCTGAAGATATCTTTTGGGAAACTTGCTATGTAAATTTTATTTACAGTGACAGTGTATGGAACTTAACCGGATTATACACACTGTTGTTTTTAAAGAATTTTTACACGAGCGTGTCTCATTTACTTGTTATAGTAGGTAAACTGTCTTATTTTTCTTTTGGAGATATATTTTGGGAGATTTGATAGTGTAAAATTTTATTTCATCGGCAGTGGAAAGAATTTAAACGAAATTATATACACCATCTGTGTAAAGAATTTTTGCACTAGTAGATCTCATCACTCATGTACTTGTTATAGTAGTTAACTTGCCTTATTTCGATAATACAAATCTCATTGTTTATGGAGGCTTATGTGAACATATCTTTTGGGAGACATGTTAGTTTTTACACTGGCGGTGCTTAGAACTTAAATTAAGTTATATACACATTCTTTACACTAGCAGATCACATTTAGTTCTTATAGTAGGTAACCGGACATTGCTCAATTTTACAAATCTCATTTTTTATGGAGAGATATCTTTTGGGAGACCTGAGCTTTTTTCCACTTGGGGGGGGGGGGGGGGGGGGGTGGAGGGGCGCATAGAATTTAAACTCTTTATTTATTTATTTACTGGTAAATGCTACTATTGGAAAGTGGATATTATTCATTGCTTTTGGTTTCTTGAAATAGCAAGGGTAAGATTGACTAAAAAGATAATTACTCATGTCTTGGTTTTCTAAGTCGACAGTTATTTGGGACACATTTTTGAGCTAAAACGACTCATAAAATTAGGGGGGGGGGGGGGGTATTATTTTTGGGTCATTGAATTTATCCGAGTTTTTGTTACAAATAATTGACAGGCTTGTCGGTGGTGCTGGTGATATTAAACTCACTAAGGATGGCAATACATTATTGAAAGAGATGGTAAGTTTTTCCTTTGCTCAAGAATTACTTTTTTCGTAGCTGTTTCATGATGTGCACTTCTTATGGCTTTATAAAGAAATGACTAGGTTTGGGGGAGGAAATGTTAAAAACAAGGAAGACGATATAATGCGACTAAAGATGATGATGGATACCTTAGGGGTGCAAAATGTTTATGAAAAAAACATTAGGGGTGAAAAATGCTAATAACTGGTTGAATTCCACATTGGTTAGGTGTATGAGCTCTAGTTTCTTTATATGGTCTTGAGCAATTCTCAGAGCTAGCTAGTTTTTGAGGCTGAGTTTCGCCAATGTCCATTTTTCCAACATTTTATTTGACCACTCATTCTGGGTCACCCGTGTTAAGTCCAAGCTCCACGTGTCAAGTCTTGGTCATGCAGGGTTGTTTGAATTTCACATTGGTTAAGTGTATGAGTTGTTGTCTCCTCATATGGTTTTGGGAATACTCACCCCATGAGCTAACTTTCAGGATCAGGTTAGGCCCTGGTTCTTGTATTCCAATAAGAACTTTTCGCTCTTTTAGCTATTTCTTTTTTGTTTTCACTCTTGGGTCCTTGCTTTTTCCTTTTATATTATCAAGCAACGATAAGTTGATGCTGATCGTGGCGTCAGATTCTGTGTAATATGTTGTCACTTGGCAGTTTACAAATTCGTATGATAATGCAGGGGTAGGTGTGGGATCTAGAGTGCTCCTAGAGAACTCGGAACTCCTAAGATGTGTTATAAGACAAATTGTTTAATAGTGAGAACTGAAATGAAATGGGCTCAAATGGAGCAGAATGGATATAGAGGATTCATATAGCCAAGGCCAACAAGTTTGGGACTGAGGCATCAATGTTGTTATGTTCATATTCACGTCAGTCAAGGACAAGAATAAGTCTTTCATTGGAAGTGAAATAAGGTCTTGTAACAAGTTTTATGTACTTATTAATAACTAAACTAGTCTTAGTAACGTGGAGCATGTCAGCAGTGACTCGTGAATGTAGCTAAGTTAAGTAGATTTAGTTGAAGATAAGATTTTGTGCTCGTGAAAATAAATGGAAGATGAATGTTACTGCTCGTAGTCAATTGGTTCTAGCTTTTTTCTTTAACTGTTTAAATCTTTCTTATATAACTTTTGCTCAAACACTACAGCAAATCCAAAACCCAACTGCAATAATGATTGCTAGGACTGCTGTAGCTCAAGATGACACTAGCGGGGACGGTACTACATCTACTGTTCTTTTCATTGGGGAACTCATGAAACAATCTGAACGATGCATAGATGAAGGTGCGTATGTATAAACTTTTCCAAGAACTTTATTGCCTTCTACTTTGGTACATTCTACATCCAGGACTCTTGAAAGGAAAAAAAACAGGGAACTGTATTGATCTTGTTCATATTAATAGCCCTCGAGCTTATGATGGTTTAAGCACGATTGAAAAGAGAAACACTCAGAAAGGGGAGAACATTCAGTGAAAAAATTATTCCTTTACTTGCTATTTCAATGATTCAGTAATATTTGTATGATCCTTCTAAAGTCTTATGCAAATATCTCTTTTGGGTTAATTTAGTTACCATGCTTGTTCCTTTGTTGCAGGAATGCATCCTCGCGTGCTAGTTGATGGCTTTGAAATTGCAAAGAGAGCAACTCTACAATTTCTTGAAAAATTTAAGACTCCTGTAGTGATGGGTAATGAGCCGGATAAAGAGATACTGAACATGGTAGCAAGAACGACATTGAGGACTAAGGTTTCTTCAGCGATTTCAATGTGATGTAGATTTTTTTTCGGTTGATAGTTTCTTCCTTGTTTACTGGTTCTAATGCCAAATTATTGTTTTGGTGCAGTTGTATGAAGCACTGGCTGATCAGCTGACTGACATTGTTGCGAATGCTGTGAGCACCTACTCTTTTTATTCTTCAAAATATTTGGTCCTTGTTTGGCGAGGTTCTGTTTTATCTTTGTGGCATGGTGATCTGGGGAAGAGGGACCAGCTGATACTGATATTTTCCTTCCTTTCCAAAAGTTAAACGTATGCTTGGTCTCTTGGGGGGGTGGGGGGTGGGGAGTTTTTCTCATTGATCTATTCAGACATAAGTCCTATAACAGAGGACAAATACACCTAATATCTAACGTTTTGATGAATTTCCTTTTGAAATGACGCGTGGTGAACTATATTGGTTTTCTTGGTATCGTCATTCATTACATTCTTTGCAACTTTGTCAACAGGTGCTCTGCATTCGCAAGCCTGAAGAACCTATTGATCTTTTTATGGTTGAGATAATGCACATGCGTCACAAGTTTGATGTAGACACTTGTTTGGTATGTGGAATGCTGCTCTTGGCCTCTACATTTTGGTTGACATTTCTATGAAATTACTGGCAGTTCACATGGTTCTGCTGTAGATTGTAAAGCATATGATTTCCCTAGTCCTGTGACATTAACTACTACTTCCATTTTAATATTTTATTCTGTCTATGAATACCTTTTTAGTCACTACCAACTGTATCTTTCCCGGTTTGTCAGTCATTTTAAGGAGTCTTATCCTGTCATTTGCTTGCTGGGTCAGGGTTTACACCACAACCTGCAGAGCAGAAAAAAATGCTATCTTTTCAGGTTTCCATCTTGAACCTGACATGATTTAATGAAGGGAGATAAGACTAGCATTTTGCTAGGCAAGCTTAATTTCTTTTTGGTTAGGGAACATTTCAGATATAATTTAGACCACTCTTATGCATAGGTTTCCAAACATATCATCCTTTAGGGAAGGCAATGAAAACATGCCTGGAAATGCTTTGGTTCTTCTTCTGTCTTAAAAGGTGAAGGGAGATGAGACTCAGATGCTGTCAGTTTGTGACTTACAGTATTATCTGTTCCAATTAAGCTTGACCTTCCTCAGAATTTCTTTGTTTGCCTAGGACTGGGCTGTGTTACAAAATGAATAAGCAGGATAAGGCCCATTCTGCTGTTTTTTTTCTTGGCAAGTACTTGATGGGGGTTGGAACAAGGTTGTGATAGCATCACTTGTCAGATTCTCGAGTGTGCAATTATTTATGTTGAGAAAGCGATCTATGAGCAAAAGACATCATATGATACATGGATAGTTTTAAGTGGAAATAGTTGTCAACTGTTGATAATGATAACATAGTTAAGCAGAATTATGAACATCCTATCCTAGTTATTAGTCTTTAACTTCTAGACACTAGAAGCATAATTTATAAAATTCAAATGTATGCAGTTTCCCTCACGTCTGCATGATATTTCTTGCTGTAGCTGCAGAATGAGAAAAGGACTTTTTTTTTTCTTTTTTTCTTTTTTTCCATGGGTTGGGGGCTGCGGGAGAAACCTATGTGGCAAATGTTTAATATGTCACCTCATTAATTCTTTCTTCTGTTAGATTGAGGGTCTTGTTCTTGATCATGGTTCAAGACATCCAGACATGAAAAGGCGAGCAGAGAACTGTTACATTTTGACTTGTAATGTCTCTCTTGAATACGAGAAGAGGTAATAGTGTTCAACATTGCTCAAATTTGCTTGGTCTTAATTAGTTCTTGTCATTGATCAATCTTTCCCTTCATCAGTGAAGTAAATGCAGGATTTTTCTACTCAAATGCAGAGCAGAGAGAGGCAATGGTTGCTGCAGAAAGGCGTTCTGTTGATGAGAGAGTCCAAAAGATAATTGACCTGAAGAACAAGGTATGCTGTGCAGGTGGCAATTTGGCGTTGCTCTAGTGTAACAAAATCTTTATAACGCTCAATGCTACTGGCCTCTGCAGGTCTGCACAGGAAATGAGAACAATTTTGTTGTTATCAATCAAAAGGGGATTGACCCTCCATCTCTTGACATTCTTGCTCGGGCAGGAGTAAGTTGTCTTTGCTCTCTTTATTCAGTTTCAACTGATTTTTCAAGCTGAATCATTCAGTTTACCAAGCATGCATCCCTTTTCATTTTGGTTCCTTCTGGTTGCTGTGCTACCACTTTGTGCACTAATTAGTCATTCTGATTATACCTATGCAGTTTTTTTTTTTTTTTTTACTTGAGACAACTTATTAAAACCCCTTTATTCCTTTATCTTCATTTGTTTGTTAGCCGTACAAGAGAAAGGCAGGGGGTGTGGAAATAAAATTGAATGGATCTGAGGGGGACTCCATATATCTTCATGTAAAAGTAAAAAAGAATAACATTTTGAACCTTGATGAGCTCATCGTAAACTGCTTAGTACAAGGGATCAGTTGAAAAGCGCTTGCTTCTCTCTTCTTTACCTTTGTTTGAAGTTTGGAACTGGTTTATTGCATGAGTTTCGGGAATTTTCAAATCATTTGTTTTTAAGACTCAATCATAGGTTCCTTGATAGCATATGCAATGAGCTCGGTTCTTCGCATATGTCCTATTCAAGAATCAATCCAAGGTTCCACTAGAAATACGCAATAAGCTCTCTCTCCATTTTATACTCCCTCCGTCCCATTTTATGTGACACACTTTCCTTTTTGGTCTGTCCCAAAAAGAATGACACATTTCCTTATTTGACAACTAATTAATAGCATTTTCTCTATTCCACCTTTGTTGGGCCTACTTACATTAAAAAGCTACCAACAACTTTTTAACTACTCCAATCTTCTCTCTTTTACTTTTTCTTTACATCTTACAAGGGCAAATTTAAAACATTGCTAGGTCAATCTTTATTTCTTAAACTCCGTGCAAAGTCAAAGTACCTCACATAAATTGGGACGGAGGGAGTACTACACAAGAGCTTGTGTTGGTAGAAATTTTGGGCAAAAAATATTTTGACTTAATGATAGTTTATCCAAGGTTCATGTTTCCTAATGTACACTCTGCTCAAGGAGTATGGAGAGACAAGACCTTTAGCTCTTATTCTTTAGCAATTATCGTCTTTTGCTTAAATGATAAAATGCTAAAGGCGGACACCTCTCTTTAATGCACTGTTACAACTCACAACAGAAACTTTTCGTTTTTTTTGGGACATTGTACCGTTCAGTACTTCTGGATCTTCTACTCCGAAGTATATCTGTATTGAAACTATAGCACTGCAATTGGTGTAGTTAAACCGGAGGTTGCATGATGTAAATGTAGTACATGAACGTAAAGATTAGTCTTCTTTTGGTTTTCTAAAACCCTTTATGCAATCATTACTTGTTTCTTGTTCCAGATAATTGCACTTCGTAGGGCAAAGAGGAGAAATATGGAACGTTTGGTTTTGGCTTGTGGCGGAGAGGCAGTTAACTCTGTTGATGACCTATCTCCTGAGTGCCTTGGCTGGGCTGGGCTGGTCTATGAGCATGTTCTTGGTGAAGAGAAATATACCTTCGTAGAAAATGTCAAAAATCCTCATTCCTGTACTATTCTTATCAAAGGTACTCTTTGGTGTTTAATGGTCGGTAGACCTTTTTGCCGATTATTGTATTGGTTGGTTCTCCTTGTGTTTATTATCGTAGCAGCTGGAGAAATCGTTCTTAATTAGCCTTGTTGTTTCCCATACAGGTCCTAACGACCATACAATAGCTCAAATCAAGGATGCGGTTCGTGATGGACTTAGGGCAGTAAAAAATACTATTGAAGATGAAGCAGTTGTACTTGTATGTTGGTCCATTGCTAATATACAACAATAATTTTGTTTTTTAAAAGATATCTGTGTGGTTTTAGGCTGCCTGTTTATCTTTGATGGCCAATATCTGCATTCATGGGAGCTTGGTCCAGTTAATGTGATTGTGACCAGTATAGAAATCCTGTTAATCCAATGCATTGTTTTTTAAATCTTTCTTCACTTGGGGCTTCAAAGGTGTTGTTAGAGTCTTATGTTGGAACATTGATAGAGAGTGACGTATGAAATGAAGGCTTTATTGACTAAATAACCCAAGTTTTCCCCCCCTGATTAGCAGATGTCACAGCTTTTGATCAATCAGTCAATCAACTCTATCCCAAATACTAGATGTTCAACTTACTAAACTTCAATATACATGCCTATATATTCAAGTATCGAAGCACAATGATTTGTTTGTATAATAAAGATGACGAAAATGAGGTTAGATGTTTTCTATTCCTGAGGTGCAGTCTTGAATGTTGGGTTTCAGGGTGCTGGAGCCTTCGAAGTTGCAGCTCGACAACATCTGATTAACGAAGTGAAGAAAACTGTTAAAGGGGTTTGTATATAGATCTATTACTTTCATTTGTAAAATATATTCAGGTACCTGTCTTCTCACTGTCCTTGTTTGTCCTGTCAATATTCGTAAAGCGTGCCCAACTTGGTGTGGAAGCTTTTGCTAATGCCCTCCTTGTGATACCAAAGACCCTTGCTGAGAACTCTGGCCTTGATACTCAAGATGTGATCATTGCTCTAACGGTATCTAGATACTACAATTAATCCACCTTTTGTGCATGCAACAACGATTACTTTAAATCAGTTCCCTTGTAACTTTTTAACTTTTCGCAGGGAGAGCATGACAATGGAAATGTTGTCGGACTAAATCAACACACTGGAGAACCTATAGATCCACAAATGGAGGGGATATTTGACAATTATTCTGTGAAGCGTCAGATTGTTAATTCTGGGTATGTGGAAACTTTTCATTCATTCTTGTATATTATGGTGTATGCATGTGCTTGTGTGTGTTTTATGCATGACTAAATGGAATCGGCTCAGTTGCCCGGACTCTCCAAAAATGCTACTTCACCTATCAAATCCTCCAAAAATGCATTACTTTGGAGGATCTGACACCCCCAAGCAACATAGTTGAAATTGCAGCGAGCAATGATCATTTCCTGGACTTTGACCTCTTGTTTGTTTTTTGGTCTAATTAGTATACTCTCTTATTCTTTTGCAGGCCTGTTATAGCATCGCAGCTGTTACTTGTTGATGAAGTAATTCGTGCTGGACGGAACATGCGGAAACCAACTTAAACCTTTGTCTATCTGAAGATATTGGTTCAGATAACAGATTTTCCTTTAGTTTTCATGTTGAAAATTTTGATGGTCTTTGATTATTAAGAACAAATATAAACTTATCATTAGGAGAAGTATTCTAAATATGCTGCTTATTAATAGTTGTATTTCTAGAAGACTCGATAATATTTTTTCTATGTTTGTAAGGTTTGCTGTTTAGGAAACGAAACAATTGACCATATGAATCTTCATTATCCTAAAGCCTGTTAGCATGCAAGATCTGTCCTATCAATTGGTCTACTTCAGTGAATACTTTTGATCTTGCTAGATGGAGTGAAATGTTCCTTGATGCTCGTCTGTATCCTGAATCTAATGAATTTTTTAAATTAATTGTTTCTCTCGTGTCAAATATGGAAGACGTAAGGATTGGTTGCATTTTAATGTTGAAATTGTAGACAAGGCTCTATTTGGTTTCCATAAATATGAAATTTCTTTGCTTGCCATACAGCTAAGAGCTAACTAACTACTTGTATACCAAATTGCACTAATGGTAATTTTATTTTTATGACACAATATGGTGTGTTAATTGCTTAGTCAAAGGAATGTGAATAGGTTAATCCCCTTGTGATGAAATTAGCATCCTGTTCCAAGCACTGATCATATGCATATGATGGGAATGTTTGTGGTTGTAATAATAGTTGAGAAATCACATACTTCTAGTCTTACGTATTTGCCTTACCGAGTAAAGTCACTTTATTTGTTTAGACAATGCATGATTTGAACCAAAACTACGAAATTTGATTTTAACATACGAACTCTGTCCTTGTGGGTAAGAATCATTTTTGTCCACAAACAATATTGATAGAAAAATCAAACACCTCAAATATTGAACAATTGACATTTTCATCCTCTTCTCAACATCCCATCATTGACCCATAACTTTAAAATAGTGGACTGATCACCAAAGGTGTATACGGTAATTCTCCTTATACTTTTAATTAATTAATATAATATAATGATGCCCTAATCAATTATTTATGATCATATTAAACGAAAGCTTAACTGAAGCGGCTTGAGAAATAAGCACACAAAAATCCCCATTCTTCAACTTCTCACGAACCTATTAGTGGTAAGAGTTGCTTTAACCAATTTTATCTTTTCCTTATCTTGGATTATGTAACTTCTATTGTGAATTAAATCATCTTGAATATTTCTTTTGTTATATCAACGCGATCACTTTATAATCTCTATGACACCTTACTTTTTTGATTTTCTGTTACGAAACATTACTTTAAAAAAAAGGTAGCCGATACACGATCAGGGAAAAGCCGTACCTCAATGGATGTGATGTACATGGCTCGAACTCGTGACTCGGATAAGACTTTATCGGTTGCTACAAGGCTCCCCTTCTCACTCTAACTTTACCAGTTCACAATCCGAATTATAATGATCTCAATTTACTGCAATATGTGTGATACTATTTCTATTGCAAAGAAAATCAAGTCCATGTTATCATTCTATTGCAAAGAAAATAAAGATTAGTCAAGCATCAAGATTTATTCATTTATTTATTTATTTCAAGTGAAAGAATGAAATCCCAACTTCTTTATAAGTAATGCATTCAGAATTACTAATACAACTACATGGACGGAGTTTTCTTTTAATCCTAGAAAATGTTTTTCTTTTCCTTTTACGAGAAGATCAAATTAATATAGTATGTTATTCACCTTATCAGCGAATTGTCATGGATATATTGAATACATTTCCTGTTCTTGCAAAAGAGAACACTGTTTTACAGTATTCTGTTTAGTCCTTTGTAATCGCGTTGATTGTTGCTTCAACTTGAAGCATCACTAGAACATAGTTCGCTTGCATTTTCTATTGTCAGACTTAATAGAGGCGGAACCAGGATTTGAAGTATACGGACAACCAGTTAAATAGGTGGTGTTCCTGAATCCTGACTTATGTAGTATATTCTTTAAATTTTTTTACCTTCGCAGTTTTTTTCCTTGTAGAAACCTAGTGAATGTAAGGTGGGAGCAGGCAAGCATTAAGTTCCATATAGAAAGTACAAACAAGTGACTGAGGTTTCTATGTAAAACTAAAAATCAAGCAGATTGATGAAACATTGTGCTGGAAATTATTTCTTGTAATTATCCTAAGCCTCTGACCAACCGTCTCAAAAACATTGAAAGAATAAGGAGATGCTGGCATTGATACTTTTTCCTTTTCTTGTTTCCTTTTAAAATTGTATTTTTTTTCCTTGGCTGCAGAATTCTTTTAGAGCCTTCTGATTTGAGAATGAGGGACAGGTGGCCGAGAGGCAAAAAGTGGCTTAAATTGACATATGTAGAAACAATCAGGCTTGAACAGCTGAGTCGAAAGGCAACATCAAGAGAAACAAAAGAAGAAATGGATGACAATCTAGAGACCAGTGGGGCTTGGCTGTCTTATGACTTGCTTTTCAAGATTTTTCTTCTACTTCCAGCTGAAACTCTCTGCGGACTGCGTTGTGTAAGCAAGACACTGCTCAACATGATCAGCAGTCCGGAGTTTGTTGAGGCTCACTTTCGTCAAGCAGAGACAGTTCTAATTACTCAGAAGTCCTTTCACGAGAAACACGTACGGTCACCTTTTCCACTACCTTCAGATAAGCCAAATGGTTGTTATTTCCATTTTTGGGACATGCATAGCGGTAAAGGCCACAAAGATGACATGCCAAATATTAGGAACTTAGAGTGCATTTTGGCTGCCTGCAATGGTTTGGTCTTGGCCAGAATCAAGAAAAATGGAGGTCTAGTTGTTATAAATCCAAGTACACGGAACCACATTAGAATGCCTCTTGGTACAATTGGCTTCAAGCAGGAGTGCTACGAGTTCATGTTCAGCCACTTGACAGGTGCTTATAAAGTTGTACACTTGTTCCACGATGAATTTCTGAACATTCATTGTGAGATACTGAACCTTACTACTACTCATAGATCATGGCATGCGGTGGATGGACCGAATTCAGAAGAATTTGGATCAATCAGTAGATTCAGTACTCGTAGTTCTGTCTCAGCAGTTGGTGCTTCGTATTGGCTACCACGGACAGACGGCTGTAATCATGTTGTCTCTTTGGGATTTCATGATGAGAATTTCCTAACTATACCTCTACCAATCAGCAGCACCAAGAACGATCGACTTGTTGAGATTGGAGGCTCCGTAAGCTTCGTAACTCATGCCACGTTGAATTTGATTCAGGTATGGATTTTGAAGAGAGATGGCTTAAAGGAAAATTGGATAAAGAGATATAGCATCAATAGATTCTATGATATAACAGGACTTGTTCCCCTTTGTGCTTCGACGAAGGAAATGTTTTTCAAGAGAAGAGGATACCCTTTGTTTCATATTTACAATTTTCAAGCTGAAGAAATGCAGGAGGTTAATTTAGACATCGAAAATGTTGGAAATACTAAACTTTACATTCCTCATGTAAAGTCCCTTGTTTCATGGGATTGTCCTCGGGTTCGGTAGGAAGTGTAGTTTCTTGATGAACATAACTTCCCCAATGATGAAGGAAACAAGTCAAATGTAGTGAGCTTCTATTGCCATGGTCGTGAATATTCAACTTGTTAAATGTTGCATTCAAAAGTAAGAACAGTTTCATTTTTTAGCACGTCCTTTGCAGAACTATTAGCATGGAATATTCATAACTTAGAATCGTACTAACCATATCATGATACATTACTAGATAACAGGTGTGGCAATGCCAGAGGGATGCTAGTGGATCTCTTAAGCTCACACTAATTTGACTATAAATTGCCAGTTTTTTGAAAGCTGTGATTAGTATGTTCCTTTACTCGTACTTTTTTAACAAGGTGTTGTTTCTGATAATTTGGATGCACCCAGACTACTTTATCAGCCACCGGTAACTCTACACACCAAAGCTTAGGCAGATGGTTATTTGTGTTTTCTGTTTGCTTGGATTTGAACGTTGATCTTTATCGGTTTCATTCATCTCATTGACCGTAAGGTCACACCCTTGGATGTGGATTGGCAATATCTTTCTTGTCAAAGAGATTTACCTTTGCTTGGTTGGCAATTGGACGGTTTGGGGGGATGGGGTTCGAAGAGATCACCTTACGTTTTTGTTTCTGCTGAGATTTGAACTTTGATCTCCCATGGTTTTAACTCAGTAGTCGCACCCAAGTGTGTGGCCTAATTAGGTGCGACTAACAATATCCTTCTCGTGAAAGAGAGTGACCTTTGTTTCTGGTTGGCAGTTGCATAGGTGACTTTCCGCCCTTGTCGTTGTTGAAATGGCATTTTCTTCTTCAATACTGATTCGTTTCTTGCCGATTAATTGGCTCCATGAATTGCAGGCAATGTGACAATTCTCTTCTCAGCTGATCACAGCCATTAAAAGCTTGTATTTTATCTTGTTTTAGTTGGTATTTTTTCGCCATTGTTAGTGCTAAGTCTTGTAAGTTGAGCATTTATGTCATTGGTATGACAATTCTTGAAATTTTAAATCAAATAAACAAAGATATAAATATCCTCGACAATTTACAAGTATGTATGGAAGAATAAAGACCACCAGAAAATAAGACAAAGGTGTATGTGAGTCATTTACTTACCATTTTGTTATTCATAGATTTTACTTCATTGTGTCGTTGCATCTTAACTAATGTTGATAAAATGGACAAGGTAAATGATTAGTATATCTTAACAAATGTTGATAAATTGAGTAGGTTAACAAGTATATCACAACCTATAATGTGAACATTTCAACAGGTAAAATGAGACAGTATCTAAAACTAAAATGCTATGGATAACAAATTGGATCATACCTTTACCTGTAGAGATGCATAAAGCAGGAAGGAGAAGAGATGTGGTAAAAGTGGAGGCCTAAAGAAATGATAGAAGAAGAGAAATAAACAATCCAATTGCAGCTACTGGAGGTGGGAATGAAAAAGGTGATGAGTGTATTCTTGGTGAAAGAAAAGCTAATAAAAACTTGATTCCTATGATCCTCACTTTTATGATCGGAGAGAATTCCTTTTTTTCTTTTTTGGTGCATAGAGAGAGTCCCTCTGCCGAAGGTCTATCAGAATCGGCCTTTCCATCTTACTCGAGGTAGAGGTAAGGTATCTGTACGCCTCACCCTCCCCATACCCTACTTGTGGAATATCACTAGGTATGTGTTGTTGGAGAGAGTCACCTTATGCTTCCTTAAACAAGTATTACGTTCTCAAGTTTATTGTTCAAACATTACATCCATTGGTCTGTAAAAATAGTAGCTTTTCTTTACAAAAGAAAATGTTAACATTACTCTATTTTCAAAACATAGCAATATTTATTTTTAGTAAAAAAAATATAGGAAATATAAAAAAGGGTGGGAGAAACCCTAGAACTCCCTCCTACTACCCCTGCCAACATCCGAGCCGCGACCGGCGGCAGATTTTTTATTTTATTTTTTTAAATTTTTGTTGTAATTTCTTGTATATGTAGTGTATTTTTGTTGTATGGACAATGATACACCGTGCATACAATAAAAAAAAAAAATACTAGACATACATAATACAATTTTTGTATGACATTTGTATAAATTTTGTATGTCTATTGCATCTATTTAATACATACATCCGTATATAAACAACACATACAATACCATGATTATTATATGGCAACTGTATATACTTTGTATGTCCATTATATATACAAAGATATATAAGACATATACCAATCATACAATGTACGCATGTCATACACCATCCATACAATGCATATACACATTGGGGATCAAATTTCTGTCCATGAACGCCGGAGAAGAAGTCACCGCAAAAGCTCAAAAAAAAAAAAGGGAGCAGCTTGTTGCCGAAGTCCTCCAGCAGCAAATCACCCGAGGTCTCAACAACAGCAAGCAGCTGCTGGAGAAGGCGACGGAGCAGCGCAATAGCTCGCCCAAGATCTCACAGCAGCAACAACACCACCTCACCAGAGATTCATCGGAGAAACGAAGCAGCTGTACCACTGGTCGCCGGCGATGGGGGAGATGCGAGGGATGGCACCGAAAAACAGTGGGGGTGGGGGAGAGAGAAGAGCAAGAAGGGGAATTAGAATTTTTGCTATGTTTGGTAAGTGTAAAAAGTTGTTATGTTTGGTAAAGTGATCAAATATCTCTATGTTTTAAAAAAAAATTTCCCACAATAACGATTAGTGTAATTTACCCGAAAAGAATCACGTATAAATTGAATAAAAACAAGGCGGAATCACCTAAATGACACCTCAACTTGGCCACTTTTGCCATGTCGACACACAAACTTTGCTAATTTCTATTTCAACACCTCAACTCGACCCTTTTAATACTACTAAACCACTCCGTCAGTTGACCCTTGCGCGTGTATCACAAATACATTGTGTTAATCATACGTGGCCATCCAGTCACAAAGAGTGCCAATAAAAATATTACACGTCAATTAAAAATTACACGTCAATCGCGCGAAAACCTAATCGCTGAAACGCTTCATTTCCCTCCCACCCTTTCATTTTCTGCCATTTCCCTCTCTCTTCGTCTCATATGTAACCTTGGTGAAAATGCCGTAACCCTAAACCATTTCCTTAAAATTTCGTTGCTTTCGTTTGTAAAACACTATCACCCAACTTTGTTGCCTCCGTCTACATTCCTTTGGTGCTGTAACTCTTTAATCGTCGAAGTGGTTGCACTAAAAGGTATTAATGCGACTCTTATTCTTTTTCTGTTAAAATCTGTTGAATAATTAAACTTTCTGCGTTTGATATGTGTTGTATGCATGCAATGGTTGGGTTGTTATATTAGGGTTAAAATTAGTGTTTTTAGGGAATACACATTTTATTTTCGTTTTCTTTTGTGTATGCGAATCTGTAAAGTTTTTTGAGTAAAAAATTGGGGCTTTTGCTGGAAACACGTGATACTCTCGTGTTCTTTGTTGTTTTTGTTCTTTTGAATGGCTGTGTCGTAAATTAGGTATAAAAATTGGGGCTTTTGGGAAAAACTCAATAAATATTAAAATTTTTAACTATTAATGTTGTTTGACCCGTCTGATTTCTAGTTTTTATTTGATTATATAGGTTTTTAAAGGTGTTTTAAGTTTAAGAATTATTTAGTGTCTAAAAGAATCTTGTTCTTGCTCTGTAGGATATTATGGATCTTACAATCGTAAATATCCAAATACTCCATCGAGGAAAGTTTGTGTCTGACCCAGTACTTAGGTATGAAGCTGGAGAGGTATTTGGAGGTATTCTTTCTGCTGACATAGACCAGCTTCATATCTTACAATTTCATAAATGGGCTACTGATTTAGGGTATTTAAGAGTTGAAAAATTTGCATGTAGAGTGAACAAAATTGGTCCCTATCACTTTATTTCCTCTGATGCTGATGTGTTAGAATTCTGTAGATATCTTAGGCAGGGGGACTTTATTGAGGTGTGTATGTGTCACTGTATTGATGAGCCTCATGTAATAGAGGACCTACAGGAAGACATAAGTGTGGCTTCTAATGTGGGCCCCAGGGGTGGGCAATATAATACTGGTGGGTCCACTGAAATGCCACATGTGTTTAATGCTGGGGCAACAAATGCACCTAACCCTAATGATATAAATACTGCTGCAAAGGGAAAAAACACATTTGGGAAGGGAAAAGAAAAAGTTGTTGAGGTAGAGGAGACTAGTGATAGTGAAAGTAAGAGTGAAGGCCAGTATTATGACTTCAACTCATATCATTTAGCTACTGAGTCTGAAGATGAGGATTATGAGGTTGAATCTGAAGAAGATGACACAGATGACTCATTGTATGATGTAGATGAGGACTATGATGAAGAGGTAAGTGATATAAATGAGGAGTTGCTCTCAACTAGGCAGTCAAAGATAAAAGAGAAGAAAACTAAGCTTAAATCTGCTGAAGTTAATCCTGATGATATCCTAGTGGTCCTGTAGGTATAGATCCTGGTTTTGAAGATATTTACAAGGACAAGCAAGAGAAGTATGCTGGGAAATTAGGAGGTGATGAGGAGTACTTGGACAGTTCAGATCCAGGTAGTGAAGATAGTGATGATGAAGATATTGGAGAGGATGGGATAAGAAATGTGCAGCCTAGGAAAGCTAGGAGAAAGGTATACTATGACACCACTGCTAAGAAATCTTTTTTTCAGCTTGATATGATCTTTGAAAATGCAAAACAGTTTAGATCTGCCTTGCATAATTATGCTGTGCAAAGGAGGGTGCAGATTAGGCTTAGCCTAATGAAAAACATAGAGTTAGAGCTACTTGCTTGAATGAAGGTTGTAGGTGGCATATTTTGGCAAGTATAGAGGGCAGGTCTGGTGATTTCATTGTTAAATCCTATCATCCTGTTCACAAGTGCTTAAAGGTATCAAGAAACAAGTCTGCTAACACATCTTGGATAATTAGACACTTCCAGGATAGGATTATCAGTCATCCCCAAATCAAGCTTAAGGATTTGCAGCTTTTGATTAAGAAGAAGTTTAAAGTTTATGTTGGGAAAACTATTTGTGCTAGAGCTAAATATAAGGTAATGGCTGAACACATGGGTGATTGGAGAGAGGAATTTGGTAGAATATATGATTATGCTGACATGATTAGAGCAACCAACCCTGGAAGCACAGTTGCTGTTAAGACATCAAAAGAGTCTGTACCTGGTAAAGAGCTATTCATGGGTATATATATCTGTCTTCATGCTCTGAAAACTGGATTCAAAGAGGGGTGCAGACCTATATTTGGAGTTGATGGTGCTTTTCTCAAGGGAGTCTGCCAGGGAGAGATACTGTCATGCATTGCCAAAGATGGTAACAACCAAATGTATCCTGTTGCCTGGGCAGTGGTTAACAAAGAGACCAAGCATACTTGGTCATGATTATTTAGGTGCATCATGCATGATCTGAACCTTGAAGAATCTGCTGGTGAAGGCATGACCATTGTTTCTGATATGCAGAAGATTAGACTATTGATTTGTTATGTTTATTTTTATTTTTTTAATGCTTTGACTTTATAATACACTAATGATCTGTTGTTTTTAGGGACTTATTGAAGCTGTGAAGGACTTGATGCCCAAAGCTGAACATAGATGGTGTGCAAGGCACATATGGAGCAACTAGCATAAAACATGGCCTGGTGAAGAAAGGAGGCTGAAATTCTGGGCAGTTGCAAAGTCTTCTTTTGAAGTTGGTCTCAAAGACAAGGTAGATGAACTTGCAGAGTTAGGTGATAATATAGTTGAGTCTTTATTGACTTACCCCAAAGAAAGTTGGTGTAGGGCTTACTTCAACTGCAATAGTAAGTCTGATGTTATAGAGAACAACATGTGTGAGACATTCAATAGCTGGATAGTTGGTCCTAGGCACAAGTCAATTATTACCATGTTAGAAGAGATTAGGCACAAGATAATGGAGAGGTTTACAAAAATGAGGGAATTTTGTATGAAGTGGGATCATGATGTGTCTCCTATGGCTTTAGGTTGTATTGATAAGCAAACTGATAAAGCTGCAGAATGTGAGGTAGTTTGGAATGGTGACACAGGGTTTGAGGTTTTAGATGAAGATTATAATAACAAGTATAGGCATTCAGTGGACATGAGGAATAGGGAATGCTCATGTAGGTCCTGGCAACTCAAGGGGATTCCTTGTGCACATGCTATTTGTGCAATGTTGAGTAGGGGACTAGATCCTCTTGAATTTGTTGATCACTGGTATAAGAAGGAAACCTATATGAAGGCATATAGTACCTTCATACAGCCTATAACAAACATGAAGATGTGGCCTCCTAGCCAAAATCCACATGTTGAGCCACCTGCTTTTACAAGAATGCCTGGAAGGCCCAGGAAAAACAGAAGAAAGGCTGCAGATGAGCCTAGGAAGAAATGTGGTTAGAGATCAAGGAAAGGGACCCCAATGACATGTTCTCATTGCAAGTTAACAGGCCACAACAAGAAGGGATGCCCAGTTTTGGTGAGTTATGTATGTTCACATAAGATAGAAGTTCTCAGCTTCCAGTTTATTCATTATCTTCTTTTTTTGATTTTCAGAAAGCACATGGTAGTGCTGCTACTGCTGGAGCTGGTTCAAGCAATACCCAAACTGATCATGTGGCATCTGAACATGCTCCTGAAGGATCTCAAAGTAGAACTCAACCAGCTGCAACTAAGAATGTGAGAACAGGGGGCACTGCTGCCAGCCCTTGGGCATCTGGAGGAGCTGCAGGTTGGTTTAATATTGCTGAGAAGTTTCAAAGACAAGGAAGCAATGCAACTACTCCCAATAATGTACAGAACACAACTGCTAGTCGACCATCTGGAGGAGCTGGTACTGGACCATCTGGAGGAGGTGCTAGTCGACCATCTGGAGGAGCTGCTAAAAGATGCCTAAAGGCTGCTGGATTTGGTATTTTGTTTAGCAAATCTGGTGCAGTTATACAGAGGGTAAGTAATAACTATTTATAGATGATTTTGACATTATATAGGATGAAATGTGACATTAAGCACACTTGTGTTTGCAGAGTGGAACAAGAGATAGAGTGCTACATGACCCTGGAACCATCAAGAATGCTGCTCAAAAAGATGTAGATCTTGAATACTAGCCACATGGACTGATGTGGAACAAAAAGAGAGCTGTGACAACAAGACAGCTACAAGAGGAGATGCTGAGGAGGAGACAATATGGACCACAAGGAGCTACTACATCTTCACAACCAGACCTGCAGCAGACTCAGCCAAACATGAGCCAGTTCCAAGCTAACTATTTTCAGTCTCAACCATGACCAGTTCCAAGAACTTTCTATGTTTTTGTTCAAGTTTGTTAGGAGCAAAACTTGTTGTCTACGTGATATTTGAGTCTGTTGTTAGCAGAACTTAAATTGCATGTCTATCTAAGTCTGTTGTGTGCAGAACTTAATTATGCTATCTTTGTTTTGGTTGTGGAACAACCTTGATTATCTATGTTTTGGTGGTGGAACAACTTTGGATTTGAATTGGTATTCATACTGCTTTTACCAGTCAAATTTGGAGCCTAGAATGAATGAAATGTATGTTATGTTGTTTAGCTAAACATAATTTCCATTACGACAGAAGATTCAAGTTGTTCAGGCTAAACATGATTTCCATTACAACACAAAAAGATTCATACCTTGCCGTCTACATTTTTGATAAAGTTTACTACATACTACTCCATAAGCTAAGCTAACAACACACATACAATGCAACTAACACAAATACAATAGCTAACACATATCCGAGACAACAATAGCCTTTTCCCCTTGTTTGAGTTTGGTTCTTCATTTGTTGCTCCTCCAAAATGCGAATTCTTGAGTACAAGCCAAGCATAATCTCTTTGTAATGATCTGAAAGAGGCGGGTCTAGCCACAAGAAATAATCACAAGCATTCCTTCGTCCAAATCTGGAGCAGCCAAAGAATCTTCTTCCTGGATTTGTAGGCCTCATCGAGGTTCGAATCGCTGCAGCAACAAATTGGAAAATGTTCCATCATGGGAGATAGAGATGCCTTATATATGTAGAACAAAAAAAAAATAAAAAAGGTTGGCCTTGGACGAATTTTCAGAGCTTCAGCGGGACCTTTAATGGTGTTTCAAGGCTTAAAATGTAAAGGAAGAAGAAAGCCTTTAAAAAGGCAGGTTTTGTACCGTTGGGGCGTCGAACTAGGGTTTTCATGCCCCTAAAGTTCGTGTTTCACACGCCCAAATGCCACATAGGACCAACTAACTCCACATGTCCACAGTCAACGCGGGTCAACTGACGGAGTGGTTTAGTAGTATTAAAAGGGTCGAGTTGAGGTGTTGAAATGGAAATTAGCAAAGTTTGTGTATCGGCATGGCAAAAGTGGCCAAGTTGAGGTGTCATTTAGGTGATTCCGCCTAAAAACAAATACAACAAAGAGAACAACAGACCTTTGCGGAGAAATAAAAAATCAAATACTTCTTGGGAAGTGGATTGGCATAACTAATCCTCCAAAGACCAAAAAAGGTTACCAAACATGACAAATAAAAAAGGAAAAAAAAATATTACTCATGTCCCAATTTATGTGATACTATTTCATTTTTAATTTATCGCAAAAAGAATGTCACACTTCCTCGTTTGACAACTATTTAATGTACTATCTCTATTTTGCCCTTATTGGATCCTACTTACTTTAAAAGCTACTCCTTCAGTCCCAATTTAAGTGTACATTTTCTTTTTAGTTTGTCCAAAAAAGTATATTTCCATATTTGATAACTTTTTAATTTCAAGACTTGTTTTGGACCACAAGATTTAAAGGTAGTGACTCATATTACACACATCTTTAATTATAAACTATAGGATTTAAAAGTCTTTATTATTTTCTTAAAATGCGTGCTCAGTCAAACCAAGACACCTAAATGGGACGCAGGGAGTACCAACAACTTTTTAATAACTCAAATATTCTCTTTTTACTTTTTCAATGATAGATTTTGAAACTTCCCAAAGTCTACTTTTATTTCTTTAACTCCGTATAAAGTCAAACATCACCATATAAATTGAGACAGTAGAAGTATTAAACAATTAAAGAAAAAAAACACAAACTACGAGATCATTAAACAGAGTTGTCCACATTCGAAAAAGAAATACTCCGTAGAAATGGAAATGAAGTATCTAAAGGAATTAGAGCCAGTTTGGCCAAGCTGACAAAATGAGTTTATCTTCAGAAGTGTATTTTATCTAAAAGTGCTTTTCAAAGAATTGCTTTGCGAGATAAGCAATTTGTGTTTGGCCAAATTTTAGAGAAGTGCTTTTGTTATTAATTTATGTTTGACCAGTTTTTAAAAAAATTACCAAATTACAAAAATAGATATATAATAATATTAATTTGATTAAATATGGAAGTTTGAAATGAGTATTCTTGTCCCAAATAATCAAAAACACTTATTTTTCAAGAAGCTACTTTTTTCAGCTTCTTCCTCGCAACAGAAAAACAGCTTCTGCTGCCACTCAAAAATACTTATTTTTTTCTAGAAGCTTGGCCAAACACCCCAAAATTTTAAAATAAACACTTTTTTTAAAAAAAATAAACACTTCTGGCTCCAAGAAGCTTGGCCAAACAGGCTCTTAGTCTAAAAATATTGAATTGCCTTCTTATGTGCTTCCTTAGCCCTTCTATATTCTGAGAGAGAGAGAGAGGGGGCAACTACAAGCCCTCATAATTTCCCAATACCACCAGCGCTGTAGGAATATCATTATTTATCCAACGAAAGATTCCCAAAGACCCAAACACATGCAGCTAAACATGGTTAGCACATTCTACAACAATTGATCGAACTCAAGGTCATAGACTCACCAGTCACCTGAAATATGTGTGCAAATTTGTTATCTTTATCAAATTTTATACATAAAGAAAAATATGAGCTTTGAAATCCTTATAACTTACACTACTAATAGAATCACGTTGATAAAAATGAATTTCCTCATCCCGATCTTCATTTGAGTTGAGCCAGATTCACTGGTCATATCGAACAAACATTACTTGATTCACCATATGACGATTGAACTGGTCATTATCAAATTTCGCTTTGTATTTGATCCACCACACCGCCTTCGTGAAAATATTTGAGAAATATTATCAAGGACATCCATTTGAGTTAAAAGACTAGTTCAAAAAATTGTTCCCTCGTATGCATCTCGCAAGTAACTTGAGAAAAAGTAATTTGAAGCAATAATCAAAATTCTGATCACTTGCCTTGGAGTACTTGTGCAAACACAAATTCGAATCTGACCAAAATCATGCTTAAAATGGATTTTTTTTTTGTTGCTTAATCTCACTCGTGCAACAAGAAGAGAGCTTTCTGGTTCTTATATAAACAATCTGTTATATATAATAACCATTTTAGATCCAAGACTAACCACAGCGAATGAGAAGATTGAATTACTCCACATTGCAAGATAGAAAGATGTCACGCGGGTTTGGAAGAAAGAAAAACCAAAACAACGTATAATGAAAACTGTAAGAGGTCAAAGTGCGCTCTGTTCCATCCATGTCATTCATCAAACTCGTGCATGTGGTCTAATAGATAGTTTGCAGCCAGCTCCTCGTTTTTGTTGCATGCGAAAAATACTTGCAATACCAAAGCTCGATCGAAACCCATAGCTTCAAGCTGTCAAAATCACACCACCAACCAGATATAATCACTATCATGTACGAAAAATATTTCAGGCCCCTAAAGCTACAACGTGAACTAATCGGAGCTGCAAAAGCAAATTTTTCATGACTGATATCCACCATAATTTGCTGCTTTTTCCAGCAGTCGAGATACAAAAGGGACACAGAGAGCAAAGGCGTGCAATTTTTACTGTCATTTCTATTTCCTAGACATAGTGAATCAGGAGATTTTGCGGAAAACAAATGATAAAGCAGACCCAGTAGTCCTTTCAGTAAAATCACATGCAACCCAACATGAGGCGATCAAGATGTGAATAAAAAGCAGTCGCCAACTAGTCTTAGAAGCAATCCTTGCTTAACATGTTTGAAGAGATTCGCTAGAGATGAACTAGGTGAGAGCAATCTATTTAATGAACCACCTATGAATCACTCCAACTGCAGTTCAAACCATATGGTACAAGCCAAAAGATTGATAAAGAACTTACTCGTTCAATAGCTTCACGCTCTTCAGGTGTGACAGTCACAGCTTGTGGTATTGCCCCTGCTGGCTGCCCAGCCACATTCCTGATAACACAATACAGTGACAAAGTTAGCCTCACATACACATACAAAAAGCTATAGAAAGGATCTTGGATAACCAAGCCTCATATGCTTATTTTGAATAACCAGAAAAGTTATATTAAAATTTGGCTACAAAGTCATTGAGCCTCATATGCATCCAAATCGCTAATGAAGAACAAGATTA
Organism: Petunia x hybrida; assembly: GCA_037355625.1. NCBI lineage: Eukaryota > Viridiplantae > Streptophyta > Magnoliopsida > Solanales > Solanaceae > Petunia > Petunia x hybrida. The sequence goes on along the minus strand of JBBBVM010000059.1, from coordinate 6,577,565 downwards.
GGCAGGATACAGCAAATGTTCTCACCCCTCCCCCTCAGCAGGTTCATTGATGAGGCGCAAAAAGTCAGCTTGATGTTCTTGAATTAGCCGCATCAATTGAGGATTCTGCTTACCCAACTCCTGGAGCATAGGCTGCAGTGTAAAAGAATGTCATGGCTCCAAAAAAATATGTTAATGCTTTGTGAGCAAGTAAATTTAATGGCCATTCTCTGTGTGTGTGTGTGTGTGTGTCTGATACCTGCAATATCTGCGGGTTTGCTTGCACCATTGCTCGAAGGGCTTGAAACTGTTGAGGAATAAAGAGGGTATGAAATGATGCTTACAAATTTAATAACCAACTTTAAAAAAGGCAGGATGTGCACCTGTGGACTATTGCTTAAGAAATCTAAATTTCCAGCTCCAGCATTTGAACCCACATTTGGGAGGCCCTATTTGTACATCAGAGATAGTTTTTAAGCACATTGAATAATATAATGATGGAACAAATTTAAATTTCCTGGTGGATTTCACCACCTGGGGAAAGAGGTCCAAAGGATTGGCATTTGGCCCGCTGGAAGGAACTGCCGGCTGTGAAGGCTGAACTGAAGGATTTACTGCTTGTCCGGTGGCAGGAGCAGCGGCAGGCGGTGGAATCTCCGCTTGCTCAGGAATACCCTAAAAGGGATTCATGTACTTTGAGATCAATAAAAAGATATGACCATAGAAAAACAAAAGAAAAATACTAGAAACTAGCATAACACACAAGCAACTAACTGACAGCAGAATGTATACACTTACTTTTTAAACTAAAATCTATTTTCTGAGCAAAATGACTATAGGTGAATATGAAGCTTCAGGAATGCTTCCCTAGTAAGGCATTGCAATGAACGAACTAAAGAAGAATCAATCAATCAATCAGCTACACCTCAATCTCAAACTAGGTTGCATCAGCTATATGAATCCTCAATATCCATCTGCCACTTGCCTATTTTATTTTTTATCGGATGTCCCTGAACTTGCACATTCTATTCAAATGCAAAATAGATTGCCTTTAAAAATTAGGGATTTTCAAAAACGAGAAGTTCCCAAAATCTTACACTTATTTCTTCAGTCATATACAAATCTAACCAGTCTAAAAAGACTCATAGCAACTATCAGGCCTAATGTAGCTTAATAACTACTAAACCCTAAACCAAACTAATTGGTGTCACCTGCATAATCCTTGGCTTCCATTTCGTTTCTAAATAGCTAAGGAACAATTGTTCCCAAGGTCTTAACATGAAGAAAGAGGATAAGCCTGCAATAGCAAGTCACAAAGAACATGGAAGAAAAAACACCTCAAACATAGCAAAACTAGAAGCCAAGAAAAAGAAAAGGAAGCAAAAGAGAGAAATTGTTCATTCAGGAGGGGGGGGGGGGGGGGGTGATATCATAACAACAGTACAAAAAAACATTCAATACATTTGTTAAAACATGAATAAATTCTCCTCATCAACCATTTAAGAAACTTTGAGGTGATTTTCAGTGAAAACTTAAAGTGCATAGAGACGAGTTATGAAGTCAAGAAAGATCTTAAATAACTGCAAACTCACAGAGTACAAGTATTCAATAGCTCTCTCTGGATTGTTAAATGCAGCACGTAGAGCACGCACAACTGTATCTCGATCCCAACTTCCACCACCCATATCAAGAATCTGTTGAACTGTGGTTTCTAAGGTACTTCCAGCAACAAGATTTGATGCCGCTTGGCCATACACATCTGTCACAGAACTGTTTGACAAAAAGAGTATTACTAAATAATGGCCTAACTAATCTCATAGCATCATCAAAAAATACTTTTTCAATCCAAGCATATCATATACACTCACTTAGCGGGAGCCGGCGCAGGGGCAGGAGTAGGAGTAGGAGCAGGCTCAGGAGCAGATTGAGCACTAAAAAGCAGTAAAAGCATAATGTTAAACCAACTAAATCACAAACAGCAAAATTGATTTTCAAGTAACTTCTGACCACCCACAACAGTCAAAAGCTACGAGGAACAGAAACTCACGGTGCCACACTTGCAGCAGTTGCTTGAGGTGCTGTTACTGTCTGTGTAGGTTGGCCTGTTGACGTTGCAGGTTGGGCCTAGTTAAACAAATATCATCAGCTCCCAAATAACTATTCCAGATTTCTACAACAATCTTCTAATGGTTCAAAGCATAACATGCTAGGCTTCAATTACCCCCAGAATAGCAGAGATATATAATCATTTTTATAAGGAAGATTCAGTGTTTTGGAGAGCGTGAAGCGGAGAAAAGCGACAAGGACCCATAATGCTTAAAGCGTGAAGCGAAGCGCTCGCTTCATCGAAGTGAAGCGAACTAAAGGAAAAAAAATATCAAATGAATAAAACAATTAAATAAACAAAACAAACTCAACAAAAACAATATATATAAGCAAATCTTTCAATATAAAGTTAAGCTTTTTTATAAGCTGATTCTTTATAATCAATTTATCAATTTACAAGCTGATTTTAGGGGGAAAAAATATTAATCAATTTATTAACTGTTTTTCATAATAAAACAAAAGATTTGCAAAAACAGAGAAATAAGGTAAAAGATATAGCTTTATAAGCCTGGAAAAAAACAAAGTCAGAAGGTAAAACAAATATAGCTTTATAAGCTACCTGAAAAAAAAAAGACAAAAAAAAAAGGGTAAAAAGAATATCTTTATAAGATGCTGGGAAAAAAAGAGAAGTGAAAACAGGGGCTGCCAGCAAAACCCTAGCAGCGAACAAATACATAGCTGCCAGAAGAAGAAAGAAGAAAAATTATTGGAGCCATCTTCAAACCCTAGCAGATACGAAGTCGCCTATTTCAACAAAATGATATTCAACTTTCTTTTATTTTAAAACAGGTCTCCAACTTTCCCTTTTCCTTCCAAAAGGTCAGCTTTTATAAAAAAAAGATACAAAGTGAGACGAAGCGCACGCTTCGCATCTGCTTCGCTTCATGCTTTTGTCCAGGAAGCGACCGCTTCATTGAAGTCGCCTCGCCTCAGACCTTAGAAGCGCCCTATGCCCGCCTCGCCTCGCTTCATCGCTTTAAGCGGTGAAGCGACCGCTTTTCAAAACACTGGGAAGATTATAAGGAAGAATAGATTTATAATCATTTCACAAGCCTCAGCAAAATCATTCTCTTTCATAGCTCAGCTACAAAACTCATAAAGCAAATATGTGTCTCCACATATACATGTACAGGTGTCCGTTACAAAGATTGTCATCATTCATCACATTGTATTACCAACAAGACAGTATCAAATATAAAAAGTTCAACATCAGAGAAATTATGTACTTTTATAAACATAATTTAGAGGAAGCTGAACTCATAGTCTCAATCATCACGCTAGAACCGGATACAGTTAAGTCCAGTTATGGACAAAAGTGCATGAAAGAATGGGTGGTTATAATTCGGCTCTCACCGAATTGGGAAGCTGCTGCTTGCAGAGGTGTCAAATGGGTGTCCTGGACTAATTATGGGCGGATTAAAGCAGGTATAATAAATGAACGGTTGGGTTATATCCCGCCCAATGTTTGTTTGGGTCAAGATCGGTATATCATTTTGGACTAAATAATGGGTCGTAAACCAACCTAACTCAAAATTATTTATTATTTGTTTATATGTTCCTTATCAAAAAATTGTTCAGTACCAAATGAAACTAACATAAACTTTTTATGTTATATACAGTAACATTATTCTTTTTTTCATAACAATGAATCTCTGAGGCCACCGGCACATGGTTTGTAACTCGGTGGATAATACACTCACCCTCTACCCTTCTCCACTCTTTTTTTTTTTGGATGAAGTAAGAAGTTTCATTAAATGGCATCAAGAAGATGCAAATTGTACAAAAAGCCCTTCTCCACTTAAATACCATGCTTTTGACTATGATAGGGTTCAAAACCATGACAGGCACCTAACCCACACATCACAAGCTAAGCTCTTACCACTAGACCAAAGCCCTGGGCCATCTCATAACATTATTCTAACCAACCAAATCTAAAATATTAAATTTCCTATCTATAGAAAAGTTCTCTTATAGGTCAAATTTAGGCTATATAAGCTGCCGAAATTGGCCCAAACTTTTAGCTGTCCTAAATTGGATATGCCTAAATTGACCTACCAATAAGTATACACACAGCTCAAACTGCGTAGTTATATTTTCATGGGCTAAATTTGGCAGCCCTAAACGGTTGCATGACTGGGTTCCACTTGATGGCACCTTTACTAGAATGTTCTTTTGAGAAGACAAATGGAGACCAGCAGTGGATATAACTGCATCGATGCATATCAAATGAAACAAAAAACCTTCAGAAAGTAATTAAGATCTCACCGAATTTGAGGTGGCTGCTTGCGTAGCTGGGGTTCCACTTGATGAAACCTTACTCTGAAAAGATCATGAGAGGACAAACAGAGAAAAGGGATGAACCAGCATCAGCCAAAAGAAAAAGGGAAATCTATATTCACACAGCTCACTGAAGCATGGAGTACTATTGAAGTCATCAGGAAACAATAGCTATTTCTAACCAAACAATAGAAAATCTTCTGTAGTCGCACATTAATATTATTTTGAAGAATTAGTACCTTGGAAAGCATTATAACGACAAAACTATTTTCAGCAACTTTGTTTTCCTCCAATGTCGTCGTGTCCTTAAGAACTTTACCCTGGTGGATAAGCATCTGTTGTGCAGCGGGGTAGACATCACCTTGAGCTGTTTCTATGCTTTTCTTAACATCAGCAACCTGAATATCATCGGTATGGACCACATCAGTTTGTGCAACAGAAGAAAAGGGAAAGAAGGGAAGAAAGAAAACACTAACAAAGAAATTGCAAACACAGAGAGAGATCAAGGCTTTTCTTTAAGGTAACATAATAAGATCAATGGTTGTGATGCCGTTCTGACTTCTTTGATTGGTATCTTTACTCTATTCTTTCCATCTGCCTAAGCCTTGGTACCCAGATTTATCCAGTGCCTATGTTGGTCGGAGGTAAAAGGTACCTGATGGAATAGTTGAGCGCAAGCCATTCCAGACACTACTGTCTAAAAAAATAAGGAGTTCTTTTTCTTTACTTTGTTTCTTCCTTCCTTCCTTTCGTTCATTCTTCCTTTCTTTCTTTGTGTTCGGGGTAAAGAAAAGTACTGACACTACAAGGAAAGATCCTATCTCTACATAAATCATTTTCTTCCCTTTATCTAGGCAAATCATGATATAACATAACTGACCTAGCATTCAAACAAAGTGTTGAAACAGAGAAACTCCATTACCATAACCGATGTGTCAAACAAACATCAAATTACAAAATTATTAAAATCGCTCCCAAGTATGCACCTCTCCTCTCCCCGCTTCCCAAGGAAAATGAGAACCTTTTTTAAAAAAAAAAAACTAAGGACTTGCACCCAAGATTCCATCCGTTGAACTTACCGAGAACACAATTTCTAGCATTCCTGCAACCTAAGTTTTGATGCAGATAGTCCTGTAAGGTGGCGTGGCCACTAAGCAAAATGGTATAAACTAGAAAGTCCCCAATAGTGGCAGCAGGTATTTGCTCTTCATAGTACTATAACAATAGCAGGACAATATGGAATCTACTCAATAGTAATCATTCGATTCGGAACCCAAATCACTTGAGCAATCAGCAAAAGATCCCAAAACCACAAGCAGCAGCATTTTATACTACCAATCCTCAAATAAAAGAAACCGTAATATCAATACTACTTTAAACAATCCTCCTCCTAAATCACGAGCCATTTGAACCTAAAACTTGCAAACAAAGCTACCACTCTGCAGCAGTAGATGAGCTTTCACTAGAGCACCACCGACTTCGACGAATTCCATTGAGTATCTGCTACCTCATCACATGTATAGGGTAACTTTGTCCGCCAAAGCTCAGGCAGATGGAAATAAATCACCTTGATTTCATTACATTGATTTGAACCTGAGACCTAATGGTCCTCCTACTTCATTGACCACTAGGGACACCCTTGGCTACCTCGACTTAAACTAAACACTTCGTAAACCCTAATTAGGGTCTAATCACAACTACAACTAAATTTGATGATTCGATACAGTTCACAAAATCTGATCCTAAAATTTGCAAACGAAGCTACCGCTCTGCAACAGTATATGCAGCTATACCAAAACACCACTAACTTCGACTCAAACTATATACTACCTTTGTTCTAATTTATGTGTCATAGTTTAAATCAACACTGAGTTTAAGAGAGAAAGGAAGACTTCTGAGACTTGTGGTCTAAAATAAGCTATAAATATTAGTGTGGTTGTGAATCATTTTATTAAGGGTAAAGTAGGAATTTTTAAGTTAGATTGTTTCCAAATTTAGAAATCTGTCATTCTTTTTGGAACAAACTAATAAGGAAATGTTGTCGCATAACCCGGAAGAGAGGGAGTATATACAGAGTTAAAATTCTTGTTAAAACAAGTTCACATTACGGAGGATTAGCTATTGTATCGATACTCTATATATCACTAACTTAAAATCCTAAATCCACCTAGACTCAAAAACCCTACTTAGCATCCAATCACCACTATAACAACTCAATTTGATAATTGCACACAATTCACAAACATAAACACATGAAAGCATGCACATATACAATAGGTCGATGAAGCTATCACAAGGACACCACTAAATTCGACTCAAACTTTATATACAGTTAATATTTTTGTTATAACAAGTTCACATTCATTATCACATAATAAAATAGTATAGTGATAAATATCCTAAATCCGCCCCGTCTACTCAAAACCCCTAATTAGAGTCCAATCGCCGCTACAACAACTCCGATTTGATAACTGCACACAATTCACTAACATAGATACAAGCAGTGGATGTAGCTATCACCAGGATACTACTAACTTCAACTCAAACTATATATACCGTTAAATTTGTTGTCAAAACAAGTTCACATTCATCATTACATACTTAATTAGTGTAGCAATACTCTGTATCACTAACTAAAATCCTGAACCCATCTTGACTCCACGAAAACCCTGACTAGAGCCCAATCCCCACTACGACAACTAAACTCGATAAACTTCACGCAATTCACAATAATAAACATATGAAAAAACTTGTATATAGACAGACTCAAACTACATATAGACTAAATTTCTGTCAAAACAAGTTCACATTATATTACATAGCTAATTAGAGTAGCAATACTCCGTATCACTAACTTAGAATCCTAAATCCACCTCGACTCCTCAGAAACCCTAATTAGAGTCCGATCACCGCTACAACAACTAAATTCAATAACTTCACCCAATTCAAACATAAAACATGAAAAAACATATATACATATACAAACTCAAACTATATAAAGACTAAATTTTTCTCAAAACAAGTTCACATTCATTATTACATAGTTAATCAGCGTATAATACTCTACAACACTGAATTAAAATCCTAAATCCGCCTCGACTCCTCAGAAACCCTAATTAGACTCCAATCACCGCTACAAAAACTATATTCAACAATTTCACACAATTCACAAACATAAACAACTCGAACTATATAAAGACTAATTTTTTGTCAAAAACAAGTTCACATTCATAATCACACAGTTATAATAAGTGTAGCGACCGACTTAAAATCCTGAATCCGCCTCGACTCGTCGAAACCCTAATTAGAGTCCAATCGCCGCTACAAAAACTAAATTCAATAATTTTCACAAAAAAAAAAAAAACATGAAATTGATAAAGTTACCGTGTCTTGGGGTTTAACTTCGATTTCAAAGTGAGTTCCTTTCAAAGTCTTCACAAAAATCTTCATCTTTCAAAGTGTTTTGGCTTAAGCAGAAAGTAATTATTATTAAGAGTAATGAATAAAAGTAGGTAATGTCTTTGTCACACTTTATATACTTGAAAAGTAAGGGTAATTATTTTGTTTCGTCACAGCTCAGAATATACCAATTATATCATGACACGCTGGATACAACCGTGTTTGCGGATTATGTTGCTAAGTTTTTCTTTTTTTCTTAATTTAGATATTAACTAATAAGAAAATTATTAGTTTAAAATAGGAAAAGAAATTTGTGTGATTTTATATGCACTCTTTTTGTTTAATTTATGTTTAATTTAACTGAACAGAGAGTATGAAAAAAGTTAGAGATTTTTTCGACCTACTGAGATTTGAGGAAGTTGGTTGTAGTGGTTGGCGGTATTGTGTGGGTAAAAATACACTATCTATGATTACGGAGTTACGAGTCCAGCTGAAGGGGATTATACTTACTCTACAAGTCGTCGGGTGCTGAGAATTTACGCCTGCCTTATAGCCACGACCTCTCATCAGGCGCAGGCCCAGGGCCATAAGAAACACATCCCGTCGCCTTAGGTTTACAGTCTCCTAGTTAGGGTTGATATGTATCAACACCTTATGTCATCAGACCCACGGCCTATAGACATTGTATATTACCATAATTAGGATTGCAGTAAACCGATAACTATATATGCCCCTCTCTCCCATTGTATTGATCATCAAGCGATTCTCCAAGATTGTGTTCTCAAGGAATACAATCTGTACTTTCTCTGCTTTTATTATTAATCCTTTGTATTTACTTTATTGCTTCTGACCCATTCATAAGTTTCTGGTGCATGTTGAAGAAGAGAAACTAACATGGTTACATTCATGGAATGGACCATCTGCCTCATGTAGTTAATAATTTGAAACTTCGTAGAACTATCGAGACATGTTGATATTTCATCCATGAAAAATACTTTGGCAGGGTTAACTAGCATTTCTCCTGCATTCGGTTTAAAGTAAATTCCACATTAAATGTTGTATACAAGGCATGCACTAGAAGAAACTCAGCAAGCTGGATAGATGCTGCGGGAGAAAAAAGAAAAGCTTGTATGATGGTTAACTATTGCTTGGTACAATAATCTACATACCTATCATCAGATGTTTCTTCTGCCCACCGGAGATGCCTCTTCTCATCTCATCACCACATAATGTAATAGCATAGATATCCATCCCAAGAATCTGTAATTCACTTCAATAATCAGTTCTAGGTGGATTTCTATATTCAGGAATAGTACGAGTGCAATCAGGAGTCTAACCTTAATAACGTAGTCTATGAGAAGACTAGACTCTGGGCCTGCAACAGCAGGACTGTAGGTGGCATTCCCACATTCAGTTCACACCTTGACAACTCAGTTAGGAGGTCATGACTTTTCTTGCCTTCTAAACATCGCCTTGCAAAATCTACCGTCTCTCTAACTGTCATTTCTCCATGATGATGGTCATGCTGACTAACCTATGCACATGATCTTTGAGGGATGAAATCTGACACTTCATGACCGCAATAACTGATACTTCCATTCACCTAAAATAACATATTTTCAACAAAACACTAGTTAATTAGAACTTTTAGGTCACACACTGGAATTTCAAAAAGTCACCCACTCTTGTGTCCTTGTCCGGCATACCAGCAAGTGCTTTTAGCAATATAGTTTTCCCAACACCAGGAGGTCACTGAAGTAGCATCATGCTATAAATTCAGAGACCACATAATCAGTATATGAGCATTAATCTCCATAATGCCAGCCCATGCATGTTAAACAAGACTCAGAAAAGTGTGTGTGATATACGACTAGGAAAATATATTGTTTTAGTGGTAAATTAATTACATGGACTGCCAACAATTAAATTTAAATGCAAATGTCCTTTGATGAACATACTGTGAGATCAATTTCATTCACATTGTGCAGTATGTTGACAACCCTTTTCTTTGAAGGAACAATTTTTATTTTATGAAGAAAATTCTGAGAAATTTGAACACTAAAAATATCAATTCAGTATACAAGTACCAAATTTTGTTGACCAACTTATAACAAGTACATCAAACTAAAGCACTGTTTCTCAAAATAAATAGATTTGGCTTTCAATCTGAGTTGTTTTTATTGATCAATTTGACACCTTTGTACTTGTTCAATAATCAACTTTCAAGTTCTATCCCTGTATTTACTAAGTTTTTGAATTTGATTGAGTTTGATATCCAATAGTAATAATTTTGACTGGGACAACCCTAGAAAGTTTGAAGAATTAAACAATTTAATCTGTTTGTAAATTAAATTTATGGAGAAATTCCTAGGAAGAATAGAAATATGCCAACTTTAAAGTATGCTTGTCATCTGAATGTGACTTCATTCAAAGCTTGAAGCTTTTGAAAGTTTCACATAATTTAAATTAAAAGAAAGAGATTTGTAAGTGCCAGACACTTGTCTCTTTTGTGCTAAATAGATTAATTAGTGATTAATCAGTCCATCCAGTAAAACTAAGTGATTTAATCCATAACTATCAGTTATTTGAGCATAAGGACTTATATGTTCCTTTTTAAGGGTAGGGGCATGACATTGTAGAATTATTAACAAAGGGTTTACGTGGTAAATTTTATATACTTTAAGGGCATATTTTTTCAAAATTAAATTAATATTGATATGAAATATATACCGCTACAAAATTGATGGAAGCATTCCAAATAGTAGGCAGTGCTCTTGATCCAACATATGCATCTCCATCAATAGAAAGATGTTGAACTAAAAAAAAGTTAGAATTACTAGGATCAAGGAAATTTGTTACTATTACATTCTCTTTCAAAGTTTAACTCATCGTGCTTCAGCCAGCTCAACTTTTCGGTTTATTGTTCCCTCTATTTTTCAAGAACTCACCTAACATACAAAAGAAGAAAGTCGACAAAAATGAAACCTTATAGATTAGATAACTATATTGGTGAGAATCTGTCACGAACACGTGGTTGTCAGAGCATTGGGCTCGGAAGGTATGTTCACGGAGAGTTAGTGTACATATTTTAGTGTATATTTTTGCACCGTCAGATTATTTTTCCCTCCTATAATTTATGTTTTGTGCACTGTTAGTGCACAATATTTTTACACTATCGATTCACAGTGCACTAATTGTGCAATAAAGTACTGTGAACTAACAGTGCACAAAATTTGAAACAACATAGAGAATTTTCCTCCATCTTCGAGGTGACCATGCTGGGTAGAATAGAGATCTCTTATTTATAGAATACATGAAGTTTAACAATTGTAACCGCAATTTCGGCTGTACCATTGACATTGCATTAATGAGGCTGAAAAACATGGCCCATTAAAATTTTCCTCCATCTTCGAGGTGACCAAACTTCATTTGTGTCGAAAACTGTAAAGGAATTTATTGACAGTACGGTAATCTAAAATATTTTGAATATATACAAGAAGGAATTTCGCTTCATCAAGAGCCATTCCTTTGACAAGTACGCCCTTAGGAGATCTATGTTGAAGAAGCCATACTTCTCAGTAACCAGTGCAGAAGGATGGGCATTGCATTTATCATAAGGAACTGCAAGGTCATCAAAAACTTTCTCCCCAATATAAAAATTGCTAAAGTGTTCTGGAAATTCAGCCGCTGAAATAAATTGATATGACTCATTTTCTCTAAACCAATACTGTTCTTGGTTCTTTGGAGAAGTAATCTCTTGCAGAAAGTCAGCAACTCCTTTTCTCTGGGGGCGTTTAAACCCAACACTTTAAAAAACTGGATGACATTCTCATGAGGACCTTGATGGACAATTTTTCCCTCAGATAGCAATATAATATCATCAAATAGTTCATAAGTTTCTGGTGCAGGTTGAAGAAGGGAAATTAACATGGTTACATTTATAGAATGGACCATCTGCCTCATGTAGTTTATAATTTGAAACATCGTAGAACTGTCGAAGCCTGTTGATATTTTATCCTTAAAAAATAATTTGGCAGGGTTAACTAGCATTTCTCTTGCATTCGGTTTAAAGTAACTTTCACATTAAATGTTGTGACAAGACATGCACTAGAAGAAACTCAGCAAGCTGGATAGATGCTGCGGGAGAAAAAAAAAACTTGTGTGGTGGTTAACTGTTGATTGACACAATAATCTACATACCTATGATTAGCTGTTTCTTCTGCCCACCAGAGATGTCTCTTCTCATCTCATCACCACATAATGTATTATCACAGATATCCATCCCAAGTATCTGTAGTTCGCTTCAATAATCAGTTCAAGGTGGAATTCTACATTCAAGAATAGTACGAATGTAATCAGGAGTCTAACCTTAATAACGTAGTTTGTGAGAAGACTAGACTCTAGGCCTGCAAAAAGGGTCTTTTAAAAATGGTAAAAAATACTTAGAAATATAGGTGATTGTGTTATGAATTTGGTTAGAGATTGTGAAAGAATTCAAATCTTAAATGAATGTATTTGACTTATATTTAACTAAAGATGCTGAGTAAATAAATAACACAATCTCTCTCTCTCTCTCTCTCTCTCTCTCTCTCTCTCTCTCTCTCTCTATATATATATATATATATATATATATATATATATATATATATATATATATATATATATATATATATATATATATATATTTACTCAGCATCTTTAGTTAGATATAAGTCAAATACATTCACAGTGCACTAATTGTTCACTAAAGTACTGTGCACTAACAATGCACAAAATTTGAAACAACATAGAAAATTTCCTTCCATCTTCGAGGTGACCATGCTGGGTAGGATAGAGAATCCCCCTGTTTATAGAACACATGAAGTCTAAAAATTGTAAGTGCAATTTTGACTGTACCATTGACATTGCATTAATGAGCCCGTAAAACATGGCCCCATAAAATTTCCTTCCATCTTCGAGGTGACCAACTTTATTTGTGGCCTAAAGAAAACTGTAAAGGAAATTATTAACAGTAAGGTAATCTAAAATATTTTGAATATGTACAAGAAGGATTTCGCTTCATCAAGAGCCATTCCTTTGACAAGCACGCCCTTAGGAGTTCTATGTTGGAGAAGCCATACTTCTCAGTAACCAGTACAGAAGGATGTGCATTGCATTTATCATAAAGATCTGCAAGGTCATCAAAAACTTTCTCCTCAATATTAAAATTGCTAAAGTGTTCTGCAAATTTAGCCACTGAAATAAATTGATATGACTCATTCTCTAAACCAATACTGTTCTTGGTCATTTGGAGAAGTAATCTCTTGTAGAAAGTCAGCAACTCCTTTTCTCTGGGAGCTTTTAAACCCAACACTCTAAAAAACTGGATGACATTCTCCCGATGACCTTGATAGACAATTTTTCCTTCGGATAGCAATATAATATCATCAAATAGTTCATAAGTTTCTGGTGCATATTGAAGAAGAGAAATTAACATGGTTACATTCATGGAATGGACCATCTGCCTCAAGTAGTTTATAATTTGAAACGTCATAAAACTGTCGAGGCCTATTGATATTTCATCCATGAAAAATACTTTGGCAGGGTTAACTAGCATTTCTTTTGCATTTGGTTTAAAGTAAATTTCATATTAAATGTTGTGACAAGGCATGCACTAGAAGAAACTCAACAAGCTGGATAGATCCTGCGGGAGAAAAAAAGAAAAGCTTGTATGGTGGTTAACTGTTGATTGACACAATAATCTACATACCTATTATCAACTGTTTCTTCTGCCCACTGGAGATGCCTCTTCTCATCTCATCACCACATAATGTATTAGCACCGATATCCATCCCAAGCATCTGTAATTCACTTCAATAATCAGTTCTAGGTGGAATTCTACATTCAAGAATAGCACGAGTGCAGTCAGGAGTCTAACCTTAATAGCGTAGTCTGTGAGAAGACTAGATTCCGGGTCTGCAAAAGGGTCTTTTAAAAATGGTAAAAAAATACTTAGAAAATATCGGTGATTGTATTATGAATTTGGTTAGAGATTGTAGAAGAATTCAAATCTGAAATATATATATATATATATATATATATATATATATATATATATATATATATATATATATATATATATATATGTGTGTGTGTGTGTGTGTGTGTGTGTGTGTGTGTGTGTGTGTGTGTGTGTGTATAAAGAAAAGAAAATGCATACATAAAAATAATTGGGGTCAAATTAAATTACTTAAGTATAAATAGCCACAAATAATTGCTAAATATTATTACGACAATTAAATTGATAAGATAACTGCAACTTTGACACGTATTTAACATACAACCTAAATGCTGTAATTATAATATAACCATAATTAAATATATAAAGTATTGATAGAGAATTACCCAAATAAATGCATGCCTTCTAATGTAAGTTTTGTTTAAACAATTAATATTGCACCTTTAAGTTAGATACATCCAATTATAAAAAAAAAGGAAGGATAAAATTGGTTGCAACACTTACTTGGTGTGTGCGCAAAGCGAATTGAGAAATTTGCTCGGTTAAGAAGTGATATATGCATTCCTTTCTTAGCCGATTTATCTGATGCTTCATAGTTTGATAAGACCATAAAAAATTTGACCTTAGATAACCCTTTTTCTTTTCTTTCATAGCCACTAGGAATTCCTATTTCGTGTGCTAGAAACTATGACTTTATTTGTAGTGTTATGAGCCTAAAGGCTAAAGAATGAAGTGGAAAAATTATGATTGGGAAAGATAGAAGATGCTTTAGGAGGCTGCTTTTGAAGGGATATACTTAGAAAGAAAAAATAGAGGAAAATTTGAAAAATATGAAAAAAATGTGTCTTGAAAGATTCAACAAAAACAAAAGGTAGTCCCTACCATAAGTCTCTACCTTTGCTTAAAGAACAAAGCTACGTCTTGCCGCACGCCGTGCACGTCCACAAAATTGCTAAACCGAGTTTTACACGGATTTGAAAGGGTAGTTTCGTCCTATGTCGGTTCCTACACTATAAATATACCCTAAACCCCTAATGGATTGGACTTTTTTGGTCTATGAAGTAGAATTTTAGCATAATTAACATCCAAAGGAAGCAAAGAAAAGAGAAAATCAAGCATCAATGCTCTACTTCATCAATCCATCCATCTCTTGTGATTTTTACATGCTTATAGTTTATTCTTGTCATAGAAGATGACTATGAGCGGCTAAATGACCCATTCTAGGGTCGATTAAACCACCCCACATGTTTGTTTTGCTTTGATTACTGTGTTATTAATGAATCTTGATATTTAATCCTATCTGTGTGTTTATATATTTCATCCTATTAATTGGTAGGATCCCCAATTAATTTACCTCTTTATTCTTGTGATTGCTAGGAATAGATTCATGAGTTAGGATTAAACACATAACAGTATTTCAACGTAAAACAGTAGCATTGCTTTGGTTGTAATAATAGTGAATTATGACTATTGATCCTTAATGTGAACCATAAGTGTAGTCCTCCCTATTTTCATTAGTTAATTGAAATAATTGATCAGTGGAAGTTTTGAGCACTTAACGGAAGTTGGTAGTTGCAAACTTGGAGCAGTTGCTCAGTTGGAAGACTCAAGGAGAATTAATAATACAATACTTTAGTACAAGTTAGGAATTGGAGAAATCAATCCTAGACTTTTACATCTCTTGAATCAAAACTATCTTTCTATACTTGTTATTTACTTTCTTGTTTAATAGTATTAGTATAAAACCAAACCAAAGATATACACCTGAAGTTGTTGGATAGAAAATTTAGCTAGATTGAATGCTAGGAATCATGTATTTTGTGGGATTTGACTCGGAACTTTAAGTACCTAGCTATATTTACTGCGACTGCTTAGTCCCTTTTAAAAAACGTAGTTGGGCGTGATCAAATTGTAAGTGCATGAGTCATGAAATCTTCAAGCCATTGAATATATAACGTGTAGGAGTTATTTATGAGCGTATCAAACCCTTCCCAATAAGGACTAAGAAAAGTTGTCTCCTATTGTGACTTTCCTTCCCACACGATCTTTTCTTTCCTTGGATTATAGAAAATATTTAACAGATATTTTATGCACTTTTCAAGAACTTTCTTCCTGCTCCGCCGAGGGCTTTTAAGATTTATTCACTTGCCCTAAAAGAAATCATGCCAGCTACCTTAGGTGAATCCCAAACCCATAAGGAGTGCAACTGTTGCTTTGTAGAACCTTCCTACAACAAGGCCTTTTCCTAGTCCAACTAAGAGTCTGCTTCCCTTTTCAGGTTCCATTAGGATTCAACACTTGCTATAACACAAAGACCTGATCAATGTACCATTCTCCACCATAGTAATTTAACATGGTACAAGTGAATTTATCCATGCATCAATTCCATCTAAATAAAAATATAAAGGTTACAAAGTTTGTTAATCATCAAAACATAAATAAGCCCTTTCCAATTTCACTCCAACACATACTTTAGTCAGACAAAGGTTGTAAAGTATTAGAGGAACTTTCTCTCATTTTCATCTCTGGCATGTTTGACACCTCTGATAAACTGATAGACATTCTCTTTTATCTTTCTGCAGAAGTTAAGTTAATTATGTGCAATGTCGCAGCCACGCCAGAGTGCCTTCTAGCTGCATTATTATGCAACTACTGCAGAATACTCAACCTAAGATCTTTATTAGGTCCAACCACTATTCTACACTTTTTAGTATACTATCTGTCAACAAGTATATAGGATTAGTGAGGGAGTCAACTTTCAATTTAGCTACTAACTGCTAAGAATAAGTATCCTTTTCGTTAGATACCTTGACCTTCTCTAGGAATTTAGATGTAATAGTGGACATTACAAGGTGTGTTCTTGAGCTGAAAATGGTGGTATTTAGAAAGGGCATATGCTAGTAAACTCTTTTCCCTTTTGTATATTATTATATAGTCATATCCCATGAGTTTTTCCACCCATTTCTGTTGACATGGAGTAATAACTCTCTTTTTGAAGAGATATTTGAGGCTTTTATGGCCAATTTTGATGACTAAGTGCCCTCCAATTAAGTAGGGTCTCCATTTATAAATTGTAATTACCACTACAATTTAAGTAGGGTTTTGATGCCAAAGTTGTTGATGTTTCATGCTCAATGCCTTACTCATATATGCCAAGCTTAGATCAATACCGCCTCTATTCCTAGGCCACAAGCATCATCCTCAATTGTAAACTTCAAGGAAAAATTAGGAAGTTCCTGCACAGATGTTGTGCTCATCGTCACCTTAAGTGTTTCAAATGCATCTTGAGTTGAATAGTTCTAGTTAAACTGGTTGATTTTGAAAATTCTTGTTAGAGGTCTTGCTATCATCCAAAAATGCCTAATGAACTTCCCATAGTATCCGGTTAAACCCAAATACCCCCTTAGTTCTTTTGTTGTCTTGGGTACGAGCCATTCTTGCAGCACCTTAATCTTGCTTGGATCAACAATCACACCTACATGTGTGATAATACACCACAAATACTCGGCTTTTATCTTCCTCAATGAACATTTGCTAAGCTTAACATATTGTGATGTCTCAACACTTGAAAATCTTGTTGTAAATATGTAAACTAGTCATGC
Source organism: Petunia x hybrida (assembly GCA_037355625.1). Classification (NCBI taxonomy): domain Eukaryota; kingdom Viridiplantae; phylum Streptophyta; class Magnoliopsida; order Solanales; family Solanaceae; genus Petunia; species Petunia x hybrida. The sequence goes on along the minus strand of JBBBVM010000059.1, from coordinate 6,560,204 downwards.
CCTGTAGGTGAAAAGACCAATATGTCATAAAAAACTCGTAAATACTTCTTTGAGTAGGGCTGAGATATCTTGTTCATCAAACTTTGAAAGGTGGAGGGAGAATTTTTCTAACCAGAAGGCATAACTATAAATTCATAATGCCTTTGGTTAGATCTGAAGGTTGTTTTCTTAATACCTTGCTCGACCATTCTAATTTGGTATTAGCCAGACCTCAGGTCTAGTTTTGAAAAGTATTTAGAACCTCCAAGTCATCTAAGAATTTCTCTATTATGGGGATTGTGAATTTATCTTTGAGATTGTAGTTATTTAGCTATTATTAATCAATTCAAAGTCTGTGTGACCCATCTTTCTTTTTTCCTGTTACTATAGGAGAAAAGTACACAAGAGCTTACACTTAGTCGATAACTCATGCTTCCAGCATCTTTTGAATCATCTTCTCTATCTCATCTTTCTGACTTGCTGGATACCTATAAGGTCTCACATTAACATGTGATAGTCCTTTGTTGAGTTAATTCCTAAAATGGTCATTGATGTTTGGCATTTTATGCCTATATTTCCTTAATATTTATGCATATTTGAGCTTGTTATTCGCTCGTTTTATAGTTTATGGATGTGGTTTTGCACTAATTTTATATCGTATGAATGTAGGTTGTTATGCAGTGTAATTGGAGCTTTAAAGAGCATGATCGAGCAAGAAAAGATTGGATTTTGATTGAGGATTGGATCGAGCACACGAAGGCACGGCACGAGCGAGCAAAGGAGCAAACGAAACAGAAAAATGGCTGGGCGCCACAGGTGGCGCGCCGCGCCAGGCAAAGCGGCCAGCCTGTGGCGCGGTACCTCACGTGGGGCATGCTAAAAGCGCCCAAAGTTGGGCGTGTTCTGTCTTTCCCAGCGCGTTCCGAGGCGCGGGGCGCCCGTTATAGCGCCCCTTGTGCGCGTTTTTACGTCCTATTTCGTCTAGGCTTGGGTCTAACTTATTACTAGGTGTTTGTAAACATTATAAATAGTTCTTTACTTAGTTTTTCAAAGGAGTTCAGACTTTGGAGCAATTGGAGAGCTCATAACATCAAGAATAAGGGTTTTTCTTCCTTCCATTAATCTTTTACATCATTATTTCATTATTTCATCAAATCCTTGTGTTGTTATTATGAGTATGCGTAGCTAATTCTCTAGTTCTAGGGTTAGAGTATTTAATGAAGGTTGATGTTTGAAGATTGATTCCCATTAATTGAATCCCATAACAGGTTACTTATTCTTTCTTGATTTCACTTGTATAATTGTCAGGGCCCGATTATTACGCATTATCTATGGTTTTTAGATTGAACTCGAAAGAGGGAATTTAATTACGCAATAAGAAAGAATAGGACTAGTTTGTGAACCCGGGCATCGGGGAACCAATTTGTGAGTAGGATAGACATATACTTGCTCGCCTAGTTTAACTAATTACAGAATTCGTTAACGCATGCACGTGATTCAACCCATAGACATATAGGGATTGGAGTAGCCTGCATAGACCGTGAAGAATCGAAAGGTTTTTACGGGTACATTTAATCTGTTAGTTAGTAATCCGGGATTCAAGAAGTGGAATCAATTGGAAAACCCAACTGGATTGTTCGTAACTCTGACCCTGGACCGTCTCCTTATTACTGATAACAACCAAGTTTTGCTCTATTGTTTGAATTCACTTCTACCATTTTAATTATTGTTTTAGTTAGTAAAATCTCAACTATTGGCAAAAGATCCCTGAATAGTTTATATAAATTGTTTGCTAGAATTCAGTCTGAATAGTCCTCGTGGGAACGATACTCGATTTATCACTTTATTACTTGTCGATCACGTATACTTGCGTGTGCGTTGGGAGCAACAAGTTTTTGGCGCCGTTGCCGGGGACTAAATAATTGACTGTTTCTTTTCAGACGATTTATTATTTTCTATTCAGGTTTAATTTTTGTTTAGAGTTTTGTGCTGTTTCAGGTAGTAGGTCCTGCTTGATCTCTACCTACAGGAATGGCAGAAGAACAAGCTTTAGCTGTGCGAGATGTTGCTCTCCCCAGCTTGGAGGGAGTAGCCTCGAGCGTAGTTAAACCTGAAATTACTGGACACTTTGAGATTAAGTCCGGCATGATACAACTGTTACACGCGACTGGACAATTTGGTGGATTACTTCATGAAGATCCGCAACAACATATCCAGAATTTCTTGGAGATCAGTGATACATATACACCAAAGGGTGTGCCTACTGATTATGTTCGCTTGACATTGTTCCCATTTTCACTGATTGGGGCAGCAAAGAGGTGGTTAAAGGCTGAAAAGTCTGGATCTATCACCACTTGGAATGATTTGGCTAAGAAGTTCTTGGCTAAGTTTTATCCATCTGCCAAGACAGCCCGGGTGAGGAGTGAAATTATGTCCTTCAGACAGATAGAAGGAGAGTCTTTGTATTCAGCCTGGGAGCGGTTTAAAGCTTTACTGAAAGATTGTCCACACCATAACCAATCCAATGAGGTTCTTGCACATACTTTTGTGGAGGGGTTGACTGCGCATACTAAGATCGTGGTAGATGCTGCTGCTGGAGGCCAAGTATTAGCCTTAAATTTTGACCAGATCTATGATTTACTAGATAAGTTTTCACAGAGCAATCCTGATTGGCAGGGAGATGGTAGAGCTACTACGCAGAAAGCAGCAGGGGTACTTCAGTTAGATGCAGTTTCAGAGCTAAGGGCTAGGATGGATGCTATTTCCAATCAAATTAGCAAGTTAGCTCTGCCAAAGACTCAGCAACCAGTGGCTCCAGTGCAACAACTCCAGAGTTTTTGTGAGGTTTGTGGTCAAGACCATGCTACAGAGGTTTGCTCCTCTAATCCAGAGTCAGTTTATTACGTGGGTAATCAAAACAGGCTGCAGGGTCAAAATCAGTTTGGTAATGCTTATTATCAAGGCAATATGAGAGGCCCAAATAATTACCACCCACTTCCAGCTCCACCACAGCAGGTTAGCAATTCAGTTGAGGAGATGCTAAAGCAGATAATGGCGGGCCAGCAGAGAATGATAGCTGACACTGCAACCCATATCTTGCCAATGCTCACAAGAACCTGGAACACCAGTTGGGGCAGTTGGTGGGAGAAATAAGTACGGTTAAAAAAGAGCCTGAACAATGTCTTGCAGTGACTTTAATTGAAGATGGAGAGTTAATGGCCAAATCCGAGGAGAGAGCTGAAATAGAAAAAGTTGAAAAAGTGGAGAAGGTAAAGAAGAAAGAAGGGAGAAAGGAGGCACCTCTGCCACCTCCACCATTCCCCCAGAGGCTTATACCATCGAAGGATCTGGCCCAGTATCAAAGATTTGTGAGTATGTTGAAAGAACTTCAAGTTAATATTCCTTTGACTGATGTGTTTGAATTGATGCCATCATTTGTGAAGTTTTTAAAAGAGATTTTAGTCAAGAAGAAAAAGCCTCAAGAGATGGATACAGTTGAGTTAGTTGAGGAGTGTAGCACAATCTTGAGCAAGCTACCTCCAAAACTTCAAGATCCTGAGAAGTTTACTATTCCTTGTACCATTGGAGGGCATAGTGTCACTGGTGCCTTATGTGATTTGGGTACGAGCATAAATCTCATGCCTCTCTCTGTTTGCAAAAGGTTAGGGTTAGGTGCAATCAAGCCCTCTTCAGTTACTCTTAAGATGGCGGATGGATCACTCACTCACCCCGATGGTAAGTTGGAGGATGTGTTGCTTAAAGTTGGTAAGTTTACATTCTCTGCTGATTTTGTAGTCCTAGATTATGAAGAGGACCGAGAAGCTTCTATCATTTTGGGGAGACCATTCTTAGTCACCTCGAAGGCAATTATTGACATGGAGTTGGGTGAGATGACTATTAGAGCGCATGGAGAAAAGGTTACTTTCAAGGTGTATACTGAGAAGGAGCACATAGCTAAGGTTGAAGAGTGCTCTATGATCGAATGTGTCAGACAAGAACATGGAAGTACACCAAATGTGAAGTTGAAGAGGGGTTCTCTCAAAGAAAGGAAGAAAGCAAAAGTTCGTCGTAAGAAGAGAAGACGTAAATGCTGGAAGTGAGCTAAAAGGGACGTCGTGCCACGACGTTAACTAAGGCGCTTCTCGGGAGGCAACCCGAGTTTGTACTTGTATTATTTTATTTATAGTGTCACGTAGTTTTTGTTTTTCCTTGGATTGCAGGTTCATGTAATGTCGAGACTAAGTGTGGGGTGTCCTCACCCTTGCCTAATATTGATGACCTGATGAGGGAAGTCTGAGTACCTCATACTATATGGAAGCTTGGAGGATGCTAGCACCAAGGACTAGAGTCTTCAGGGAAGTTTTCTTTACCCTTGCACTTTCTTATTTTTAGCACTGAGGACATTGCTTAGTTTAAGTGTGGGGTGGGGGAACTACCCTTTATTTATTTATTTATTTATTTATTTATTTTTGAGGTTAGGGATGCATGTACCGTTAGGATTTTCTTTTGTCACTTGACTTTATTTTTATTTGTTTTTTGCTTTAATATATGAAAAAAAAAATTAGGAAACCAATGAAAAATTTCAAAAAGATTTTCTTTTAGTCTTTATTAGTGGTACATGTCATCCGCCCCGTGGTTTTTCTTATGGCCACGGTTCTTTTCCACGGGGGGACCTTTGAACCGGGTAGTTTTTTTATTTTTAGGATTAGGATAGTTAGTTGTAGATGGCCCTAGACGAAGGAAATAGGTAGAATGCTATACTTTGATTTGTTTGATACCGATGTACTTGAATTGATTGCATGTGCTATTTGTGGTGTCCGTGGGTTTTAATTGTGATGCATGCCTAGGAAAAAATGGAACAACCCCCTTGAGATGCTTTAGTCCGCTTGCTTGACTTGATTGTGAACCTTTGTGCATTAGTGCTTAAATTTCCACAAGTTGCATTCTAGAAGCTTGGTTGAGAGTTGTTGATGGAACCTTTTTGTGTGGATCATGTGCAATGTGTATGTGAGGCATGTTCTTGTTTGCTCCATGTTGCATATTAATGTCTAGAACTTGCCCCCGTGTGTGTGTAAAGCGAAATCCTAGGTTTGCTCTAGTCGGGAAATGATACAAGGCCTTCTCTTGATTTGCATACCCTTACATATATACCTTGAAAAAAAAAATTATTGTTGTGACTTCTTTGCCCCTTTTTGTTGGCACCCACACCCCGAGCAAACCCATTTGTTCTAAATTGTCTCTTTTGGCCCTTTACTCCTTAAGCACTTTAGTTAATATTGTGTTGTTATGTTGGAGTTGTGGTTGGATTTTGGGAGGGTTTTGAGTGGAGCTAATGAAGGGGAATAATTGTTAAAATTGTGAAGTAGTGAAAAGCATTGACAAGGTTGGAAGATAATGAAATTGAAAAAAAAATGAAATGAAAAAGAAAAGAAAAAATTGTGAGAAAAGAAAAAGAAGAATAATATCCATCCCTTGCTAGTGTGTGCTTAAAAAGAAAAATGCTACTTGTTGAGAAGGTGTATGTGTGGAAGTGTTGATTGGGTGGCTTGTTGAGAATTGTGATGAAATATTTGTGATGTATTAAAGTGCTTAGGGAGGTAGTCACTATTACCATATGTATCCTACCCGCCCCTTAGCCTACATTACGACCTTTCTAAAGTCCTAGTTAATCCCGATTGGAGTGAGCCTACATTAGTGGAGTCCTACACTACGGGCAAGCCTATGGTACGTTGTGTGTGACATGTGAGATTTTCATGAGAGTGAGTGAATTCATTTGTTATTGCCCCTGTTCTATTCCTGATGTTTGTTGTTGTGTGTGATCTTTGGGGGGCACTCTCTTTCATATTGGTGAGGGCACGTGGTTTGCATGAAATAGGTGAAGTTGATGGTTCTTGGTTGAGTAGATAGGTGTGATTTTGTGGGAGCATGGTTGCATTAAGTTGAGTTTGTGCATTTGAGCTATTTTGGGGTGGTTGTTCTCATATTTTTGGTCGTGGTAAATTGTTGGCATGTTTGTGGACCCATAGTAGTCATGTGTGCATTGGTTCAATGATTGGTATCAACCATAGTCATAGGCAGACCTGTTTTACCTAGGTTGGGAAGTGAGATGTGACTTGCTCGAGGGCGAGCAAAGGTTCAAGTGTGGGGTGGTGATGTTTGGCATTTTATGCCTATATTTCCTTAATATTTCCGCATGTTTGAGCTTGTTATTCGCTCGTTTTATAGTTTATGGATGTGGTTTTGCACTAATTTTATGTCGTATGAATGTAGGTTGTTATGCAGTGTAATTGGAGCTTTAAAGAGCATGATCGAGCAAGAAAAGATTGGATTTTGATTGAGGATTGGATCGAGCACACGAAGGCACGGCACGAGCGAGCAAAGGAGCAAACGAAACAGAAAAATGGCTGGGCGCCACAGGTGGCGCGCCGCGCCAGGCAAAGCGGCCAGCCTGTGGCGCGGTACCTCACGTGGGGCATGCTAAAAGCGCCCAAAGTTGGGCGTGTTTTGTCTTTCCCAGCGCGTTCCGAGGCGCGGGGCGCCCGTTATAGCGCCCCTTGTGCGCGTTTTTACGTCCTATTTCGTCTAGGCTTGGGTCTAACTTATTACTAGGTGTTTGTAAACATTATAAATAGTTCTTTACTTAGTTTTTCAAAGGAGTTCAGACTTTGGAGCAATTGGAGAGCTCATAACATCAAGAACAAGGGTTTTTCTTCCTTCCATTAATCTTTTACATCATTATTTCATTATTTCATCAAATCCTTGTGTTGTTATTATGAGTATGCGTAGCTAATTCTCTAGTTCTAGGGTTAGAGTATTTAATGAAGGTTGATGTTTGAAGATTGATTCCTATTAATTGAATCCCAAAACGGGTTACTTATTCTTTCTTGATTTCACTTGTGTAATTGTCAGGGCCCGATTATTACGCATTATCTATGATTTTTAGATTGAACTCGAAAGAGGGAATTTAATTACGCAATAAGAAAGAATAGGACTAATTTGTGAACCCGGGCATCGGGGAACCAATTTGTGAGTAGGATAGACATATACTTGCTCGCCTAGTTTAACTAATTACAGAATTCGTTAATGCGTGCACGTGATTCAACCCATAGACATATAGGGATTGGAGTAGCCTGCATAGACCGTGAAGAATCGAAATGTTTTCACGGGTACATTTAATCTGTTAGTTAGTAATCCGGGATTCAAGAAGTGGAATCAATTGGAAAACCCAACTGGATTGTTCGTAACTCTGACCCTGGACCGTCTCCTTATTACTGATAACAACCAAGTTTTGCTCTATTGTTTGAATTCACTTCTACCATTTTAATTATTGTTTTAGTTAGTAAAATCTCAACTATTGGCAAAAGATCCCTGAATAGTTTATATAAATTGTTTGCTAGAATTCAGTCTGAATAGTCCTCGTGGGAACGATACTCGATTTATCACTTTATTACTTGTCGACCACGTATACTTGCGTGTGCGTTGGGAGCAACAAGTTTTTGGTTGAACTAATGCAAAGTATCTAAAAAGTCACTTTCCTTTAGTTTGAGACAGAAATATCACTCAATTTATCCAAAGTGCCTTAAAAAGTCATTCTCCCAAGTTGTGGTTAAAGTTCACCGAAAAATACTGATGTGGTATTTTATTTTAGTTCTTTTTATTAAAAAAAGATCCAAAAATTATTTTAAATTTTAAAAAAATACTAAATTATTTATATATGAGATAACTTACCGGTGGATTATTTATTCTTCTTCTTTATATTATTGTAGGTGATTTTAGTATATTACTGGTATATATTAATGTCTTATTTGCATATTAATAATATATTTGATTTCCTACTATTTGCATATTAATAGTATATTTCCTTCAACCGTAAATTGTGCATCATATACTAGTTATTCATATATATGTAAAGTGTGAGAACTTCATAAGTGCAGAGGGATTTTGAAAGCATACTCCCTAGTAATTTGGCATTCGGTTAAGCTGATTTTAAGGAATGCTCATTGAAGAATATCAAAGTGTGGAAATAGTATTATGGTAGTTTTGTAATTAGGTACCACAATAAATATGCTAAAGAGTGTAATTAGAAATTTAACTGATGTGGTTATTTGAAATCTTCCCCGACAATTATAGTTGAAAAATGTAGCATCATAAATTCTTTACATATTTTTGGGCATAATAATTATTAAATTTTATATATTTTCATATGCGGTATATCTTTTAGACATTTTGGTTAACAAAATTGAGTTTTACTTTAAGTTGAATCTTTTCCCAAAGCATATTCTTATTTTTTTTAAAAAAAATTTAACAAAATTGGAGAGTTTTGAAGTTTGAATTGTCATAGACAAACTTCATATTCAAAGTTTGAAGTTTGATTTACCATGGTCAAATGTCTAAAATTTCGAGGTGGCTAATAACTTAAATTTTGGCGATTGTGTAAAATTTCGAGGTGGCTAATACCTTAAATTTGATGATTTTTTAAAAATTTAAAATATTTGTTGGTCTATTTTTAATAAAAAGAACTAAAATAAAATGTCACATTAGCATTTTTCGGTGAACTTTAATGTACAACTAGAGAGACAAATGACTTTTTAAAATACTTTGGATAAGTTAAGTGATATTTTTGTCCCAAACCACAAAAATATGACTTTTTTAGATAATTTGTATTAGTTCAGTGACAATTTTAGGAATTAACTCTCCTTTGTTGCGCCCTTTTTCTCACAAGGTAAAATAATATACAACTTCGAGGTAATTCCTGAGTAAAAATAAGGAGTCCTCACATAATTCTAGAGGTATTTAGGGACCTATTTAATCTAAAGTTATGCGATTGATCTACTAAGGTCAGCGAAAATAAATGAAATTCTGAGTGAGGGTTCTAGTGATTATAGAGAAGGTGTTAAGCACCCTATTAATCTACAAAAGAGTGGTTCCAAGTCAGATTCTATTTGGATTGCATGAGGAAGGGAGAATAAAAAAATGATTAGCTATTAATTGTCTATCAATTAAGAAGAATTTTCACGCAAAAGAACGGAGTTCAGAATTTTGAGTGAACGGTTGGATATGAAATATATTTTATAATAGAAATAACTAAAGTTTAACTAAAGCGTACTAGTTAAGGATGAGTTTAAAAAGTAAAAAAGAGAATTGCACAGACGAAAGAAAATTAAATAAATAAAAAGAACGGAGCATGACTTGATTAATATAAGTAATTTCCTTGCAGAAAAACTTATTTACTTTTCACAAAGGACTTTGAGTTATCTTGAACAACAATTTTAGATTCATAAGCTCTTGAAATGATTAAGTTTGACTCGAGAAACAAATTCTAAGTTAGGCTGAATATCTCATTTATTTACCTAAGTCAAGTCGCCTAAATGAGTTGAAACTTAGGCTAAGGCATAAAAATAACACAATATCAAATAGAGAATTAGCACAATTCTTATACAATAATACAAACACAATATATATAAAAACTAACTAGGAGTTGAAGAAATATTACCCATGAGCCTTAGCTCGAAAACACAATTTAATAGAAAAAAGACCCTACGGATGGGTTCTAGTGCAAGCAACCACAGCGGACAGTCGACGGCTCAAGTCGAGCAATGAATTTGAAAAGTGTCGAGTCTCAATTGAAACTCCACTCGGGTACATGCCATACAAACACAAGAAAAGGATTAGTATATGTCGACGGAAATTAAGCAAACACCACTTGAAATGAAACCAAAGTTATTATCACTCTTCAGTCATGTATTCGACAAACCAAAGTAGCTAACCGAGATATCCTACACAACTTGATTAGCGTAAATAAATTAGACAAAATCCTCATTTCCAACATTTGATAAACGACCCGCAAGGGTAGCTGAGTTGGTTGGGTGATCGATTCCCCGCGCCAACAGCCTTCTCAGTTTGAGCCCGTCGCATGGGGTTTTCCTAGTGCGCTTTACATCTCCTGTGTGGTTTGCGAGTTATTGCACAAGGAGCGGGGTTTACCCAGAGCGCTCCAAAAGGGTAGCGGCTGCGGGTTCCCTGGTTCAAAAAAAAAAAAAAAAAAAATTTGATAAAGGGTAATAATCCAAATAGCACACGTCTGTTATAACCGGGCAAACACTTTACACCCAGGAAAAGCAATCAACTCTTTGGTAAGGATTATGGCCAGCATGCCATTTTTAACGTCCCAAAGTTATCCCATCATAGCATATGAACTATTGAACGAGTTAAACTCATGGATTCATAACACAACTTAACACGCCAGAAGCAATATATCCTAACAGCAGGGTTCAATTCCAGACTTGAACAGTTTCTAGGGTAACAGTAGAGGAAGAGAGCACATTGTATGTACAGTACTAACTCCAGGTACAAAATTCAGCACACTTCATGTGCAAAATTAGAGACATCTCACTTATTTAGCTTTAAGCATGAAAAAAAGAGATTGGATTAACTAGGCATGAGACAAGCTATAACTAATAGATTCTATCGGAGTCATACACCACATTATTGAGGCCATTGGCATCTTCTTACCAGACTTCTCAGTTTGCCAAAATAGTAACAAAAATACCAAACTATTTTCAATTAGAAACAGGTTGAACTTGTTTTAATCACAAAACTAAACCGCAACATTAGGGACAAACCAAAGTCTTTATTTAAGGAGCCTTGAATATGAATCACTTTCAAATAAAGTCTAGAAATTACGCTTATTTGAACATCGAAAATAGCTTTTGTGTGAGATTCACAACTTTAGTCAAAGCATCACAGTAAATATCTTTGGTTAATTTAATTAACTAAATATAATATGCAGCAACATATTGAACAAGAACCAAATGGAAAATCGAATTGAACAAATGCATAAGTCAAGGTGAAAACAAATCAAATAAATCACATGTTTACAAAAAAAGAAGAAGAAAGTTTGAGAAGCAGAATTTTACCTTTTTTGGAATAATTTGGCGAGATTCTATTGGTGAGGGTGGGTGACACGGATTGATGACTAGGATAGATAAATTGTAGAAATACGCTTTAAGTTTATGTATTTCAATTTTGACCCTTTTGTTTAAAATCAAGTAAATTACACATTTTGACAATTAACTGTAAAACCGAACACATTCACACGAGAGAAATAATATTTGGGTGAAAACTCTTGCTTTCATTGATGAGGGGAGTCCCCTATTTATACAAAAGAAACCTAGAGAACCTAACCCTAAACCTAACTTAGGGACCAAGTAAACCTAACGGGCTTGGCCCATTATACAATTTACATAACTAATCTATTTACCATAATCTATTTACAATACCCCCCCTCAAGTTGGAGCGTGAGGGTTCCTTATGCCCAACTTGTTAACGAAAAATTCGAACTGGGTGCGTCCCAGCGCCTTCGTAAAAATATCAGCAAGTTGCGTGGTCGTAGGCACATAGCTGGGATGAATGACTCCTCCGATGATTTCATTCCGAACAAAATGACAGTCGACTTCGATATGTTTAGTGCGTTCGTGAAAAACTGGATTCCGAGCAATATGTAACGCAGCTTGACTGTCACACTTCAAATTCATCGGAGAATCGTGATCAATTCCAAGGTTCCATAAAATCCCTTTCAACCACTTCAATTCACACACAGTCATCGCCATCGATCTATATTCTGCCTCAGCGGAGGACCTCGACACGATCTGTTGCTTCTTCGTTCGCCAAGATATCGGTGAGTCCCCTAACGACACATACCAACCTGTTAACGATCGGCATGTCAACGGACAGCCTGCCCAATCAGAGTCACACCACCCGTGCAATCTCAGATCACACTGAGAATGAAATACAATGCCTTGTCCCGGACAGCCTTTCAAATATCGAACAACCCTGAGTGCCGCTTCCATATGCTCAATACGGGGACTCTGCATGAATTGCGACAACACATGCACACTATAGGACAAATCCGGTCGTGTAAAACACAAGTAAATCAATCTTCCAACCAGTCGCCGATAGCGTTCAGGATCTTTGATAAAACGACCAGTCGCAAGTGCCAAGCGATGGTTTTGTTCTATCGGCGTACCAACCGGTTTTGCCCCCAACAAGCCTGTTTCCGATATGATATCCAATGCATACTTCCTCTGACACAGGAAGATTCCTTTCGGAGCCCTTGCCACTTCAACTCCCAAGAAGTATTTCAAGGCACCTAAATCCTTCATATGGAAACATTTCGAGAGATATAACTTAAAAATTCGAATTGCCTTCGAATCATTACCAGATATAATCAGATCATCCACATAAACAAGCACATTTAAATGCACATTTCCCTTCTTCATCGTAAATAATGAGTAATCCGAATATGATTGTCGAAACCCATATTGCTTAAGTGCAGCCGACAACTTCGCAAACCAACATCGGGGAGCTTGTTTTAATCCATACAATGATTTTCGAAGGCGACACACAGCTCCTCTCCCCGTCATGCGATGTCCCGGAGGCAATTTCATATATACTTCCTCGTGAAGATCACCATGTAAAAATGCATTGTGCACATCCATCTGATGCAATTCCTAATTTTTGGCAGCTGCTACGGCCAGAAAAACTCGGACAGTCACCATCTTTGCAACCGGTGCAAACGTCTCCGTATAATTAACCCCTTCGACTTGATGATTTCCAAAAATCACCAATCTTGCTTTGTACCTTTCAATAGTTCCATCCGAGTTGTACTTTATCTTGTATACCCATCGACATCCGAGGGCCTTCTTCCCGGTCGGCAAGCGAACTATCTCCCAGGTTCTGTTCGCTTCCAATGCCTTCAATTCTTCCCCCATGGCTGTTCTCCATTTGTCACTTTTTACCGCCTCCGAATAGGAGGTAGGCTCATGTCCTTGCGTTATAGCTGCAAGAAAACTCACATGTTTCGAAGAGAAATTATCACAATTGACATAGTGTGCTAGAGGATAGGGCTTACCAGAGGGTTGTTGAGAAACAGATGAACAAGCAGACTTTCGAACACAGGACGATACCCGATGACTCATCTTTTGGAACGTATTAGTAACCAAGTCTCTCAGCAAGATATTCTCTTTCTTAGTTCGTTTTCCCCGACCCAACTCTTCGGGTTCAACGTCGGGGACAACCTCAGGTTCAGCTTCCGGAGTCACCTCTTCGGGTTCACTCACCGGAGTCACGACTTCGGGTTCAACACTCACCGGAGTCACGACTTCGGGTTCAACACCCCCCCTTCCTTGCACACTCTCCTCTTCCTCCTCCAATGCAACGGTGACAGAAGCCGTATCTTGTGTCCGTTTTTCGGCATCAGTCTCCTTGGAGGCGAATGGAAATTCCTTTTCGAAAAACACCACATCCCTCGAGAACACAAACTCCTTTGTCTCCAAATCATACATTTTCCATGCTTTCTTCCCATTAGGATAACCCAAAAACACACATCGACGACTCCTACTTTCAAACTTGTCACTTGTTCGTCCTTGATTGCGAGCATAACATAAGCAACCGAACACCCTCAAATGATCATAATTCGGTGTCACACCCATCAAGATATCGTAAGGTGTCTTCCCATTCAACAACTTAGTGGGTGTCCGGTTAATCAAATAACATGCCGTCATCACACATTCTCCCCAGAAGTCAATCGGTAAATTAGCTTGAAAACGCAGCGCCCGTGCCATGTTTAAGATATGTCTATGTTTCCGTTCAACTCTACCATTTTGCTGGGGTGTCCCCACACACGAAGTTTGGAACAAGATCCCTTGTTCGAGAAAATACCCTTTCAGACTTACAAATTCGGTTCCATTATCACTCCGAACGCACTTAACCCGTTTATTGAATTGTCTCTCCACCATTGCAAAGAAACCCTTCAATTTTTGTCCGACCTCTTTCTTATCAACTAACAGGAACACCCATACTCCTCGTGATCAATCATCAACAACAGTAAAAAAATATGATGCACCACACGAAGACTCAGTTCTATAAGGACCCCACAAGTCACAATGAACTAAATCAAAAGGTTCAGCAGCTTTATTATTACTCGAAGGAAATACATTTTTAGTTTGTTTTGCCCTAAGGCATACATCACATGCTTTTTCTTCTAAGCTACCTTTCCCACTGTCTTCTAAGACTGAAAGAGATTTCGTTACTTGCATCGAAGGATGTCCCAACCTTTGATGCCATAAGTCCACCACATCGACCTTCACAGCTTTCACCACGGGTATCGTCCGAAAGTAGTAGAGTCCGTTCTTTTGTTCACCCGCTCCAATCAACTTCCCCGTAGCCCGGTCCTGCATAACACACAAATCATTAGTGAAATTTACATTGCAACCAACTTGATTAATTAATTGAGACACAGAAATCAAGTTGCAAGTCATTTCGGGCACATATAACACTCCGTGAAGAACCATGTCCTCGTTAAATCTGATGGATCCTTCCTGAGTCGCCATCGTACTGCTTCCGTTCGGTAGACCTACCGGACACTTTGGTATTGTTCGTAAATTCTCCAAAATACTTATCTGACCGGTCATGTGATTTGACGCCCCCGTGTCAATAATCCATGAAGGATGAGTTTTCTTACCGATCGAAGGTTCACTTGTGCTTGCCTTCTCCTTTTTCAGCAGATCGAACAGCATCTGCAACTGATCACCTGTTATTCCTGACAGGTTAGTCTGTCCGGGCACACTCAAGTGTCCGTTTTCTCCATTCTCGAGCTCAGCTTGAGCAGCATTTGCTCGATTATTGCCACGTCCCCGACCAGCATTTGAACCAAACTGTTGATGTCCACGACCTCTTCCACCTTTGTTGCCTTCAGCTTTTCCTCTACCACGTCCTCCATTCGAAGTGCCTTGCTTCGGATAATGCACCCACCCCTCCGGATAGCCAATGACTTCATAGCAGCGTTCCGGAGGATGTCCTCCTCGATCACACAAGTGACACTCCTTATAGCCTGTCTTCGGCGGCGGTGATCGTTGTGCAGCAAACGCCGTTACCTCCCCTCGTTCTTCCTGAATTCGTGCCATCCCTTTGACCCGTTCATCTTGGATTACCTTTTGGTAGACTTGATTTATCGATGGCAACGGCTCCTGAGCCAAGAGATTAGAACGGACAGTTCCATAAAGGCTTTCATCCAGGCCCATAAGGAATAAGTGAACCCTATCTTCTTCCCTTTTCTTCTCCAGTGCAACCGTTAGATTGCACGTGCAGTTTCCACACGAGCAAGTTGGGAACTTATCACAATTTCCTAGTTCTTCCCACAACATAGCCAGTCTTCCATAGTAAGCAGCAACAGTTAATCCCTTTTGCTTACAACCGGCCAAAGCCGCTTTTAATTCCTGAATCCGAGGTCCGTTTCCCACGGAGAAACGTTCTCGAATACTCTCCCACAGATCTTTCGCTACTTCCATGTGCGATATGGTGGTCCGAAGAGTAAACTCGATCGAATTCCTAATCCACGACACCAGAAGAGAATTGATAGTCCACCAATCCTCATAATCGATCGACTTTTCATCGGGCATCTTGATCGATCCGTCAACAAAACCAAACTTCTTCCTTGCACGCAGCGCCGTTCTAACCGACCGCGCCCATTCCTCATAGTTTTCACTGGTCAACTGGACCTGTGTGATAATCAAACCAGGATTATCATTCGAAGTGATATCGTACGGAGAGATTGTCTTCCGTACGGCTGCAACATCACCTTTTGGAGCCTCCATTACTTTTCTACTTGAAGAGTTTCACGATGGCTCTGATACCATGTAAAACCGAACACACTCACACGAGAGAAATAATATTTGGGTGAAAACTCTTGCTTTCATTGATGAGGGGAGTCCCCTATTTATACAAAAGAAACCTAGAGAACCTAACCCTAAACCTAACTTAGGGACCAAGTAAACCTAACGGGCTTGGCCCATTATACAATTTACATAACTAATCTATTTACCATAATCTATTTACAATATTAACCTAAATGACTTTTATACCCAAATAAATTCTCCAAAAATTCCCAATTGTTTTTAAGAAAATATGAAGCTAATTATAAAATTATTACTTAAATAATATGACAAGTTAAAATTAAAACACATTTGATGGTGCTTAAAAGGGGTCACAAATGTAACTTTGACCCAATTAAGCCGAATTATAAAAAACTGATCAATTTGTGAAAATTTCGCGAACTTCTAAAAAATGACGTCTTAGCATCATATTATGATAACAACTGTGAGGATTTTTATCGAGTCTTATCTGAAAGAGGATTTTATTGTGCTAAAATTGGTGTCAACAACTGCCTCACTTTTCTTGAAAAGGGTGAAAATATTTTCGAGATTAAGGAATTGATGGAGTAGAAAATTTTGTCTCAATGATTTTCACAAAGTTGGGCCAAGAGTGTTTAGGAAACTTTTATGACCGAACACCAGTGTCAAGCTGCCTACATATTTCGGGCTATAAAAGAATCAGGGCATATATAGTTAAATGGCAACAACAAGATTGTGGTCATCCTCAAAAATTTCCCGAGTGTTGAATTTATGATGACACTTGAGGTATTGCGGAAAACATGAAATAACAACTAGGCACAAATAGAGTGGGTACGACCGTGCTCATCCGAGCTACTTACGTATCCCTTCTACAACATAATCAAGCCGGATGTAGTTCAACAATACTTTATGAGAAAGTCGAGATGTAACCTTTCCAATTATGAATATGGTGCACTTCATACCCATAAATATAACTTTGCATGGACATGATTTCCACGGTTATCTTAGAGCCAACTTCTCAAAAAAGACTCTGGGAATGCGGAAAGGATTTCAAAATCCTTCATGCCTTGCAATTTGGGATGTTAGTTGGAAGATTGTTTGAAAATTAATTCTTCTCTTTTTGCTGGCGAGTTTGATATTTCTCATCATGTCTTGTTTGGCCCTGCTTCTCCCAAGCCAAAAGCTTTTTTTTTTTTTTTTTCGAAAAAAGTTTTTTTTTTTTTTGGGAAATTTAAGGTGTTTGTACAAAAAAAGTACTTTTCAATAGCAGAAGCATTTTTCCAGCCGTTGGGGAGAAGCTACAAATTCTTGCTTCTTCCAAAAAGCAGAAGGAGTTTGTTGATTTTTTTCAGACAAAAATATCCTTACCAAAATTCATATTTACCAAACTATCCCTCATTGTTTAAACACATATAAAAAGGGTAGTTCGGTGCACAAAGCATCCCGTTTTCACACAGAGTCCGGGGAAGGGCCCCACCCTAAAGGGTGTGATGTACGTAGCCTAACCTAACGCAAGCATCAGTGGTTGTTTCTAAGGCTTGAACTCATGACCTATAAGTCACACGAAAATTTTACCAGTTGTTCCAAGACTCCCCTTCGATTATTTAAACTCATATCTTGCTCAAAATAAAATTCTATTTCTCTTTTCCTATGTTTTACTTTAACGTACTTTACAATTTTCTACCTCTTGCGACTAGTTTTTATTTCTACATATTTCTCCAAATTCTCTTCCTCTTAGAGAAAGTCTTTCATAATAAATATTTAAAATTATTTTTTATTTTAAATAATCCAACTATAAAATGAACCTGGATGTCTTTTTCATAATTTGACACGCAAATATATTTTTTAAAAAGATTGGCCCAAGACAAACTATTTATCAAATGCAGAAACAAGTACTTCTCTGATGAGTTGTCCAAATACAAACTACTTATTATTCAAATGTACTTCTTTTGGTAGATTTTGGCAGCTTGGCCAAATAGGCTCTTACAAATTTGACTCATCTTAGTGCTAAGAAAAAGTTCTACGTTGCTCCATGCTGCATGCTGAATTTCTACACTAAATAGATAGACCCGGTATATCCTATTTTTAGGTGGATAAGACTTGCATATCCTATTACTGTGTGGATGAACCCGATATATCTTATTTTTTGTGTGGATGGACCTAAAATGTTCATTTGAAGGCGAACAAGCCTAAACTAATGTGGGTGTTCTCCGAATTATCCATGGTAGAACCATTGTATATGAAAATAGTCAATGGTTGCACAATTGACGTTGAAATTTTCTCTCTCAATTGCTAATACATGGCTTAATCACGTGCAAATATAAGTCTCCAATTTAGACGTATAAGGCGGGGTAATGCATAGATAAAATAAATAATAAGCAAAATTTCAAAGTGTTTTGCAAGAGAATAATCCTCGAGGAACTGATATTTGCTAACTTTCCTCATTTTGCTGCTTTCGAGAATTTTTCCACTCAAAGAGAAGTCGTCAATTTTAAAAAATTCTATGGGAGCATCAACACTCCACTTTGCTCTTCCTTTATCTTGATGCTGAACTTTGCGGTAGCACATAATGAAATCTGCCCTGCTTACTCAAAGAAAAGTTTGTCAGTTTTAAACAAAACAATGGTTGGGTTGCATTGAATATCAAATCTGATTTCGAATCAATATTTTTCTTGCATGGCAAAGTGAATATGGTTGAATCTTCGACTTTTCCCTTTTCACTAGAAAAACTAATATAGAGTTGCCCCGGTTTAGATTTTGGGAAATTGAAGTTTTATTGATTTTGAAACCGAACCCTATAAAGGTTTCCTACTTATCCTGCTATTGACAAGCATCAGGTCAGAAGTAGTTCATTACAAAAATACTAAATAGGATTGCAAAATAGTAGCTTAGGAAAAAGGTAGTTGAGTGGAAAATGGCGTTTTTAAGTTATAAATTGTTTGGCAGGTTAATCTTCTTTCCTTGTGATCCACGCTCAATCCACTCACCTCAAAGGGTGATGGGGCGGTCGTCAAAGATAATAGTACCCAACTATTGAGTCGGGGTCGATTTCCACAGGGAGCTAGCAAGATAATCTATTAGACTTAGGTTGAATAGTGACGGGTCCTAAGCATTGTCCGTAATGTTCCTAATAATTGAGGGTGACAGTTATTTATTTTAATTATAATTATTTATATTTTTACCACTATTTTTTAAAATTTTTATGGCATTTTTTCTTACTCCCTCCGTTTCACTTTATTTGTCATAGTTTGACTCGGCACAAAGTTTAAGAAATAAGAGAAGACTTTTAAATCTTGTGGTGTTAAATAAGTTAAAGATGTTTGTGTGGTTGTAAATCATTTCAGTAGTGGCAAAACTGTAATTTTGAAGTTAAACTGTTACCAAATTTAGAATGCTGCCATTCTTTTTGGAACAGACTAATAAGGAAATGCTGCTACATAAATTGGAACGGAGGGAGTAATATATAGCCAATTTAAAGTAATTTATACACATTTATTCAACTAGACACGATTAACCAATCACAGGCTGCCAACTCATTATTTTGTCCAGCACACTCGCCCACTCAACAAAGAAAGGGCCTACGTGGACTCATCTTAATAGCAATCATACATCGTTTCATCTAACAATTGAGATTAACTCTTTCCTTTTTTAACCCAAAGCACCCCCAAACCCTATCCCCTCGGTTCATTTTTGCTACACACACACAAAGGACGCCGTTAGCGGTTATACTTAATAGCTTACAACTATATCAATTACTTGACTGTGCTACTATTATGTTATTATTACTATTTTAGTATTGCATTACATAATCGCCTTCAAAAATACAAAAGTTGTTCATACCGTTTCTCACATATGTTTTAAAACCAAAACATATATATATATATATATAACGCGACCCTACATAAAATAGCCATAACTGAAATTAACCTTTCCCCGACTTGGCTAACATCCCTTAAAAACACTAATTTATCCCGTTCTCTTACGTTTTAAGGTTATTTGTGTGATTAAGGATATCAAACTATGTTTTTGGCTGTTTTTTGAAACTGGCCAGCCTATACTTTTGCAGAAATAGTCCAACATTGAGACAGAACTACGACTTTGGCCATATTTAAAATACAAAACTGAATAGGGGCTAAAAGTGCAAGAAAAAGCAGACCGACGGTATTTATGCAAATGTTTATGGGCTGAAACAGTATGCTGAAACGTGTAAAAATTTCGTGCAGGATGGCGAGCGTTAATTGATTTGTAGCCGTCAAAAACAAATTCGCTGAGAAATAGCCATCTCCGGACAAATCCCAGTATAAATACTGGGGCCTTGAACAAGCCAGTATTTATACTGGGAAGCTTCAGTAAACTAACCCCAGTATAAAATTCTGGGGCTTTGAACAAGTTTTGTTCAAGACCCCAGCATTTTGTTATGGGACTTTGTATAAAGCTTCAGTCCCATAACAAAATGCTGGGGCTGTGAACAAAACTTGTTCAAAGCCCCAGCATTTTGTTATGGGACTGAAGCTTTATACATAAAGTCCCATAACCCATAATAAAATGCTGGGGCTTTGAACAAAACTTGTTCACAGCCCCATCATTTTGTTATGGGACTGAAGCTTTATACAAAGTCCCATAACAAAATGCTGGGGCCTTGAACAAGTTTTGTTCAAAGCCCCAGTTTTTTGTTATGGGACTAGTCTGGGGTGTTTTTCCAACGCTAATGGAGCTTAAGTGTGCGCGCGAATTTTTGGCTATTCTTCAATGAATTTGGAAACGGTGGATAGTCCCCAATGAGCGCGTCCAAAAATGGCTAGTGATCAAAATTTCCCCTGAAACGTTGATTTAGAATTTGCCGTGGGATGACCTATTGAAACGTAGACTTGATATTTTGACCTTACTTGCGGGTTTAGTCTCCTATTAAGATGGAATCATTTTCTTTATGGAAGTATCCGATACTTAGACTTTTACGCATCTTCAATCCAAATTCAAAAATTGGCCGTGAACCACTTTTTGTGGGGCTTGGGGAATGCCTCACACCTTCTCCCCAGGTCGTTTGAACATCTTACCTAGAACTCTCTTTAAGCGAAGGGCTACCCGGAGTTAGTTTAGAAACTTATACACAAAATTAGGTAACCTAATACGCCTATTTACAGTTCTTAGGTTGCGACTTCAACACTTGACTCAAACGATCACCTAGTCAAACCCGCCTTTCGAACTTATCCAAGTCTTGAAAAATGGGGTACGACAGTGGTTTTGCCATGGGACCCAAACTACTCATGGTTTAGGCTGTCTTTTTCCTTACTTGTCTCAGCAAAATCACTAAATGCCTTTTCCAAAAGGAAAACATGCATATTTGGAAATTGATCAGCACCATACTCATATACAGGAGTTATATGCATTATGGGAGGTGAGATTGTGTAAACAGGACCAACTAGGCTACTATTAGCCACTAAATTTGGCATGTCAAGTGAGTTCTTGAGGTCAGCAATCAATTCTTTCATGATGTCAACCTTGTCTTGGAAGTTTCCTCCTCTTGGATGGTAAAGGGTCAGGTCTCAACTACCTTTTAGGTACCTTATTTCTCCTAGCTGTTTTAATGTGAGACTCCTTATGGTAAGATTAAAAACTTTCACACAACTTCACGCTATATACAATGTCAGATCGACTAGCAGTCAAGTATAAAAGTGATCCTATGATACCCCTATACCTTTTTCTCCTCAACGAGATTGCTAGCTTCATCAACGTCCAATATTGTAGAAGTAGCAATGAGAGTGTTCATAGTTATGGCTCCTTCCATGTCATACTACTTTAGCAGTTCCTTAATGTACTTCGTTTGATGTATCATAGTCCCCATTTAAGTCTACTTTATCTGCAACCCAAGGAAGAAGTTCAATTCATCCATCATACTCATCTCAAGTTTACTTCTCATTAGCTGGCTGATTTCATTGCATAATATTTCACCCGTGGCACTGTCATTCCCAAATAGAGCGGGGGTAAAAAACACCCACCTCGTTGAGTCGGGATCGAACACGGAGAACTAGGACAGTTGATGGAAAGTAGTTAAATAGCTTATTTTCGATGAAGTAGTTTAGTGTATCCTAGAATAGAGAAATTTGATATTTATTACTAAGAATTGAAATCGCAAGTAAAGTCTAAGGATTGTTTTTTTTTATGACTTTAAAGGACTAGGGCTCTAATCTCCACTTATATAACTTAATGGAATCTAAAAGTTAAGCCAGATGTAGTATTGGGTGATCCAATGGAACTCACACAATATAACCCAATTCATCCCTTTTGGTGGTAAATCAGACTAATATATCTTCACCTTTTTGAGGTAAAGAGGTGTTTCATGAAGTCCAAATGATTATTCCCTAGTAAGGTTATCCCCCTTTTGATGTTCAAACCCGTAAACTTGGGGTAACCACAACAACACCTATCTTAAGTTCCTTGCTACTCCCTTACCCATTCCTAAAATACTCTTTCGATGTAGATTTAATACTTTAGGGCTTAAACTTGTGTTGTACACCAAAGTTGTTTTGATATAAGATTGAAAGTAGTGAAATGGAGTATTCCTAACTAGTTTAAGGGTTAACACAATAGATCCATTAAATAAATGAGCTAAGTTTTGATTCAAACCCTAGTAATGGATTTAACTACTCATGCTTTGTAATGAAATCATGCTTGTTTATGAAGATAATGGTATTAAAAGTAATAACAAGAAGAATTCCTTAAAAATATGATTGATTCTCCACCAACAGATGAAAGCTTGTAAAAGAAGACAATGTTTTCTCTCTTACTTGCTCTCCAAGTCAAAAGATGTTATAAAATATCTAAGTCTAGCTATTTATAGTTTATGCTAAAATTAATTACAAAAAAGCCATTCTGCAGGTTAGGTTTCCACCTATCTGGAAGGGCTGGGCCCTTTGAGCTTTTCCTCAGATGTGGATCTCTAGATGATGGCAAGGGTCGCTTCCCTTCTAAAGGGATGCGACCTTCTTCTTCACTTCTCTGGATTGGGCGGCTATCGCAGGCGATTGGGCGGCCACCTTATCGTCATCAGTTTCAATTATGCTGCATCCTCTTTCTTGTTATGCCGCACCTTGGATTGCTTGTGATTTAGGCTACCCTTAGGGCTTTGCCATTGGACGCCTGCTCTTTGGTTATGCGGAAACCCTTTCAATGATTGTGTTGGGGCCTTATCACTTAGGCGGGGCACTTTGATGACTCCTTGTACTTGGTAGGTTCACAACCTTCAGGGAAAGGGTGGTCTCCCTTTAGTTAGGCGGCTGCACTTTCTTTGATTCTGTAGCTCTTCCAAAATCTTCACTTTTCTTCGGTTTTTTGCTTCTTGTGGCTTTATTCACTTCTGTATTTTGTAGAAACCTGAAACCAAGTATAAACACATCATTTTTTCTATTGATTGGTTTCTTTTGGATTCAAAAACAAAAGTTTAAGCAAGTTTAATGTAATCAAAATGCTCACACATCAATTCTCTCAAACATAATTCGTTGCTTGTCCTCAAGCAAACCAATCTCTACCCATAGACAAGTGGTTCACTTTCAAAACTAGCATACAATGAAGTCAAGTTCCATTTTCTTTCCACTTTTCAAAACTCGTGACCTCACTCATGTATACTTGACAAGATGCTTCATGAGCCACTTCACAAGATTCACAATGGTCAACGGATGACATAGAGCCTCATGGATTGATTTGTCTCATCAACCAACTTCACTCACTTATGCACTTCATCTCAAGCTAAGCTCTCACCTCTCCACTTTCATTCCTCACTACAAAAGATAGTCTTTCAATCTCATATAAAATTAACACAAGGACTTAAGAAAATTAAGCACCCACTCTCACAAAGAGTGTTTATGAGTTTAGTCGAAGTACCATATGCTTGCCCTTATTGTGACTCTCCACTGATGGAGAAGTGCCAAATATTAGATCAACTAGGACTTGTTTAGGCTTATATTGAAGGGTTTGAGCTAATTAGGGTAAAATTTAGGATATGAGTGACTACCAATCTCCATATTACACACACTTGCATCTTTCTTTCCATTATTCTTTCACCTCCTTTCACCTTTGAAACTTCAATCCCCCTCTTTATTCTTTTCTTCTTTTTGTGTTTTTCTCTTTTTATCCTTTCAACCTTTTTAGGAAACCTAAGAACTTTTATTTTTCTAGACTACCCATGGTATTCATAATGGCATGGTAGACTATTTCTTTAATTTTTCCTTTCTCTTTTCGATTTTTTTTCAAGCATTTTCTCTTCTTTTTCTTCCTTTCTTTATTTTTGCTTAAATTTTTGAAAGGTTTCCTAACATATGACACATCCATCCTCTCCCCCAAACTTAGGCAATTTGCCTCATTCTTGCTCTAAGGGATTGTAATTTCATACTTTCAACCACCAATGGATAAATCACGTGTTGGATTACCAAACAAAAGTCTAAAAGGCTCGAACGGGGTTACTAGTGATATATATGACGTAAAAGGTATATGAAGAGGCTCAAAAAGGGTTCCAAGGAGGTCCTAAGATCATTTTCAAGTTCAACACAACTCATATTTCGCCTTGAACACAAGCCGGGAAAGTTCTAGACCTCAAATCAAACATGCAAACTACTATCAAAACCTCACATCACAAAAGCAAGTGGATCATATAAAGATAAAAACCTAACTCTCAACAAAGCTCACTCACTTGTAAAGTCTCAATGGTCCACTAGGAACCATGTCATGACTCCAAAGCAATGAATGAGCCAAAAGTTATCAACCAAGATCAAACACATGCAAAATAAACACTCCACAACTTGTCTCATACTATAAAGATGCAATGACATGTTGGTACTTCATGAGACATCAAAACCATACCAAAAAGACATATTTTATTCTAAACACTAGTATGTTTATTACTTGGTTCAACAAACTACTTCCGAAAAGAACCTAGCAAAGAAAATTGAAAGCTTAATTTTAAAACAAAAACTTGGAACATAAGCAACTACTTTGCTAATATAAGAAAGTAACATGCACTATATACATCAAAAAGGGGTTCAAATTCATTCAGAGGTCAAGCTTAAGAATATAGTCATCTCATCAAAACACATATGAATTTGAACCCCCTCTCCCAACTAAAAAGTCTAGCATCATCATAAAATTCTAAGTAAGCAACATAGAAATCACAAAGGGGGAAAATAAGGGACTCCCTGATCATTCATTAACAATCTTCTCCCATGACTGCCTCGTGGGCATCTCAACTTGGACCTTCTCCGTTAACTCATCCAAAAGGTGAGCACCCAATGGAATTTGTTAGGATCATCATACTCAAAAGACATGTTAGACATCATAGCTTGACTTACTCTTTGCCCCTCTGCCTCGGTAGGTGGTGGTGGCAACATCTTCTCTTTGGCACTCTCTTTCCTCTTCCTCTTTCTACTACCCTCAAGGACCTCAGCTCCAGTCATCACCGTCTAAAGGAACCTTTGGAAGGTCCTTTTGATGTTCTCCTGGTCCTTCTTAATATCACTAACCCTCTTGTCAAGATTTTGCAACGTTTAGCCGTGAGTCCTCATCTCCTCAAGCATAGACTTCAAAGTCTCATTCATTTTCTCAAGCTCATAAAAAGAAATAGTGGGATTGGGTAGTGGAAGTAGTGGAGTGGGTACCTTCTCAAGTAGAGTATGAATGTTGGCCAATTTCATATCAACGCCTTTAACCCACATAGCTATGTCAGGTAAAAGTGGAGTGGGCTTCTTGGGGTTGACATGTTCTTACATATCGTACAAGCTATATAGGCTTCATTCTCCTATCAGTCACATATTCGGGCACTTTGTATCATTGGAAGTACTCAGTCAATGTGTTTGGAAAAGGCAAGCTTGCTCTCTCTCTCTCTCTCTCTCTCTCTCTCTCTCTCTACCTCTTTGAAAATAGTTTCCGCCATGACAACTCCCATATTTACTAGCTTGCAAAACATAATACAAGCAATTAATATCGCTCCGTCTAATGTGCATTTGTGGTCATTCTTGGATGGGATCATCTTGAGCATACCACACTTTGCCACCCACGAGCTTCAAAGTTCAACGTTGGCCGATGGATAGGTACTCCCCTTTTCATCCACAGAGGAGAAGGAGACCTTGCAATTATAGTAGAGAGCCAAGGCTTGAGTTATGTTTCTTCCTTGTGTGACATACCGATATAATTTGGGAGTGAGATGCTTCATTTTCAAGAACGCATTCATGTCCTTGGGATCATAGCTCACATTATTTCCTCGCAAGAGCACTTACTATTCACCTGATTGCATACTTCCAACATTGGCATATAAATCTCCGATCAGTATTCACCTAGTTTTATTCTTGCAACATTGGCATATAAATCTCCGATCAGTGTCTCATTGGCACTTGTTAAAATAGAAGTAAAGGTTTGAACCATATCTCTATCAACCAATTGCTTGAAAAAGTTGGGTTGTGTTGCTCTGAGTGGTTGGTACCAATTTCTCTCTCAAAAGTGATGGACCTCTTTGTCAACCCTCGAATGTAATCATAGTAGGAGTACTCATTGACAAAGCTCACCTCCAGTTGTCAGGTAGAGGAGGGTGGCCTCTCATAAATTTCATAGTCCTGGCATCAAGAGGCCTATGTTGTTGTGCTTGTTCCTCATCCTTTTCTTTATTTGCTTCATCACTTTCATTTCATTTATCACCCTCTGAATCAGACCCTTCTTTCCGAGATTGCGTATGAGATGAGAAAATAGGGTGACATGGGGTTCAAGCTCAGGTTCAGGACCCAAATCTTCATCAAAGGGCACATTCCTCAGTGTTCTGTAGGCTGCCTCATGCTTCTTCTTAGTCCTCCTCTCGACCCCTCCTGTTCTTTGAGCAAGTGGCATGTGATCTTGATAAGAGCTAGAGGAGGGATGGGCTTCTTCAATGCCCCTTCCTGCAGTCTTTTGCTATTTCTTGGAAAGGGTTTACCAACTCCCCTCCCTAGATTAGGAAGGTTGTTAGATGTACCCTTTCTTCTTTCTTGTATGTTTGTACCCCCTTTATCTCACTATTTGGATCATGGATTGATCTGTAGAAGTGGTTGGACGTGTGTGAATTGGTTTTGCAAGCTTTCAGATGATCAGAATCTTTGAGTTTTGCCGGTACCGGCAGGAACAATGAAGGAGAAGAAAGAGGTCAAGGTTGACCTAGGTCTCCTTTTATACCAGTCCCATCGGGTCGGGTCGTGTGAGTATTGGGCGACTAACCTTTTGAAAAGGCAGCCGCCTTAGCTCTGACCTCTTGGGGTCATACCTTACTCAAAGGGGCGGCCGTCCATCAGATAGGTGGCGGCACATTGTCTTGATTAAGCTTTTAGGCACTGACCTAGGCCAACGTACTGTGTTGATCGCCCAAAAAATCCAGAGAGGTGCATTTCCATCACTTAGAAAAAATTTTGATTCTTAAAGTTGGCCGGCCGTTTCTTGATTGGGCAGCCTCCCTTGTTGGCAAGTGCCTCCTACTTTGGGGACCGCCCAAAATGTCCCGAGAGGTGTCATTTTGACACTCGGCCAAATTTTTGATCAAATTAGAAAAGGAGGTTGTCCATCAGACAAGCGGCCACATGATAGTGGCTTGGGCTACCGCACAATAAAGTGTTGGAGCATTTTCTCTCTCAACACTTAGACTTTATGGGAGTCTTTACACAACTTCATCTAAAGGGATGGCTAATCCTCTATGAAGGGCAGCCGCAAGTCGTCTTTTCCACTCCAAGATCATCAACAACTTCGTACCTACAAAAACAAAAGCACATTAGCTAAAACCACGGGTTTCCTCCCAAAAAGCGACTTATTTAACATTGTGGCACGGCGCGGACCCATTGCATCAATGATCGATTAGCACCACGTAGGGTACCTTCCATCATACCCAAGTAGTACTTTGCCCAATGCCTGTTCACACGAAATCCTTTTCCATTAACATCCCCCAAATCCAGAGCACCATATGGAGTCACACCAACAACTTCAAATGGGCCACTCCATTTCGACTTCAATTTCCCGAGAAATAGTTGGAGACGAGAATTGAAAAAAAAGCACTAGATCTCTTTCCTTGAATTCTCTATTCCAAATCTTCTTATCGTGGACCATCTTCATCTTTTCTTTGTATAGCAAGACATTGTCATATGCATTGAGCCTTATCTCATCTGATGATTCATTTAATGTCCCATTCTTGACTTTGAAGCAACTTCTCAATCTAAGTTCAATTTTTTCAACGCCCACATTGCCTTGTATTCTAGCTCAATTGAAAGGTGACAAGTTTTACCAAACACCTATCGGTAAGGTGAAATGTCAATTGGTGTCATGTAAGTCGTTATATAAGCCCAAAGAGGTTCATCCAACTTCTTTGCCCAATTCTTGTGATTTGCATTCACGGTCTTGGTCAAGATTTGTTTAATTTCCTAGTTGAATACTTCAACTTGTCCGCTTATTTTATGATGGTACGGAGTAGCCACTTTGTGCCTCACACTATATTTCTCAAGGACTGAATCAAACACTGTTACAAAAATGAGAGGCACCAATAACCATCACTAATAATGGCTGTAGGAGTGCCAAAATGAGTGAAAATGTTCTTTTTTCAGGAATGAGATCACTTAACCTTCTGGCTAGCTAGCTTCATTGATGCTTCTCCCCATCAACTACACACCGCCCCCCTTAACTGTTTACCTTATGGACGTTTGACAGACATACAGGGCTACTTGGTTAGTAGGAATAACTAAAAAGAACTAGTGATCCTTGTCCGCCATATATATGAAGAGTGTATAAGCTTGTGTAGTTAACATTTAAATTTTCCTCCTAACTAACCTACGACCTTGTATTTATTACTACGATGGACATATATCAAGAGGGTATGGTAGGATAACTGGATCCCTTAATTTTAATCGTGCCTAAAGAGCGTTAGTGTAGTTAGTAATTGCAAAGCCAAGAAAAGAGAAATTAAGTTTAAAATTAAACATGTGCAGTTTAACAAACATCAAAGGTATTACTCCTATTACCATAACTATAATCAGAGGCGGATTTACTTACTAAAATTTGGTTCACATGAACCCATGGTCCACCCAACAAATTAAATATATCATGTACATATTTCTCAAAATATGTGTAATATGAAGTTTGGGAATCCATGGTCTCAAAGATTAAATGGTTCACGTGGTCAGATGGTGGTTCACTTATTCTTATAAGCGTAGATCGACTCCTACTTAGGATCCTTTAATGTTATTTTTTCCCCTTCTATTACTAATATTGGTCCAACTTGTTTGTTTTTCACTTGAAAAATGAAGCAACTTGATCTATAATTTTCGAACAAAAGTTGTTCATTGACATTGTAACCTCGTCCGTGATAGTGGTGAACCCATCCTCTCGAAATTCTAGATTCGCCTCTGTCTATAAGTATATTTTACACCTCCAAAAGAGATTTAGAATCATTATTTTTTCCTCTATTCTTAAATATTCTGAAAATCTCAAAACATGTTCATGGGGAAATGCTGAATTTGGATCCGTTTCGGCTATGTAAATTCCTTCAGTGTTCTTCCAGGAACTGGCAGCCGCTTTAAATTTCTTCAACGTCAAAATTACTCTATCAAAGTCTTCAACTTTCTATTTTTCTGCAATTTATTTTACCAACAAGGAATGCCTTAACCTCTTTAGTGGGTATATCATCCACGAGCTCACATTAATCGGATTAGTATATTTGAATACTGAGTATGAAAACAGGGTCAAGTAGCCAGCTAAAGATTCCTCTCTTAGTAGTATTAGGCACTTCCATATGCCCTTAGCTGAAGGCTTCTTGTCCCAATCGATCTCTTCTACTTATGTCTTATAGCACTTGTTTAATTATTTCCACGACCTTCATTTCTGTTTACCACTTTTTACGTTTTTGTAACTTTGCCTTTCCTTTTATTTTCTGATTTCATCTTCAATATTACATGTTACATGGTGGTGCTTAACAGAGTCTAGAGTTTAAATAGAGAGAACCATTTTTAGGATATATCAAAAATATGCTTAGAATTTGATGATAAACATGTCATAATATTCTATGCCATAAGAATGAAACAAAATGTTCAACGTTGAAACTTTTCGAAAATATAAAGATACCAATAGAAAATCACCTTGAATAATAAATTATAAAAGTCAAATATAGCCAAGTAGAACAGGGGTCTCAAGAAAAAAGAAATATTAATATACTTTCAGTATTTTAGGATATCAAAGATACATATTAACAACCTTCTTGGACACAGTAGTAAAACACCCTAAAAACCCGTAAACTAACTGAAATGCTGCAATTTTCTCCAACCATTTCTATTTAAATTTATGCCCTTACCCTTCGTTTCGTTTGGGGTTCCCACTTTAATACCCACTGGTAATTAAAAAAAAAAAACATCAAGAAAACCCCATCTCATTTATAAGAAGACCAAAGTGACTGAACAACGTTCTGATATGGTAACTTGAAAACTAAAGTAATACCATGCTATATAACTGGTGCATCTAAAATATAAACTCCTTTTCTGAACACAATTTACTAGAACACACAGTTCGCCTTAGATATACTGTATTTATTTCACTAGTTGATAAATTAATCACATGTATATAAGACACAAATTATACCATAAATTTTACAGTCTAAGTCCTACATGGTTACAAATAAATGTTCCAATATTAATAGAAGATCACACCATCTTCTTAGGAATCTGTTGAGTTGGATGTTTTGAAGAATGACAAACGAAGGACTTAGTGACTTGGAGGAGAACTTAGTCCTTATTGAGAAGGGCACGACTGATCGAAAAGATTTTGTAGAATGCAAATCCATGCAGAACCAGGAGTAGTGGCGCGTAGACTTATGCGCATCCTAGTCAGCTAAAAGAAGTGGTGCTGGGGCTGTCTCATCGAAGTCTGAATAATAGTTAGTGCTGAACAAGGAGAGTATCACAACAAAAATCTTGACTTGCCATATTTACAAGGTTTCCTAGTGAAATACTACAAGGATTACGAAACCGATATAAAAGCAAGAAACTGAGGCAGCCGATATTAGTTATTCACCACGAGAGTTGAGAGCAAACACACGGCGATTCATTAACTCTTAAAATGAATTAACTATTGAAGACAACCAGTGCAGAACTCAGAGTACAAGTAGTAAATCAGTTTAGGTTCTTTATTGCAGTTGTCATTGTTTTCATAGTTTGTTTGTATTACCTATCTGCTTATGTAAGAATCCATTGTAATAGGTGAACTTTGAGTGGTTACTTTGTAAAGCTAGAATTTAGCTTTGTTGAGTGATTAGGGTCTAGAGTGTAGCCCCTTGGTTACAGAGTTTGTAATCTGAAAACATGCTCTTTGTGTTAGTGATGAGTTTTCAAAATCCCAGAGTGTGAGTCATGGTTTTTCTCCCTTGAGCAAGGAGTTTTCTACGTAAAAATACTGTGTCTTTCAGTTGCTGGTTATTTCTGTATTTGTGGTTTTTCGTGGTGGTAAATACACAAGAACAAGGTTCTTCTATTTAAGAGTCCAGTTCTTCGGCGAAAATCGGAGGACACTATTCAACCCCCTTCTAGTATCCATAGGAGGTGCTTAGTTTACAACAAGTGGTATCAGAGCAGGTTTTCTCATTTTAAGTTAACACATTGAGGAGGATCTAATCATGAGTGCACCACCTACAATCACTGAAGGGCAGTCCCTGCGAAGGCCGCCTCAATTCAATGGGCAATACTATGCATGGTGGAAAAATAGAATGGAGAATTACATCTGTGCTTAGGATTATAAATTATGGATAATGGCATCTGAAGGGAATCTAGTGCCTACTAAGACAATTAGTGAAGGAGCTGCTGGTCATACTGAATCAAAGGTAAGATCTGAGTATAATGATGCTGATTACAAGATGATAGAAAAAAATCACAAGACCAAGAGGCTTATAATCTGCGGACTAGGTCCTGAAGAGTTCAATAGTGTTTCATCTTGCAAGACTGCCAAAGAAATCTGGGATGCCTTAGAAGTAGCTCATGAAGAACCACTGAAGTCAAGGACTCAAAGAGAAGAATGCTGAAACGACAATTTGAGTTGTTCACTATGGGTGAAAAGGATTCCATTCAAGATATGATGAATAGGCTTACCATTATCACAAATGAGATGAGATCCCTAGATATGGAGCTTCCAGAGGTCGAAATGGTAGATAAAGTGTTGAATGTTGTTTCTGGCGCTTGGGAACCAAAGATGACTGCTATCATTGAGTCAAAGCCACTGAAATCTATCAAGTTAGAAAAACTAGTGGGTAGTTTGAAGACTCATGAGATGATGAAGGAGTTGAAGAACAAGTCAGTACCCAAGAAGGAAAAGACCCTTACTCTAGAGGCAACTGATGAACCTGTTATAGACTTGCAAAATGTTAGAATCAGCTATGGTTAGTGCACCTAGACAACAGTTCAACCTTGGGAAGTTCAAAGGGTTCAAGAAGAAAATAAAGGATAATTCTAGAAGAAAGAACATAGTCGATAGTCCAGACTATTCATGTTGTTTCAAATGTTTCAAGAAGGATAATGCAGTGATGTATTGTTCTATGTGGGAATTTGAGTGGATGAAGAATAGAGCAATAAAGAAGAAGGAGAAGGATAATTTCAAAGACAAGGACAAGGATACAAAGAAGTTCAAGCGCCCTTCAAACTTCAGAGCTGAAAGAAGGAAAAAGAAGGAAGCCTTCAACGCAACCTGGGGACCAACTGATAGTGAGTCTTAGGAAGGAAAAGAGTCAGACGATGAATCACCACTAGCTCTGATGGGGTTAACTGATGAAAGCACAAAAGAGGTTGGGTTGTTTGAAATCAGGGAATGAAGAAATCCCTTCAGGCCTCCATTATTTGAAGGGCTACTCTACAAGAGATGGAAAAGAGAGATGAAAGTATTTCTATAGGCTATGGATTACAGTCTCTGGTTAATTGTGAAGAGAGGAACTCATGCACCTGTAAAGAGAGATGCAAATGGATCCTTGGTCCCAAAGCAGGTTGAAGAACTGGATCCACAAGACTTAGATTGGCTTCAAGCAAATACCAAGGCTGTTTCTAAAAAATGGAATGACCTTTGATGTCCTGGCAAAGGTAATTGAATGCAAATCTGCTAAGGAAATTTGGGAGAAATTGAAGGAGGTCTACAATGGATATAGTGAAAAGAAGGAAGTTGCTCTCATGGCAACTGATGAAGAGGAAACGACTCAATCAGCTGAGGTATGTCTCTCTGAATTGAAAGAAAACTTGCATACATATTCACCTGACAATCTGATACTAATAACTTCCACTTTAATTGAGGGTTATGAAAAGGCAAAGTCTAAGAAAGATCATCTATCTGATGCTGTGATAAATTTAAAAATTAGATGCAAGAACCTTGAAGAAGAAAATTCCGAATTTGAAGAAATCAATGCCTCTCTAAAGGGAAAGGCTCTTGTATCTAACTCTAAGATCTCAAAACTTGAAGTTGAACTAAATAAGATGAAGAATGCAAATGATAAACAAGTAATCAGTGAAGTTCAAACTTTTCTCGAAAATGAGCTTAAAAGAACAAATGAGATTCTTTGTGAGGACACTGAGAAGCACAGAGTTCTTCGAGAAAAGGTTGAAAAAGCTGACTATGACCTTATCAGATTAACTAAATGGAACAAATCTTCAGAGAAAATGGATTGGGTTCTTGAAAACCAGGTCAAAGGAAAGAAAGGTCTAGGTTATAGGACACCATTGCCTCCTTATAATCCCAAAAGTAAATATTTAGGTCTGCCTTGCAACATGCTTTGCACCTTCTGCGGTAACAAATGTCACTTGAAAGAAAACTACATGAAAATGAGCAAGGTTAAGTCTAAAAACAAGAAATCTGTTTTATCTGATTGGGCTAAGAATGACTTAATTCATCCTTTCTCTCATAAGAAGGGACCCAACCTGGGTTCCTAAATTCAACCCTTGATTTGTTTTGCAAGCTGGAGTAAGAGTGAACAACCCAGACTGGATTCTAGATAGTGGGTATTCAAGGCATATGACAGGAGACAGAAGAAATTTTTTCTCACTCGCAGCATTTCAAGGAGGCAGTATAGCCTTCGGAGGAGGAAAGAGTGGTCAGATTGTTGGCATAAAAAAGGTTGGGAGATCTCTAGATCATGCTATTGAAAATATATATTGTGTTGATGGTCTCAGGCACAATCTACTAAGTATCTCTCAACTATGTGATAGAGAAAATAAAGTTAGTTTCTCATCTGTGGGATGTACTGTAAAGAACCTACAGATTGGAGAAGTTGTCATAGAAGGAAAACGAGTGAAAAATGCATACAAGCCATCTTTGGGCTCACTTCCTGAGAAAAATTTAACTTGTTTGAATGTTCAAGAGAGTAACTCACAACTATGGTACAAAAGGTTGAGACATACCAGTCTTTCACAGCTCAACAAGTTTGCATCGAAGGAACTTGTTCGTGGATTGCCAACAAAAAAGTTTGAAGACATTAAGATGTGTGATGCCTGTGTCAAGGGAAAACATGTGAGATCATCTTTCAAATCAAAGAAAGTGGTAAGTACCTCTAAACCACTTGAGCTGATTCATATGGACCTATGTGGACCGATGAGAGTTAGAAGCAGATGAGGAAAGAGGTTCGTATTTATGATAGTTGATGATTACTCAAGGTATACATGGACTCTGTTTCTGGCGTCCAAGGATGAATCGTTTGATAGTTTTATGGAGTGGGCTGGTATTGTGCAGAAACGATTGAGCTTGGAGCTTGTGAGCATCAGATCAGACCATGTCACGGAGTTTGAAAATGCTAAGTTCACTGAATACTGTGCCAAATACAGTATTGATCATAACTTGTCAGCATTAAGAACCCTACATCAAAATGGAGTTATAGAAATGAAGAACAGATCTTTGGAAGATATGGCAAGAACCATGTTGTTATCAAGTGGTCTTGTAAGAAACTTCTGGGCTGAAGTAGTGAATACAACGTGTTGCTTGCTGAACAGGTGTTCCATAAGAGATATCCTTAACAAAACCCCTTATGAACTTCTCAGAGGAAGAAAACCAAATATTGCTCACTTGAGTCCATTTGGATGTTAGTGCTTTGTATACAATAATGGTAAGGAGCCTCTGGGTAAATTTGATGTAAGAAGTGATGAAGCAATCTTTCTGGGATATTCCACTTAGAGTAAAGCTTATAAAGTGTTCAACAAACGGACTCAGACAGTTGAGGAAAGCATGCATATGGTGTTCGATGAGTCAGACAAATTAGTTGCTGAAAAGGAAGGAGATGATCAGGCTATAGGTCTTGCACGAGAAGATCCTGCTGAAAGCTTGGAGAATCCAGAAGGAAAGGAGGAGCAAAGTGATGAAGATGGAGAATTGATTCAGGGGGAACAAGGAGTCAACATGTCAGGGGGAACGGCCGATCAGGATGATGAACCAACTGAGGAAGAAGGACCTAGTCAAAATGCAGCGGCATGTTCTTCTCACCAAATACAGCCAAGACCTTGGAAGCATCAAAGCTCACATCCTCTAGAGAATGTGTTATATGATTTTGATACTGGGATTATGACGAGGTCTGCTTTGAAGAACTTCTGTGCATTCTTTGCCTTCCTATCCTATATGGAACCAAAGAATATAAAAGAAGCTCTTGAAGATCCAGACTGGGTAATAGCAATGCAAGAGGAGCTGCATCAATTTGAGAGGAACAAGGTGTGGCATCTAGTTCCTAGACCTAAGGACATATCAATCATTGGAACCAAATGGGTGTTCAGAAACAAACTAGATGAACATGACATAGTTACCAGGAACAAAGCCAAGTTGGTAGTTCAAGGTTACAGCCAAGAGGAAGGAATTGACTATGATGAGACCTTCGCACCAGTGGCTAGGATGAAAGCTATAAGAATGCCGATTGCCTTTGCTACATACATGGAATTTACACTATATCAGATGGATGTAAAGAGTGCATTCTTAAACTACTATCTGAATGAGGAAGTATATGTGGTACAGCCACCTGGGTTCTTGAACAATGACTTTCTTGATCATATATATAGGCTTGATAAGGCTCTCTATGGTCTGAAACAAGCACCCAGAGCTTGGTATGAGAGGTTATTAGGTTTCTTGCTCAAAAATGGGTTTTCAAGAGGAAAAATTAACAACACACTATTCTTGAAGAAGAAAGGAAAAGACTTATTAGTGGTCCAAGTTTATGTTGATGATATCATATTTGGAGCTACTGATGAGGACTTGTGTAAGGGATTTGCTGAGTTGATGGGCAGCGAGTTCGAAATGAGCATGATGGGAAAACTAAATTTCTTTTTGGGGTTGCAGATCAAACAGACTCCTGAAGGAACCATGATCCATCAACAAAAGTATGTCAAGGAGCTGCTGAAGAGATTTGATAGGGAAGGAGCTAAAGAAATGACTACCCCCATTGCTCCTGGAACTAAGTTAGATATGGACGAACTGGGTGCATCCACAAATGAGACCAAGTGTAGAGGAATCATAGGTTCTCTTCTCTATCTCACAGCTAGTCGTCCAGATATTGTGTACAGTGTATGACTTTGTGCTAGATTCCAATCCAAGCCAAAGGAATCACATCTAACTGTTGTGAAAAGAATACTGAGATACTTGAAAGGAACTCGGGACTTATGTCTATGGTACCCCAGGGGTGGTATATTTGAGTTGATTGGTTTTTTTCCTAGGTCCTTGCTTGGTTTCTTGGATTATAAAGAAACAGAACTCAGTAGCTCTCTCTACTGTAGAAGCTGAGTATGTGGCAGCTGCTTCTTATTGTTCACAGTTGCTGTGGATCAAACAACAGTTAGAGGACTTTGGATTCAAATGTGGAGTTGTGCCTATTTTCTGTGATAATACAAGTGCTGTGAATATTGCCAAGAACCCAGTCCAGCATAAGAGAACCAAGCACATTGATATTAGACATCATTTTCCGAGGGATAATATTGAAAGGGTATAATTACGATGAATTCATGCAGGACTGAAGATCAAATTGCTGACATCTTCACCAAGGCCTTGAACAAAATTTCAATTTGAGAGGAACGGGTTGGAGTTAGGGATGACCAAAATACATGGATGACCCAATACCTGATTTCCAAGGTTTGGCTAGTTAAATATTTATTATTCTGCTTGTGATATTGTTTTTAAAGTTTAGTCTAAAATTGTGCTTTGCTAAGTATACTTGTTTGACTAAGTACTGTGAGTGATCCAATGAGTTCCCAGTGAAGAACCAACATAATATGTAGAAGGAACCATTTTCAGCATGAGGAACCATGTCCAGGTACATCTATGTAGCTATTTATGTTAAGTACTATGATTGATAATGAATTGTTCTTGAACGTGCATCTTGAAAACCTTCCATAATTGTGTAACCGCCTTATTTAATATAGAAAATTCCTTTTCAGTTACACTTTCAAAACTTAAACCTATCCCACTCAAACTAGGAGACTTAATGATAATTCTCCTATAACAGTCACATCATCACTTTCCCAATTTTCCAAGAACTCAAAAAGGTGTTCCGCTTTTACTGTCATCATTATTCCCTACTTTCTAGATTACCATAACTTCTCCTTCTCAATAATTCATCCGAAGTAAGAAAACGCACCTTCTCAAAGTCCATCTCTTTTGCAAACAATTCAAAACAAGGAAATCATCTTCATCAAAAACCTTTTCAAGAAATCACTAAAATCTCTCAAGCACAGTCTTCTTCCACTTCACCGATAAAAACATCAGAGACCCAAACCTCCAAGAAACCCTATCTCAAACCTCCACCCACTACCTTGGCCGAAAGAATCGTCAAGGCACGATTGAAGATTCATAAGAAGGTTAGAAAAAAGATTCCCAAGAAGACAACATCAAAACCCTCTGCTCTGGCGACTGCACCTGTGGTCTCCGACATGCAATCTGTTGAGGTAAGGCTTGACTCAGCGCAGACTAGTTCTACTGCTTTAGACCTTATGTTTAGCCCTGAGAAGCTTAATGCTGAAATCCTAGTAACTGGTATGGATGAAATTGTAAAAACAGTGGAGTCTGGTAGTGCAAGTGATAGGGGGAAAAATATAGAGGTGCAAGAGGGGAATGTTGTGGGAGAAACTATTGAATCTAGACCTAGAACCTATATTCCTAGTGTTGTTGAAGGAATTGCTGAGGTAGATGATGTAAAAACCATGTTGGAAAACTGAGTCTCAAAAGGGCCCAGTCGACGAACCTAGTTTAGAGGCTGCTTCCCTAGAGAAAGTATAGGTGGAGGCTATTTTGAGTAGTCCAGTTGGTGGGGGACCAAGTTCTGCTGAAGTTGTCAAGGAACCTGGGAAAGAATCTGGTTCTTCAGCAGTTCCTGATGCAATTGATGATGCATAACTGGATTGGTTTGATTCTAAGGAAAAGAAAGAAAAGGAGACTCAGGTAGAAGATGCAAGAGCTGGGGAGGTGGAGAAAGTTCAAAAGAAAAATATTCAAAGAAAATTCGGTGGAGAAGATGAAGAGTTGCAGGAGGAAGATGAGGAGGAAGAGGTGGTGTTTGCGAGTGAAACAAAGGCTGTGAAAGAAAAGAAGAGGAGGATAGTAAAATGAGGAAGAGTAGTGTCTCAGAGGGGATTAATTGATGAAAGTGAGCATGAGGATTCTCTGACTGGTGGTGAGAGTGTGAAGGAGCCTACTGTTTCTACAACCCTTAGGAAGGTGGCTACAAGGTTTGCATTGAAGCAGCAGCTTGAGAATTTGGAAAATGTTCTCAAAAGCAGAAGCAAACAGGGGTTGAGGAAAAGCAGGTGACTGCTAGCAAGGAAGATAGTGATGAGGGATGGGACTATGTGGAACCAAGTGATTCAGACTTTGACAGTGAAGAAGACACAAAGAAAAAGAAAAATGAAAACCAGGATGAAGTAGACATGATGGCCTTCTTTGCTAGGCATCAGGTGCTAGCTGGTAGCATTTGGTGTGATTTAGAGGAGCCTGAGATGAAGCCCTTGGTCAGGAAGGTGAAGGACCAAGGGTGGATAAAGCTTTTTACAAGGGAGGACAGGTGTCTGTATGTTGATGAAGTGAGGAAGTTCTACGTGAACTGCAGTGCAGCTGGGAGGAGAGTATTTTTCAGTGGTGAAGGGTGGGGAGTTGGAGTTTGGTAGAGAAGAACTGGGAGTAATACTTGATGTGCCTGCTGAAGGTTATTGCAAGTATGTAAGGGTAAAGTGGCTAAAGAGAACTGATAAGGTTACTCCTCTGGATGTAGTGAAGAAATTCACTAGTAATCCCAGACTCAGGAAAGAAAGAAAGGTTGACAAGAAACAGATGGAACCAGCTCATCAGCTGGTATTTGAGTTTGTTCATAAGTTCTTACTGCCTAGAGGGGAGAGGAACAGTGAAGCTTGTGCTCTTGACATGACCTGCATGGACTTGCTGGACAGAGGGATCAAAAATAACCTGCCTGGACTGATTATTAGGCACATAAAAAGGATTGCAGACACAGATGACAAGCCACACTCTCTTGTGCATTCCTACATATTGTAGCAGGTGTTTGAACATTTTGGTGTACCCCTTGCTAATGGGAAGAAGCCTACACATCATCATATTTTTGGAATGAATATCCTGAAGACCTGTGATTACTTCAAGGAAAAAAGGGCCTCCAAACGTTCAGTGCAAGTCAAGACAGAAAAAGCTGATGAAAGTGAGGAGTTTGGGTCAGAGGAAGCTGTTGAAGCAGTGCAGGAATTGGAGCAGCACCGGTTGGAGCTAAATGAGGAAAATGCAAAATTGAAAAGACAGCTGAAGGTGAAGGATCAAGAAATTTATCGCCTGACTATTGAGTGCAACAAGCATGAGGCCGAGCTGGTGGTAGAAAGGGCCAAAAATTCAAAGAATCTTGAAGCACTTGTCAAGCACTTCAACCTGAGGAGCTGAAGCCTGCTCATTCCTTTGCCCTGTCCTTGCCCAAAATCTCCCTTACTTCTTTTCTTATGCCTCCCATTTGATGCACATTTAAGACAATTCATTTTTTGGTCTGTACCTAATTTGAGCTACATGTATGTTTGTGCTCTGGATGATTGGTTTTAAACTGCTTTTGCTGCTTATTTAGTTTCTTATATGTTATTACTGGTTCTGGTTAGGCCCTTAGATTATTCACTTTGTTCTTAGTTGACTTGTTGCCTTGTGCTCTAGTGATACGGGTCAAATCGAGCTTAAAGCACTTACCATCAAGAGCCGGGATTGGAGGATGCAAGGACGAGAGTGCAAGAGCATTGGAGGAGAGTTCGGGAGCATTTTGAAGACCAAGGCATTGGCTCCAGCACTGGGCGCTCCGCCCAGGCAAAGCAGGCGCTTCGCCCAAGCAAGGAGCAGCCCAGGCGCTCCGCCTGAAGCTGGGCGCTCTGCCCAAGAGACTCACTGGTCAACTTGGTAGGCGCTCTGCCCAACACTAGGCGCTCCGCCTCTCTCCCTGTAAAGCCAAGACGAGGACTCCTATTTTAGTCTAGTATTATTTACAAGTTTGACCCTACGTGGTCTTTGTTATTATACCCCACTTGTGGGGTTATTTTAGACTTTATGTAGAAGTGTGGAACCTCTATATAAACCACACTTAGCCTTTATATTTCATAAGCTAGATTTTGATATTGAAGAATAGAATTTAGAAGAGGCTAGACTCTTCTTGTTAAAGCTTGGCTTCATGTATCTCTTACTTGGAATCTATGGTGGATCATCCTAGTATGACCCCGTGAATGGTTCAAGTCTTGTTCTCCCTTTGAATCAATCTACTTTGGTTAATTTGATTCATTCTTTATTCTATTTCTGTTCTTCCCCGTCCCTTATTTCTTGGTTCTCGTCTTTTACGTCTAGCGTTAGTTTGGTATCAGAGCAAGGCTCAGGATTTGTTCTTACGAAACCTCATTCCTTGTTCATCTATCTAGTATCTTTACTTTATTGTTGTTTTTATTGTTCTTGAGAAAAGAAAGAAAAAGAAACAAAAAAGTGAAAAGTTAAAAGAAATGCAAAAAAAAAATTGATAGAACTTCGTGGATATGATGACCCAATCAATGATATGTATTGGGGATTGTTCTATATCATTTACCCGTTGTTTTGGTACCAATTTTACATGATTTGGAGTTGTGAATCAAAAGATTGAAAAATTGAGACCCAACTTGAAACCCTTGTTTAAACTGCTTTGAATCTTGATTGTGATCTTGTTATTGGGTGTTTGATGTTAAAAATCATTGGAGTTTGTTGGGATTAGTGAAATACAACTTTGGGTACCATTGATTTTGAAGAAATTGGGTGAAAACGTTGAGATTTTGGGTAAAAAACCATCAAAAACCCGTTTTGCGGAAAAGCTGGGAACAGGGCCCAGGCGGTCCCCAAGCACTAGGCGGACCTCCCAGCTGAGCTACTGGTTGAAAACTAGGCGGACCGCCCAAAATTCAGGCGGACCGCCCAGTCCACTGACTGGTTTGGTTTGTTTCGTTTCGTGTGTTTGTTTCGCTTCCGTACTTCTTGGTTAGTGTTTTTAGGGTATTTGTCCTACTTTATTAATACTAATCTTTGAGCTTTTAGGGTGTTGTGTGTCTTGAAGCTTTACTTAAAGTCGTAGAACTTCTTTGGCCTCAAGTGCGCACTTCAAATAGCTTCCGTACATCGAGTCACATCAACTCCACTCCGAGCCATTACTTGGGTGTACTAGTTGGTGATCTTACCATTGTGGTTCCTAAAGAGATAAGGGCATTTTTAGTTGGGGGTTTGGGAGTGTAAATCCTAAAAAGAGTATTGAGTGCCACCACCAAAGGTAAGGGAGAGCAAGTGAGGTTGTTTATACTAACCTTTGCGATTTCTTAAAATGTCTTTTGCAGGTACAATGAGCCATAAAGAAGGTTTGGATGGAAGTGGGAATGGTGAGAAAACTGTAAATAGGACCGAGTTAGTTCAAGCTTACCTTCGGGACATTGTGACCAAGGTAGATGCAATGAGCACTCGAATTCAGCACTTAGAGGATACATGGGGATGAAATTGAGACCGAGGGAAGGGATGGTATGAGTAGTTCTATGGGTTGTGGAACCCAGGAGGGTAGAGGAGATTTCCACCAAACTCCTATTTCAAGGAGCACCTATGGGTTCTATGATGAGATTCCTTCTTCGACTTTCAACAACACTTCTAATGTTGGAAGACTGAAGAGAAGTGGACACTATTCTTGTGGTGTTGCTAGTAGTGGAGAAATAAGGAAGTACCCATCTCGTGGTGGTACTATTGATGGGATGTGTAAAGGGCGTTACGTAGATGATCTCTTAAGAAAAAGAGAGTGGTGTCAATTGATAGTGAGCCTTAATGAGAATCTTGGGTATGTACTACAAGTGGATGAAGGTGAAGCAAGTTGGATTAGTCCTCTTGTAGTGAGAAGGTTGGGGATACCTTGTGTTGATGGAGTGGCTCGGGTAGTTGTTTCACAAAGAAACTTTGAAGAAGAAGTTGAGTGCAAAGTAGGTCCTTTAGAGGGATGTGATGTTATGTTGGGAAAGCCTTGGCTTCTCAATAGATACTTCAAGTTCACCCACATCCTTGGCGGTTATCAAGTAAAAGCACTAGGAAAGATGCAACTCATCCTTCCTAGGAAACAAGAAGTGCAATCGAGAAAGCCCACGAGCATGAGAAATAGTGGGACACCATTGAGGAGAAATCCTATAATTGAAAGAGTGCAAACAAGAAGTCCTACAATCACAAGCAATGGGTAAAATCAAGCTTAAAGCACTTACCATCATGAGCCGCGATTGGAGGATGCAAGGACGAGAGGGCAAGAGCATTGGAGGAGAGTTCGGGAGCATTTTGAAGACCAAGGCGTTGGCTCCAGCACTGGGCGCTCCGCCCAGGCAAAGCAGGCGCTCCGCCCAAGCAAGGATCAACCCAGGCGCTCCGCCTGAAGCTGGGTGCTCCGCCCAAGAGACTCACTGGTCAACTTGGTAGGCGCTCCGCCCAACACTAGGCGCTCCGCCTCTCTCCCTGTAAAGCTAAGACGAGGACTCCTATTTTAGTCTAGTATTATTTACTAGTTTGACCCTACATGGTCTTTGTTATTATACCCAACTTGCGGGGTTATTTTAGACTTTATTTAGAAGTGTGGAACATCTATATAAACCACACTTAGCCTTTACATTTCATAAGCTAGATTTTGAAATTGAATAATAGAATTTAGAAGAGGCTAGACCCTTCTTGTTGAAGCTTGGCTTCATGTATCTCTTATTTGGTATCTATGGTGGATCATCCTAGTATGACCCCGTGAATGGTTCAAGTCTCGTTCTCCCTTTGAATCAATCTACTTTGGTTAGTTTGATTCATTCGTTCTTCTATTTCTGTTCTTTCCCGTCCCTTATTTCTTGGTTCTCGTGTTTTACTTCTTGCTGCCGCTATCTTTGCTGCTTCCGCAATTTTGATCCTTATCATCTAGTCTGGACTGTACTAACTTGTTCTTGCAGGATTTAAAATCTTTTCGATGATGCCAAAAGGGAGAAGAAGAAAATGTTGTTGGGATGTTTGTGACCTAACTCATCTGTTTTAAAATTCTTTCAAAGTGTATTTTTGTCTCTTTGTTCTTGGTGTTTGTATGTACAGGTTCTTAGGCAACATTTGTTTGTCATCATCAAAAAGGGAGAATTTGTTGAGTTGGATGTTTTAAAAAATGACAAATGAAGGACTTAGTGACTTGGAGGAGAACTTAGTTCTTGTTAAGAAGGGCAGACTGATCGAAAAGATTTTGTGGAATGCAAATCCATGCAGAACTAGGGTAGTGGCGCGTAGACTTATGCGCATCCTAGTCAGCTAAAAAGTGGTGCGGGGGCTGTCTCATCGAAGTGTGAACAAGAGTTAGTGCCGAATAAGGAGAGTATCACAAGAAAATCTTGACTTGCCATATTTACAAGGTTTCCTAGTGAAATATTACTAGGGTTACGAAACCGATATAAAAGCAAGAAACTGAGGCGACCGATATTAGTTATTCACCACGAGAGTTGAGAGCAAACACAAGGCGATTCATTAACTCTTAAAATGAATTAACTGTTGAAGAACTCAGAGTACAAGTAGTAAATCAGTTTAGGTTCTTTATTGCAGTTGTCATAGTTTTCA
The DNA here is from genome assembly GCA_037355625.1 of Petunia x hybrida. Classification (NCBI taxonomy): domain Eukaryota; kingdom Viridiplantae; phylum Streptophyta; class Magnoliopsida; order Solanales; family Solanaceae; genus Petunia; species Petunia x hybrida. Next base: position 6,516,441 of record JBBBVM010000059.1, on the reverse strand, counting down.
TAGTTTATTTGTATTACCTATCTGCTTATGTAAGAATCCATTGTAATAGGTGAACTTTGAGTGGTTACTTTGTAAAACTAGAATTTAGCTTTGTTGAGTGATTAGGGTCTAGAGTGTAGCCCCTTGGTTACAGAGTTTGTAATCTAAAAACTTGCTCTTTGTGTTAGTGAAGAGTTTTCAAAATTCTAGAGTGTGGGTCGTGGTTTTTCTCCCTTGAGCAAGGAGTTTTCTACGTAAAAATACTGTGTCTTTCAGTTGCTGATTATTTCTGTGTTTGTGGTTTTTCGTGGTGGTAAATACATAAGAACAAGGTTCTTGTGTTTAAGAGTCTAGTTCTTCAGCGAAAATCGGAGGACACTATTCAATCCCCCTTCTAGTGTCCATAGGAGGTGCTTAGTTTACAACAGAATCTCCACGAGTTCTTCGCAAAGAAGAAGAGAGTTTTGCTTCTTGACTTTTGGGAGAGGGGGGTAACGTTATGTTTAGAAGAGAAAGAAGAAGTTATTTTCTCCCCTTGTTCAGAAAAGAAATGCAGGGAAAGGATAAAAATTCTAACATATTAGGACTTCCCTTTATACTTGAAGTGAAACACCTCTTCATATTCTTTTCTCAATAGACATGACTTTTCTATATTTTATTATATATATTTATATATTTAGGCATGAATTCAGGTTAGACCCACATGGGTGCCCCAAATCAATTTTCCAACATTTTCTATACTATAAGTATGTCTTTAGAGCTTCACAATCTCGGGAATGTGCACTGGATGCCTATCAATGCAATCTTGCCATGGTCCATCAATAGGAGTCTTGATTGTTCTGTACTTCTGTTACATTTCCAAACAACACTGTTACACTTGAATCCACTTCCAAAAGCTATATGCCAAATTCAATCACCTCTCTTCATCCTTCCTTTAGCCTCAATATAACTTAATTCATACCATAGTGAAGAAGAAGTGTTACCAAATCTATGCAATGTCATTCTTGAAGCGTCAACATGTTCACTAGACAACTGGAGGTTCTTCTGAAGTTCATCAATTACAGCTCGACCACCAGCATGAATGCAAAAATGTTCAAACGCTTGTTTGAAATCCGGAATATAAGGTTTCTTCTTAGGATTAAAAAGTTTCCGGCTAATAAGTGTGAGGAGGAAAAGGAGTTGTTCCGAGGCGGGGAGAACTAAAGGACAAATTGTAGTAATATTTGATTGTAGTGCTTCTCCTGCTATGGCCATAAGGTCTTTTGAAAGATTGATACCAAATTTCCCTTGTCGATCTTCTTGTTCATTTACACATCTATAAGCCTTATCATCTGAACCCTTATGAGTTCGAACCACATGTAATAACCTGTACTTTGCTCGGGTCCTATCACGCCTTTTGTTGGATAATAATATGGCTGCACCACCCATTCTAAACAAACAATTAGGCAGAAGCATTGCTCTTTCTGAACCTTTGTAATAATTAGGGGTAATAATCTCAGTGCAGGTCTCTAGCTAAATCAATTGAGATTAAACCAGCACTGCATCCCATGCCAGAAAGATTGTGACTTTTTATGTTACTTCTCAACTTGTACTTGTTCACTACCATAGCTGACAATGATGGTGTTGGAGAAAATAAGCTGCAGTTGACAATAAGAATGTCAATATCCTTTGACTTGAGTCCTGTTTTCTTCATTAAATCATCAATTGTCGAGAATATGACCACCTCTGCTTCACCTCTAGCAGCATCCATAGTTGGAGTTGGAGGGATATAATGAATAGCGGGAGGCAAGCAAGTTTCTTCTCCAAGGCCAGACCTGTTAGAAAAAATAATAAAAAACAAAAGCAAGAAAAAAGGTTTGACACGTGAAAAAAAACTTTGAGATATTGATTAGAAAGCTAGTGTATACTGCACGTCTGCACCTTGACTTAGCTATTTCTCAGAGGTGAAATGAATTTTACTATAGAGTTAAAAGAAGGTTATTTAGAAAATACAATGAACAGACAAGTTCGTTTTTATTTGAAAAAAATAACCTCATATTTATATGTAAATTCATGTTTTTAATAAACTGAATATTGTCAAGTCTTTTAATATATAAAGCCTTCAAAGTCATCTTTGTGTTCTAACATGAAACAATCCAACTTCATAAATGGAGTAGTAACAACTATAGAACAATTCAGTCAGACCTCTTTATAAAGTCATTCAATAACAACCAAGTTTTGCTTAGAATCGATTTTTCATGTTATGTTCTTTATAAGGCATTGCAGTATAGCAGCAAAAAATTGCCGGGACAAATAGCGGAATTATAGAGAGGTTTGATTGTGTACCTTTCAAGAATACGTATTTGGAACTCCACACTCTTGGGATTATCCTTCAAATTGAGCCTTGAATGCTCCATGAAAGTTGAAAATGGAACTCTGCAGGTAACTGGAGGCTTTTAACATGAATAATCTACTAGGTAAGTTGATCTTGGTTTGGACATAAAATAAACTGTGGCTATGAAGAAAATGAGAAAAGAAGAGCATAGGATTTGAATAAGATCAAAATGGAGTGCATTCCATATACTTAATAATTCTTTAGGGCCAATTCTTAATACCTCTATAGTAACACCAACCATAATAGGCACAAGCAAAAATGTTATAATGTGATTAACAAGGTATTGGTAACCAAGTTTGACATATTTCAGCTTCACTGAAATTGAGAAACTTGGAACTTCTTGTGGCATTTTCTTCTGTTCTCAAGTGAAGAAGAATTGAAGAGAGGAAAATTGGTTAGTCGAGTTTATAAAAAATGAACGGGAAGATGGTGGAATTTAAAGACTAGAGGTAAAGGAAAATAACTAATGGAAGGCAGACGAGAGGATTAAATGGAGCAACTTTCTTAGCTGGATGTTTTTTTTCTTTTTTTTTTTGTGTCCCAAGTTCCTAACATCTCTATGATCATTAATTTTTCAACCACTCTACTCTACTTTATAATTTATATATTGGTCAATTTTGGTACTACTATCTTGTTTTAAGATCAAATGACACTAATAAGTTTTTAAAAAACGATAATCGGTCGATTTAGCTTCATTTTATGCTTAAACGCCAAAAATAAGTTTTCCTTTGTTCAATTTTAAAAAAGTTGAGATCGATTATGTAAATTTCGCTATCCATGTCGCTCCACTGGAACCCATCTAGCTTAATACAAAAACAAAATATAAATTTAAAGAATGCTAATTTTTCTCTATATTATTTACTATATTATATAGTAGGTACCACTAACATATAACTCTCTGATATGATTAGAAGACTTCTAGAAAATATTGGATGTAAAGAAAACATGCTAATATGACAAGTCCAACTAATTGTATCGCCTAATACTTTATGGATCTTTTATTCATGCCAAACTGATGTTTGGGCAAATAGATACATATTGTGGTGATCTTTACTTTGCATCTTAGTTAGTTTTATGTGCTAAAATTAATGATTATAGTGTATTTAGCTTAATAATGATATTTAAATGTGTATATTGATTTGTGATGAAAGTCAAAAGAAAATGGGTGATTTGAAGCAATATATAGGAATAAATGTTGAAGTCGGAGTAAAGTCGTACTAAAGTTATGCCAGCACAACTTGAACACAAGAAATTAACTCTTAGGAACTTGTGACAAACTCGTGCTAGAATTCTTCATAAATATTGATATTCAACTGTTAATTTGAATTTATTGATTTTTTTATAACGGGAGAGTCCGGCAAGCTTATGCACACGTCGACTAATTGCATCCATGGTTCTTATCCCACTTATTAATTTATCTTATTGGGTTATTTATTCAATCCAGATCTTACTTATTTGATTGCTTGATCACCAATTGAATTTTATCTATGAATATTGAGTTGAACTTGAAAAAAAGAATTCATGATTGCAATAGGATTGAATTAAGGCATGATCTTGTACCTGGACATTCAGTGTAAGGTTTGCGAATAAGGATAGGAATATACTTATTCACGTCGCTTAATAATTTTTACAAGAATTATTAATACGTTCTTGTTAACTTCTGATTCCATAGGAATATAGGTGTTAGATTAACTTGAATACGTAAGAAGGATATCCGAAGAGTTCTGTGAGCAAATATTAACCTATTTGATTAGTAATCTAGATAACTTAATTAGTTAAATTAACTGAAGAATTCAATAGAATTGATAGTTTTTTCATAACTCTGGAACATCATCTCTTATTGAATTTGACTTCCTATTTTCTCTAGTTTAACAGTTAATCAAATAGTTTTATTAGTTAATTTTAGTTATATCAATTCTCAATAAACTAGTAATCTTTAAGAGTTTATCACAAGTCTCTGTGGAACGATACTTGATCTCTATCACTTTATTACTTGTCGACCATCGAATCTCTTTCATATCAGTCTTCTGTTTTCTGTCAGACCCTATTATCATCACAATAAAAAGCAAAACTATCATAATAGGGGTTTGGGGGTGGATAAAACATATAAGCACAACTATAAAAGTGACCATCTTGACTACCACACATATCACACATATTTCCCATAAAAAATTGAGTTAGTGCACACAACTCATTAATGGGAACATATTGACCATGTTGCCATGGATGGTTTCCGCCAAAATTAGAACAATAAGGTGCAACAGAGGAATAGCAATTACCTAGCCATACAAGATTTCTAGATGCTATGTACTTTTTTTTTTTTACTCTTTTTATTTTATTTTATAAGCAAAACAAATATGTACAAGACCCCAAAAATTATTAAAAGTATAGACCTAGCAATATTTACACCTACAAACTAAATCATTAGCTCCCCAGCAATAGCGTCAAAATTTGATTTCGCCCTACTCATCCCAAAAGATAAGCGGTCCATTGCATATATAGTCCTGTGAAGTTCGGAGTCAAATCCTAAGAGAGCTTAAAATTAATTCGTAATTGTTTATTCTACTAAGTAAGCAGAAACAAACAATTCCTAAGTTGTAAAGTTTGTGATTTTTTAACTAATGAATAACTGAAATCTTAGAACTTATTAAAAGCAAGTAAATAAATATAACAATGTGTTTAATGAGTAAAAACCTAATATTATGATTTTCCCAATTACCAGGATGAACTACCGACACGTTCCTACAATCTCATTTTTTTCTCCTCTATTGATTGTGAGTTCTTTAGTTATCGTAAACATCTTCTTATCAAGAACGGTAATTTTCTAAGTTATTCTTCTAAACTAACCTAGGTGATTTTTTTACCGATTCACTATGATCACGATAAAGTTTTGTTATTACTAACATCACTTTTAAATCCTTACCATTAACTTCCGAACTCTTGCTCAGAAGTATCGTTGGTCAACAACTTCCTAAATATATGATATTTTCCCAGGATCAAAAGGTATAATGGTACAATTAACTAAGGGCCCTTCAATCAATCACAATAAACATACAGTTGAACCAATGGAATCATAATGAACGGCTTGAATAAAGTAAAATTTTCAGTAAATTCACCCAACAAAAGGTCTAATCAAAACCCTAGATATTAGCTCCTCATGTTCATAGTCAAAGACACATACTCAAAGAACAAGATCCTTGAGAGAAATAAATAAAAACTCTTTGATTCGTCTAGTGGAATGGTCCGGAGAATTATTTATTAAATATTGGACTTAACATTAACTTATTCGGTTTTACCAAAACGGACTAATTGTAAATAATGGTGGACAATACACGTGCCACATATTTGTGGATTCCATGATGGGCATGTATTGTTTCTTGTATTAGGTGTGGGCTGACAGTAGTGTAGGCCTGTTGTTAAACCTATGGGTCTATTATGGGTGGGCCCATTAGGTTAAGGCTTTTAAGCCTATATATATGAGGCTAGGTCTCCTCTCCTGGCTTAACCTATTGTAGACAACTTCCTATTTAGCTGTCAGTTCTCATAAGCTCAAGGAGAGGAAAGACTTGGCCTTCGCTCGTCTTCAATATCGTGTTGCCATGGCAGATAAATGTACGCCCTTTAACTCACATCCTTATTATGGTTACTAGGTGTTCTTGATTTATGTGATTGTGTGTTTATAATTAATTCAACAATTGGTACCAGAGCGAATCACACAGATCTAGAACCCTATATCGTTCATATGTGAGATAAACTTATTTTCACCATAATTGAGTGCATCAGGGTCTGCCATCAAAAGTACAAAAATAAATCTCGGTTTCCGCTGCTCGTTCCGTTTTTTTTGTTTTGTTACGGAGCATTGAAATTTTGTTTTCAGAACTTCAAAATTAAAGTTTGTTTTCGTGTATGAATTTTGTTTAACACTTAAAACAATCGGAAAACTATTTTGTTTTTGTTTGGCTGCCGATTATTTTGTCTTGTCTTAATGATGAAACTGGAGTCAGTAGGTGAGTTATTATCACATTCCAAGATGCCTATTATACTGATCATTAATATAGAGTAATAAAGAATGGATTGAATCTATATACAATTGACGTGGAAGCAGTCAAAGACATCTTTCTATTGATGTCATATGGAATCTCCATATAGATATAAACAATGTTTTAAGAATATTTTATTACTCAAATTCACCATCAATTGTATTTTATTATTTTGATGCCAGAATTGAAACCATTATGGGTAAGTTCACAGTTTTAAATTTATTTTAAATTCCTACTGCTATGGGAGACCAATAGATTCGTTATATTAAATGGTTTCTTCTACATTAACCTATTTATGTAGAAGTTGGATCAATTTCATGATGGGTATACTGTTACTTGCACGTAATTTATTACTGTTTTTGGTTCCAATGGAATCTGATAAATTCATAACAGTGATAAGAATAGATATGTATTAGAACACTTCAACTTATAATAGGTGGCGCATACATGTTGTGTAGTATGTACTAGGCAATGGCATAAATGATTCCTCGGATTGAATTTGTTTTGTGAATTAGGGTAAATAGTGTGCACCAAAGTGACCTTTTTATCTTGATTTGTGAGACTTACTCACTCCATATCGGGGAATATCACTGGGTTATAACATATAATAGCCTGCCCAAAGGGGTTCATTGTGTGTTGTAATTTGGTGTATTGATGAGACCAATTATATGAGAATATTTTAATTTAGTGAATCTGTCTGCCCAAAGGGGATAGGTTTCTAATATTGAATATTTGCTTGCCCTGCCCAAAGGGGGGGTTGTTGTTGTTGTTGTTGTTATAATATTATCTTATGCCTTGCTAATAAATTCCATTCATGTTATGATATGTACAGTTACTATTAATTTGAACAACAATAATGCTGAAGTTGTGGTCCTGTCGGGGTCTAACTTTAAGAGATGGAAGGGGAATCTTGATTTTGCTTTAGGCATAGATCAAGCTTTGCGTCAGAATGAGCCACCTGCTCTCACTGCTACTAGCACTGCTGCTCAAAAGGAAAATTATGTTAAGTGGGAGAGATCTAATAGGCTATGTATCCTTGCTTTTAAGAGAACAATTGCTGAGCATCTCAAGAGTGGCTTGCCTGAAACTACTAATGCTAAGGAGTTTCTTGCCCAAGTGGAACAGAGATACCATGTATCCAATAAGGCTGAGACTGGAGATCTAATGAGTAAACTCGCGGGGATGAGGTATGATAACATAGGAGGGGTTAGAGATTATATCCTTAAGATGGTCCACATCCAGTCTAAACTGAAATCTCTAGACATAGTTCTTCCTGATGCTTATATTGTTCACTCTGCCCTTAATACCCTGCCTGCTGAGTTTAGCCAGATGAAAACTGCCTTTAACACCCAAAATGAGTCTTGGTCAATTAATGATCTCATCTCAAAATGTGTTGTCGAAGAAGAGAAAATGAGAAAAAAGAAGGGTGAGACTGCGTTGCTTGTCTCCCATAATTCTAGAGCAAGCTCTAGTAAGGGACCTAGGAAGTTCAATAGGTCTAATCATCATACTTCTAAGAAGGGTCAAGACACCAAAAGACATGATAAAGATCAGACCAAAAACCTTGGGGCAAATAACACTGTCATTAAGAAAAATAATAATTGTTTCTTTTGTAAGAAACCTGGTCACAAGCAGAGAGATTGCACAAAGTTCCACCTCTGGTTAAAAAAGAAGGATTCAAAAGAAGGTAATTATCTAGCTCTTGTTTGTTTTGAGTCAAACTTAGTTGATGTCCCCAATTGTTCATGGTGGCTTGACAGTGGGGCCTCTGCCCATGTTGCCATTTCTTTGCAGGGGTTCATAAACAAAAGGAAGCCAAAGGAAACGGAATCAAAGATTAGAGTCGCCACAGATGTCCAAGTTGAAGTAGAGTTCATAGGAACAGTAGTTTTAGCATTAGATTCTGGTCATAAGCTTGTTCTAGAGAATACTTTTTATGTACCGTCTTTTAGGCAAAATTTGATTTCTATTCCTGCTTTGAACAAAGTCGGTTATGGTTTTTTTTTATAATGGAAAAGTTGATTTGCTTTTGAACTCTAAAGTTATTGGTCATGGAATCCTGTCTGGTGGTTTATTTAAAATCTCCTTGGCTTCTGATTTTAAGTATAACTCTTTTAATTCTGAAACTGTTGGAACCAAACGATCACTTTTGAATGAAAAGTCTGGAATGTTGTGGCATAGGCGTTTGGGTCATATCTCTAAAGAAAGAGTTAATAGATTAGTCAAGTCCAGTATTCTACCTTCTCTTGATTTTGGGGACATAGGTACATGCATTGATTGCATTAGAGGAAAGTTGACCAAAACTAGGAAAAAGGGTGCTACTCGTAGTTCTTAGTGGCCCTTATTCCACCACAATATGTGGTTCAAGTTACTTTATAACTTTCATTGATGACTTTTCCCGGTATGGTTATGTTTTTCTTATTAAAGACAAGTCTGACTCTCTAGAAAAATTTAAAGTGTTTAAAACTGAAGTAGAGAAACAACTGGAAAAGATCATTAAGATAGTGAGGTCTGATCGTGGGGGTGAATACTATGGTAGACACACTGAAACTGGGCAACATATGGGACCTTTCGCCAAATATCTGCAAGATTGTGGCATAGTTGCTCAGTATACCATGCCTAGTAGTCCTGACCAAAACGGTGTTGCTGAAAGGCGAAACCATACCTTAAAAGACATGATGAGAAGTATGATGAGTAGATCTAACTTACCTGAGTTCCTGTGGGGTGAAGCTATTAAAACAACCATGTACATTCTTAACCGTGTCCCTTCCAAGTCAGTTTCTAAAACACCTTTTGAGTTGTGGACCAATAGGAAACCCAGTTTGAACAACTTTCGTGTTTGGGGATGTTCAGCTGAAGTAAGGATTTATAATCCTTCTGAGAAGAAAATCGAACCAAGAACGTCGCGTTGTTTCTTTATTGGATATCCAGCTCATTCTAAGGGATACAGGTTTTACTGTCCTACAGGGGGAACAAGAATTGTTGATTCACAAAATGCAAAATTTTTGGAATTTGATGTTGCTGATAAAGATTGTTCACAAAATATTGTTGTTGAGCCTGCAGAGAATGATGAGACTGTGAAAATTCCTCTTATTGTTACCAAAGAGACAGTTGTGAGTGCACCTACACAAACTGAGCCTATACATGTACATGTTGAGGAGCCTATGCCTGCACAAGCTCAGGCACCTGGTGCTGCCATACATGTAGGGCAAAATTTGAAAAGATCAAGTAGAGAAAGAAGATCAGCATTGTCTGATGATTACTTAGCTTATCTTGCTGAAGGTGACATTGTAGATCCTATAGCTTACCATGAAGCAGTTTCTTGTGCTCAATCAAAGATGTGGCTTGATGCTATGTCTGAAGAGATGAACTCTATGCATAAAAATAATGTGTGGGAGCTTGCAGAACTCCCTCAAGGCTATAGGGCTGTTGGTTGTAAATGGGTCTTTAAGACCAAGAAGGATTCGAAAGGGAGGATTGAACGCTTCAAGGCAAGGCTGGTAGCTAAAGGGTTCACACAGCAGGAAGGGGTTGATTATAATGAAACTTTTTCACCATTGTCATCAAAGGATTCCTTAAGGATTGTTATGGCTTTGGTTGCTCATTTCGATCTAGAGTTGCATCAGATGGATGTAATAACAGCTTTTCTAAATGGTGATCTTAATGAAGAGGTGTACATGCAACAACCTTTAGGTTTTATCGACACAGGTAAAGAGCACCTAGTGTGCAAGTTGAAGAAGTCCATCTATGGCCTGAAGCAAGCCTCTCGACAGTGGTACTTGAAGTTCGAGAAAACTATCACTTCTATGGGTTTTGTGGAGAACAAAGTTGACCAGTGCATCTACATGAAGATCAGTGGGAGTAAGTTCATCATTCTTATTCTTTATGTTGATGATATTTTACTTGCCAGTAATAATTCAGGACTGCTTTATGAAACTAAGCAATCATTGAGTAAAGTATTTGATATGAAAGACCTTGGAGAAGCATCATTTGTCTTGGGCATTGAGATTCGATTGTTAAGACTTTCGCAAAGAGCATACATTGATCGTGTTTTGAGTAGATTTCATATGGAAGATTGTAAGGGTGGAGATGTGCCCGTTGTGAAAGGCGATAAGTTGAGTCTACAATTGTGTCCCCAAAATGATCTTGAGAGAGAGTCCATGAAAGATGTGCCATATTCAAGTGTCGTTGGGAGTCTTATGTATTTACAGGTTTGCACTCGTCCTGATATTGCTTTCATTGTTAATGCTCTTGGACGTTATCAGTCTAATCCTGGAAGAGCTCACTGGGTTGCTGCTAAAAAGGTGATGAGGTATTTGAAAAAGACAAGAGATTATATGTTGCTCTATAGAAAAGTTAACAATCTTGAGGTGATTGGATACACAGACTCAGATTATGCTGGGTGCCCAGATGTTTGAAGTCCACTTCTGGTTTTATTTTCATGTTAGCAGGTGGTGCTATATGTTGGAGGAGTGTGAAGCAGACTCTTACTGCAGGTTCTACTATGGAAGCAGAGTATATGGCCTGTTACGGTGGAGCTTCGCATGCTAGTTAGCTTAAGAACTTCATTTCACAACCTGCGATTGTTGATTCCATATCAAGACCCATAAAGATGTTTTGTGATAACAAGTCAGCTGTGGATTTTGCGAATGATAGTAAATTCACTCCAGGTAATAAGCACATTGACATAAAGTTTCTTAAAGTGAGAGATAAGGTTAAAGAGAAGAAAATTGAGGTTGAGCATATACAGACAGACTTCATGCTCGCTGATCCACTGACTAAGGGATTGAAGACCTTAGTTTTTAAGGAGCATGTTGCTAACATGGGGCTTGTTGAGTCTTTTGATGCTCTAGTTTAGTGGGAGTGTTAGGTATTCATATTTTTACCATGTCATTTAGACTATTTGCTTCATTCCTTATGAGCTCATGATGATACATTTTATTTTGTTGAGATATTCACATTCTTAATAAATTTATGGTGAATTCTGCTATCATAAATAATATTGATATTTTGTGCACAATTGATTATTAAATTATTATTTTAAGACTCGTTGTCTTAAGTATTGATGGTGTCTCATGTTGATGATGGAGACACATGGGGCATATTGTTTATGCTATATATATATTTTTTCTTGGCTGTTGCACATTATGGTTAGTTGCACATGTTGGGCCTTGAAGATTATGATTTTCTGGTGAAGCACATGTTGTTTAGTTGCTCACACGTTGTAACAGAAAATCATGTTGTACATTTTCTAATGGTGCGCATGTTGTTTGGTCGCCCAATGTTGTTTATGAAAATCGTTTGTTGGACCGACAATGAAATAGTCTTGTTTTGGAGTCCATGTTGACTATTTCTTGCTACACTACCACACCTTAGATCAGTCAGCAAGACTTCAATATTTATGATCGTGGACTAGTCTTGTGTCGTTGATTGATGCAAGTGCTGCTGCTTTTCGACATTGATAGTTTTGTTTGACTAGATCATGTTGGAAACAATGTTCCACCACTATATGTTTGTGGCCACTGTCTATTTAGCCCGAGAGTCATTTTATAAATAAACTTTTTCAAACTATTTTAAATAATTAAGTTAATGTTGTCCAAGTGGGAGAATGTTAGAATTATTTATTAAATATTGGACTTAACATTAGCTTATTCGGTTTTACCAAAACGGGCTAATTGTAAATAATTGGTGGACAATACACGGGCCACATATTTGTGGATTCCATGATGGGCCTGTATTGTTTCTTGTGTTAGGTGTGGGCTGATAGTAGCGTAAGCCTGTTGTTAAACCTATGGGCCTATTATGGGTGGGCCCATTAGGTTAAGGCTTTTAAGCCTATATATATGAGGCTAGGTCTCCTCTCCTGGCTTAACCTATTGTAGACAACTTCCTATTAAGCTGTCAGTTCTCATAAGCTCAAGGAGAGGAAAGACTTGTCCTTCGCTCTTCTTCAATACCGTGTTGCCATGGCGGATAAAGGTACGCTCTTTAACTCACATCCTTATTATGGTTACTAGGTGTTCTTGATTTATGTGATTGTGTGTTTATAATTAATTCAACAACATACTCAAAGAACAAGATCCTTGAGAGAAATAAATAAAAACTCTTTGATTCGTCTTGTGGAATAGTCCGGAGGATCTTCTAAGCTTGATCTTGTCTCTCTAATGGTGTTCCTTGTCTTCCTAGGCCAAGAATGTGGCAGAAATAAGAGTTGGAGGCTTTTATATCACGTCCTTAAGTCAAATGACCATATTACCCTTTCGTACAGAAATGCATAAATTTTTGCCCTTGTGCTACAGCTATGCGAATCACAACCATAACAAAATTTATTGAGCTTCTCCAAAGTCTTGTGTGATGCACATGACCCTTCAGGAACCCCTTCCCCCCCCCCCCTCCCAACTTGTTATTCTCACCTTGTATATGATGGCTATGCGCTGGGAAGAAGCTTACTTCCTTGGTAAAATTTTTCTTCACCGAAAATTCATTCAAGGGCCGTGTTATGACCATATGGCGCACAACTTAGCTCCAATTCATCAGATTTGTCATTTTTTGCTCAAATCACCTCTCTTTTGCACCAACGACCTCCTATGTTTCAAAATACAACTAATTAGCTCAATCAACCACTTTTTCATCATCTAAAACAATAAGAGTATACCAAAGTAAGGGGTAGAACACACTAAAATCTATGCATTTTGGCCTAAACATCAATCACATATACTTACATATGCATTTTTGGAAAATAAGTGTTTGCTGCTATTTTTCTAAAAGAATTAGCTATTTAATCTAGAAATTAGTTATTTTTCTAGATTAGGCTTTTACAATTTTTCGATTCAACGTTTAGTTTTGGGTTAGTTTAATATTGTTTTCCTTGTCTTCACATGATATTTTTGGGTAAAAATTGGTCGAATGGTGATTACTCATATTTTGATGATCCTTGTCTACTTTGTGGAGGACCCTACTTGTGAAAAAATTGTCCAATCTTTCAGTTCTACGGAATGGGTTGTGTAACCTTCGTAATCTAATGATTGGAACTTTTGTAAATGGTGTAGGGTGGTCTGTGCCTGTGGAATGATTATCCTAAGTTTCATACTCCTTTCCCCAGCCATTTCTTATGATGATTCTAATAATGTTTGTAAATTTGACAGGAGTGATAAAGTGCAGGTTGTGAGCCAAATTTGACTAATAGAACAAGTTAGATGAGAAAATCAGCTACTTTATTAACGGTAAAAGTATATTTGTCCTCATAGTAGATTGGAGGACAAGCCTATACTATAAACGAAAGTATAGGGGTAAATCTGACCCTTCCCCGATGTGGTAGACGTACCCGAAGGTGACTGCACAAATTTGGAAAAACCAATTCCTCGAGCATCAAAGTGGCTTGACATGGGCCATGGTGAATTCAGAGCAGCCACATGCCCTTGTAATGTGTGTCATATAGTCATAAGTTATGTCACATTAAATTATACACTTAGTATTTCTATCAACCTAATTAATCTATATATATTTCAAAAGTAGAGCACCTTTAGAAACGTTGATTTAAATTTTATTTTTCATTGAAAGAGATTACAATAGACAAAATTGTCATGTACTATTTTACTATATTTTATTTATTACATTTATTTATTGAACTAATTATAAAAATACTATACAATCACATAGATCAAGAACACCTAGTGAACAAATAAAGATGTGAGAAAAAGGGCGTATTTTTATTCGCCATAGCAGCACATCAACTGAAGATGAAGCAAGCCAAGTATTTTCTCTCCTTGTGCTTATGAAAACTGGCAGCTTACTGGGAAGTTGTCTACAACAGATAAGTCAGGAGAGGAGACCTAGCCCCATAGTTATAGGCTTAACCTAGTAGGCCTGCTCATAACAGGCTCGCAGGTACTCAACAGGACGGGCAAAGTGTACGAATATCTGCTTTTGCCAGTGGTCTTGGGTTTGAGGCCACTTTTTTTAGTGGTTTTACATGAGAGGTGTTGCTCCCAACGCACACGCAAGTATACGTGGTCGACAAGTAATAAAGTGATAAGTAGAGTATCGTTCCCACGAGGACTATTCAGACCGGACTTCTAACAAATAATTTCTTAACAACTATTCAGGGATCTTTTTCCAATGGTTGAGATTTTTACTAACTAAATGCAATAATTAAAACAAGTAATTGAGATCAAGTAACAGAGAAAATTCTAGGTTGTTATCAATCAAAGAGAAACGGTCCAGGGTCAGAGTTACGAACAATCCAGTTGAGTTTTTCAATTGATTCTACTTCTTGATTTCCTAGATTGCTAACTAACAGGTTAATTGTACCCGTAAAAACCTGTCAATTTTTCACGGTCTATGCAAGCTACTCTAACGTATATATGTCTAAGGAGTTAAATCACATGCACGCATTAACGAACTCTGTATTTAGTTAAGCTAGGCGAGCAAGTATATGTCTATCCTACTCACAAATTGGTTCCCCGATGCCCAGGTTCACAATCTAGCCCTACTCTTTCTTATTGTGTTCATAAATTCCCTCTGTCTAGTTCAATCTATGAACCGTAGATACTGTTCAATTATCCGGCCTCAATAATCAAACAATTAGGATCAAGAAAGAATAAACAATCTGTAATGGTAAATCAATAGGAAGAATTCAACTTTCAAACATCAACCTTCATGTATTTACTCTAACCGAAGAACGAACAAACTATAGAATTAAGGAGAAGAATAAGAGAAAGAGAGAAAGAACATGGTTAGAAGACACCTAGGGCTCCTCCCCTCTTCTCCAAAACTAGCTCCAAAGTCTGAACTTCTTCTAAAAACTAAGTAAAAGAGTATTTATAGGGTTTACAGAGGCCTAGTAATAAGTTACACCTAAGCCTAGATGAAATAGGAAGTCTAAAAACGCTCCAGGGGCGCTGTAGCTGGCGCCCCGCACCCCCGAACGCGCTGACACAAGCAGAACCCATCGAAATCCAGGCGCTTTGGTCACGCCCCGCACTGAGAACCGCGCCAGAAGGCTGGGCGCCTTTGGGGCGCGGCGCGCCAGGCAAATTTTGCCTCTCCTTGCTCCGCAGCTCGCGTCGTGTCATGCCTTCGTGTGCTCGATCCAATCCTCAATCAAAATCAATTCTTTTCTTGCTCGATCATGCTCTTTAAAGCTCCAATTGCACTGCATAACGACCTACACACATACGACACAATATCAGTGCAAAATCACATTCATTAACTAGAAAATGGGCGAATAAAATACTCAAACGTGAGGAAATATTAAGGAAATATAGGCATAAAATGCCAAACATCACCACCCCACACTTGAACCTTTGCTCGCCCTCGAGCAATTCACAACTAACTTCCCAACCTAGGTAGAACAGGTCTTGTCCGCACGTCAGTACTTGATGATGAAGCACATGGCCCGGCATACTGGCATGGATATGGCTGCGCTTGATCGCACAGTTCCTTTATTGGAGTCTTTGAGACGCCTGCTGGGTATGACTCAGGCGGTGGTGCTGCCCCCGGCGGAGGATGAGAACACTAATTCAGACATTGTTGATCAGGATCCGGACAGTGAGGCTGTGGAGACAGATGCTGAGGGAGGTGCCACAGATGTAGAGGAGGAGGATTAGGACCGCACTCCAGCGCACCACCCATTGTAGGCCGACTGACCTTCAGGGAAGTTTTCTTTACTCTTGCACTTTCTTCTTTGTCGCGCTGAGGACACTGCTTGTTTTAAGTGTGGGGTGGGGGGACTCCCCTTTATTTTTGAGGTTAGGGATGCATGTACCGTTAGAATTTTCTTTTGTCACTTGACTTTATTTTTATTTGTTTCTTGCTTTAATATATGAAAAAATGAAAAAAAATTAGAAAACCAATGATAAAATTGCAAAAAGATTTTCTTTTTAGTCTTTATTAGTGGTACATGTCATCCACCCCGTGGTTTTTCTTATGGCCTCGGTTCTTTTCCACGGGGAGGCCTTTGAACCGGGTAGTTTTTATTTTTAGGATTAGAATTGTTAGTATAGATGGCCCTAGACGAAAGGAATAGGTGGAATGCTAGGTGCCTTTGATTCGTTTGATAACGGTTGACTTGAACTTGTTGCATGTGCTATTGTGGTGTCCTTTGGTTTTAAATTGAGATGCATGCCTAGAAAAAAAATAGAACGACCCCCTTGAGATGCTTGAGTCCACTTGCTTAACTTTGTTATGAACCTTTGTGCATTAGTGCTTAATTTTCCACAAGTTGCACTATATTTGCTTGATGGAGAGCTGTGATGGAGCCTTTTTGTGTGGACTGTGTGCAATGTGTGTTGTTTCATATATTAAAGCAAGAAACAAATAAAAATAAAGTCAAGTGAAAAAAGAAAATCCTAACGGTACATGCATCCCTAACCTAAAAAATAAAAGGGAGTTCCCCCACCCCACACTTAAAACAAGCAGTGTCCTCAGCGCGACAAAGAAGAAAGTGCAAGAGTAAAGAAAACTTCCCTGAAGGTCAGTCGGCCTACAATGGGTGGTGCGCTGGAGTGCGGTCCTAATCCTCCTCCTCTACATCTGTGGCACCTCCCTCAGCATCTGTCTCCACAGCCTCACTGTCCGGATCCTGATCAACAATGTCCGAATTAGTGTTCTCATCCTCCGCCGGGGGCAGCACCACCGCCTGAGTCATACCCAGCAGGCGTCTCAAAGACTCCAATAAAGGAACTGTGCGATCAAGCGCAGCCATATCCATGCTAGTATGCCGGGCCATGTGCTCCATCATCAAGTACTGACGTGCGGACAAGTTGGTGTCTGTGTCCCGCCACTCGTCTGCCGTCAGTCGCACTGGTGCAGTGGTAGTCACACTCTTCACCGAGGCAATATCAAACATCTCCCCAATGTCGGGGACGATGCGATCCCCGACCTCATCAACTGGGACCCCAGCCTGCTCCAGATACCGGGTAAGAATGTTCCCAAAATATAATCGGCTACATGTCTTCGACTGCCTTTGTTCTCTCATCACCCTCAGCATGTAGTAGCCAATGTTAACCGGCCTCCCGGTCATGAAAAAATAAATCATGCACGCCCGAGTCTTGGTGACCTCGGAATAATGAGACGCAGGTATGATGCGTGCATTAATCAACCTCATCCACACCCGAGCTGTCTTCAAAAAGTGCGAAAAGAACATGAATTTGTGTCTTCCTGACTCAGTTCGCTCCCACCTATGAGTGGAGCTCTCACAATGTCTCCCGCATAGCCTTGTAATCAGGCTTCCTAATAAAGTCCCTCAGCTCGTCATAGTCGGGGTCCTCTACCCCCAAGAAAGCGTTCAACGCAGTGTGGTCCAATCTCACCTTCTCACCCCGGACTCTCAAAGTCCGAGTCCCAATGCAAGGCATGAATAGCATCACCCACCTCGAAACTTTTGCATCAATCTCCTCTTGTCAATGGCTTGCTCGGGAATGTACCCCGCAAGCCTCACACTCTTGTACCAAGCTTGGCACTCACCCTTCTTCACAAAAGAGAGACCGAATTGCGTCTTACCCCCGGGCCTTGGGATAGGCACCGCATCTTTAGGAACTCTAGCCTTGGCTTTTGGCTTGGCCAGTGCCTTGCCCTTTTCCTTGCTAGATGAAGGCCCGGCTTGGAGTGATCTCTTAGGAGCCGAGGTGGATGAAGAGCTTGGTTTGTGGGGTGTTACAACCATGGTCCCTACAACAAACAAAGAGACCAATGTGAGATGTCAATTCAAGCACAAGATTTCAATTCAAGCCCAATTGGTAGGACACCACCCCACACTTAGCCAATTTTATGCATGTGCAACACTCAATGTTCATAGTTACCCTAAAGATATCATTGCTACTCAAGAATTCACAATATTAGGCAATTTTCATAGTTGAGGCTTTTTCACAAACACTTGGTGTGCACAATATTCAACTTTCAATTTCAATGGCTAATGTAATGTGCTAACCCTCCCAAATTTTTGGGAGATCCCTTTTTACAAGTACATAAGCTAACCATGAAGCATAATTAAGAATCTAAGCAATTTAAGATCAAATTCTAATCACAAGCTTGCATACTAGTTAAGGAATTAAACATGGAAAGAGATTGTTAACTTATATGTAATGGAGAGAGAAAGGAGAGAATTTGCTTACTTGAAGATGTTAGAGTGAGTGGAGAAGAACTTGTGATTAATTCAAAGAGTTAGGAAGGAGTTGGGGGAGATTTTGGGAGTGTTTTGAGAGAAAATAATGAAGAAAAGGGGAGGGGATCGGGTAAAGAGGGGAAAGGGAATCCGGGTCGCGGGTTAAACCCGTTTGGACCCGGATTTTTTTTCGAAACTTTGCCTGGCGCGGTAGCCTCCGCAGCGCGCCTCAAACGCGCTTGGTTTTCTGAGCATTCTGCCTGCCTCGGTGCTTTGGGAGGCGCGGGGCGCTCCCATCGCGCCTAGCCTTTTTGCTTCAGGTATCCTTTAGGCGCGTTGGGAGGCGCGGGGCGCTCCCAAACGCGCCCGAGCAATTTTTTTCGTACTAGTTTTCGATTCCAAGTGAGAACGCAAGCGCGGGACATGCCTCAAAGCGTCCCATACCCCTCAATACATCAATTGCATCTCGTTTAGCACTCCCGACACCTAAAAAACGACACAACAAAATAAAAACTACGTGACACTATAAAACACAAAACAACTAAACTATTATAAATACAAACTCGGGTTGCCTCCCGAGAAGCGCCTTATTTAACGTCGTGGCACGGCGAGTATCAATCATGGATCCCTCAAAGTAATGGAGGTACGATGATTCACCGAACCTCCCCAATAATGCTTCACCCTTTGGCCATTCACCAAGAACGTCTTCTCCAAATCGGGGGCTCTCAATTCAACCGCTCCATGTGCGGTAACACGAACTACTTCAAACGGCCCCGACCATCTAGACTTCAACTTGCCCGGAAATAGTTTCAACCTCGAGTTAAACAACAACACCAGCTGCCCGGGCTCAAACTGACGACGCTCAATGTGCTTGTCATGCCACTTCTTTGTCCGTTCCTTATACAATTTTGCATTTTCATAAGCATGGAAACGAAACTCTTCAAGCTCATGCAATTGAAGCATTCACTTCTCACCCGCCAAGGCCATATCAAGATTGAGCTTTTGAATCGCCCAATATGCTTTATGCTCTAGCTCAACGGGCAAGTGACAGGCCTACCATAAACAAGCATATGTGGAGAGGTTCCAATAAGCGTTTTAAATGCAGTCCGATAGGCCCAGAGAGCATCATCTAACTTCATAGCCCAATCCTTCCTCGAGGCATTCACAGTCTTCTCAAGGATTTGCTTGATCTCTCTATTAGACACTTCCACTTGGCCGCTAGTTTGGGGATGATAAGCAGTTGCCACCTTGTGGCAAACCCCATACTTGGCCAACAATTTATTGAACAACCGGTTGCAAAAATGAGTACCTTCATCACTGATTATAGCCCACAGTGTCCCAAAACGAGTGAAAATATTTTTCTTCAAGAATTTCACCACCACACTCGCATCATTTGTTGGAAGTGCCACAGCCTCCACCCATTTAGATATATAATCAACCGCCACAAGAATGTATTTATGGCCCATGGAAGGCGGGAACGGACCCATGAAGTCAATCCCCCAACAATCAAACAGCTCAATCTCCAAGATATTGCTCAAAGGCATCTCGTGACGCCTAGAAATAGTGCCCGTTCTTTGGCAACGATCACACTGCTTAACCAAAACATGAGCATCTTTAAACAAAGTTGGCCAAAAGAAACCAGACTGAAGTACCTTTGCAGCTGTTCGATCTCCACCAAGATGGCCACCATAAGGAGAGGAATGGCAGCTCTGTAGAATCGGCTCAACTTCTTCCCTTGGAATGCACCTCCTAGCTAATTGGTCAGGGCCTATCTTGTACAAATAAGACTCATCCCACACATAAAACCAGCTCTCATGAAGGAGCTTGCGCCTCTGCTCAGCTGCAGCGCCAGGAGGATACACATTACTCACAATTAAGTTCACCATATCAGCATACCATGGCACATCGGCTGCAGCTGAAGCAAAAAGCTGCTCATCAGGGAATACCTCTTTAATCTCAGGCCCTTCATCTACATGATCTCTATTCTCAAGCCTTGACAAATGATCAGCTACTTGATTCTCAGTCCCCTTGCGATCTCGAATTTCAACATCAAACTCTTGCAATAGGAGAACCCATCGAATTAGCCTAGGCTTGGAATCCTTCTTCTCAAACAAATACCGGATTGCGGCATGATCAGTGTAGACAACAACACGAGTGCCAACCAGATAAGATCTGAATTTATCAAAAGCATACACAACGGCTAGAAACTCCTTCTCAGTGGTGGTATAATTGGACTGGGCTGCATCAAGAGTCTTGCTTGCATAATAGATGGAGTGGAAGATTCTTCCAATTCTTTGGTCTAGAACAGCCCCAATAGCATTATTACTCGCATCACACATCAATTCAAATGGCAAAGTCCAGTCAGGAGCAATGATGATTGGTGCAGTCACCAACCTTTTCTTCAACTCTTCAAATGCCTTGAGACAAGCATCATTAAACTCAAATTTCACATCCTTCTCCAACAACCTGCACATGGGATTAGAAATTTTGGAGAAGTCCTTTATGAAACGCCTATAAAAACCTGCATGTCCCAAGAAACTACGCACCCTCTTAACAGAGATAGGTGGTGGTAATTTCTCAATAGCCTCAATCTTCGCTTTATCTACCTCGATCCCCTTGCTTTGACACCTTGTGCCCAAGTACTATGCCTTCTTGAACCATAAAGTGACATTTTTCCCAATTCAGCACCAAATTTGTTTCTTCACATCAGCTCAGCACAGCATCTAAATTTTTCAAGCAATCATCAAAGGAATCACCAACTACTGAGAAATCATCCATGAACACCTCAACAAATTTTTCCACCATGTCGGTGAAAATAGCCATCATGCACCGCTGAAAAGTCCCCGGGGCATTACATAACCCAAATGGCATCCTCCTAAATGCGTAGGTGCCATATGGACAAGTAAATGTAGTCTTTTCTTGATCTTCAGGAGCTATCAAAATCTGATTGTAG
The DNA here is from genome assembly GCA_037355625.1 of Petunia x hybrida. Classification (NCBI taxonomy): domain Eukaryota; kingdom Viridiplantae; phylum Streptophyta; class Magnoliopsida; order Solanales; family Solanaceae; genus Petunia; species Petunia x hybrida. The sequence continues at coordinate 6,494,992 of JBBBVM010000059.1, read as the reverse complement.
CCCGAATACCCATCCAAGAAATAATAATACTCGTGCCCAGCAAGTCTATCCAGCATTTGATCAATAAAAGGAAGTGGGAAGTGGTCTTTCCTGGTGGCCTTGTTCAGCTTTCTATAATCAATGCAAATTCGCCACCCTGTGACTGTCCTTGTAGGAATCAATTCATTATGCTCATTTTTCACCACTGTCATGCCCCCCTTCTTTGGAACACATCGCACTGGATTCACCCACTTGCTGTCAGAGATAGGAAAAATAATGCCAGCATCCAGCCACTTGATAATTTCTTTCTTCACCACCTCCTTCATGATTGGATTTAATCTCCTCTGCTGCTCTATAGAAGGCTTATGGCCTTCCTCCAAAAGGATTTTGTGCATGCAGAAAGAAGGACTAATCCCTCTAATATCAGCAATGGTCCAGCCAATAGCTCTCTTGCACTCTCGCAGCACTCTCAACACCTTTTCAACCTGCACATCAGACAATAAAGAAGAAAGGATCACGGGCAAGGTATTACCCTCCCCCAAATAGGTATAATGTAAATGAGCAGGTAAAGGTTTTAGTTCAAGAGTAGGAGCCTTCTCAATAGACGGTTTAGCAGGAGTTAAGGTCAACGGTCTATCAAGCTCCTCAAATTTCTTCCACCCTGGGATGAATTTACTCTGCATATTAAGAATCTCCACATATCCTCAATTTCATCATCCTTCAGGATATCATCATCATCACACAAGAGTGCCCTCTCCAGAGAATCAACATTAGAGGCTAAGAATGACCTCTCATCAGCAGTCAACTCATCATCTACCACTTTTACCATGGACAACTCTTCATAATGGGAAGGAAGCTGGGTAGCTCTGAACACATTGAATACAGCTTCTTCACCATTCACCTTCATAATCATCTTTCCAGCTCTGACTCTAATGACAGCATCCGCAGTAGCCAAGAATCCTCTTCCCAAGATGAGAGGAACCTCAGGATCAGCTTCATAATCAAGAATAATGAAGTCAACAGGCAATATAAACTGACCCACTTGTACCAGTACATCCTCAATAATCCCCTCGGGGCATGTCAAAGATCTGTCAGCCAGTTGCAGAGTCACAGTAGTTGGTCGTGCTTCACCCAGGCCTAGATTTCTGAAAACTGATGAAGGCATTAAATTCACACTAGCACCCAAGTCACACAAAGCTCGTCCAACCTCATGCTTCCCAATTTTCAAGGGAATAGTAAAACTGCCAGGATCCTTCAATTTCTAAGGAAGCTTGCTTCTAACTCTAGAGCTGCACTCTTCAGTAAGTGCAACTGTCTCAAACTCAGTCAGTCTTCTCTTGTTAGTATCAATATCCTTGATGTATTTAGCATATTTGGGAACATCCTGCAAAAGCTCCACCAAAGGAATATTTACCTGAATCTGACTCAAGATCTCCAAAAATTTTTTGCATGCTGCATCAACTTTCTGCTTCTGAAGTCTCTGTGGAAAAGGTGGTGGTGGTCTCACAATAGCAGGCTCGGGCTGCTTTTCTATCACTTTCTCAGCTTCTTTCTCCACCTCTCTATCAGCATTAGGCTCTAACTCACCAACAGGCTTCTTGGGCTTTGGGGGAACTTCTTCTAGAGCTCTTCCATTCCTCAAAGTAACTGCTTGCACAAATTCTTAAGAATTTTTCTCTGTATCACTTGGCAAAGCACCTCAAGGTCTATTATTCTGTGCTCCAGCTAGCTGCCCCATTTGTCTCTCAAGATCTTTCTGAGCATTGGTCAAATCTTTTATCGTTTGTGCCTGAGCTGCTGAATCATACATGAGTTTTTGCTGCCCTGCAAGAATTTTTCTGAGCATATCTTCAACTGAACTAGGCTGCTGTGGCTGAGCCTGTGGCTGTGACCCCTGCGGCTGTGCATTTGGAAAATTATTTTGAGGTCTGTCATTGGCCTTTAGCTGCTCACGATTATCCCTCCAAGAAAAATTTAGGTGACTACGCCAATTGGTGTTGTAGCTATTACTATATTGATTTATGATTCTGACCCTGTGGCCTGTTCTGATTACCCACATAATACACTGACTTTGGATTAGATGGACAGACGTCAGTGGCATGATCTTCTCTACAAACCTCACAAAAGACTTGAAGTTGTTGCACTGGAGCTGCCTGCTGTTGAGTCTACGGCAGAGCTAGCTTGCTAATTTGATTGGACAGAGCATCCATCTTCGCCCTCAGCTATGAAACTGCATCTAGCTGAAGTACCCCAGCAGATTTCTGTATAGTAGCTCTACCATCTCCCTGCCAATCAGGATTGCTCTGCGAAAACTTGTCTAGTAATTCATAGATCTGGTCAAAGTTTAAGGCCAGTACTTGGCCTCCAGCAGCAGCATCTACCACGATCTTAGTATGTGCAGTCAACCCCTCAACAAAAGTGTGTGCAAGGACCTCATTGGATTGGTTGTGGTGTGGACAATCTCTCAATAGAGTTTTAAACCCCTCCCAGGCTGAATACAAAGACTCTCCTTCTACCTGTCTGAAGGACATAATTTCACTCCTCAGCCGGGCTGTCTTGGCAGATGGATAAAACTTAGCTAAAAACTTCTTAGCCAAATCCTCCCAAGTAGTGATAGACCTAGGCTTTTCAGCCTTTAACCACCTCCTTGCTGTCCCAATCAGTGAAAACGGGAACACTGTCAAGCGGACATAATCAGTAGGAACTCCCGTTGGTGTATAAGTATCACTGATCTCCAAGAAATTCTGAATATGTTGCTGCGGATCTTCATGAATCAATCCAGCATATTGCCCAGTCCTATGCAGCAACTGAATCATACCGGGCTTAATCTCAAAGTTTCCAGTGATAGCAGGCTTCACAATGCTAGACGCCACTCCCCCCAGGCTGGGAAGAGCAACATCTCGCACCGCTATTGCTCGTTCTTATGCCATTTCAGTGGGCAAGGAAGCAAGTACAAGTGCTAGCGCTTCTCTTCTTACTCTTCTCATGGTCCTTTCAGGCTCGGGATCAGAAGGTTCGAGTGGTTCGTTCCTTCTATTCCTTTTCATGCAAAACCTGTTGCCTGAAACAGCATAAGAAACTCAACAAAAAAATTAAACCTGAATAGATAATAAGTAATCGTTCAAAAAGAAATCAGTCAACTACTAGTCCCCGGCAACGGCACCAAAAACTTGTTGCTCCCAACACACACGCAAGTATACGTGGTCGACAAGTAATAAAGTGATAAGTAGAGTATCGTTCCCATGAGGACTATTCAGACTGGACTCCTAACAAATAATTTCTTAACAACTATTCAGGGATCTTTTTCCAATGGTTGAGATTTTTACTAACTAAATGCAATAATTAAAACAAGTAATTGAGATCAAGTAACAGAGCAAATTCTAGGTTGTTATCAATCAAAGAGAAACGGTCCAGGGTCAGAGTTACGAACAATCCAGTTGAGTTTTTCAGTTGATTCTACTTCGTGATTTCCTAGATTGCTAACTAACAGGTTAATTGTACCCGTAAAAATCTGTCGATTCTTCACGGTCTATGCAAGCTACTCTAACGTCTATATGTCTATGGAGTTAAATCACATGCACGCATTAACGAACTCTGTATTTCGTTAAGCTAGGCGAGCAAGTATATGTCTATCCTACTCACAAATTGGTTCCCCGAGCCCAGGTTCACAATCTAGCCCTACTCTTTCTTATTGCGTTCATAAATTCTCTCTGTCTAGTTCAATCTATGAACCGTAGATACTGTTCAATTATCCGGCCTCAGTAACCAAACAATTAGGATCAAGAAAGAATAAACAATCTGTAATGGTAAATCAATAGGAAGAATTCAACTTTCAAACATCAACCTTCATGTATTTACTCTAACCGAAGAACGAACAAACTATAGAATTAAGGAGAAGAATAAGAGAAAGAGAGAAAGAACATGGTTAGAAGACACCTAGGGCTCCTCCCCTCTTCTCCAAAACTAGCTCCAAAGTCTGAACTTCTTCTAAAAACTAAGTAAAAGAGTATTTATAGGGTTTACAGAGGCCTAGTAATAAGTTACACCTAAGCCTAGATGAAATAGGAAGTCTAAAAACGCTCCAGGGGCGCTGTAGCTGGCGCCCCGCACCCCCGAACGCGCTGACACAAGCAGAATCCGTCGAAATCCAGGCGCTTTGGTCACGCCCCGCACTGAGAACCGCGCTAGAAGGCTGGGCGCCTTTGGGGCGCGGTGCGCCACCCAGCGCGCCAGGCAAATTTTGCCTCTCCTTTGCTCCGCAGCTCGCGTCGTGTCATGCCTTCGTGTGCTCGATCCAATCCTCAATCAAAATCCAATATTTTCTTGCTCGATCATGCTCTTTAAAGCTCCAATTGCACAGCATAACGACCTACACACATACGACACAATATCAGTGCAAAATCACATTCATTAACTAGAAAACGGGCGAATAAAATACTCAAACGTGAGGAAATATTAAGGAAATATAGTATAAAATGCCAAACATCAAGAGGCCACTTTTTGAAACTTCAATTCTTGTGGGCTGAAGTTCAAACCTTGTGGGCTGAAGTTCAATCCCTGTGGGCGAACTTCATGCCTAAGGTATAAAGTTCAATTTCAACCCGCAAGGGCTGAACTTTTAGACATAGATGCGTAAACTTGAACCCTTGTGGGCTGAAGTTGAACTTCAACCCTTGAGGTATGAAGTTCAGCCAACAAGGATTGAAGTTTCAAAAAGTGGCCTCTCATACAAAACCAATAAAAAAAGTGGCTTCAAAGCAAAGACCAGTGACAAAACTGGCATCTGAGCGAAATTTTTACCAACAGGACACACTACTCAAAAAAATTCACCCTGTGCCCTCCATAAGGAGTGGTTTGCAAAAATGCACGCGCTAAGAAATGTTTTAGCAAAATATTCTTTTTCGCCCGAAGCCAAGACTTCAAGGCAAAAATCTTGTAAGTCTTGGCAATTGCCGAAACTTCAAAGGCAAGTACTGTTTTGCCAATACTCCAAGTTATATGGCGAGAATGTAGGGAAAGACTGGAAGGGGTAACTTTTGGCAATTACCAAGACTTACGACCAAGTACAGCAAGTGTTGCCTTTTGCCAACGCTTTAAGGATAAGTGTTAGCAAATAGAGAGGGGTCAAAGGCAAGTCTTGGCCTTTGCCAAGACTTACGACCAAGTGCGGTACGTATTGCCTTTTGCCAACACTTGAAGGGATAAGTGTTGAAAAGCGGAGAGATATAAAGGCAAATCTTGCCCCCGACCTAAAAATTTGACAGGGATGTTTCCGTCCAGATTTTTTTCATTAAACCTTAACGGGGGTATTTTTGTAAAACATCTGTTAATGCAGACAAAAAAGTAAACTATTTGTTCCCGTAGCATATTTCTGCAAATCAGCCCACACTACTGTCAGCCCGCGCCTATACATAAATTGACACACAGGCCCAAAATACATGATTTGGACATCGTCTACCAAATATGTATGTCTAGCCCGTTTTACAAACTACAATAATCAAGTTATTGTAAGTCCATATTTAATAAATATTCTAACATTATTCTCTCCAAAATCTTTCATAGTTGAAGTGTTTGATATTAATGCACATGAAATTCCTACCAAGAAGAATCTCACTTGATGTTATATTCCTTATGTATGCATGAGATCTGTCTTACACATTCGAGCTTAATTGTTAGCAATTGATTTCTGTGAGCAAAAGCATCCAATTATTAATTTGAAATTTTTACGCTAGTTCATTAAACCCCAAAATTACAAAATATATCGATATTTTCAAATATTTACAAAATATACCAATATTTCTCAATTTATTACCCTACATATACCATTTTTCATTTCCACTCTTCCCAAAACAAAACCCTATCTTCCCTTCTCTCTCCCTTCCTCCACCCACCCACCCACCACCCGCCGGACCTGCTCCACCGCCAATGTCGCTCCGCCGCCGAGCAGCACTCCGATCTGCTACTGTGCTGCTCCGATCTGCTTCTTCTCCTTCTTTTTTTTTTTTTGTTTTTTTTTTGTTTAGATTCGTGTATACTTTTGTATGCTCGTGTATGTACGTCTGTGGTGGTTGTTGGTGGTTGTTTGAAGGTGCAAGCAAGTGTATGTTTGATTTTGCGCAGGTGTATGTATCTGTATGTATATTAATATCTTTTACAAGTGCAGAGTGTATGTATGTGTATATCATTGTATGAATATGTATTTCTGAGTATATATTGTGTATTTTTGTATGTTTTATGTGTGTGTATGTAAGTCCAAGCTTGGCACACATAAATTTATATGTATAATTCATAGATCTGTAGATCCGTGTATGTATGTGAGTGTTTAGTGTATGTATAAAAACATATTTTTTTGTGTATGTGTATGTATTTTTTTGTTTAAATGTATTTAGCAACTGTTATTATTTTTTAAAAAACAGTGTATATATGTGTATTTAGTGTTTTCCATCTTTTAGATCCAAAAAAAAAAAAATTCCGGTGGGTTGTCGGCGGCGGCCGGCGGTGACTAGGCGCCGCCGCCAGTCACCGCCGGCCGCCGCTTGGGGTGGTAGCAGTGGGAGGGAGGCAGTAGGAAGAAGGAGGAGTAAACCCTAATTTGTTAGTTTTGTTGGTTTTGTATATAATATGTAAAAAAAATATTGGTATAATAATGTTGTTATTTTTTATAATTTTGGTGTTATGGTTGTGTATATTTGTAATTAGCCCTATTAATTTGTTGGTACAATTACGCTTAAGTTGGTATGTAACTTTATTCCGTTAAAGTATCCAATAATTAATCGACTAATAAAATCCAAATCTATGTCTATTTATCCCTTCCATAAATAATATTGTAATTTTAATTGATTTCATTATTTTAGTAAAATAGAAAAGGAAAAGCAAGAATAATATTACACGGATAAAATTATAAATCAAGTTTTAACTTCTCAACATCGGGTTCTACTTGTATTGAATTTCTAGAGCTACTACCAAGCTCATTTGACTCAAGAACTCTTAATAGCAGACGATAAAGTGGAGTCTCTCGATCTGCTTGAAATTGGCGACAAACAAATAAAATGTTGAAGCCTATGAATTACATGGAAGTGGCTAATCTATTCCAGTTTATTTTGAACAAGTTGTACAGGTACCTCAATCTCCTTCATCATATTTATTCTCAATAAAATATTAGTTTCACGCAATATCTTTTTTCATACTATCACAGTTACCCTTGGTACGTACTCATCTTAAATTCAGATAATATTCAATATCGGAAAATTTATGTTCCAAGGTGTTTGGCATTTGAGATATGTGCCAAGAGAGAAATCTTGAACTTGTGTCATTAATTTGGTTGCTGAAACAGTGAGAAAAGTGGCTAGAAGCGAGATAGCTTCCATGAAGATATAATGTTGCAAACATGATTCTCTTTGTCGCATTGCATGAGTCAATTAGGGTGGTTCACTGGCCCTTGTAGCGTCCACAGTGTTTTTTCTTTGTTATTTAGGTATCCCAAAAATGCCTATTGGAGTTCTAGACACCTTGACCAAATCCTTTGTTATTTATGCAGATTGGAGGAGGGAAGAGAAAGAGCGGAGTAGTGGCTCCAAGTTGAACATTTTTATAAATTAAATGGGTTTGGTTAATCATAATCTGTATTCCATTTTGTTTCCTCCATCATATGATTTTTTTCTTAAAGATTAATTTCATAATCTATCGCAACGATAGTAAATTATGTCAGAGTTTCTTCTCGCTTTAGTTGTATTATTTACCCACTTACATCAACTTTTCGGAGGTCAATGATTTTGGTATGCAATAGGCTTTTTTGAGATGATATGAGTATGTCTATATTTTTGCCCTGTATAAGAGGCTCCCTTTTTCTTTTAGTATGCAATTTTGTTTGCTTCTATATGTTTGTTATTCTTCCATCATATATCTTTCTCTAATTTCACTTTTATGATGTATGTTCTACGTTTTCATTGACGGATTTTTATTGTAATCCATTGCCAAATCTTATGGTGAGTACGGATATTCTTCTTTTCTTCCTCATTTCCGTAGATTTCTTGTTTTACCTTTTGATGCACACTTTATACAATGTGGATTACTTACTTGGTATCTGCTGGTTTGCTAATACTGTAGTAATGTTCTTGGCTTCTAGCTTATTTTTTTCGCTTGCATATGTTGATATATTTTAGTATTTAGATTAGATTACTACTATACTAAGATCCTTGCCAAACAGCCTTCTCAGTTTGAGCCAAGCCCTATGCGATTTATCTTTTCTGTGTGGTTTGCAGGCTATTGTATCAGGAGCGGGGTTTATCTAGAGCGCACCCGAAGAATAGCAGGTGCGGGTTCCTTGTGATAAAAAAAATATTACTATAATAAGATTCTGATGATTTAGTTGTTCTTCTCGTATTTGTTGATTTATTTCGAAGAATATTGACTTATGTGTGGTTCGTTTTCTATGCAGTTGTTCACATAAAGGAGACCATTACATGCACCAACCAATATCCTTTTAAATTTAGAACATAAATTTTTTAGAAATTCAATTGTTTTTCTTTAAAGGTTCGGACAGTATGCGAGGTTTTTGAAATATTATCAATACTCTATGTTCAATTTTTAATTCTTCATTAATATTTTAAAGTTTTTTTTCCTTAGCTCATACATTTAACGATCAATTAAGCTAAACTAGTTATTCCAGTTGAAATATTACGGCTAAAATCAACCAATAATATAATTATAAAATAACATAAATTTTGAAGCTAATTACACGGAAGAGCGGAAAGAGAATTGCTTTTAGAAAGAGACGCCGAGGAATTGGGCAAAGGCTGACGATTAGGGGTGTGCATTCGCTTTTTTGATTTGGTTTTTAACTATTCGGTTTCGATTTTTCGATTTTCTGTTTTAAAAAATTGCAATTCAATTCGAACAAAATAAGTGTGGTTTGGTTCGATTTTATTCTTCCCGGTTCGATTTTTTATGGTGATGTCAAGAGATAAAATTTAAAACAAAATACTTGAAAGCATATCATTACATTTTTAAACTTAAAAATATAAATTCTATAGTCTAAATCATAACGCTAAAAAAAATACTTATGATTCAAGAAATAGATGTTGATGGAAGTACTATATATTAAAACTTTTAATGACATTTTTGCAAGTGTTATACCATAATACAAAGAGATGCGAAAAGTACTTAAAGCAAAAAGTATTGAAATATTCAAACTCTAACACCCTTAATATTAAGAAATAAGAATAATATATAGGCAGGACATGGCTCAGCTCCAGATCACCGAGGACATGACCCAAAACAGGGGGGCATGGAGGTCGAGGATTAGAGTACAAGTTTAGTAGGTAGTTGCGTGTTCTATCTGCTTGTGGAGAACTTGGTGATAGTGTAAGGTGTAGATATTATCAGCTGTTATTTTTATATGGTTATTTCATTCTACGGTTTTACTACTGTCACGCCCTCCATTTTACACAAGAAGAATTCTCTTAAGTTGAAGAGATTTCATAATTTAAGGCTGTGACTGGTGTTAAAAGGTACAAAATTATCAAAAACGTCACTTGACAAGTTCAAAAGTGTGTCAGGTCACCAGCTGGTATACCTTTAGAATATCTTTGACTTATTAAATGGTATGCGTCAGAGATTCAGTGTAAGGTCCTCAGTTGACTCTCGGGAAGGTATTAGGCATTCGAGTTTTATGCCGAGCACAGTTGCTTTATTATCACGTTTTGATTTATTAAACATGGTTGTTATATTTTTGCTTTGTTACGCTCTGACTGTTTTATCAAAAATTGTATCAAGTCACCCGCTGAGTAGACCTTAACACAACTTTCTCTGTTTAATTTTCTTTTAACCTCATAAGATCACTAATTATACTTATTATTATGTCTAATTGCGTAAGTCTTCTCAACTCCTATTAATTTTTCAAATTATGCCTGATCAAACGTTGTACCTTGTTAACTTGCTGAATCACATTATTAATAATTTTATAGCTTGACTTCCAACACATCATTTAAGCCTTAATTGATACTACCTCCGTTCCACTTTGGATGAACCTTTGCGGAGTACGAGGGTCAAATTGACTAATTTTGACCGGGAATTTGCACATCGAATTTTTAAATATTTTTAAATAAAATTCACATATTTAGAAACTACATGTAAAATACTATAAGTCACAATAGTTAACAATTCAAAATAGTTAGAAAATATTTGTAAGATATGTGGTCAAACATAATCTTGTTTGACCCTTCAAATAGTAATAGGTTCATCCTTTTTGAAACGGAGGGAGTATGTGAAATGAAACATACAACCCATTTTCATTTATATCTTTTTAATGGATAGTCTTGTTCGTGAAAGTAGAGGCTGTTAATTAAAAAGGGTTGTTCTGCAAAAAGGTCTATGTGACAAGAAGTTTTATTGAACGAATGGGCTACTTGTGTCAAACTCATTATGGGCCGAAAAAATAAGGTATGCACCTTCTTTTCGTATATTTTAGATCCGTCTTTGCAAGTATGATCCAAAATTCCAATTTTAGACATTTCAAGGCTGCTAATTTAAAGTCATTTTACAAATTGAATCCTAAGTTTGCCTACTGTTTCTCTTTCAGTCTAGATTTTCAGAACTAGCACTATGTGACAATTTTCAAATAGACAGTGGAGATTTCATTTACATGTAAAGAAATGTTTAAACTTGATATTTTCTATTTGCTCCTGGTTGTTGCTTTTTATGTGAGTATTTGAGCTATAGTACTGTTTCTTGCCTTGTTTGTTTTCAAAATATTTTCTAGCCGAGGGTCTATCAGAAACAACTTCTCCACCTTAGTAGGGTTAAGGTCTGCGTACATCTGACCCTTCCCAGACCCCACTTGTGGGACATTACTGGGTATGTTGTTATTATTGTTGTTGTAAAGAAATGTTCAAAGTTGACCATTGCATTATTTGTCCAGTTTTATCAAAAATAGTCCAGATTGACATTTAAGACATCTCGACAGGTCTAAATTCACATGGTACATGCTCACTTTTGGAAAAATTTACTTTCATGTTTCTGGCTTTCAAAATAAATACTCAGCCACAAAATTTAGATGTTTAAGCGTAATAATACATCATGAAGAGAATAAGTAGGGCCAGGTGTAAATCCAATCAAGGTTACCTCAAACAACCTCAAATTTCAGTTATTTAAAAGCTTTGGACATGTTGTTTTCTCATGCATATATCAAAGAAAAAACATATCATACAAGGTTCAAATGTTACCTAATATGAAGAACAATCCAAGCCAACAAAGCAAAAATGATGCAAGCCAAACAAAGTCCAACCAACAGCAACAACCTTTAAAACCAGGACCCTTATACACTCAAAACTTTGACTTAGATTAAAAGTTTATATCCCAAAAGACACTTAAGTTTGAGTTCTTTTGGTTCTAAACTTTTTTACTTAAACTCTACTTATTTTTCTCAAGTTTCTAATCTGATCTTTTAGCTAATAGTTGGTTCCTTTTAATGAGAAGAAAGGCTAACTATTTATAGCCAAAAGTAGAATGGAAGGGAGGGGTAGGTGGGTGAATGCCCTCTTGTCACAAGCCCATACCCTATACTTGAGTATGTCCCTATTTCTCATTAACGTTACAGCTGCTACTTCTTTTTCTCACTGTCCAACTACCTTATATGTCTTAAAAGTTGAGAAACAAGATGTCCAAGGAAGGGAAAGCCGCTGAGCTGGATAGGCCTAATCGGCTCAATTTTACTACAAGTTAACCCCATAACCATTAAAATAGAAAATAGAAGATCTGGTCCTAATTTAAAACAACACTAAAACAAGCCCAAGACTTGCTCAAAATTAGGCTCAAACTAGTTTTATGAAGCGCCAAAGTCATCCCAGTTAACACTGCCCAAAACAGGCTTGAGAACCAAACCAAAGAATCTACCAGATCCAATTCCTAGCTAGACCTTTGAATAAAACAAAGACAAGCTAGTTCAAGAGCTCATAAGTTCAGATCAACATCAATACTTCAATAAACTGACACGAACAATTATTCAACAAGTTTACCTATTGAACAGAATAAATATTAAAAGCTAAACTACTATACTCATAATACAAGATGGAACCAACACAAAAACAAATAGCAACAGGTTCTAACACGAAGTTGCTTATACTCAGGTAAGGTGAAACATGACAACAATCACCACTCAAATAAATGAACTAGCGAAATTTTCCAATTCAAACTAAAATAAATAAAAAGACTAGTCCCAACCAAATGTCATGCTAAAATGGAACTACAAGTAGGCTTGTACTAATTCATGTTCAAACATTAACAACCAATAACGAAAATCAACTACTTTCATTGCTTGATTAGTGAACATACCAAATTCGGACCAATTTTCACACTTACACAACTGACTTTGATAAGAAGTTTAACTAAGTGGACAATCGACAAGAGTGAATAACAACACATTTATTCATAGATGATCATTATACTTTCCTTCATACATGATTACAAAGTTAAGACTGAAACACTATTACTACATACTAGACATTTGCATATCGAAGCAAACTTATGAAATCAGCAACTGCATCATTACTAACATACCATCACCACCACGAGCTGCTTTGCCTCGTCGCGCCATCACCACTGTCTAAACGCTACCACAACAGCCCCCAAGTTAAAAAAATTCAGCACCATATCACCACCATTGTCATCACAGCCCAAGACCATCGGTGCCATCGTGGTCTCAAATCGTCACCATATTCACAGTAGCAAACACCACAGGCCAAAAAAAAAAAGTAAAATAAGTAAAATACAGAGAGAAACGGAAGGGAGGGCAGTGAGATGATAGATGAGAGTGAGAAGTAGAGAAAAAATCAAAAAAACATACCGGAGAAAATAAAAATCACCGGAGTTGGTGCCTGGCCGTTTCTTCGAAGTCTGATCTACGCAAAAGACTACAATTTTGGAGAAAATGCTACTTCCTCCGTTTCAAAAAGGATGAACCTATTACTATTTGAAGGGTCAAACAAGATTATGTTTGACCACATGTCTTACAAATATTTTCTAACTATTTTGAATTGTTAACTATTGTTACTTATAGTATTTTTCATGTAGTTTCTAAATATGTAAATTTTATTTCAAAAAAATTAAAAATTCGATGTGCAAATTTCCGGTCAAAATTAGTCAATTTGACCCTCGTACTCCGCAAAGGTTCATCCTTTTTGAAACGGAGGGAGTACTAAAATTGGATAGAGGTGCTCGAGAGCTTTTCAGAAAGGTATAATTTTATATTTTTTGGCCATCGGGAGTTGTGGTCCCGTGGCGGCGGATGGTGGTGCTGCTGCGGTAGGGTGGCAGAGAGAGGCGGGGTTTATTTTCAAGTGGTTGTGCAATAATTGGGCATCAATTGGCCAAGCGAAGAAGCTTAAGAGGTGCAGTGAAAGAAAATGAGGGTTTTATGATTATATAGTGTAGAGTTTTGGGTCATGAGCTTTGCGGTTCAGGCGGGTAAAGGTAAGTGGGCTACTCATTCAATTTACTATTTGTAAAAATTTCGCCCAGAGGCCACTTTTAACACTGGTATTTAGTTTGAGGCCAGTTTTTTCAGTGGCTTTACACTAGAGGTCACTTTTGTGGCAGTACACGAAACGGGGCATATTTAAAAGTCCAAATTATCCCTCATCTTTTCTGAATTGACAGGGGTTTTTAAAACCCTTCTCTTCATTTTAATCGTTCATTTCATGCATTTTAACCCTTCTTCTTCACCGAATCTTCATGCAAAAATCACCTTCAAACCTAGAATAGTTAACGAACTGAATTTTAGTTGCATTGTATTACGTACGTTGAATTACATTTCTCTCTTCACCTTTGCATTTTCGCAGGTATAACATTTCTCTCTTTTCATATACTACTTTTTTGTATTTTTTTTGTTGTATTTTTTTGTAAAATATGTTGTTGTTAAGTTAAGTAACGTTATTTAAGTTTAAATTTGTATGTTTTTTTGCGTATTTAGTAGTTAATTTTTATTCAGGTTCAAGTGTGTGTGTATTAAAGTTATGTGTGTGTGCGTGTCTCTGTGATCGCTGTGTGTGTGTGCGTGTGTGTGTGTTTGTGTGTGTGATTGACTGAATTTACGTTTGTGTGTGTGATGGACTGAAGTTCCATTAGGACTGAACTTCTGTCTCCAGTGATTGAAGTTTATTCCTAGTGGACTGAAGTCCCCCACACCCCTTCCCAATGCGTCTGACTCAGTGTGTGTGTGTGTTTGTTTGTGTTTGTGTGTGTTTGTGTGTGATGGACTGAACTTCTGTCTCTGTGTGATGGACTGAACTTCTGTCTCTGTGTGTGTGTCACAAGCACTATTTCAAAGCAAAAAACACAGTATGTGTCACCATTGCATTAGGTAGAAAGCAGTGTTTGTAAAAGCAGTTGCTTCATCGCTTAAAGCGGTTGCTTCATCGCTTAAAGCGGTCGCTTCATCGCTTAAAGCGCTCGCTTCATCACTTAAAGCGCTCGCTTCATCGCTTAAAGCGCTCGCTTCATCGTTCAGTTGCTTCATGCTTCAGCACATGAAGCGTGCGCTTCATTGAATACGGTTTGAATAGTGCAGCTTCCAGTTTTGACTTATCTTTCCAATCTGTGAAGGAATATCTTCAGTTTCTGATTGCACATTATAGGCAGAAGGACCACCTTTTCTTTTCTTGTAATCTTGAGGGTAGGCATTTAGTTTCCAGCCGCCATTTAGTCAGTTTGCAGAAATCACAGTAGAATTTCTTTGCCTGTCTCTTGAAGTTTTGATTTCCCTGGTTTCCTCTGACCTTAGTGTACATTGCACCCTGATTCAAGTTGCCTATAGCTGGTGCAGCACCAATAACTTATGTATGTGTGTATGCTCAGTCCACATAGGACAGATGTTCATTTTTCTAGTGGACTGAAGCCTATCGCCCATATGTGTGTGACTCAGTGAGTGTTGTCATCCTACTATTATTATACTTCTGTCTCCAAGGAATGAACTTCTGTGTGCGTGCGTGTGTCTGTGTGTATCCTCAAACCTGTATTTGTTTATTTTGTATGTGTGACTGATAGTTTTTTCTTTTATTGTTAGCTTTGTGCAATATGGATGCTGGAATGGAAGGTAATCTACTGTATCCATTTGAGCGCTGGTTCAACATGAATGCATATTGGCAAGGGGAGCACAATTTGGATCATATCATTTCAAATTTCAGTAAAGCGCAGCGTAAGAAGCTTTCGGATGGTGTGTTTGGAAACTTTCTGAAGTTGTAGTCGTACAAAACTTCTATGAGGTTACTGCATTGTTTATTATTGTCACGTATTGTGAGCAGTGATCCGAATAGATTAAGTTTTAATATTTTTGGTCATCTCATCCATTTTGGTCCCGAAGAATATCATGTTTACACTGGTTTGAGGTTTTCTGCAAACCGTGAGGAATTGTTTGATGGACCTGCTATAAATATGAATCAGAGGCTTCTGAAGCAGTACTTTCGTGGCAAAAGCAATCTTCAGGTGTCAGACGTTCGTAAATTTTTAGTATCAATGACCCCGGCATCTCTGGTTGATGAAGATGATGCAGTGAAGATTGCAGAGTTTTATATTTTTCAGTCAATCATCTTGTGTTCTAACAAAAAAACAAGCTTGGTTGAAGTGCATTACTTGGATATCATTGACAACGAGGATCTTTGTAGAGCTTATCCCTGGGGGAGTGCGGGTTTTGAAGCACTAGTTAACTCTGCAATGAGACCTCTTAAAAGTGGTGTAAATTACTATGTGCTGGGATTCCCGTTTGTGTTATGTGCTTGGTTTCTGGATTTATTTCCATCACTTCGTTCTAACTTTTGTACATATAATGGTCGTGGCTTCCCAAGGATGGTTAGGTTTATTAGTTTCAAAAATCCTCAGTATAATACTTTGGTTGATCAGTTTTTTCATAATGTAAATGTAAGTTTCTATATCTGTGTCTGAGTGTGTGTGTGTGGTTGCTTAAGCTCTTTACCCTCATGGACTGAATTTCTATCCTAATGTACTGAACTTCTTCAGCCTTACTGAAGTTCTATCATTATGTACTGAACTTCTCTCCCATCCATGTATCTGTCCTCATGGACTGAACTTCTAAAATAGTACCAATTGAAGTTCAGTCCATGAGGACAAAACTTCTATTTCTGCATATAAAAGTTTTATTTCTTATTTTACTGTGGTGCTAATATATTTCTCATGGATTCTTTTTTTTATTTATAGAGTTTTGACAAATTTAAAATGGTTCCAATTCTTCTGTCTGAGGAAGAAAAAGGGTCGGTGGAATTGAATGTGACAGAAGCAGGTCCTGTTGTACCTGTTGTTGCATGTAAACTTTTAAAAGGAAAAGAAGTTGTTGAAGATAGTGAGGATACGTCTGATGATTTTGAGGTTTGTGGGGCTCAGACACATCATGATGGTGCTGAGAGTGAAGATATTGCTGAGACTGAGACTGAGGATGATTCTGAGAGTGAACATATTGCTGAGACTGAGCATGGTTCTGAGACCGAGGGAGGTGGTGGTGGAACTGAGGATGGTGCTGATGAGAGTGGAGATGTTGGTCCTGAGACTGAGGATGATGATAATGTGGGTGAGGATGATGTTGCTGAGACTGAGGATGATATTCATGCGGGTGAGGCTGCTTGTGATGATAGGCAGGATGCTCGACATGGTGTAGAGCTTGATCAAGATTTAGTTAATGCAATTGTTAAAGTGAGTTTTCAAGTATTATGTGCTTTCATCTTTTTCTGTTTTTATTTTAATTGAATATTTTTATCAGTTCTATCGATTTTTTTTTTTGTTTTTGCAGAAGGTGAATATAAAATTCCGGAAGAGGATGCGTAGTCAGCGACGGCGCATAAGGAAGTATATTGGTGGTGTAGAAAACAAGGTTCGTGCTGTAGAAAACAATGTTCGTGCTGTAGAAAACAAGGTTCGTGGTGTAGATAAGAAGGTTGATTGTGTTCTGGATTTTATGAAGAAGTTTGCTAAGAATTTTGAGGAAAAGGAAGCAAGTTGGAGGAAAGATGTTAGTGGAAGAAGGAGCAAGGAACAATCTGGCAGCGTTCGTAATTCCTTAAACTTGTATTCATGTGGAGGCAATGCTAGTGATGGAAGGAAGAGGAAGTCTCCTCCAGATGTAAGAAAAGACTTCAGTCATGGAGCTGCATCCGGAAAATCAAAATCTCCTTCAGATGATAGACAAGACTCCAGCGAAGGCACTGTAGTTAGGAAATCAAAAAGCTGTTCATATGTCAGAAAAAAAGTTAGCGGTGGTGGTGCAGGTCTAAATTCAGCTATACAATTGCATGGAGCTTTACAAGGTGCGTTTGTCAATGAAACCCCTAGACAAATTCATGAACGAATTGAAAGTGAATTAGACATGTTTGGTGAGTTGACTGCAGCCCAGAGGGAGGTGCTGGATATTCAATTGCAAGTTATAAGTGGAGAGCTTGATCTGTCGACACCTCGCTTGCTCCCTCAGGATATGATTGTGGAGAAATCAGGCACAACTTTTGTACCCATCCAACCAAAAACCTATGAAAGGAAAAGGAAGAAGTTGAAGAAAAATAGTTCACATCCTGATATGCCTAGTTTTAATATACTGCCACCGTCTCAAGAAAGTGTTAGCGGGGGTTCATGTGATGCTGAAGATACACCAAGAGCTGAAGAAATGCAGCAAGATATGTCGAAAAATCAGCAGCAGGTTGAACTTGGAAAAGAACAAGGCATAATTCTGCAACAGGAGAGGATCGATGACGTTGAAATGTATAATGTTGATGTGAGTTATCAAGCAGCAAGAGAAGAACCAGAAGGGCAGTCGGTCAACAAAACAGTAGAAGAAGAGGTGATTTCGCACGGAAAGGAGATGCCTGTTGATGTCGTTATGGAGAATGCTGACAGAAGTAACCAAGTTGAAAGAGATGGGGATATGACTGAAGATCAGCAGGCTCTTGGCTGTCAGTCAATTGATGGAGCACCCAAAGAAGAGATTACGACACAGGAACAGGAGATGCCTCTTAAGATTGTTATGGAGAATCCCCAGGGTATTGAGCAAAGAAGAAGAGAAGTTGATTTGACTGAACCACAGACTTTTGAAAGTCTTGTCGACAAACAACAGTCAGTCGGTATTGCCGGCAAAGAAGAAGTAATGACTCAGGAACAGGAGAAAGAGGAGCTGAACAAAGAACAACAGGCTGATAGGTGTAACCAAGTTGAAAGAGATGGGGAGATGACTGAAGATCAGGAGGCTCTTGGCTGTCAGTCAATTGATGAAGAACCGAAAGAAGAGATTACGACACAGCAACAGGAGATGCCTCTTAAGATTGTTATGGAGACTTCCCAGGCTATTGAGCAAACAAGAAGAGAAGTTGATTTGACTGAACCACAGACTTTTGAAAGTCTTGTCGACAGACAACAGTCAGTCGGTGTGTAGCGGCCAAAGAAGAAGTAATGAGTCAGGAACAGGAGAAAGAGGAGCTGAACAAAGAACAACAGGCTGATAGAAGTAACCAAGTTTTAAGAGATGGGGAGATGACTGAAGATCAGCAGGCTCTTGCCTGTCAGTCAATTGATGAAGCACCCAAAGAAGAGGTTACGACACAGGAACATGAGAGGCCTGTTCCGATTGTTAGGGAGATTGCCAAGGCAAGTGACCAAGCCCCTGTAAGTACTAAGGTAGAACAGGCGGAGCAGCAAGGTCTTCTGGGGAAAAGGGACCGAAAGCCCAGTCAGTGGTTGCTATCTCCATATAATACCACAAGGACTAAAAAGAAGACAACTGACTGGAAGGCTAATTACAGACGTATTTGTCCATTCCACCACCTGAAGAATAGTCCAGCAGTGTTGGATGAGTTTAAATCTTTTTTGCTATTTCAAAGAAATGGCACTAAACCTGATGAGTAAGTCTATTTTGTATTTTTTTATGATTTCTTGTCTGTAGTTTTATAAGTTCAGTGCATAGTTGATGAATTTGGAAACCTATAGGTCAATCCCCTATGGACTGAACTTCTTATCCCATGAGTTCTGCTCCTATGGATTGAACTTCTGTGCATATGGAGTAAGTTCTGTCTGTAAGAATTGAACCTCAGTCAAAAGGCCATGGACTTTTTTGTCCACAAGGACGTGCAAAGTTCTGTCCCCCTATAAGATTGAACTTCATTGCCTATTATATTCTTAAGTTCATTCCTGATCGAAAAGTAATATGTGTTTTGTATTTTGTATCTTTTTAATTAGGAACAACCGTGCTTGTTATATACGCGATAATGATTACGACAGTAATCCATATCAGCTGGAAACAATGAAGCCAGACAAGCAGTGGTTTTTGGAGTTTGTAGATGTTGCCTACCCTTTGTCTGATAATGTTAGTGCATTTTCTGTTCTTTGGTTTGTTTCATGTTCGTTATTCTGTGTATTGACTAAACAGGTTCATTTTTTTGCAGCATATCGATGTTGCTATGTATTATCTTAGGAAGAGGGCATGCTACCATTTGTTCCAGTTTTCTCATACACTGTCAATTACTGATATTGTTTTTGATAGTTATATGTGCTCTATTTATAAGTCAGAATTCAAAGACAAAAAGAAAAGACCAGGTGATGAAATCTGGCTTGACGGTATTGGACAGTATATGTGTGATTACCTTCATGGCCTGGAACGGAGGTGTTCAATTCCCTGGGGTGGGGTTGATAAACTCTATTTTCCGTGCCGATTGTAAGCAAAACCTGGTGAAACGGTCACACATTACTTTTTGGCAGTCTTTGATTTGCACGACAAGAAAATACGTGTATATGATTCGATGGTCAAAACAAAGAAGCCACCAGCAGACAAAGTCGACCACGTCAAGGCTTATGCTGTTGTGCTCCCACATCTGTTCAAGTATGTCAACTTCGGGTCTCTGCATGATTCTTTCAAAAACGATAAGTTCAATGCTGCCTATAAAGCCCATTGGGTAGTATCACCGAACCAAGAAGATCGGTAAGTCTTTTTCATTTTTGTGCAAGTTTTAGTGCAAAATTTGATATAATTGACTGAACTTACAACCCCTGCCTACTTTATGTCTTACTCTTTGTTTTGGTGCCTCATTTTTTAGGACTAGTTGTGGCGCTTTTGTAATTTGGTATGCTGATCTGCTGACCAGAGGTAAAATTGTTGACAAGGTTAAACCAGATCAAATTCATATTTACAGGGAGCGGTTTGGTTGTCAGCTTTGAGCTCATGGTCGTGCAAAGGCTAGGGATGGATTTGAGACTCCACCCGAATTTATTGAGCATGATTATGGGCAACATAATGAGGACATGTGCCAGTTGTAAATATTTTTGTTTTTATCTTAAGAATTCCTAGTAATATTTTTTGTAAAGTTTTTTTGGTAAAGTATGGTGAAACATATATTATGTACAGATGAACAGATTATTATGCATAGAATTATGTAAATGCCATTTTTGTTGCAGTGATGCAATTATGGAGTGAACCTTTTTTATACCCCCTGTGCGTTTATGTGTGTGTGTATGTTTGTGTGTGTGTGTGTGTTCAGTCCATCAGGGGATGAATGTCTCTGTCTCCAATTGATTGAAGTCCACAGAGGACTGAAGTTTTATCCTCATGACAGAAGTTTTACATCAACCCCGTGTCTGTGTGTGTTTTCAGTCCACTAGGACTTCTGTCTCCAAGGTTGGAAGTTCAAACCAAATGGACTGAATTTCTACCACACATAGATTGGACTTCTATTTATATGCCATCAATTTCAATCACTGAAGTTTTATCCTCAGAGACAGAAGTTTTATCTTCATTGATGCACTGAACTTCTATCATCATTGGTTGAACTTTATTACCCTCATTGTGACTGTTCAATATTTTTATTTACCTGTTATGGACTGGTGACCTTTGAACTATAAGTTGCAACTTTTAAAATGTTATTGTGCCTTTTTGAACTATAAGTTGCAACTGTTAGTATTCTATTGTGCCTTTTGAACTACAAGTTGCAACTGTTATAATTTTATTGGTTTTTTTCTATAAATACATAACAGACTGTTCATTCTTATCATCTTATTATTTTAGGATTATCTATTTTTGAGATTTCTAAACTTCAGGCGCAAGAATGTCTGAAAGTAGTGTGAATCAACCACCACAAGCAGAGCAATCAGGTGCACCAGGGTTTGCCCCAGCACCAGGATTTGCACCAGTACCAGTAGGGATTCGAAATAATATACAATGGGAGATTGCAGTCTTAAGGCGGCAGATGCAGGACCAGGAGAATGCAATACAGGAAATGCAAAATGATATTTTGTATATGCGTAACGTCCAAAGGCGACGAGTGCGAATGATCACCCAGGCTATTGAAGCTATAGCAGCACATGTTGGTTTTGATCTTGCTGGTCTTCCACCACCATCTCCATAACTGAATATGTATGAAGTTTCTATGGTGTAGAGTTTTTTATAAGTTCTGTGCCTATATATGTATCAACAGTTATTAATGTTTAATGTTAATTTTTTACATTTTACATATATTCCAAGTATAGTCTTTTTCTTAATTCTGTGAAAGAAGATAATCAAATGCAAGTGGCTAGAGACTTCAGTCCATGATAATAAGAGTTCTGTCCATGATGAGTTGTGTTTACTTAAAGACAGAGCTTCTAATCGATTTATTTCAATTTGAAACTTAAAATCCTCATGGACAGAACTTCAGTCTATGATGATAGAAGTTCTGTTCCATGTTGATTTAAGTTCTATGTTTACTTAAACATGGAGCTTCTAATCCTCATGGACAGAAGTTCTGTCCATGATGATAGAAGTTATGTTCCATGTTGTTTTAAGTTCTATGTTTACTTAAACATGGAGCTTCTAATCCTCATGGACAGAAGTTCTGTCCATGAGGATGCTTCTATTTTACTTATTTTCAGTTAATAATGAGAGATTCAAATATATAAAACATAACTAGGTTGAAGCTCATATATTAAAAATAGACATTGTAATAACAAAACAAACCGTACTGCATAAACTAAAACAACAAACAAGTACTAGAAATTAGTCAATTAAAATTGGATTGTCTGCTGATGCTCCACCATCATCGTCATCATCATCATCACTGCTTAAATCATCATCATCATCATCTCCTTCACCAGCGTCATTGTTTACGAGAGAAACACCAAAAACAACAGATGGAACACCATCGATCATCTCGTGCCATAGATGATCAAAACGAAGCGTATGACCTATCCTGAAGCCTTTCTTAGTAAGCATAGCCTTCCAACCATTACACAGCCTTGCATGCCTCCCAACTTTGAAGTGCATCAAATGTATATCATCATCTCCACCCTCACAAACTATGCATGCCAGCCCATTTATATTTGGCAGCTTGTGCTTCCAACTGTCTGGAAAAATCTAAAAGCAAAAATATTTCACAGTTAATAAACAAAATCACAAAACACTGAAAAATTAAATCAAAAATATAAAATATACTCTGGTCATTTGTTTTTAACATACAAAATCATCTCTGTTATAGTAAGACGATGTTATTTTCTTCCTGAAACTGCCTAGTTCCTCCACACGATTGTTTTCGTTTGCCATATTTTGTTTTCTGAAAAAAAAAAAAAACTATGTAGTATGTATCAGATGAAGAGTGAATAAACTTTGTAGTTTCCTCTAAATGCAAAGGGGGTATTTATAGTTAAAAAATCAGTAACTGGAAAGTGGATGGTCTTTTACAGTTTTCTGTACGGTTATGGTTTCTATGGTTCATTAAATGTAGTCAAAAAAGTTTATGTTTTCTATGCTGTTACAGTTTCTATACAGTTATTCTTTTTATGGTCTTACAGAAACTGTACAGTTATGGTTATTAATGGCAGTTTTTGACTCGAACTTCAGTACCCGTCCGTTGACTGAACTTCAATAACCAGATATGGACTGAACTTCACTACCCCTCAATGGGGACTGAAATTGCACAGCACTTTGCTAAATCCCACAGAAGGTTATGTATTTTTTTTTTTTTTTAGTAATTGCAGTTTTTGACTGAACTTTTAGTCCCCTCATTGACTGAACTTCAGAACCCACAAATTGACTGACCTTTTAGCACCCCTCATGGACTGAAATTGCAGTGCAGTTGTTAAATCGTACCGGGATTATGTTGTTTTTTTATTAATTGCAGTTGTTTGACTGAATTCACTCCCCCCCTAATGGACTGAAATTGCACTTTAGTTGTTAAATCCTACTGGGGTCATGTATTCTTTTTATTGTGTAGTTAAATCCTAGTGGGGTCATGTACTCTGTCAGGTTTGTTGGGTTAGACTACAGAACAAAAGAAGAAAGAATCTTCAGCTTTATCCAACAGTGAAATGACAACACAAAAGTACAGAATATCTTTTCTATAATTATAGCAATACAAATAGACCTTACTATTATTGAAGAGAACAACCAAATAATTTTTATTTCTAAGATGGCAGCACTCATTGATGCAGTTTTGACTCAATTGGATACTGAATCAGATCAGTTTGTAAGTTATTCATAACATTTTTGTCTTTCAAAAGTATTATTTTTTGTTATTTGTTGTTAAAAATTAACAGTGTTCATTTTTCTTTTTGTTGCAAAGGTTTTGCCAGCATTGTTGTCAATTAGGCTTCCCAGACGTAATGTTCCAGCAATTGTAATTTGCCATGGTGCTCATTTCCGGATGAACTACCTAAAAGTGGGAAGGGAAAGGTGGTTGTCTAATGGATGGAGGGAATTTGTCCGTAGGAATAATCTAGGAGTAGGAACTAGGATACTTTTTGGAGTTGTTGAATCCTCAGATCGTGTGGTTTTAAGTGCTGCTATTTGCCAGGATGTTAGAGAACCTTTAAGTTCCAGTTCTAGTTCTAGTAGTGGGTCTGTTGTTGAAGATGCCTGATAAGATAATATCTGTTGAACCCCAAAAATTACCCCCGAGAAGGATAAGTTCCGGAATATCGACAGGATGGACTAACTCTTTTGGAGTTTTTGGAGTCGCCACCCAATTTAAGGAAAACAGGGAACCAAATTAGTAAATGCGTGCAAAAACTCCGTTTTAGGAAAAAGACGGTCTTTCAGAGATTCTAAGTAAGAGGTTTTATTAATCTCGGAAGAAGGTTTTTAAGGCACTTCCGAAATTCCGTAAAATACGGTTAATCCGACAGGTTTCCAAAATATTTGCAAGTGTGTTTTTCTTTCAAAAGAATTATTTAAAAAAATAGTAATAATAATAATAAGAATAATTAATCGAATGAAAGTTTATTTGCAAAATATTCTTTTACTTGCACGCATTTGCTAAGACGGCCCCAATTTGCAATAAATTAAATAACGACTTTACAATAAAAGGCAATGAATATAAAGTAAAGCAATCAATCAAATAATCATATATAAGCAAAGGTTCATTTTACAGATAATTTGTACAAATTCTATCAAGTCTAACTAAATAAATAATGAGAATAAGTTCAAAGGTAGAACCCGGGAGCGGCATATTCATTCAATCAAATGTACCTCGCAAAACAAATAAAATGAAATTGGATTAGTACAATAATAAAATGTAATAACTAATGAAAATAAAATAATAATAATAATAATAATAAAGTAATAAGGTATAATAATAATAATAATAATAATAATAATAATAATAATAATAATAATAATAATAATAATAATAATAATAATAATAATAATAATATTAGTAATAAAATATAATAATAGTAAAGGGGGGTTTGTTTTTGCAAAATTTAGGCTCAGATTTGTATGGCGCGTCATGTAGAGGCTCGGGATTTGGTACGGTTGCAAACACGGAGCCCGGGCCGTGTTGCCATGCCAAAGCACCAAACCCACTACTCTATTCGACTTGCTTTGCATTAATTTCATACTCTCATCATCGCCTTTTGCTTTAGGGACACGGGGACGGGACGGATCAAGTGTAGTATCATGTTCAAAATTCGTCAATTCATTATCCGTCAATTTATCCGTCAATTCCTTATATAGGCCTCAATACGTGTATACGTATTTTTTCATTGGGCAAACGGTGTAGTATCCGTTCGAATCAGTCCGTGAAGCCTCAAATTAAATATTTTCTCATAGGCCAATCTATCGTAATAACTGTTCGGGTCTTAGCGAAGCCAACAAAGTGCTCCCCTGTCAATTACATGATTAGCCTGCCAAACTAAATCCTTTCAACAAAGAACCAGTTAAAGAAAGGATAAACATATCAACAATAATTCGGTATTTCAACTGAAAGTAAACGGATCAAACAACTGGATAAGCAAATTCCAATAACATGTAGCAAACTAAGTCCAAAAAAACCAGTGAGTCAACCCCGCTTTAACACAAGTAAAACCAAAGTAATGGTAATCGGAATTTCATAGTCGACTTGACCCAGTAACAAGAATCTAGCGACAATCAATTGGGTTGAATGATAGTCATCAAGTCATGGCTTTCTCAACCAGAAAAACAGTGACATTAGCAAAATAGAGGAAACAATGAGCAGCGAAGGAGGAGCAACGCTCGGCGTTCACTGGTGAGAGAAGAGCGGCGTTGCTACGACCCCTCTCTGTTTTGTTTCCGATTAAACAGAATTTGTGAATCGCAACCAGAGAAACCACTAAACAGCGGGGGAAAGAGAGCGACTCCGACCAGTTCCTCGATGGTGTCACTTCCACCTTACCCCCGATCTTCCCTTTTCGATCTGTGAATTTCCAACTCCCCCTGTTTTGGCTGCCTTGGATCCGTGGTGGTGGGGATGATACCAGCCATGACTCCGTGAGCAAACAACGGCGTCACCGCGACCCCACCTCCGTTCCCATCTCCTTTCTTTGTTTCAGATTCGTCGACCCTACTCCCTGACCTTTTCACTCCATTTCTGCTCGATTTGTGTGTATGTATGTCGTGTGCTGTGTGGGAAATGAATAATGGGTATGGGTGAAGACCAGCGGGGAAGTGGGCACGGCTAATGTATGTAAAATGGGTGTTTTGGGTGGAGTAGATGTAGATCTGTTGTGAGGAGGAAGATGAGGGCAAAAATGGGGTGTAAAAAAATGGATCTGATTTTTGTATGGTTGTGGGAGATGATGGTGAATCTATGATAATGAGGGAGATCTGTTTTTTTTTGTCTATAGATCTGAGAAATGTGAGGGGAAAAGAGATGGGGCGTGTAAGGGAGATCAGTGTGTGGGAGCTGCGGCTGCATCTCAAATGGGTGAGGGGTGTTTGATTTGTGCTGATTCATCTTGAACTTGCTGCCGCTGCTCCCTCGTTCTTGGGCTTGCAAATTATACTCAGAGACTTGACTTATGAACTCAATATTGTATAATATTTCAAGATAGAGGCAAAGTAAAGTAATTTGATACAATATTAAACAAATAATCATTGATATGCAACTGAAAGTTATAATGCATTTAAAAATTCTGCTTTAACTCAAACTCATGACATATGTTGAAACAAACTGAACGTCCTTTGTCTTTGCAACTTGTGCTAATCTTGAATATTTTTAGAACTTTGCTCCTTCATCCTTGGATAAGTTATACCAATTTTGCAAAAATCTGCCCCAGTTATAATCTTCATGTCTTCGAACTCTTTTGCAAAACTTGCCCCAGTTTCTATCTTCCATATCTTCAATTCGTCTTGCAAAATTTGCCCCAGTTGCTTGCTTTAGAGGAAACTAAAAATTTTAATATTATGGAGTCGAGCCCGTTAAGAGCGCCTACGTATCCCTCCACGGGAATCAGACTGTGCGTAGTTCTGCTTACATAAAGATTTTTGGGGAAGTATGGCAATCTAAATACGAAACCGCATCCGAATTGGAAAACTTACACATCCGCCCAGATGCCTAGTTCGGAATTACATAATAAAATAAACAAGCCTAAAGTGTTACAATATTTTGACCGAATCCGACGGGGATTGCCTACTTATCTTGTTGCCATTCCAGGAATCAGGTCAGAAGTAGTTCAAAATACATAAAAGAGGAAATAGGGGATTCCTGTGCTAGTGCAACCGAACTCTATATGAGTTGCCTACGTATCCCGCCTCGGGAATCAGGTTACGCGTAGTTCGCATTACATCAAAGATTACATCCAAACCAATGCTAACTTGCGGTTGCTTCAGACATAGTATCTCTTGACAAAATCTACGCTGATTATCTTAGGCCAAACTTGATCACGAATATCTGCCAGTATTAGTGTTCTTCCACATAATGACATTGCTAACTTGATGCAAATTTTCCTGTTGTTTCTTCGTAATTAGGAAAGAGCTTCTTCAACACCAATTGCCCCCGGTTTGAAGTAAACTATTCAAATCTTCTCTTTGCGCATTCAACATCTTCCAACTTATCTTCTTGAATGGTTTCTCAAATAAAGGTCTTCCATTTGTATAGATAAAATGCTTCGGCTCCAATTGCCGGCAAATAAAGCTGCCCCAGTTTGAAGTTCTAACGGTAATGTAATATCCAAAGAGTACAAAAGGTAACCTTCCAGTGCATCATCCTTAAATCGTTCAGCTGTTTCATTATAGATCACAAGCAAAGTTCAAGCAGGTTTTGTTTTTAATTTGAAACAGTAGTAAGTATATTAATCAGAAGCAAATAATAAAGCACATAAATAGTTAAAGTATAACAAAATAATAAGGTAGGAATGCAGTGCATTTGTTTATTCAAAACCTAATTTAGGGAGGCATACAACATAAAAGTAAACATGCAGGATTTAAAAGAGTTATTTGAAAGACATGGACATAAACATAAACAAAGTGCAAAACACAGTTCAGGGCTTCAAGCTGACTGTGATGCCAACAAAAATAACGAGTTCATTCATCAAGAGTCTTTTGGACCACAAGTCCAACTAGCCATCGCATCACTTGGTTCAGCATTCTGCATATGTGGCTTTTTCTCAAAATCCTCAATAGTTGCACTGCATTTCAATTCATCATTCAAGAATAGGCTGCCAACACCTTCAATCAACTTCTGCAGGGCCATTTCTGGTGCTTGGACAAATGACTGGTTCAATGGTAAAAGAGACTGTGGTATGACACTAGTCGGCTTCTTCTCAGACTCAGCCTTTTCTATCTTTCCTTCAGCGGGGCTGCCACCTAGGCCAAAAATTCCCTCATTCTTTGGCAACAGAGTTAGTGCTTGCTTAGGTACCTTAGAAGCAATATTATCAACCTTTACATCATAAATAGAGACTATGGTGCCCTTCAGATTTGGATCTTCCTCAAGAGAAATCATATTAACTGCATTGTTACCATGATTGGGAAGAGGATTATCATGCACATTTGGCTGAGTGCCGGTGAGTTGAATGGTGCCTGCTTTGATTAAACCCTCGACCTTGTCCTTGAAAGTATAACATCTCTCAATATCATGGCCGGCTGCCCCTGAGTGATAAACACAGTGCTTATTTGCATCATACCATTTTGGAGGTGGGTTTGGAGTGTTATCAGGGATAGGCTGCACAACTCCCGCATTTCTTAATCTCTCAAAAAGCTGGCCATATGACTCGGCTATGGGAGTATAGGTTTTGGTTGCTCTCCTTTCGTAATTCTGATTAAACCCTTGCACATTGGGACGAACAGGAGGACGAGGCTGGTAATTTTGGGGTGCTTGAAAATTTGGCTGACGAGGGTATTGATTAGGTGCATGTGCTCTAGGTTGGTAGTAATTTGCTTGTGCATTGTAAACCGGATAAGGAACCGGTGGCATCTGGTAGTGAGTGGGGTAATTTGGGTAATATGGGCTTTGGTAGGTGGGAAAAGGAGACGAATTGTCAAAATTCAACTTTACAGCCGGTCGACGCTCGATGTCCCCTACAACAGCTCCCACTTCCTCTTTCTTCTTTTTGTTAAAGCCATTACCAGACCCAGACTGGATTGTCTTACTTGCAGCTTGCAAAGCGGCCAAATTTGTAATCCTACCAGATT
Source organism: Petunia x hybrida (assembly GCA_037355625.1). Taxonomy (NCBI): domain Eukaryota; kingdom Viridiplantae; phylum Streptophyta; class Magnoliopsida; order Solanales; family Solanaceae; genus Petunia; species Petunia x hybrida. The sequence goes on along the minus strand of JBBBVM010000059.1, from coordinate 6,466,140 downwards.
TCAAACCAGCTTCATACATCTCCCCCATTTTCACTAGATTGGCAAAAGTAGAGTTAGTCATGGATGCCATTCGATCATAGTAAAATTCATCCAATGTCTCGATGAAATGTCCCACAAACTCTTCCTCACTCATGGGAGGCTTAACTTTGGCAGCCTCACTCCTCCAACGTACCGCGTATTCCCTAAAGGTCTCGGTCGACTTCTTCCTAAACCTTGCAATAGCCAACCGATCTAATGGTATTTCAGCATAGAAACCAAAACGCTCCATGAAGTCGTGAGCCATACTCCTCCAGTTAATCCATTTTGAGGGATCCTGCTCGGAGTACCAGTCTAAAGCTTCGCCTTCAAGACTATGAATGAATAATTTCATACGGAGCTCTTCATTCTTTCCCACTCCCAAGGTTTCACAGTACCTTCTCAAATGGGCTCGGGGGTTGCCTTTGCCATCAAACTTAACAAACTTTGGTACTTTGTACCCTTCTGGGTATTCAATCCCAGGATGAACACACAAGTCTTCATATTCTAAACTTTCTTTGTCCTTGCCTTTTGATGCTTTGCTAAGAGCACTCATCACCCAACCTTGTACCTTTTTCTCCAAATCTTCACCCCCATCGACTGCTTTTTCGGCTCTTCTAACACCATTTTGAAACTTCACATAAGGAGGATTGGTGTAATCATCAATTTGCACAATAGGAACATCTTGCCCACCAGATACCGCCACTTGGACTAACGGTGCGGATGGATTTTCAGTATAAGCTTGCGGGATAGGTTCATTTTGGTAATTGGAGGTTTGGTATGGATATGGAGTGTGTGCATGATAATAAGTATTGGCAGGGTGCGGGGTGTATGATGGGTATTGTTGATGTGATGGGTAGATGGGTGGTCGGTTAATTGTTTGGCTAGATTGAGCGTTATTTGGAGGTGGAGCTTGGGCAAGTGACAAGTTGCTTTGGTGGACTGGTGCTTTTAGAGAATTGTGAGTGTTCAAAGGTGCGTTCATATTGGCGACCCCATCAACTGAGTTCAGAGATTGCCCTATTTGACCCAGAGAGGGGGATGCATCGGGCCCACGCAGCGGCGTGTTTTTAGGAGTTTGCCCTTTTACCGCAGCCAGTTCATCTTTTAGCATCTGTAGTTCCTTAGCCATTTCAAGAATCAGATCGTCTTGAGCAATAATGACATTTCTTTTTGAAGATTCAGGAGTTGTAAGATTTTTCTCGGTATTGAGAGGTTCATGATCTATTCCAGTCATTGTCACTTGTGGAAATGTGTACCAGTATGCAGATTGGTCTTTTGCCCTTGGGTAATAAGAGTGATCAGCCAGCTTAAATCAGCACAAATCAAACCTCTGTTTGGGGGATAAACAAAACAAAAGAAAAAGTTCAAAAGTAACCATGTTAGTTTGCATGTCATCGGCAAAATTGCACACAAATCACGTAGCGCGCATCACGTAGCGCTTTGCATTTTAAACAAGTTGACATGTGGCAAACACAAGTAGTTAAGCGTAAATAAAAATGCAAGCGCACCCTACCCTGTACGGGGCCTCTTTGTGCCAGAGGTGGGCCTAAGACGCCAAATAGGTGATAATGAAAAGTAGTCCAAGCCAGTTTTGCAATAATCGAATTTAGAGTAAGTGACAAATACAGTAATAATAATTTTCTTTCATTATAACTTGATTTTGAGTACATCATTGTTACATAAAAAAATAGAAAGTGCCGGACATAATTTAAATACATCGTTTTGAGTACATCGAAAATATAAATAACTGCTATAACTACACTGCATCAGGCTCGAGGAGGCAATGGAACTGAAGTGCGGGCCTGTTTCGATCAATCCTTGCTTGCTTGCATAATTGGTGTAATTTCTGACCTCCGGTCCCAAATGTGGTTTACATCCAAAGATTTGCTTGAATCAAACATCGATCAAATGGGTCGAACGTCTTATCGTCCTTTCGACGTCTCTTGCCCCAACTTGTTATCTTCTTCCGAGTATCTTCATAATTCCAACTTGATGACTATTTGAAATACCTCTTGAATTCAAGCGTCTTCTAGTCTACAAAATTAATAAAAGTATTCTAAATTTAATTAATTGCAAAACTTGGCTTGGACTGGAAGTTTCCTTATCACATAAACACATAATATGCACCGTTGTTGGGTTTAAACCCGTCAACGAAAAAGCCCGGTTTTCCTAACTATGGAGGCGGTACCAAGGACCGGGTCCAATCTAAGGTTTATGCATGCATGCTCCTAAAGGAGACTCTAGAGTGGGTTTACTAAACACAAGGCTATTTTTGAGTGGCAAGCGGTCACGCGGTAGTAAAACTATCCGCTCACCCCGCAGGTACGCGCACTCTTTCTTAAAGGATTTTTTGTGAGTTGCGGGTTTATATGCATACACCTCGCGGGTATAAGTAACCGTGAAGAAGCTCCCAGGAATGGGGGAAATATGAACGGAATGCCAGTTTAATATGTGCGCAAATAAAGGTGTAGTGACATGCTTTCAGTGACAAACAATTGCAAATAATAATATTAACTAATCATGCTATTTTTTTGCAAATAATAAACAAATAAAGAATTATCTTGTGAAAACCTTGCGGTTAGAACCTTAAGGTATCCCCAGCGGAGTCGCCACGCTGTTGAACCCCAAAAAATTATCCTTTCTTTAAGAAAAGATAGGTTTCGGGTATAATATTCAACAAAGTGGGACTCCAAAGGGCTTTCTTTGGAGTCGCCACCTAATTTAGGAGAATTAGGAACCAATTAATTAAATAGTGCGTGCAAGCACTCCGTTTTAAGGAAAATGGTCTTTTTCAGAGATTCTAAGTAAGAGGTTCAACTATTTCCGAAAGAAGGTTTTCATTTGAAAAGCACTTTCGAAAATCCACAAAATGTGGTTAATCCTTCGGTTTTCACAAAATAGCTCTATAGATGCAAGTTTACAAAATTTAGTTCACAAAGCTTTGAAATTAATGCTGAAATTTAAGATTGTAATAAATTACGCTTTAGATATGAATTTAAATGTAATAATAATAATAATAATAATAATAATAATAATAATAATAATAATAAATGTATTTTGGGGAGAGGTAAGAAAATTAATTAACATGGAGAAAATCTCAATTGAAGTTGCAATTTAAGGGATTTGAAACAAAGTTACTACTTTTATTATTTCCAAATTTTATTGCACGCACTATTTAACTAAAAGGTTCGAAATTTCTAAATAAGATGGAAATTCAAAAGAAATAAATATCCGCAAAATAACTCAATAAAGAAACATTCATTAATAATCAATCAAATAAATTATTCTACAATAATTATCTATGGGGAATTCCTATAGACATGCAATTTCTAAGGGATAGAGGGTAGAGAGAAGGATTTAGAAGAAGAACCCGGTAAATTTGACAAACTCGTGGGAGCCTTGAATTTATTTAATTTTATACAATTATATGCCCATGAGCCTAAGTTAGAATAGGCGGCTCAACAAAGCACTTTTAAATTTCTATAGTCTTCACTTCTTGAATCTTGAACCCGGACTCGACCCCAATGTGACTCCAATGCAATGGACTATCCCCATTTGAATTTTAACCAAACTCGCTCCCAAGTTGTGTTTATGCAATAAAGAGACAAAATAAAGGAATAAAGATTAGCACAATTCATCAAGTAAAATAATTAAAGCAAGTGGAACACAGATAATCAATGCTAATTAAGCGTAAACATTACTTCAAGCAGCAAGTCATATTTTGTCATGAAGGAATTTGCACATCCAGCAACCAAGTAGCGTACAATTAAAGATAGAACAGGTGCCAAAAAACAAACCAAGTACTAGCTTTAACACCATTTTTCAGTCATAGATGTTTAAAAAAAAATATGATAAAGATTTGAAATTAGTACCAAAGAAAGATGAGAGTACCAAGCTTATGCATGATAAGAGAAAGATAACAGATGACTTAAAAAAAAAACAGTACTTTTCTATCATTAAAACTTTAAACATACCAAGTTATTAATTGATTAACTAACAGAGGAATTCCTACACTTCATGAGATACAAGATGGAATCTGAACCAAACTCAAACCAACACAACATATGAAACAGGTAGAAAAAAAATATTTTCTTACTAAAATTGAAACTTTTCACGACTAAGCACATTATTAACCAACGTCACATCTTCAAGATATTTAAGCAGTCACTTCAGGGCTTAACTTACATTCACGAAGATAGAAGTTAAATTTGTGTTAAAGACTGAAAACTATTTATTTTAAGAAGAACCTTTGTGCTATTTATGATAAAACTCAATCAAAACAAGGACAATCCAAGCAAATAGATGACCAAAAACCACATATACTTAATCCAGTTCCACGAGCTTACTTAAATGATGAAAGAAGACATATCAGACTTATGAACCTTCGCAAACAGCCATAAGAATGATCAAAACTAAATTCTTAGCCATCAGAAAACTTTCTTAAGCATGAAACCTCTTTAGTCCTACTGACATTGATGTCAAAGAGCTCTCACTTTATTATGAAAAGATAAGCAAAATGCAAATACATAACTTCCCTTTGCAATTTCTTTGGATATATTTAGGTACTCCCCTCAGAACACTAAATTTTCCATGAATAACATTGAAATTTTCTCTTTAACCTTTACAACTTGAACTAGGCTCAAACTAATAGTTATAGCATTTTTTTAGAAGGAAAAAAAAAGTGGTTTCACTATTCCAACATTCAGTAAGCTTGCTTAAAATTGGATAGGTTCGAGACAAGATAATTCTACCTTCTTCAAGAAGCAATTTCTGATTCAAGATTTGACAAAATAAAGAAAATGCAACAACTCAATTTTCTAAACCAGTTCACATTCCCAATGAAACATATATGAATACTCCTCGACTCATGACAGAAGACGTATTCATGAAAACGGCAGATCTCACATCAGTCCATTTAGACCTCAGAATTTACTTAACATAGGCATTTTATTCTAATCTTCATGAAGTGGAATAGCTCTAGAAAGATTCAAACTTTTCAACTAATAAATTCCATTAAAGATTGACCTTGACTCAAAGTAAACAACGATCACAATAGAAGAATGAATCAGGCAGCTATACAAATTCAAACATAACCATCCTACAGATAGTCCAAAAAAAATTACACTGTCTTTAATGCTACTACTATCAGGAAGCTTTTTTTTGATGCCCAGGACCAATACAAAACTCCCAGGAACCTCTACTCATGGGTCTCACTAGAAGCAACTACATAACATTATCAAACCCCATGAACCTGCAGGCTACAACATCTCACAGGACCAAGACCTCTCCCTCATCAAGCTCACCTAAAACCTGCATATACCACTCACAAAATGCTACCCTGAACTCCAAACAACGCTCCTGAAAACTCCCCTGCTACTGCTACTATACACTGGCACCCTTTACACCACTGCAGGAAAAAGACCAACAACCTGCACCCTCAAGAATCACCAGGACCTAAGCTAGACACTTGGACAACCACCTGCCAACACCCTATTCATATCTGCAAACAACTACCAGGACCAGGGGAACCACCACAAACAAGATGCAGAACTCAACCTGCATCTCCTCCTTAATTAAACAAAGATCCAGACCATGACACAAAGGAAAAGAGAGGAACAGAGGAACAGATCACATTTTAGGAGAGAAAATAATCCTTTAAGACAACCAAAGGACCAAAGATCAAAACTTTAATCTTTAAACTTGACTAATTTAGGATTATTACACCTAGCTACAATATCATTCAGAAAACAACATTTAGTAATCAAGCGAAAAAAAATAGAAAAATCCTGTTTTTACTACATAATAAACTATTGTGATTTCCTACTTAACACATATCAAATTTATCCTTAAGATTTATGCACATCCTTAAACTAGGGCAGTCACACGAGCATATTCAATCGTGAATGCAGATCAGACATAAGAACAAAACAGTAAAAGAAAGGGAATAGCTATTACCTTTTGCGACGCAGTGAAATGAGGCGATTGATCCGTCGAAATCCGCACTTGAACAAGCGACAACAACTCGACGATTCACAAAATTTAAAAGTCGGAAATTAGGAAGGAAAAATTAAATCGCTTATTAAAAAAAGCACTAAGAGGGTCCTCGTTTCCGAAGTCCCTCAATTCCTTCAACCAAAATCCGACCCCCAAATCTGTGAATCGATGGGGGTATTTATAGCTGAAGTTTGGGGTTCAAAAGGGTGCAAAAACGATGTGGGAAATGGAGTGTAAAGTGATGAAAACGAATCACATACGTTGAATTCAATCTTGGATTCAAAATGGACGCTCGGATTTGCTATAATGCTGGATGATTTTGATTTGCTCCTCATACAATCGAAAGGACAAAGCTGGAGCTCAATGATTCGCTTATGGTACGAAATCAACAGCTGGAAATTTGTGGGGACTGATTTTGGACTGGAAAATCGAAATGGGAATTTGGTTCGGGTTCTAGGGCTCGAACGGGTTTGGGGAATTGGGGGAACTGATATGCGTGTATGTTATGTATATATGAGTTTACATAGGTAGGCCAAAATTAGGGCTATGAATTATGCTTTTAGCCTCTTTTGAGTGAAATTTATAAATTACCTTTAATTTTTCAAAAACTAATTTTAATTTTAAAATAATTAGGCCTTTAATTGAAATTTCGGGACAAAATTGGGTGTCAACAATATCTATGTGTTGTCTCTTATATTTTGTTGGTAATAAATTTTGAGTTTTCCAGAATTTTTTGTTTTCAAGTTCATCAATGCTGCAACAATGACTTTGAACTTTTGTCTCTTAGTATTTGATTGAACTTCTGTCTTGTTTGAGGATGGATGTTTTTAATTCATGAGATCAAACTTCTACTCACACAAGGATGGAAGCTCAAACTTATGCGCTTTTGGTTTGTAGAATATAGACTGAGCTTTCTATCCACCAGGAATAAACATTTGTTTCCAAGTATGGAAGTTCAAAGCATATCGACTGTAGTTCTCTTCTACCCTCGTTGACTGAAGTGCTATCATTATGGGAATGAAGTTCCTACATCCCACTTTTCAGTTCATATTTGAAAAGGCTGAATTTACACTCCATAAGTACCTACAAATTCAGTCTTATATGGACTGAAAGTGCTTCGAATACTAGTATCCAACTTATTAACATACACACACACAGATAAAAAAATAAACTGCAATGCATTCAGAGTTTGAATACCTTCATTATCTTGAATGTTTGATAAGAAAATATCAGCAATTTTGAATATCTTCATTTATTTCTGCACCATCATCCACAGCCAAGCAGTTTCATGAAACAAAAAGAAGTTAGAAAATCAAATTAGTAGGAGGGACATATTTAGTAAAAAAAAGTTTATGGTTAATGAAGGAAGTAGCAGTACCTATATATCCTTGAATAGGGTCGGACTACTGGAGTATTTATGCATGAGGTTCTATCATGTCCGCTGCGTTTGCATCGACTACATTTGTTTGTTTTGACCCGTACAGCCTCAGCAATCGGTATGTATCTCTTTGTTTTCCTTCTTCCTCGTTGTATTTTGACATTAGGAGTCTCTATCCTCTGGCTTTTCACGGTATCGGGTACAGTCCAAGAGGTTTTGTGCCCTATCATATTCACCTCACCTTGATATGCGTTTAACCAAAACTCTTGTGAATACCATTTTGAACAGAACTTAGATTTCAGCAGGCGTCTTTTCTCAATGCATGCAATTGCATGTACACATGGGAGTTCATCAGTCTGGAATTGAAGACAGTCACAGGTCTTCTTCTTTAAATCGACGTTGAAGCTTTTTCCTTCATCCTGCACATTGAATGTTGCTGTACCTGTGGGGAATACCTATTTGAAATGAAAAATAACAACTTTTGTGAGTCAGTACAGATGTTATTTAAAATCGGCTATTAGTGAGTCAGAGCAAGAGTTCAGGAGTACAGTTCTAATGGACTGATTGGAGTTCAAATCATATGGACTGAAGTTCAATCCCACAAAGATCAAACTGTCTGTACTGGAACTTGCTTAATGTTATGGACTGAATTTTGTATCAACAAGTATTTGAACTCCACCCCCCAGTGGTTATGTACAGAAGTGCTATCCTCAAAAGGTTGAACCCCCCTCCCCCCTTTTTTTTACTGAAGTTCCAATCACAGTCCTGAATTTTCAGTTTATCTGTATCTGTATTTTTTATACACTATGAGATTGCATATTTGGCGCTGTATACTTACATTCATTGTGAAGGCCAGCTGAATCTTCTTGTTCAATTCATCTTCTGCCCACCTTGATAAGCTATGAAAAGTCTCTAGAGCAGCAGTTCTTCTTTCACAAAACCATTTCTGCTTCTTAAGAATGATTAAATCCAAAAGGCTTAAAATGGGCAACTCTCTTACTTCAAGTAATGCAGAATTCATCGACTCAACTATATTTGTTGTAAGCATATCATATCGTCGCCTCGGTGAGTAAGATCTAGCCCATCTTTCAGGTGGTTCTTCCATTATGTAGTCGTACGTGTTTTTATCCATTCCCTCTAATTCGGACATGAAATAATGAAACTCTTCACGCTTATAAGCTCTTGCAGCAGTTTGAAACAGACTTATCACTGTGGTTCTCACGTTCTTTTGGTTTAGATTCTTTTCAAAATGGTAGATGCAGATACCATGGTGGCTATCTGGATAAACTTGTGCAATTCCATGCGCAATTGATTTGTTTCTGTCTGATAGAAACACCAGTTCAGAACGAGTACCTATTGTCCTTCGCAGCTCAGTGAAGAACCAAGTGTAAGCTTCATTATTTTCAGAGTCTGCAATCCCATAAGCTAGAGGGAAGATTTGATTATTTGCATCTTTTGCTACAGCAATGATGAGAACACCTAGATATTTCGCCTTCAGGAACGTCGCGTCTACTGCTATCACTGGTCGACAATACCTCCACCCGTCTATTGATGGCTTGAAAGCAACAAACATATACATAAACCTGAAACATTTTAAAAAATTCTCAGAAAGTTTTCAATTTCCGTATAGCAATCGAACTCACTTTTGAGAAATGCTTACCGATTAAGACTGTCTATCTTTATATTTGTGTGAGCACCTGGATTTCTCTCTTTCAGCACATGCAAGTATGAAGGGAGCAGATGATAATGATCATCAGGCCGTCCCCTAATTAATGCGTTTGCTGCTTGAATTGAACGCCATGCCTTGTGATATCCTATTTCAACCCCGTGTATCCTTCTCATTTCGTTGACAATAAATGTCGGTCTAACATCTGTTCTGTTGTCGCGGATGTTTTCAAGAAAGTACTCACATATCAATGTTGACGTGGCATGTTTTTGATCAGCCTTCTTAACGTCAACAGAGCATGTATGTGTATTCTGAAACTTAATTACCTTAAACAGTGAGGAATCTTTTATCCTTCTTGCTCTAATGTTCCAATCACAGTTTGGATCGATGCATTTCAGTTCATATCTCGTTCTATTTGATATGATAACCCTGAACTCAAAATGCTCCTTGATTGCCATCTTGACAAAACACTTCATCATGGTTTCCTTGGTGTCAAATGTTGAGTATGCTGCTACATCTTTCGATGATACATCTCCTGTTAATATCATCGCTGGAGATTTTTTCTGTTTTACCCTGGACCTTTTCCGTTTGCTCTTGGCAGCTGGTGTGCTACTAGGGCATTCAAATGTTGGTGCTGGTGACTGAAATTGAGTATTGTTTGGTTGCAGTGTCTCAGCAATGCCAGGTGTTTCAAGTGCTAGGTGGGAGTCAATCTGCATTATCAAGCTTCCTTCTTGTTGTGGAAGCTCTGTGCATGGAGTATGATTATTTTCGACTGCTTGAATGCAGTCGATCTGCATTATAAGGGCCCCCTCCTGGGGTGAAACTTCTGTACGAGTAGTTTTATTCTCTAGCTTCTCAATCACGAAACGACTATTCTTGAAAGTCGGATCATTCTTCAACAAAAGCATGCATGTTCTCAGTTCTTCTTCTGTAGTTACAAGCATTCCCCTGCTCGAGTCCATTCCAATATCAAACCATATATTGACAGCGCCAGTGAAATGTGTTGCCTCATAAATCTTGTGCATGAATGTTCTGAATTCGATCATTTGATTAACAAGCAGAAGTTTTGTTTCATGATCCAAGTACTTGTAATCTTTTGTCCAATTCCCATTGAAAGCAATAACTAAACAAACTGTATCCATTCTGCATTGAATAAGTAAACCAGAGAAAGAATTGTGTTAGTATGAAGTTCAGTCTTAATAACAAAGCAATCACAAAGTATTGAGGTTGCTTCTTTCAGTTTATAAAAAGCATTTACGGCATGTGGATTGAAGTTCAGTTCACGTGGACTTAAGTTATATGCATAAGGATTGAACCAATAAAGTTCAGTCTTATGAACTGAAGTTCAGTCCTAGCGTGCTGGCACTTAACATGCCAATGCCAATAAGCAAAACGCAAATATGAACTGAAGTTCAGTTTATAAATGAACTTTTTCACCCCTTAAGCACCGAAATTCAGTCATAATTAACTAATTCTTAGTTCAAAGACTGAACTTCGAGGTATCCTGATAACACGACAATGGCGATACTGATGTTCAGTCATCAACGGCACATTGAGGTATAAAAACTAGTAAATTTTAAACGAATTTCTCTGAATTCAGTTCACATAGATTCAAAATCAATCCTAATGCAGCATGACGTAAAATTCAAACGTAAAATACTTAATGAACTGAATTTTAGTTCAAACTTTAGTGCTAGTATGCTTATACTTAACACAAAAATGGCCATACTGATGTTCAGTCATCAACGGCACATCAAGCTATAAAAACTAGTAATTTTTAAATGAATTTCTCTAAATTCAGTTCACATAGATTCAAACTCAGTCCTAATGCAAACTCAGTCCTAATGCAGCATAAAGTAAAATTCAAACGTAAAGTACTTAATGAACTGATTTTTAGTTCAAACTTCAGTGCTAGTGTGCTGATACTAAACACAAAAATGGCGATACTGATGTTCAGTCATCAACGGCACATCAAGGTATAAAAACTAGTAAATTTTAAATGAATTTCTCTAAATTCAGTTCACATAGATTCAAACTCAGTCCTAATGCAAACTCAGTCCTAATGCAGCATAAAGTAAAATTCAAATTCAAACGTAAAGTACTTAATGAACTGATTTTTAGTTCAAACTTCAGTGCTAGTGTGCTGATACTAAACACAAAAATGGCGATACTGATGTTCAGTCATCAACGGCACATCAAGGTATAAAAACTAGTAAATTTTAAATGAATTTCTCTAAATTCAGTTCACATAGATTCAAACTCAGTCCTAATGCAAACTCAGTCCTAATGCAGCATAAAGTAAAATTGAAACGTAAAGTACTTAATGAACTGAATTTTAGTTCAAACTTCAGTGCTAGTCTGCTGATACTAAACATAAAAATAGCGATACTGATGTTCAGTCATCAACGGCACATCGAGGTGTTAAAACAACGAATTTCTCTGAATTCAGTTCACATTGAATGAATTTAGTTGAAACTCAGTCCTAATGCAGCATAACGTAATATTTAAACGTAGAATACTTACAATTTTGAAGCAAAATTGTGAAGAAATTTGAAAAATTGCGATTGGGGCGTGAAGAATTGGTGGAGTATTGAGCAGCAGCAGCAGCGGCGACAAAGTATGGAGAATAACGAACTCTCTGTTGTATATATAAAACGAGGGGTAATTTAGTCTTTTTCGTTTTTCTTTTATTGTGGGTGTAACTAAAGTGGCCTCAAAGTTAATGTTTTGGGTTTAGTGGCCTCTACTATAAGACCAGTGGCCAAATTGGCCTTTGGTGCACTTCGCCCTTACTATTTTCATGATTTGGGTTATGGCCCAATGGCTATTAATCCAAGGGCGAATCACAGATTTGAGCACAAATGCACCCGGTCTTGAAAACATAAGCACTTTTTTGTTGGTCTTGAAAACATAAGCACTTTACCATTAAATGAAGCTGAAAGTACAAAAGTACCCTTACTAATAAGAACTTCACGTAATTACAAAAATTCCACCGACTATTTTTTGTAGCTGTAATTACAAAAATGCCACCGCACCTTTTTACATCCGAAATTATAAAAACGCCACTGCTTCATACATAGCAAAACACAATGCCAATCCGGTTGTGTTTCACGTCCATTTTTTGGATAAATAAGGACAAATCGGCATTGTTTCGCTCATATACAAGGCAGTCAATTCGTCTGTGTTTCACGATTATTTTGTGAAAAAATAAACTCAAACCGTCATCGTTTCTCTTATATACAAAAATGAAAGCTAAACATAACACAAGACCAATCCGGTATCATTTCTTCATACAATGAGCAAAAAAGCATATTCATTTTGTAAATAATTGATGCCAAATCGTCCTTACTTTATTCATTTGCAAAAAATATCATCAAGTGCTTATATATTTAAAAATAATGACAATCCGAGTGTATTTATTCATATAATTGTATCCGTCTTGTGAAGAAAAGAGGCAAATAGGCCTCACTTCACACATTCATTAAAAAGACCTTCAAATACTTATATATTTAGAAATAACGACAATTTGGCTGTGTTTATGCATATGTTGAACCAAATATTAAGTACATTTTGCAAAAAAATGAATCCAAAATCGTCTTCACTTCATTCATCCATAAAAATACATATGAAAATATAAAATGATGAAAATCTGTCTGCATTTATTTAACAAGTGAGTAGAATTATTATGTCTATTTTACAAGCAAGTGATGCCAAATCGTCATCAGTTTTCACAAATACAAAAATTCAAAGTAAAAATAAAACAATATCAATCTGGCATCATTTGTCAATTTTTTTTTTTACAAACACATTACTCCAAATCATCATCACCAAATTCATCAAGTCATTAGCATCACCACTATCACTGTTGTGTCGACATCATGGAATCACCATTGGGCAACCCCCCAACGTCCACACAACTGGTGCAGCACAACCATGGCATCGCCACCGCCTTCGTAGCATCTCCAACACTGTTGCGACGAAGTAGCTTCACCATCCATGACTGAAACGAACCAAATACAGTCCAATCGGAGCTTCATGTACTTTCCCTTTGCTCCGACTCCGCTTATAATCTTCATCGTACAAACGACGTCGTTATTCTCCAAATTGATCGTTCCCTTTTCAATGAATCCGTTGGTAGCCACCGTCAAACTTATTCCTGTCTCCGCCACCAACACCACCGTTCTTGAGTCCCCGAGTTTCACCCTTCCACTTCTTTTCCCAAACCCAGTTCTTCAGCCGACCCGAAAAATCACTCAATTCTTCATTTCCTTAAATACTTTATCCAAAACCCTAATTCTCACTCTCCACCACCACCATCTCCGCCACAGCCAACTGTTATTCCTCAACCGATACAGCTGGAACAAGAAAAAACCCTAATTTTAATGAATGGCAGTGAGATAAAGAGAAAGCGAGGACGGATCACAGAGTCTTAACATTTGTTTGATGTATTTTGGTGTATAGAGAGAGAAAGTGGATCTACAGAGAGAGAAAGTATAATGTCAAATGATTGCAGAAAAAATGCTTAAGGGGTAGAAGTGAAAATATCTTTAAAAGTGCTTATGCTTTAAAGAACACAAAAAATAACTCACTAAATCAAGATCAGGCAGCAAAGTGCTCATTCCACATAAAAAAATGTTAATCCAAAATCATTCCACATAACAAAATGTTAATCCAAAACCATTCCACAACTTAAAAAGCTACTTAACAAACTAGTTAATTAACTAAAATTCACAAAAATTATAATCACACAAATAAACTCAAACAACAGTTAGACAATAAAAATCAAGAAAATATCTTTTTGTGCAATTTTTATATTTTTCTCCTAATTAACTAATTAAAATAGCTAGAAAAATAACAAAAATCTAGACCAATTAGGCAAAAATTTCAAAGAAAATTAACACGACATATTAGATTTTTTTTTAATTTGTGCCAAAATTAGGTGATTACAACTACTAATGTTATTTTGATGACATTGCATTACCTTGACATTTTATTTTCATTATTTATGCAACTATTCTTTTCGGGTCTCTCTATGTTTTCCTTTTCCAACATATTTCCAAATTTCTTCTTCTAGAGCCGAGGGACTTGCGGAAATAGCCTCTCAACCTTACTCGAGGTAGGGTAAGGTCTGCGTACACCTCTCCCTTCCCAGATTCCACTTGTGGGAACATATTGAATTTTTTGTTCTTGTTGTTGTTGTATATAGTATATCAATGTTCAGAATATAGTACCTTACGTGTATATAAGGTACATACTTCATGCATATATTTAGTATAAATCTAATATTTGTATTATATTTACTACACTATTTAACCAATGTTTACATAACATATAATTTCATAGCGGTATAATTGTTATCAATATTATGTTAATAGTATACAACAATATATATGAGATATGTTTAATATTTAGGCTGGTGGTATGATAGGGAAGAAGAACTGTGAAAGAGAGAAATTGTGAGATTAAATGTAGGAAATGACATTAGTAGTTTTCTAGAAAGAATACGACTATTATTTAAGATTCCTATTTTAATGGGATTTGGTGTTAAAGTAGGATATGCTAAAGTTGTATAGGTGGAATTAAATTTTGAAAGATGGTAGAAAGTAATATATAATAAATTTATTTAAATAAAGTGGTATGAGGTGAAAATAATTTTTTATAAGTGGTGAATGTTGTTAATTTCCCTTTTTGTTTCTAAAACTTTACAACTACGGGCTATTTCGTGTTTAGAACCTTAAAAAGTGGCTATTAAGCCTAAATTTTACTCTAAAACGGTAAAAAGTTTGCACACAGGCCACTTTTGCCAGTAGTCTTTGGTTTAAGGCCATTTTTTTTTATTGGTTTTGCATGAACGATCACTTTTTGAAACTTCAATTCTTGTGGGCTGAACTTCACACCACAAGCAAAAATTTTTATGGCGTGCCCTTGTTAAAACCCGGTCTTAGCAATTTGCCCAAAGTTTCAAATGTTTTAAGTAAGTTCCATCCACGTCATCCATCCGTCTGTGAAAGGACAATTTTGCCCCTGGCAAAACCTAATTCATACTGAACGCGTTTCTTTCTCTCTTTCCCCGTTTATGGCCTCCTTCTTTCTTCTTTGTGTGCTAGAGATTTAGGATTTGTTCTTCTCTCTTTTTCGTATGTTTGTCCTATTATTTTTTTGTTATATTGTAATTTTTATTTTGCGTAATCATTTATCTGCATTTATTTTTTCCTGTAAGTTTTTTTTAAAACTTATTGTTTATATATTTATCTGTTAGTTTTTTCCATTTCGATCTATGATCGTTGAATTAAGTTTGAGGTTCATGTAATTTTTTTTTTGCTTGTGTTTGCTTGATTCTGGTGATTTGAAGGTTTTTATTGCCTATGGCTATTAGATATTCCTGTTGCTCATTGCATAGAGCTTAAAGTCTTGGCCATGGTCAAATGTTGCATAGACTTTCGCTGCAAGTTGCTTATTGCAGTGGAGTTTAAAGTCTTGGTTATTTTCAATACTTGCAGAGATGTTCCGTGTAAGCTGTCGCTTCCATCAGAACTTAGAGTCGTGGCTATTGCCAAGAGTTGCAGAGACTTTGTCTACAACTTGTTCAGTGCAGTAGAGGTAGAAGTCTTGACAATTGCCAATACTTTTAGAGATTATCAGTGTAAGGTCTCCCTTGCAGCAGAATTTAAATTATTGGCTAATGCCAAGAGTTGCAGAGACTTTCTCTGCAAGTTTTTCACAGCAGTATAGGTAAAAGTCTTGGCAATTGCCAATACTTGCACAGACTATTTGTACAAGTTGCCCCTTCCACTAGAGTTTAAAGTGTTGGCTATTGGCAATAGTTGTAGAGACTTTTTCTTTAGTTTGCTCTTTTCATCAGTCATGCGTTCAGTAGTGGTTGCTCTGTTTTTTTATTTGTCTTTATTTTTGGCCTGTTGGCTTTGAATTATGGTGATGGCACAAGAAATTTAAACAAGAGTTTAGATGATGATTTCTCTATTTTGGTGACACGTGTGACAGTAATATATGTTGCTATTTTGTTCATTATATCAATTTTATGATTGTGTCCTTTGAATATTAATTGTTGAGTTTAGTTTATTCTTGTTTAGTGTCTAGATTTCAAGGTCGACTTGGTCTTGGAGTATGTTGCTAGATTTACCAAAAGTTTTGAAGGTGGTGTATATAAAAAGGATTATGGGTGCGTTGCAATGAATGAAAGTAATGTGGGAGTTGTAAAATTAGACGCACCAGACGTTGATGTTGGTATACAAGGCTATCAAGGAGAAGGTGGTGAAGTTGTTGTAGAAACTGCTTCTCACATTCTTGCTAAACTCCAAAGTAGAGAGACTAATATATTTTCCCAACCAGCTGATGTTGAAGTGTGAGCGTCAAAGAAATATATTTGTTTATGGTCTTTTCATTATTGTTTTATTGTTTTGTTATTATGTGTTGTCATTGTTGTTTTTCAAAACTTTGCAGGTAATGGATATTGAATCTTCTGATCATGATCATATACATTTAGATGCGGTGGATGATTTTATAAGTCAGCCAAGATCTTCTGATGAAGGTTGCAGGAAGAGACAAAAATGTGATGTGTGCGATGAATTTTCCAATTTTCGTTTGTTACCTTCGTCGCAAGATGATCCGTATAGTAGTCCAAATGAGACTTTTAGTACTGCAAAAGAGTTAGAGAAAGCCGCTGAGTAGTTTTTAATTACGTGTGTTTCGTATTTACTGTGTTTGTTATGTTTATGTAAACAAGTACACTTGGATGTTTGATATTTTTGTTATTTTAATGACTGGAGTTGTTTTGAATTTGATGAGGTAGAAGTGTTGGCAATTGCAGGACTTCCAAGTATTTTAGTTGTTGTGGGGTGAAGGGATTAGATGGAAAGTCTTGCCAATGGGCAAGACTTGAATTCTAGTTAATTAATTCCAAGTCTAATATTATATAATTGATTTAAAATCGATAAATAATTCGTGGAAGGTTGTGCTGGTAATGTTTTTGCCAAGACTTGGTGGCAATTTAGTTGTCAATATTATTGCCTATGGCAAGACTTCAAGGCAAGTTAATTATTTCTAATATTAAAGTCGATAAATAAGTTTTGGTAGGAATTATCTTACTCTTTTCCAAGACTTTGTGCCAAGTTAAATTGAATTGGTTAATCTGTATGAGTGTAAAGTTTTGGCTATTGCCAAAAGTTCAGTTTATTGATAATATTAACTTTCCAATCACGTTTGATTTTTAAAAATATTTATAATCAACAACTGCCCGTCCTTTTGATGCAACACCATACTATGGTCAGCTTCATTCACAAAGAATTCGTATGTACATGTGGTGGTGGTGGTGGTGTTACTTGACATGCAATTCTTTTTAATAACTTCTACTATGAAGCGGAATTTTTAAAATTCTCATCGTTCTTCAGCAGATACATGCAAGTGATAAGTACTTGATCATTTGTTACCATCATGCCTTTGCACGTTTCCATATTGGTGTCAAACCTTATCTTTGCGTCACTTTCATCAGCGTTGATTCTTAGAACATTACAAATTTTTTTTTCAAATGCTTGGTAGGTTATACCGTCTTTGACAAGTATCAACTTTATGTCATGGTTGATATTTGTTGTTTGCATCCCATTTTCCATTATTAGCTATGTAAATGCAATGCATTACCATAGTGCTAACCCTGCACATATTGAATACGAATGATATGCTTAGATTTTCATACACAGATTGCTTATTTAGAAGTAGGATCATGGTATATTGGAAGGGAATGCTGGGTAAAAGTGTTGCCCTTTTCTGTTGGACTTGAGGTAAAAGTCTTGGGCATGGCTAAGACTTGCAGAGACTTTATCTGCAAGTTGGTCATTGCAACATGGCTTAAAGTCTTGGCAATAGCCAAGAAGCCTCTCCAAGGTGCCCATTGCACTAGAGCTGCAACTCTTGGCAATAGCCAAGACTTGCAGAGACTTTTCTGCAAGTTCCCAATTGCAACAGGGCTTAAAGTCTTGAAAATAGGCAAGAAGTTTCTACAAGGCGCCTATTGCACCAGAGCTGCAACTCTTGGCAATAGCCAAGACTTGCAGAGACTTTATCTACAAGTTCCCCATTGCAACAGGGCTAAAGTCTTGGTTATTGCCAAGACTTGCAGAGAAAGTCTCTGCAAGTTTTCCATTGCAACAGGGCTTAAAGTCTTGGCAATAGCCAAGAAGTCTCTCCAAGGTGCCCATTGCACCAGAGCTGCAACTCTTTCACTGCAAGTTGCCCATTCCAACAGGTCATAGAGTCTTGGCAATAAGCAAGAACTCTATGTAGGGTGCCGATTGCACCAAAGATTAAAATCTTGGCAATAAACCAAGAGTTGCAGAAAAGTTTACCCTTGCAACATGGCTTATAGTCTTGGCAACAACCAACAGTCTGTGCCGTGTGCTAATTGCATCAGAGCTTGAAGTCATGGCAATAGTTAAGACTTTTAGAGACTTTCTCTACAAGTCCACATGGCAAATGTGTTTGAAGTCTATGCAATAGGCAAGATTTAAGAGAATTCATAGACTTTCTGCAATTAATACAGATTAATTAATTTTTATGAAATTGCATATTATAATTACTGTAATCAATCTAATATCATGTGTTTCTATACAACATATTTTTTAGATTATTATGAATAAACTTCATAGCTCGTTTGGTTTATATAGAATTGAAAGCAAAATTAAGCATAATTTAAATGAAATTGTAAAGAAACTAATGAAACTTTTAGTAAAAGTCAATAGTAATTTGAAGAAATCTTACCTTGAATCTTCGTTTGAACGGAAGAATCTATAAAAGGTATGAGTTTTTAGGGTTTGTTTATCACGTGAATGGGGAAAAGGAAGGGGAGAGATATGGGCGGGTCTTTTTATTGGTTGTTAGGGGTATTTTCGTCCAAAAAATCTTTCATTAAAGTAATGGAGGACATTTATGCTGAACCACTGTTTGCAAGGGCATTTATGCAAATCATTTGTTCTCGTAGCATGTTTCTGCAATTCTACCCACCACAAGGGTTGAAGTTCAATTTCAGCACACAAGAGTTGAAGTTTACGCATCTATGCCTATAGTTCAGCCCTTGCGGGCTGAAGTTGAACTTCATACCTTAGGCATGAAGTCAGCACACAAGGTTTGAACTTCAGCCCACAAGGATTGATGTTCCAAAAAGTGATCTCTCATGCAAAACGAATAAAAAAGTGGCCTCAAATCAAAGACCACTGGCAAAAGTGGCTATTCATGTACTTTGCCCTAAAACTTTACAACTACTAGCTATTTCGTGTTTAGCACCTTAAAAAGTGGCTATTCAGCCTAAATTTTCCAAAAAATTTCATGCGCCCTCCATAAGCATTGGTCTTACCAATTTGCCCACACTTTCAAATTTTTTAAGTAAATGCCCTCCACATCATCTGCCACTATGCGAAAGGATTATTTTACCCTAACTAAACCTAACTCACATTCAACGAATTCCTTCTCTCTTTCCTCCTTCATTTCCTTCTTTCTTGTTTGTGTCCTAGTGATTTAGGGAATCTGATAAAGTTATATCTATTTTATTATTTTTTCTTTAATTTGTGTTATAATGTAATTTTTATTTTGCCTAATCCTTTATTTTTATTTTTTTTCTGTATTTATTTTTGGTAATTATTATTTATATACTTATCTATAAGTTTTTCCATTTTGATTGATTCAAATTAAATTTGACATTCATATGATTTTATTTTTATTTTTTATGCTTGATTAAGATGATTTTAAGGTTCTTATTGGCAATAGCAATTAGCTATTGTTGTTGCTCATTGCACAGGGCTTAAAGTATTGGCTATTGCCATTAGCTGTAGAGACTTTATCTACAAGTAGCCTTTATTGTACAGAGTTTAAAGTCTTGGCTATTGCGACTTTAAAGTCTTGGCTATTTTCATTAGTTGCAAAGACTTTCTCTGCAAGTAGCCTTTATTGCACAGAGATTAAAGTCTTGGCTATTGCCAAGACTTGAAGAGACTTTCTCTACAAGTTGCCTATTGCATAGAGCTTAAAGTCTTGGCTATTGCCAATACTTACAGAGACTTTGTTTGCAGGCTGCCTATTACACCAGATCGTAAAGTATTGGCAATTGCCAATACTTTCAGAGACTTCCCCTGCAAGTTACCCCCTTCCACCCGACCTTAAAGTGTTGGCTATTGCCAAAAGTTGCAGAGAATTTGGTAACATCACTTGGGTGGTATTACCATTGATAAAAGAAGTTGGTTTCTCGATTTGTCCAGTGATAAGTTGACCCTTAATGACGATGTTCGCAACTTTCATTCAATTTTGTTTTTATTTTTCTTGTGTTAGATTCCACTTTAATTTCCTAGTTAAGGTGTCCATTGCACCAGAGCTTGAACTCTTGGCAATAGCCAAGACTTGCAAAAACTTTCTCTCAAATTACCCAATGCAATAAGGCGTGAAGTTGGCAATTGCCAAGAAGTCTGTGCAAGGTGCCAATTGCGCCAGAGCTTGAACTCTTGGCAATAGCCAAGACTTGAAGAGACATTCTCTGCAAATTACCCACTGCAACAAGGCTTGAAGTCTTGGCAATTGCCAAGAAGTCTGTGCAGGGTGCCCATTGCACCAAAATTTGAACTCTTGGCAATAGCCAAGACTTGCAAAGGAGACTTTCTCTGCAATTGGTCACTACAACAGGGCTTGAAGTCTTATCAATTGCCAGGAAGCCTTTGTAAGGTGCCTATTGCATCTTAAACTCTTCACAATAGCCAAGACTTGCAGAGACTTTCTCTGCAAGTTGGCCGCTACAATAGGGCTTGAAGTCTTTGCAATTGCCAGTAAGTCTGTGTAAGGTGCCATTGCACAAGAGCTGAAAATCTTGGCATAGCCAAGACTTGCAGAGACAAGTTGCCCATTGTAACAGGGCTTAAAGTTTTTGCAGTTGCCAAGAAGTCTGTGCAAGGTACCCATTGTCAAGAAGTCTTGTGGATGTTTGTCTGTATTATCTGAAAAAAGGTGTCTGTATCATCTTTTTGACGGTTAATTGAAATATACCAGCACTTTGATCGTTGGTTTATGCAAGTGTGCAATGCTTTTAAGGAGAATGAGAGAATCTGTAAAAGTTATGGATTTTTCGGGTTTGTAGATAGCGTGAATGGAGAAAAGGAAGGGGAGGGACTGGGCGGGTCTTTTTATTAGTTGTTAGGGGTGGTTTTGTCCGAAAAATATTTCATTAAACTAATGGAGGGCATTTATGCTGAACCACTGTTAGCAAGGACATTTTTGCAAACCAATGGCTCCCGTGTCATATTTGTGCAAATCAGTACTCAGTATTTAAACACCCGAAAAAATTGTAGATACCATAACTTCGAATTATAAAAGAGTTTTCAAAAATAGCACTTCAAAAAAAGAAATTGCAAATGAAGGGCCACATTTTTTTTCACATTACTTATTTTCAAAATTTGAGCTCTCTTTCAAAATAAAAAATCCCTAGTTGTCACTTTCCCTCTTCCCCGCCATGTAGTTATCACCCGATGGCCACCTTCTCGCCGCCTGCCTGCGGTAATTTAAAATTGTCGGATTTTCACTAATTTTTTTTATTTCTTTGCTGGAGTTACTTGTTTTGTTTCGCCGGAGTTACTTTTTTGTCGATTTTATTTATAACATTGCTTTTAACAAGTTTATACACACAAATCTAAAAAAAAAAACTATACATAAATATACATATATAAATGAATATACTAGGAAAGAAAAACAAAATACACAAAAAATTAAATATTATACGCACGCCCATAATAATATGAAAAACTGAAATCTAATGCACTTTTATATATTTTATATACATACTTATACACGTTTATATAACTTTAAAAATATTTTTATACATTGCTTATGCGATATATTAACTTGTATAAAATATGTATAAAAGTGTATAAAATATACCATAGTATTTATACATCGTTTGTTAGCAGATCTACATTGCATTTTAAAGCAAAACATCATATTTATATAAACTAGTTTTAGTGTACTTGCGTTGCACGTGTAATTTTGCGTCAGTAATTTAACTCCGTGTATGACAAGACAATGAATATAACAATAATATAGAAGATATCACTCAAGAAAAACTTAATCGCGCTATGAAAGAATATATTTGTTAGGAAATTGAAAGATTTAATGTAGGAACACAAAAATAATTGACAAACATATATTAAATTTATTATGAAAACTATTTGTGTATTTGGTATTTGTGGAGGATCAAGAAAGCTTTCGCTTTATAAAGTACTCGAGGGGCATATATACATGATATAGTATAAGAGGTTAATTAAAATTTGAAATTTTGAAAAAGAAGAACAAAGAACAAAATTGGAAGTACCAAAATTAAAATAAATCATTGATTGATCTCAAAGTCACTGGTATATCTTTAAGCTTATGCCCGATCGTTAAAATTGATATATAAAATACAAAATAAATCCAAACTAAATTAGTTCAAACAATATTTTCTTATCTTAAATTCCTAATAGAATTTGATCTCCAAAGAATATACGATATATATTATATGCTCAATATAATACATGAACTGAAACAGTAAGTAGTAGGTCTTATTTGTATCCAAGACAACGGTTATGCCACTAAATGACTCATCTATCAAAAAGAAGTTAAAAATTCAAGAAGTAAAAACTCAATTGTATCTATGAATATGTATTTGGTCTGATATAATTTTTGTGTATATAATATTTGTTTGAGTTCAATGCTACTCAATTTTTCTTGTATCTTCTAATGTTACCTCTCTTCTACTTAATATTTTTATTGATACTTTTTTATTATTTTTCTAACAAACCTAAAATAGTGTTTAAAAAAAAATCATCAGATAAACTATGATCCATAGCTGCATGGGGTTAGAAAGTATCATACCAAGAGGAGATTGGCTTTAATGGGAAACATTGATATGATTCCAGCAGGTTATCTAAAGTAGAATTCTTTAATTGCTTTGATATCCAAATAGGGACGCCATCTTTGTTTGAAACATATATATGGCCTAGCGAAAGATTACAGAGGACATGAATAATTATAAAAAGTTTAGGTATCCCGTGATTTCTACAAAAGAGAAAAAAACATTAAAAAGATGTTTTAAGAACTTACGTATGTCTTGAAGAGTTGGCTTCCAAGAATTTGTTACTAGCACCAACGAACTGAAATATCAAAACTTAAAATAATGAACCGATAATCTATATTATATTAAAAGGAGGGTAGTAAGCCTATGGAAAATAGCTAAGTGTCAAAGTAGTAGGAAGCCACTTGGAAATTTTAGGTAAATAAGTTATTTTTTAGTTAGGTGTAGTTATTTTAGTTATATTTAAAATTTGAATTGAAAATTTAAGAATAATTGTGAGAAATTAAATTTAAAATTTGTATGGTAATATAAACAATGCAGTTTTCCCTTTTTTTTTTGGATGAAAAGTTATTCAAAGAATGTGGTATCAGATTGGAAAAAAAAAAGAAGAGAGAACGTGGTGGTAGTTCTTTGATAAGAACATGGATTGTTGCTTTTAAAGATCAATACGATAACTTATCCCTTGCATTATGCTTTCAGTCACATTATGGCACAGAAAATATAATATTGACATGTTTCAACATCACATAAGAAAAACTCAAGGGTCTGCCAATGATATGCATCACCCATCAAGACTGTTGCCTTGGCTTTGGTGTAAGTAATTCCTTGCGATTGTCAAACCAACATTCTTTCTTATTTCTTCTATCAAACCAAATTTTTTTTAGTTCTTCTGTCAAACCAGCATTTGAATTGCAAAACTCTTATTAAAGTACTTATAAAAAACATGATTAGAATGAATGAGGAGTTGAAAATATTTTGATGCCTGTCTAACTGTAAACTTCAAACACCATGAATTGTCAGCGGTTGTTCTTTGTATCATTAGAAGAGTAAGAAATTCCCTGTATTTCGTTTTCTTCCATGATTAGCGAAGTCTAGATCCAATCGTGATCTTCACACTAAAAACTTTTCCTGAACATTGTAATGTGATGAATAGGCAGTAGTTGTTGACATTAAATCAAGAATTAACTTGAAGTATTTAAGCTTCATTATTTAATAGTATAGATATGCCTGATACTCTGTCAATTAATTCTTATGTGGTAAGCTACTTTGATAGAATTGTTTTTATGCTTACAGGTTTTAAAATGACGGACAAGGTAGTGACTGTAGACAAATAAATTTTATTGAATTTAAATCCATAAAATAAGTTGGCTATATATTAAATTCAAGATATATTAGTCCAAATATGTAGAATGGGCTAGTATAATTTTATTGGATTAACTAATAAAAGTCCAATTTCATTGGGCCACAAATGATGAGTTCTTTTTGTTATCCCAAATATAAATCCTAAAGGCCCAAGCCTGTGCCACTTGTCAAGTGACGTGGCGCCAAGTCAAATAAAAGAGCCAATAGGAGCACGCCATATGCCAAGTGACATGGCAATCCAAGTAAAGTCCAAAAGGCCAATAAATATGCGCCACGTGGACAGGTGACATGTTTTCGCCAATAAAACGCAGCTTTGTCACTGCTTAAATCTGACTGGCCGGTCCATGGGCCTTGGCCCGTTAGGGTTTCTACTCCACCCCACATCTATATAAGGGAGCCAAATCCCTTATTTGTGAGGATCAGAAATCAGAAGGAGGAATTCATAACAAGAAGTATTAAGGAGCTCGTGGATCAAAGGCTGCAAATTGCTATAAATCTTCAAGGAGTTATTTATTTCTCTACAAGTTCATCAAGAGGAAGATTCAAGATCAAGCTCAAAGGCCCTTGGATTTATCTCTACAAATTCATTATAAGGAAGATTCAAGATCAAGCTCAAAGGCCCTTGGATTATCTCTACAAATTCATTATAAGGAAGATTCAAGATCAAGCTCAAAAGCCCTTGGATTTATTTCTACAAATTCATTATAAGGAAGATATTCAGGATCAAGCTCAAAAGCCCTTGGATTTCTACTTGTAATATTTATAGTTGAAAAGACGAATCAGAGGAATTATAGAGATTGTACTACTCATAATATATTGAAATCAAATACTACAGTTGTTACAATATCTTTTTGTCTTGATATTTATTTATTTCTTGACGCGAATTTACTTGTTACAAATTTTGGTACGCCCAGTGGGACAATCTCTACCTCTCATCTCAACTTTTCAACTCACAAGGTTCAATAATATTGAGATGGCTTCTAAGAACACCAACTCAAAATCTGCTGCTGCTGCAAAATCTGCTTGGCCTCATGATCTTGATGCCAACTCTAAGTTCTCCGCTGAAGTTGAAAGCGTCATGAATGCTACTAAGGGAAGCTTTGGACCAGTTACGAGGAACAAAGCAAATTTGTTTGGACAACAAGCACTCCAAGTGCCGTCCACATTGACTCCAACATTTAATTTTTCATCTTCGAAAGGAGCTGGATCCTCTACTGGTGGATTGGAGGAAGAAAGCAGTGTTGCTGAAATTGTTGAAAGAACTTTAGCTCGGCTTAGCGTTTCTAGATCTAAGAAGAAAATCATGAAAGGACGCGATGATGATTCGAGTGCTGGATCATCTCCAACCGCATCGCCGGACATAGGCAAATCAAGGATTAATCTGTGGGAAAATTCATGCTACTCTCCATCATCTCCAATAGCCGTGCAAGCGATGGCGACTAATACTTTAACGATGGAGGAACAACTTGCAAGCTTGGCAAAGGCGATTGATAGATTGACAAACTATGTCAAAGATCAAGACGCTCGCATCAACAAAATGGAAGGCATGATGGAGGGCGAATCTAGCCATGCGCAAGGGAAGCGTCCAGAAGTTCAAGAAATTATTAATACTCCAGCGAAGCAAGCGACACCTGCTAAGGAAATCCAAGTTTCTGCTGATGGAATGATTCCAATTGATCAGTTAAAGGAGATTATTATGGGGACAATTAAGGATAAGTACGAGGTTTCTTCCAAGTCTTCTCTCGCATATGCGAAGCCATACACTGCAAGGATTGATAACTTGAAAATGCCCGCTGGTTATCAACCCCCAAAATTCCAGCAGTTTGACGGCAAGGGAAATCCAAAGCAACATGTGGCGCACTTTGTTGAAACATGCAACAATTCTGGAACTTATGGAGATTATCTTGTCAAGCAATTTGTTCGCTCCCTTAAGGGAAATGCCTTTGATTGGTATACGGACCTCGAGTCTGGTTCTATTGATATTTGGGAGGAGTTGGAGCATGAGTTTCTCAATCGCTTTTATAGCACAAGGCGTACTGTGAGCATGGAGCTCACGAATACCCGCCAATGAAAGGAAGAACCAGTTATTGATTTTATCAATCGATGGAGGCATGCAAGTCTTAACTGCAAAGATAGACTCAGTGAAGCTTCAGGAATTGAGATGTGCATTCAAGGCATGCATTGGGGGATCCGCTACATCCTGCAAGGAATAAAGCCTAGGACTTTTGAGGAGTTGGCCACACGCGCTCATGATATGGAGTTAAGCATCGCTTCCAGTGGAAGTGAAGGACCGCCTGTCTATGAATCTCGCAAAGGAAAAGACAAGCAAGAAGTCAAGAAATGGAGCAAGGTGGCGCCCAAGGCCGAGAATAAAGAATATATGACTATTGATGCTGCACCTTTGAAGTTCACCACAAAGGTAAGCAAGAAGCAAAGCATGAAGGCAACTTCCTTTAAGGACAAGCCAAGTCGAAAGTTGACTTTAAAGGAGATGCAAGAAAGGGAATATCCATTCCTAGATTCCGATGTTCCCACAATTTTTGATGAGCTTCTGGAGTTAAAGTTCATTGAGCTACCAGAGATGAAGCGTCCCAATGAAGCTGGAAAGACGAATGATCCGAATTATTGCAAGTATCATCGACTCGTGGGGCACTCACTCGAGAAATGTTTCGTCTTCAAAGATAAAATAATGGAATTGGCCAATGAAGGGAAGATTGAACTGCAAGATGAAAAGGAAGATGTGAACCAGGTTTCTATCTTGTTTGGCTCGCACGACCCTGTGATTACCTGCAACTTTGCTGAAGGATATGAAGAGAATGAAGTCATGATCAAGTTTGGTGACTTTGAACCTATCTTAATAAAGCAATCGCTACAACTCGCCAAACTAAATATGTGGAGCTTGGAGCAAGCATCATTGGAAGAAGGCGAAGCTCAAACTGATCAAGGAGATGATGAAGGTTGGATACTAGTGACTCGGCGGAGGCGTAATAAAATGAAGTCACGCAGTGAATCAGCTGAGCAACCAACAAGGCAAAAGATGGTGAAAAGGACAAGAAAGCAAAATGCTATTCGACGTCCACAAAAGGAAAAGGTGGAGGTTAACCACCATCAAATGTCGCATCAGCCTGTGACTTTGGAAGAATTTATTCCAAGTTGGTTTTGCACGAAGATTCCTAAGGGTGATACTAAGGCTTCGTGTTGTAATACTGATAAAGAAGAAGAGAAGAGTGAGACTTCAGAGTTGTTGCCACCGGCGCAATCAGAAGGAGTTATCGAGCCTATCTCCCAAGAAGCAAATTCTTGCGAAGCAAAGATCACCTTCACAAATGATGACATTCTACTTGGTGAGACTCTTTATAATCGTCCCTTATTTGTGGTTGGCTATGTTGATGAGCAAAGAGTGAATAGAATCTTAATTGATGGAGGATCTGGAGTCAACATCTTGCCTATCCGCACGCTGAAGGAACTTGGCATCTCTACTGAAGAACTAACGCAAAGTCGCCTGTTGATTCAAGGATTCAACCAAGGGGGGCAAAGGGCTATAGGTGCCTTAAAAATGGATCTCACCATTGGAGATATGACGTCAAGCGCATGGATGCATGTGATCGATGCGAGAACTTCATATAATATCTTACTTGGTAGGCCTTGGATACATGAGAACAAAGTGGTTCCATTCACTTATCACTAATGCCTAAAATATCATGAGGGTGGAGTCGAAAAGACAGTCGTTGCCGATGACAAGCCGTTTACCGAAGTAGAGGCACACTTCGCTGATGCAAAATTCTACTTGAAGAATGTCGTGGGTGGAGTAAAAGCTGATAACAAAGCAACAACCAAAGATGCCGAGCTCGCAGCTAAAAGGGCTGAGGTAGCAGCTTGTAAAACAAAAGTTGTAGCTGATGGAGATCGAATTCTCTTCAGTCAAGGTAACGTGCATAAAGCAAATGTTGCAGCTTCAAGCAAGAAAATAAGTACTACGCTCCGCTACGTTCCAAAATTGAAGAAAGAAGAAGGCCAGTCATCTAATCTCCAAAGTGACCAGCTGAAAGGATTAACTCTTCCCGTTAGGGGAATTGACGCAATGAAGCTAACCTCAAAGTTGCTTGGTGGTTTTGTGGCTAAAAATCCACCGCTGAATAAAGAACTCCCTACGAAGCGCACAAATGAGGGGTTTGATCCGAATGCTTACAAGTTGTTTGCAAAGGCTGGATATGATCCCAATGAACCATCTACATTAGGGAAGCTTTTACCTGAAGGTACCATGAAGAAATCACGCGAAGGCTTGGGTTACGAGAAACCTCCACCGGTTCGTATCTCTATAAGAAGGGCGAGCGTTAATTACATTACTGCTGAGGATGAGCCTGAAGTTTCAAGTAAGAGGCCTTCTGTCTTTGATCGGCTGGGAAAACCATCTTCAAGAACTTCTGTCTTTAATAGACTGGGACCTTTGAATAAGAAGAACAAGCCTCCAAGGAAATCTAAAAATGAGAAAGTGCATGCCCCTTCTAGATATTGTCAGAGTCTTATCCCTTCAAGAATGAGACGAGAAGAAAAATTGATAGTCTCATGCGGAAATGTATTAAAGGCCAAGACTCATACTATAGTCCACACGAAGGAGCGTGATGAAGATGGAGAAAGCGTGGGATCTTCATATCACATCATCGCACTGGAAGAGGAAAGTGCTCTATCTCCAAATGGGATCATAAATGAATTGGAGGATATTTCTTGCTGTCACCACATATCATTCAACAATGATGATCCTCATGAAGTAGAAGATGCTACAGATGCTCCACCTGAGCTAGAGGAGGGGGTAAAGACAACAGTTGATGCATTGAAAGAAACTAACCTTGGCACAGACGAAAACTCAAGGCCTACTTATATAAGTGCTTTGCTGGCAGCCAATGAAGAAAATGCTTATGTGGAGCTGTTGAAAGAGTACAAGGATGTTCGCTTGGAGTTACAAAGAGATGCCTTGCTTGGACCCAAAAGTGGCAGTTCATCATCTCGCAGTCAAGACTGGCGCTCGTCCCGTAAAACAAGCCCAACGTCACTTTAG
The DNA here is from genome assembly GCA_037355625.1 of Petunia x hybrida. Classification (NCBI taxonomy): domain Eukaryota; kingdom Viridiplantae; phylum Streptophyta; class Magnoliopsida; order Solanales; family Solanaceae; genus Petunia; species Petunia x hybrida. The sequence goes on along the minus strand of JBBBVM010000059.1, from coordinate 6,436,790 downwards.
ACCAGATTTGGTCCCTTTGATTGAGAATGAAGTCAAGAAGCTCATTGAGGCTGGTTTTATTCGCGAAGTCAAGTACCCCACATGGATTTCAAGCATAGTCCCTGTAAGGAAGAAGAATGGCCAAATTCGAGTTTGTGTCGATTTTAGGGATCTCAACAATGCATGTCCTAAAGATGAGTTTCCGCTGCCTATCCCAGAACTCATGATCGATGCCACTACTGGTTATGAGGCTATGTCTTTCATGGATGGCTCCTCCGGCTATAATCAAATTTGCATGTCACCTAAGGATGAAGAATTCACGGCGTTCCGAACTCCTAAGGGTATTTATTGCTACAAGGTGATGCCTTTTGGCTTGAAGAATGCTGGAGCAACTTACCAAAGAGCTATGCAGAACATCTTTGATGAATTGCTTCATAAGAACGTAGAGTGCTACGTTGACGACTTGGTGGTAAAATCTAAAAGAAAGGGGGACCAGTTGCAAGATTTGAGAATGGCGTTCGAGTTGTTGCGAAAGTACCAACCTCGAATGAATCCTTTGAAATGCGCATTTGGAGTTACTTCTGGTAAATTTCTTGTTTTTATCGTACGATATCGAGGCATTGAAATTGATCAAGCGAAAGTAGATGCAATTGTACAGATGCCCGAGCCCAGAAATCTCCATGAATTGAAAAGTCTGCAAGGAAAGCTAGCTTACCTTAGGAGATTCATCTCAAATCTAGCTGGGAGGTGTCAGCCGTTCAGTCGTCTCATGAAGAAGGGTACTCCTTTCGAATGGGATCAAGCTTGCAGAAATGCCTTCGAGAGCATCAAATCCTACTTGATGAAGCCTCCTGTGCTAGCAGCTCCAATACCTGGAAAGCCGTTGATATTATATATTGCAGCACAAGAAAAGTCAGTGGGGGCACTTTTAGCTCAAGAAAATTGCGAAGGAAAGGAAAATTCACTTTACTATTTGAGTAGAATGATGACACCAAATGAGCTGAAGTATTCGCCAATCGAAAAGTTATGTTTGGCACTAGTCTTCTCCATTCAAAAGTTGAAGCATTACTTTCAAGCTCATGTCGGACGACTGGTTTCTAGAGCAAATCCCATCAAGTTTGTCATGTCAAAGCCCGTCCTTAGTGATCGATTGGCAAGATGGTATCTCCAGTTTCAATAATTTGAGATTATATATATCCCTCAAAAGGCAGTCAAAGGACAAGCACTGGCAGATATTTTGGCAGATCATCCAATTCCTGATGGTTGGGAGCTGACTGATGAGATACCTGATGAAGATGCAATGTTCGTCGAAGTTCAACCATCTTGGAAGATGTACTTTGATGGAGCTTCACATCGTGATGGAGCTGGTGCTGGAGTAATTTTTGTAACGCCTCAAGAAGAAGTATTGCCATATTCCTTCACCTTGACTCAACATTGCTCCAATAATGTCGCAGAGTATCAAGCGCTCATACTTGGGCTCGAAATGGCCGTCGACATGAAACAATTGCAGTTGCAAGTCTTTGGAGATTCTAAGTTGGTGATCAATCAGCTTCTAGGTAGCTACGAGGTAGAGAAGCCCGAGTTGCGTCCCTATCACAATTATGCACAGAAGTTGATAGGATGGCTTGGTGATGTAACTCTTTAGCATGTGCCAAGGAGGGAGAATAAGAAAGCTGATGCCCTAGCCAATCTAGCTTCAGCACTTGCCCTGCCGGATCAGACGAAAGTTACTATCTGCCAAAAATGGGTAGTACCACCTTTAGACAATGACGAGGTTGAAAGGAATGATCTCCAACATCTTGTTGCCGTTTCTGAAGTCGACGAGGAAGACTGGCGGCAACCTATCATTAACTACTTGAGTCATGGGATACTGCCAGAAAATCCAAGAAGGAGAATTGAAATTCGCCGCCGAGCTCCACGCTTCCTCTACTATAAAGATACTCTATATAGAAGATCATTTGAAGGAGTGCTCTTGCGATGTTTAGGAGAAGATGAAACGCTTCAAGCTATGCAAGAAGCGCATGCTGGGGTATGTGGATCACATCAGTCTGGGCCGAAACTCCACTTCCACATAAAAAGGATGGGATATTATTGGCCAACGATGGTAAAGGATTGTTTGGACCATGCTCGACGGTTCAAAGCTTGCCAGCTCCATGCAAATTTTATACATCAACCACCAGAAGTGTTACACCCGACCGTCGCATCTTGGCCATTTGACGCTTGGGGGCTAGACATTGTCGGACCGTTGCCGAAGTCTTCTGAAGGACACTTGTTCATTTTAGCTGCAACTGATTACTTCTCGAAATGGGCAGAAGCCGTCGCTCTTAAAGAAGTGAAGAAAGAGAAGGTTGCAAATTTTATCCGAGTAAACATCATCTACCACTTTGGTATTATATAATAATGGATAATGGCAAGCCATTTGACAATATGTTGATGAATAGTATTTGTGATCTCTTTGGCTTCAAGCAGCGTAAGTCTTCTATGTACAATGCTGCCGCTAATGCTCTAGCCGAAGCATTCAACAAGACTTTGTGCAACTTGTTGAGTAAAGTTGTCTCCAAGTCCAAGCGAGATTGGCATAATAGGATGGAAGAAGCTTTATGGGCATACAGGACGACTCATCGTACGCCAACGCAGGCAACTCCCTACTCACTTGTTTATGGGGTTGAAGCAGTCCTACCACTAGAGCGTCAAATACCATCGCTGCGACTTGCTATCCAAGAAGGACTCACTGATGAAGAAAATGCTCGTTTGCGCCTTGAAGAGTTGGAGGCTCTTGACGAAAAAAGACTTGAAGCTCAGCAAAGTCTTGAATGTTACCAAGCTCGGTTATCTCGTGCCTTCAATAAAAAGGTTCGCCAAAGGTCCTTCCAGGTTGGTGATCAAGTTCTTGCATTAAGAAGACCCATCATCACCTCCCATAAATCTGGGGGCAAGTTCACTGCAAAATGGGACGGGCCGTATGTTGTGCAAGAAGCCTATTCAAGTGGTACTTATAAGCTTATTGATGCTAAAGGAAAAAGAATTGGTCCCATTAACGGGAAATTCTTGAAGAGGTACTATCCTTGAAGAAGATCGCTCCTTGACGCACGAGCATAAACTGCAAGTTACTCCTGGCCCGCAAGAGTATAAACTGTGCACGGCAAAAAAAAAAAAATGTCCGCTAGGTTGAAAACCTCGAAAGAGGCGGCCTAGGCAAAAGTTAGGACACAAAAAAAAATAAAAAAGTCCGCTAGGGTGAAAACCCCGAAAGAGGCGGCCTAGGCAAAAGTTAGGACACACAAAAAAAAAAACCCCACTTGTACCGAACTACGTAATGACTTGATCCTCTTCACCGGGGTACGTAGGCAGCTTAGAGTTTCATTCTAAGTTCAGTCGCAAAAATACAAAAAGGTGGGTTCGGCATGACGGGATGATACCATCTTAATCCTTTCACATATGAAGGAGGAAGAAGGAGAAGAGTTCTCTCCCATGTCTTGCTCCAGGAATCTATTTGAATATGAAGTCTTTATTATCAAAGCTTGCGACCCTAAGGAGTAAGGTAGATTAATAGCAGCTTATTTTGGATTCCAAAGTCAAGATCAAAGCATTCTTCAAGAAAAAATTCAATGAATACTTGAGGTCTTGAAGTCTATTTTCTGAAAAGTTAAATGCTTTGCGATTCGGACTCATATTCTACAAGCTATGAATATTTTTCCTAAGCTGCGCAAATACCCAAATCTTGAGGGGATAAAAAAATTAAAGGCTGAGTTTAAAAATTCATCTAGAATAATCCTTAAGATATATACATCTGAATTTTGGATATATCTTAGCTCTTGAAGTCTATTTTTTAGAAAGTTAAACGCTTTGTAATTCAGACCCATATCCTACAAGTTATGAATATTTTGCCTAAGCTGCGCGAATATGCAAGTCTGGACGGGACGAAAATCAAAGGCTGACTTCAAAAATTCATCTATAATAATTCTTAAGGTGTACACATCTGCACTTTGTATATATCTTATATCTTGAAATCTATTTCTAGAAAGTTAAACGCTTTGTAATTCGGACTCATATTCTACAAGTTATGAATATTTTGCCTGAGCTGCGCGAACATGCAAGACTGGACGGGATGAAAATTAAAGGCTGACTTTAAAAATTCATCTAGAATAATTCTTAAGTTGTATACATCTCTATTTTGGATATATTTTAGCTCTTGAAGTTTATTTTCTAGAAAGTTAAACGGTTTGCGATTCGGATACACCTGTGTTGAGTTATGAATATTTTGGTGGGATCACGCAACGCTGAAGAATCTGAACGCGATAGAAATTAAAATTAAATTCAAAAATTCACCCAGAACGCTCTTAAAGTTGGTTGCATCTGAATTTTGGATATCCCTTAGATCTTCGAGTCTAGTTTCTATAAAGATAAAGTTATCCTGAATCGGACACTCATGCATCAAGATATGAATTTTCTATCACAAGTGCGCAATGCTGTATAAAAAAAATAAATAAATATTAAAGGCGCAATCAAAGGGACGCAACATAATCCAAAGGCACTAAGAGAATCTTATTTATGATGAAAATATCTGCTATTTAATCAAGTGCAATAAAAGAGAAAGCAAAATAAAATGATGTGCGTAGTCTAATCTAGAGATAACTCGTAGCGGATCAACTCTCGACGGCTAACTTCTATGCGCTCCAGCTTCTCTTCCAAATGAGCAGTATCATCAGCAGTTAACAAGTCCATGCCATCATATGAAGAGATCTCATCCTCAACTGATGAAGCTTTTGATTTGATCTCCTAAATCTCCTTTTGAGCAGCCTCGATAATGGCTTCAAGACACTTTTTCTCTTTTTGTAGTTTCTTCAGCTTAATCTTGGTGGATGTCAGCAACTTTTGATTCGAAGAGACTAACTCAACCTTCTCAGTTTCTTCTAACTTGAATGATTTAAGACGTTCATTTGCATCCGAAAGTAGTTCTAGCTTCTTAGCTTCGCTCGTCCTATCAGCCAAGTTGGATCGTTTTTGATTATACGAAGTAGCAAGCTCTAAAAAGGAGTCCATCAAGTTCTTCAAAGGTGAAAAATCAGTGATATTCGATTCCTGCATTTCTTCAAAAATTGGCTTGATCTCCTCCTCAAATTTCGAAATGGAGTCTAAGTTAATTTCAGAGAGGCTGTCGCGGATGTCCTCCCAAAGACCATAAATATATTTCTTCTTTCGATTAAAGACAACGCTCATTCCTTCAAAAATGGATATGCCAGTAGTTGACTTTGAGGGTGCGAGAGGAGCCTTACTGGAATTGGAAATTGACCTTGATAATCCCCCATCTTGGTGAGCAGAAGATACTTCTTCATCCAGCTTAGTAGTAGAATGTTCAGAACCATTTACCTGCACAAAAAAAAAAAAAAAAAAGAAAAGTTAATTACCCAAGTTGTTTGATCATGGCTTAAAATGAGAAGTTCGAAATCGTTACTTTTTCGCTGCAAACTATCAGTGTCTTTGAAAGACTTCTAGTGCTATGAACTTCAACTACACTTTCATTAGTGTCTTCCAGCTTTTCTACACGCGCTTTCTTATGCTTCCAACAACGATCTCCATTGCTGCTCCCATCTTTATCTTGGGATGATCTTTTGTTTGGAGATTGAGCATCCTTGACATAATCATTCAGTGAAGGAAATTCTCTGTCCCCTTGATGGTCTTGAACAAGTATTTCTTCTTTTGGCACCTCTGTAGGGACTTGGGGTTCCTTTCCTTGGCCTTTACGATGTCCTGAGCGTTTAACCTTCAAATTAAGAGGCTCGTCAACCACTAAGACCTCCTTGCTGTGCTCTTGATCTATATCCTCCAAGGGTGCACTTATGGTCGGTCCACCAGCATTCACCAAGAATTGCATATTGTCTTCCAGAAAGCTTCCATGCACTTTATTCCACCAAGATGTATAATTAGATGAATGATGTTTCCGCATGGATGCATATGATTTTTTTCATGCTGGATGTGACAGGAGGAAAAATTGCTCTTGATTTGGAGTTGATCATCACACAAAGCCTTGCAAATCTAATCCCTTCTTCCAGAGAAGCCGTGCGAAGATCCTGGATCAAGTAACCTGGGATATCTTGAAGGAAACCAAATTGTTGGCTGAAACGGTGAGGACTATAAGGTTCAATAATGAAGGAGTGTCCATCTCTCAGCAGAAGATAGTTTGATCGAAGGCTCATAAAGTAAATTGTATCTAACTCTTGCGCACTGATATTATCATGATAATGAAATGGGCTAAGTCTTTCAGGCGTTGTAGAAAGCCATATAGCAACATCACCTTTGTAAATACGCGTCCTCGCCTCATCTTTCTCAAAATACTTGGCACCACCTTCGCCCGAATATATAGTCATAAAAGGAATAGTCGGTCCATTGGGTAACGCATAATGAGTTTTGAAGTAGTGGGCCAACCATCTATACAAATAATGGGCTGGGAAGGAAACATCAATAGAATCAAGTTGCGAACATTCTAATATCATATTTAAACCTTTGTAGATGCTAGCCAGGACTGGGACTGCAAGGCCAATTTTTCGTCCGCTTGCTAGGTAGCTCGCAACTTTAAAAGTCCCAGGCCGAATGAAATCGCCTCCCTTCGAAGGTAGCACGAAAGTACATAACCAGCAGGCTAAAAAGGCAGCCAAGTATGTCTCGTCTCTCTTATGGCCCTTAGCTCCAAGTTTAGCAAATAATGCCTCGTCGGTGCTCGTCCAGTTAGCTACAGCTTTGCTGACGTCTTTAGAAGGATTATGTGTTGCCTTGGGACGAACAACCTTCTTTTCTTTCCTTAATGGAGGTTGATGGTACTTGGTAGCCTTGTTGCTCCAAAATTGTATCCATTTAGTCGCAGGGACAGTTGGGTTGCTATCTCCCTCTTGAAGCTGATGGAAGGCGTCAAACAAGTGCTCACATGATAGTGCAAGGAATCTTTTATCTTTGTCATTTGTTCTTGTAAGTTCCTCAGTATTTGGGACGGCTTCCTCATAAGGAAATCCTATCATAGGAAGACCGCCAATCGTATATAAGTCCCAAAGAGATATGGATAGCTCCCCATGCGAAGTAAGCAAAGTATTTGTAAGCGGACACCACGCCTCGTAAAAAGCTTGCATAATATTTGTGTTGAGATCATATGTAAACATTGAAGCATATACAGCATCATAAATATTTGTAGCTTTCAAAGTATTTTGGCATCTACAGAGGACATTGTCTGCCCACTCCCAATAGCCGGGAATGAAGTGGAATTCGCCGTTGAAAGATAAAGTGTCACTCCAATTGGTTTCTCCTTTGAGGATTCGTCGTCCCAAGCATGGAAGAGGACTCGCAATATTGGTGTCGCGATGATTGGGAGAGCAAAGAGACCACGCCTTTGGAGGACGACTACAATATTCAAGAGTCCAATCCAGTGAAGGGAATGGATCAGCCAATGGTGGCCAAGTAGATGCATATTGCCCAACTAGTGGTGTGTCAATTGACAATCGAGTCTCCATCTTGTCACCTTTGTGGTTTGAAATAATGAGACACCTGGGCCTGGAAGAACCAGAATCTCTGAAGTGAACCATATTTGAGCTGTGCACACACAAAAAATAAGTGTGTTAGTGTAAAGCATAGGGAATAATTAGGGACAATGTCGCATACTAATCGTTAATAATTAAGCGAAGATGTCATCTTAATGGGTATGGAATCAGTGGTTCAAATGGAACAAAGTTTGTTAAAGAAGATCATGTCCCCGCGCCATAGAAGACAATTGTCTCCGCGCCATAGAAGATTGCGTCGCTGCGCCATGGAGGGATACAATAATGCACGCCATTGACGAATATATCTCCTTGATGAATATATCTCCATGTTCTATTGAAGGTTCTATCTCTTCGCACCATAGAAGATATAGCAAAAAAAAAAAAAAGAAGAAAATTATACTTTGTCTTCGCAATATCGGGCAGGGCAAACTCTTGCTGCCATTTCATTTAGCTTGGTCCGCAATGATTATTACACCTGCGAAAGAAATAACAAAAAGACGAGCAGTAAAAAAAAATACGAAAGGAAGAGATAACTTACTGTTCGAAATTAGCAGCAAAGAAGCGGCAACAATCGGGGGCTAAGTAATGTCTCGTCTTTCCTGCTTCAAAATTTGAAGAAAAAACAAGACAAAAGTTAGAAAATTATTTTAAAGCAAACAAGGAAAAGGTTTAAGGACATCAGCAAAAGATTATAATGTTATGAACATTGACAAGAAAAACATAATTAGCTGCTGGTTTCGTTGAAAGGGAAGGGATCAAACAAAAGTTTTCAAAAAGTGAATTATGTTTGAGGGTGCACAAGTTTATTCCCAAGTATTAATTACATGCTCTTGAGTCAAGTCAAAAAAACCACTCACTGGTGGCTTTCATTAGAAAGAAAGGGATAAAAAAAATTTCGTTGAAGATCTGCAAGTTTTTTTTTTATGAGTTCAGATTTAATCAAGGACTAGTATCTGGTAATTTTGGTCAAGAAAATTGGTCAAATCTGTTCACAAGAGCAAGTATGCTGAAAAAAAAAAGAAGAAAAAAAAAACTTTGCGAACATATTTCAACAGTTTTGTGCATGCATACAGAAAAATAAATAAAGGATATCATGTGTATTCATGCAATATGAGAATTCAATGCTTCTTGAAGAAAGTGCAGTACCTCGTAAAGCTTAAACTATGTCGTTGGATGAAAGAAGAGCACAGAAAGTAATGTCAGAGTTTAATTTGAAGCCTTATATTTATAGATACAATGAGGTGGCCAGAATCCCCTTGTTCGAGTAGAACTCAAAGCGCAGGTAGCTGTGTTGTAATTGGAGGTGGATCAAGACTCAAATTCGTAAAAAACGGTGAATGGATATGGATAGTTTTTTTTCCCATGTCAACTAGGAATAAGAGTTGGCAGTAATGAGCTTTGATATATTGGCGGTTGTCTTCATTTGACGCAGCTTTGTGGAGATTTGGACCAACAGCCACCTTTAGGATTGCTAACTAGGAGTGGCCAGTTCACAACTTGTTAATAAGTAGCCATGGTGTGAACTGCTAACCGGAATATAGCTTGTTCTGCTTAGCTTTTCAATCAAGTAGCCAATCTTATGGTCAGTGATCGGAAGCAGCCAACGTAAACAAAGAAGTACTTCAAGCCTAGTCTTCAAGGATGATAAACTTGACAAGTCTTGAAGTAGGGGGCATTTGTAGACAAATAAATTTTATTGAATTTAAATCCATAAAATAAGTTGGCTATATATTAAATTCAAGATATATTAGTCCAAATATGTAGAATGGGCTAGTATAATTTTATTGGATTAACTAATAAAAGTCCAATTTCATTGGGCCACAAATGATGAGTTCACTTTGTTAGCCCAAATATAAATCCTAAAGGCCCAAGCCAGTGCCAAGTGTCAAGTGACGTGGCGCCAAGTCAAATAAAAGAGCCAATAGGATCACGCCATATGCCAAGTGACATGGCAATCCAAGTAAAGTCCAAAAGGCCAATAAATATGCGCCACGTGGACAGGTGACATGTTCTAGCCAATAAAACGCAGCCTTGTCACTGCTTAAATCTGATTGGCCAGTCCACGGGCCTTGTCCCGTTAGGGTTTCTACTCCACCCCACATCTATATAAGGGAGCCAAATCCCTCATTTGTGAGGATCAGAAATCAGAAGGAGGAATTCATAACAAGAAGCAATAAGGAGCTCGTGGATCAAAGGCTGCAAATTGCTATAAATCTTCAAGGAGTTATTTATTTCTCTACAAGTTCATCAAGAGGAAGATTCAAGATCAAGCTCAAAGGCCCTTGGATTTATTTCTACAAATTCATTATAAGGAAGATTCAAGATCAAGCTCAAAGGCCCTTGGATTATCTCTACAAATTCATTATAAGGAAGATTCAAGATCAAGCTCAAAAGCCCTTGGATTTATTTCTACAAATTCATTATAAGGAAGATATTCAGGATCAAGCTCAAAAGCCCTTGGATTTCTACTTGTAATATTTATAGTTGAAAAGACGAATCATAGGAATTATAGAGATTGTACTACTCATAATATATTGAAATCAAATACTACAGTTGTTACAATATCTTCTTGTCTTGATATTTATTTATTTCTTGACGCGAATTTACTTGTTACAGTGACGATTATAACAAGGAAGCATTATTGCAGGTGACTTATAAATGCATTCGCTGGAACTACCTAATGTCTGTCTCTCTAATTTTTTGGGCCAACTTATGGCTCTAAAAAAGCTGATTTATTAGTGCACGAGTATTAACCTTTTTTTTCATGCAGATTCGACAAGAAGATGGATGAAACATGAACAACTATGTTAATGTGAATGGTCTAGATCTCCATGTGCCTGAAACATGAACAACTACGTTAAAGTGTGAGAACTGCCATGTGGTTACGTTGTTTTTCAAATTTGTAAACTCCTTATTTGCATGATAAGGCAGTTTTACCCATGTTTCAATCTTCATATACATGCACAGTTTTATTAAAACTCTCTACACAATGGTTAATTAGTATTTGAATTGAAGAAAAATTTCTTTTTAGTGGTTTATCATTATCTTTAATCGTCCTTCTTTATCATTACTGAGAAATAAATCTACTTTTCTTTTGAAGTTAAATTTTTTTTAATGGCTTATCATTATCCTTAATCGTCCTTCTTTATCGTTACTGACAAATAAATCCACTTTTTTTTGGGCTCTTTCTCTATAATAGGTTACTTATCTTATAAAATCAGTATAAATAATTAGGGTTGCTTTCTCTATACGTTGTTTATGATACTCCCTAATTCAGGTTTCTGTATTAGTAATATCTTAGAGTGCTTTCGGGCGCAACTTCAAAATTAATATTATTTGGTTGACGGAAAAAAAGAGCAAAAATGTTGTGGTAAATATTTTGAAGTATGCAGAAAAATTGACATAAGTTTTATGGCTAGCTTTATATTGATTTGAGAGGCTGAGCACATTAGAGAGATTTATCTTTTTTGTGAAATTTAATATTGGTAAGCTTTGCTTTTTCCATCCAATCTTACTATTGTTTTACTGTTGAAAATTTTCCTTAGTTTTTATTCTTTAAAGGATAAGGCACTTTTAAAACATAGGCCATCCCACATAGCAACAAATTATCCCATTACTGTGCAGAAAAGATCAGATTAATTAGTAGGTAAGTATTAAATGATTTCAACATGTGTTTAGTACCTGTATTTTTGTCTATTAAAGATCTAGCATAGATAGTATTATACTTTCTATCTATTTGTGAATGCACTTCTCAGGTATTTTATTCTAATATATTCTCCTACACTATAATGCTATGCATTAGAAAGAATTAAGAAGAGTTAAAAAGATGCACATATTTTACAATGAGTTGGACGTGTGTGCCATGAAGGGGTAGGCGTGGTATCATAAAATGGATGATGCGCAGAGGGGTACGAGTGCATAAAATAAATATAAATGTCATAAGCAAGAATGCCTAGAGTATGTATATTACAAATAAGAAGGTACTTGGAATATAGAAAGTGATCTATCAATCATGTAGAATGTATATTGACAATGACAAATATAATTCAATATGCCCGTTAATTTTTACTAACTTTATTTTTGAAGTATGAAAATTTAAACAATTACCTCAATTGAATTTAAAACAGAATTAAGTAAAATAATACACTTTCTTGGAACACTTGAAAGTATGATTAGTTTCTTTTAATTTCGTAAAATTTTTGGTTTTGGGAACATCATAGAGAAGTAAAATGATTGTTAAAATTTTGTTGAATTAATTGAGAGTATTATATCTAGAAAAATAACATAATTATAATGAAAAGTATAAATAATAACGTGGTATACTTTAAACAAATTCACCACATCATTTGGATTAATTATAAATAAACGATGAACAATTAATTAAGTTGCCAGAATAGAAAAAAATGTACATAAATGGAATGATAAATAAATATAATGCAAGTATAACAGACAATAAGAGGAGAAATGACAATTGTATTAAATGGAGAAGGTAGTTGATCCTCCTCTTCACAAAGTTAGATGTGCAAAATGAATTTACAGATCATTCATATGCAAGGCATAAAGTTGATAATCACAATACTTGAAACTCAAGTTATTGAAAAGAAATATTTTATTAGAAATATTGCTATAAATGTTCATTCCATAATTGATGTTTAAATTAAATTTAATGGAAGAATACCGTTGAAACTCCAATTAGTAAAAAAAAAACATAATTATTTTAATTTAATATTAACCGCACATCGCGCGGGTACTATACTAGTAAAGATAGAAGGAGAAATTTGCTTCTCAAATAGGAGTAATAAGCAAGCATCTTGAATGAAGGAGGAGTTTGCTTATCAAATAACAAAGTATCACACATTTGTGCTTACCTTCAAGTTAAAAACAGAAACCAATAATGAAAACTTACAAAAGTATTGAAGATATGGAGATCATCATAGACAAATATTATCCACAAAAAACAAAAATTAACCAAAATAATTAATCTCCAAGATAATAAATAATTTTAAACACAAAATTGGTTTAAGTCATACATCAAGATCAAATTTTCCTTGCTCCAATATAGTATTATAATACTTCTTCCCTCATTCTCTGTAGCTTTAGCCTTGTTCCTGCAACCAATACATAGATAATATAAGTAAAGAATCCTTAAAATAATGCATAATTAAAATTAATCTTTTTCTTTTTTCTATATCTTTGCACAACATAGACATAAAAAAACGAAGTCATACAAAAATGCTGATACTTTCCTTTTAAAGAAGTGCAAATAGATATAGATACATGAATTCTTTCATGTTCAACGTTGGTGTTTAAGTGGGAATAGTATACCTTGAGACTTCTATTCAATTAAGAACTCCAAAAAGTATTATAGCATTAGTTATGTGTTGCCTACATTAGAATTCTTGCTCGAATTACTAAGTTGTCTAAATTAGTTAAGCAGTTTAAAGTGATCCAATCACTAAGTCTTTTGATTTCTTTTTCTCACTAATTTATGTAATAAATAAATATAAAAAAATAGTAAATGACAATTTTATCTATTGTATAATTTTTTAATGAAGGTCAAAAAGTTCAATCAATATTTGCTATAGGTCTTCGTGCTTTTAATATAGTATATAGATTTTTAAAGGAAACCACTAGATCTGTACAATTTTTCAAGAAAAACACTATATTTGTCCAAATCCTTAACAAAAATAAAATCAAATTTATACATAAAATATACATTTGTTAACATAATAATCATGGATCCACAAAGTTTTAAAGTTAGAGGAGAAGAAAATGGGGGCTGCTAGGATTTTTTTGGAGGAGGAACCAACTGACTGCTATGTGTGTAACATTTGTTTCAAATATGACGGAAGTAAGAGTACGTGGGTAAAGTCTTTAAATAATGGCCTATTTTGATTATTTTGATGGGTTGATTGCTTCTTAGGGTAAAAAAACCCAATTATAAATGTCCAATGACGCAATATGTACGAGTTAGTTAGTTGGAACTTATCTACTCGTTCGTTAACGTTGTAAAGATAAAAGAACAAAAAGAACATAGTGAAATTTTATCTTGTCTTGTCTAGTACAAATTTTGCACCAAGAGAGGTATTCACTTGCCTATAATATTTGTACTTAGTACTAGATATTCTTTTCTATTGGCATATGCGAACGGATTTGGTGTGGTCACCAGAAAATTGTTATTTTGGGGACATTAAAACCTTCATGTACGTCTTAATTATCAGAGATAATTAAACTAATTATGACTTGCTTTCAAACATAATGAATACAGTTCAACACGCACAGAAGAAAATACATAAGCTAAAAATGGTCCGAAATTCCCTAGCCTGAAAACAAAAATGATTGGTTGAATAGAGAAAAGACTAGGCTATCAATCAATTCATGCAAAAATAGGAACCACGCATTCCTCAAAAGACTTGGGGGGATAAGAAAATCTCCAAGTTGCAAATGTTTACCGAATAAGCAATTGTTTTATTTGTCGATTTGAACTTTCAAATTTAATTCTCAACTTCAACTTAAATCACTTTTTATATATATACTTGCAAAAAAAAAAAAAAAGAGTTTAACTTGCATATACCAACAATATAATTTCTTTTTACACTATCAATATCATGCGGCCGAAAAGATAACTGCATATAATTTTCTTAACTAGTGGGTCGTGAAAAGACAAGTTGGACAAGCTGGACAAGCAAAAATCAAATAGAAAGTATTACAAAAGAGAAAGAAAGTAAAGTAAATATTTTGTTGCGAATCAACAAGATATTAAGAAAGATTATTTCCTAATAAACCTTTTTTTAACCTCACAACTCATATTACACTAAATATTTTACACTGTCAATATATATAAATAAAAGAAAAGAAGCTAAATTAACAAATTTGGAGTGGCCAAAACTGAAAATGACGCATCAAGAAAATATATGTCCGGACCTTCTGCAAAGGAATGGTCTGTCCAAGTGCAATAAAAGAAACACTGCAAATACAGCCAGTGTAGATGAGGCTAACCTCCTTTCTGAAAACATAGAAAAATTAACCAACCATTCATATCCTCTTCCTACCCCATTTCGGATGAGATAAGATTAATGAGCTACTGACACGTGTCACCTCCATTCTGGTTAGTTAGTGAAAAAAATGGGCTCATAGCTAAAAATATCATTTTCTCTTTCATGTGGCCATTAACTTTGTAAAATCAAGAACCACATAATGCAAAGTTTACGTTATCATTAGGAAATTATGTGAAACCTTATCATTATATATAGGATAGGAGTCATAGTGCAATGACCATCATAAAGCAATGGCTTCCTCAGTTATCTCCTCGGCAGCCGTTGCTACTAGCAGCAATGCTGTTCAAGCTAGCATGGTTGCACCTTTCACTGGCCTAAAATCTGCCTCAGCTTTCCCTGTTACCAAGAAGAACAACCTTGACATTACTTCCCTTGCTAGCAATGGTGGAAGAGTTTCATGCATGCAGGTTCGTAAAGAACTTTTTATTTTATCAGTGTAGTTTGAGAAGTTGTGACATATTATAGTTCTTTAATACTCATGAAACTGTTTTTAATTTTTAATGTGGAGTATAGGTATGGCCACCATATGGAAAGAAGAAGTACGAAACACTCTCATACCTTCCCGATTTGACTGACGAACAATTGCTCAAGGAAGTTGAGTACCTTTTGAACAAGGGATGGGTTCCTTGCTTGGAATTCGAGACCGAGGTGAAGATCTGTTTCAAACTTTACCATTACTAAATACAATTAATACAAATATCTTAGTTGGAATATGCTTTAATAAGCTTACAAATTGGTCAAAGCAGCTTATAAATTAATATTATTTTTTAGTTTCTCAGCTTATAGATACTTTTGATTTAACTAAGACTGTAACTCCATCTTCTTGTGTCATTGGTTATATTCCATATAAATAATCTGAAAATAATTTAAGACATTTTAATTATTTTAACAAAAAATATTTATAGGTACTTTCCTTTGACCATCAAGTTAATAATACATTTGTTTGCCTTGTGGATATGTGCAGCACGGATTTGTCTACCGTGAATATCACGCATCACCAGGATACTATGATGGAAGGTACTGGACAATGTGGAAGTTGCCCATGTTTGGTTGCACTGATGCTACCCAAGTCTTGGGTGAGCTCCAAGAGTGCAAGAAGGCATACCCAAATGCATGGGTCAGAATCATCGGATTCGACAACGTTCGTCAAGTGCAGTGCATCAGTTTCATTGCCTACAAGCCCCCAGGCTACTAAAATCTCAACTTTATTAGGGCAATTTAATTACCCTATGAAACTGGTTGTTTGATTTGTACTTAAGTTTTTTTTTACCCCACAAACTGTTGTTTTTGCTTTTTCTTCTACTCTTGTATCGGTGTATTTTCTTCGATTCCAAGTTATGAGAATTTAATAATGATGAATCGCTGCTTATATTTAGTACGTACTGCTTCTTTTTAAATGTTTGAGTGGTGTGTGTGAGTTTTATCCCAATAATATCTCCAAATGCTCAAAGCAAATTACCCACAAATATACAAGAAACAAACCGCCTAGCACTTTAGCATAATGACTACACGTGATATTATCTTAATATTTTTAGCTTTCTGGCAACAATGTAGAAACTGTGGATAAAGCGAAAGGGTTAAAATCTTTTAATCAGCTAATCCAAATGAGCTAATGAACTGTACGGTAGCTACATAGATATAGTATATATATCGGAGAAAATGTTCACTAGAAGAATTTGCTAGGGCTAAAGAAGGAAAGTATTTACTCCTAATAAAACAAAGAAATCTTCGCCCTCCATGTGTGTTAAAGTAAATTACTCCTATGTCCTAGTAAAACAAAGAACTCTTTGTCCTCCATGTGTGTTATCCTAAGGAAATCATATTCTAGTGCGTCATGGTCGTTTTAATTAATTGATCAACTATCAGAAATTTATAATTAAGCTTCCTAAATTTGAATCACTTGAAAGATGGCTTTTCAATTGAACAGTAAATTGAAGATGGCTTTTCAATAACATGCAATTTAATTATTTTTCAGGAGGAGATATTATTTCCCAACTACTAGAATGGAAAGAGTTGCATCACATGATTGGGATAAATACAATAACCAATAAGAGTATGGAAACCATTTAGGTTTATCATGATCAATTGGTCCCATGATGTTTACATTTGTGGCCATGCTCAACTATGGGGACTGAAGATTTACTGAATTTTGTTGTTTCAATTTTGTCCACTGATCAATACATATACTAACTACTAAGGAAGAATTTTTGTAAGAATTTTAATCATATGCAGAGGTGATATAAATGAATTTATGTGAAAAATTACGAGCGTAATCTAGTGAAAATGGTATCAATAATCTGATATCACATGTGTAAACTAAATTGATACGTGAAAAAAAAAATTAGAATATCAGTTGAATGAGGTATAACTGGCCCGTATGGGTGAGCTTATTATAATAATTAACTTATACGTCATAAGTTGTTTATAAACTACTTTTGAGAAGTTCAGATTTTCTAATTTCACTTTTGGTTTTTTTAAGCACATAAGTGCCTATAAGCTCACCGGCAAACTGATATTTGGCCTAAAACACTTATTTTGCCTTAATATTTCTTCGCATTTTAGGACTTTATTCGTTCCTTTTATGTATAAATTATGATTTTCACGTACTTATTGTGTTATATGCTTGCAGGAGATATCCAAGAGTGAACGAGGCGAAAACGACAATTAAAGAACAAGTTTGAAGAGATGTGGCTATATGTTGTATAAGTGACTAGTTGTTGAAGCTCAAAAATGTTGGAAGGGTAATTTTGATCAATAGCCATTTTTGGACGCGCTCATTGGGGACTATCCACCGTTTCAAAATTCATTGAAAAATAGCCAAAAATTCGCGCGCACACTTAAGCTCCATTAGCGTTGGAAAAGCACCCCAGACTAGTTCCATAACAAAATACTGGGGCTTTGAACAAAAACAAAACTTGTTCAAAGCCCCAGTATTTTGTTATGGGACTTAGGACTGAAGAAGTCCCATAACAAAATAATCCCATAACAAAAATAATGGGACCTTGAACTAATTAACATGTTCAAATGTCCCATTATTTTGTTATGGGACTTTATCCCATAACAAAATAATGAGATTTATTCCCATAACAAAGGTCTCATCAAAGGGATAAATCCCATTATTTTGTTATGGGACTTGGTATAAAGTTTCAGTCCCATAACAAAATGCTAGAGCTTTGAACAAGTTTTGTTCACAACCCCAGTATTTTGTTATGAGACTGAAGCTTTATACCAAGTCCCATAACAAAATAATGGGGCTTTGAACAAAACTTGTTCAAAGCCCCAGTATTTTATACTGGGATTAGTTCACTGAAGCGTCCCAGTATTTATACTGGGACTTGTCCGAAAGTGGCTAGTCTTCAAACAGTTTTGCATCGCTGGCTGGTGTTCATATAACGCGGTCAAAACAGGCTACGTGACTAAATTTTTACGTTGGAAGTGGCTAATCATCAAATAAAATCTAAACTAGTGCCTAGTTCTGGAAATTAACAAAGAAGATTTGTGGGCGTTCTTAAAGGCGCCACCTAGCACTAACCTTGTTGCTACTGTTTGGTCCATGCGTTCAAGCAAGCGATGCTTGCTACTTAGCATTCAACTTCTGCCTTTTAAATTTTCCCTAATAGTTTAGAATTTTGAAATTATTATTTTATTATACTGTAAATACTATAAATACATTATAATCTAGTTTTTTAGGGGTTGGACGTGGAGGAGAGCAGAGGAGCTCTAGATGTCTTCTAAACAAGTTCTTTCTCTTTTTCTCTTATTCTTCTCCTTAATTCTATAGTTGTTCATTTTAGGGTTAGAGCAAATACATGAAAGTTGATGTTTGAAAGTTGATTTCTTCCTATTGATTTACCATTACGGATTGTTTATTTTTTCTTGAGCCTAATTGTTTGGTTATTGAGGCCTGATAATTGAACACTATCTACGGTTTACGAGTTGAACTCGATAGAGGGACTTGTGAACGCAAATAAGAAAGAATAGGGCTTGATTGTGAACCTGGGCATCAGGAAATCGATTTGCGGGTAGGATAGACATATACCTATTCGCCTTGCTTATCTAAATACATAGTTCTTTAATGCATGCATGTGATTTAATTCCAGAGAAATATAGGCGTTAGAGTAGCTTTCATAGACTCGTGAAGAATCGACAGGTTTTCACGAATATAATTAACCTGTTAGTTAGCAATCTAGGAAATCGAGAAGTAGAATCAACTGGAGAACTCAACTGGATTGTTTGTAGCTCTCTGACTCTGAACCGTTCCTCTCTTATTGATAACAACTATAGTTTGCTCTTGAATACTTGACTTCAATTACCTCCTTTTAATTATTGTTTGTTTTAGTTAGTAAAAATTACAATCATCATAAAAAAAGATCCCTAAATAGTTGTTAGAAAATTGTTTGCTAAGATTCAGTTTGAACAATAGTCCTCATGGGAATGATACTCAACTTATCACTTTATTACTTGTCGACCCCGTATACTTGCGTGTGCGTTTGGGAGCAACACAAACACCCATTTAATGGGCTTATCAGCAAATGTGAGCTTTTAAGCAACTTTTAAGCTTACCCAAATGGGTAATCATCTTTTCGAAAGATCCTTTGATTTGATAATTGCAAGTCAATGAGCAGCCAAAAGGACGTCAACTGGCTGTTTGGCTACAATCTTCAGTTATATGAATGTGAACTGTAAGTGAGAGTAATCTTCACACTCAGTATAAGAATTTGTCTGGAAAGAAAGGCACAGATTTCCAGAGTTCCTGCCTTTATTTTAAAAGATAGTATCAAATCTTGAATGAAAATATAAAAAATTTCCTCTAATTTTCTATCCTAAAGCAGATGAATCACTACCGTATTGTGCCATGACGTCTCTTTACACTGTTTCTGATTTAGGAGGATTTTGTAGTTGATGCAGCCAAGTGACTTTTGGGCTATGTGTTTTCAATCACAACAATTTAATTTAAATTAAACTCAATATTTCTACCCATTTAGGACATAACTTAGGAGCTCTATATATAATACAATCCGACATTGTCTATAAAGTGGAGAAATCCCTTATGGTGTTGTGTTGGCATCAACCACATCAAGTTATTGAATTCCTACAGTTAACAAGAAAATGTGACTTTTTCTTTTGGTAATAGAGACATACATGAACATTCCTAGTAGTACCAACTCCTATTTGCAACTTAAGGAAAAAATAAAAAGAACCTATGCTCATGACAGCTAATATATTATGAAATCAAAGTGTAAAAGATTCAAGTTTTAGCACTCTTATGATGTAACATTTTTTTTTTCATTCAAAATAGCCAAATATGTTATTTAGAAGGTAAATAAATGTAAATAGTTGTGATGAGTATAATTAATTGGCGATTTGATAAAAAGTATTACAACTAACATGCAGGAAGAGTTGAAAACCTAAATTGTGTTTTTCTAAATAATAATAATAATAATAATAATAATAATAATAATAATAATAATAATAATAATAATAATAATAATTTATAACATTAGGGGAAGGGGAATGATGATTTAAACTCTCACTATTAGGGTGGAAGTACGAGATTACCACCACTGGAGATTCTAAATCCCCGACCTAAAATATTTAAGAGTGTGCTATTTGCAAATTTATCTAATTTATGTGTAGTTTGGATTTTAATCAAAACAATATCTGAATAGATTTTCAATTTACTAGTCAAAGTGGGTTTCTTGATTTATAGTA
This sequence comes from Petunia x hybrida, assembly GCA_037355625.1. NCBI lineage: Eukaryota > Viridiplantae > Streptophyta > Magnoliopsida > Solanales > Solanaceae > Petunia > Petunia x hybrida. The sequence continues at coordinate 6,416,515 of JBBBVM010000059.1, read as the reverse complement.
TAGGTGCTACCTACCTTGTTTATGTCTAAAATTGGTCGCATATGTTAAACAATTAAATTTACAAAAGTGTAACAAGCAATATGATAAATATGCAGGAAAGTAAGTAAAAATTGAAAGAAAAGTAATAAACAAGCAAATAGATAATCTTATTCCTTAAGAATAGCCGGATTCTGTGTGAATCACTTAATTGTACAATACAATATATGGATGGGTATTTATAGCTATGATTTACCCAGCACTAATTTTGGTAAAATACAGGTCGTGGATTTGTTTACTCAAGGCGGCGGTATATACAAAACCCTAACTTGGAGACTGTTAATTAATCTTAAGGCAGCGGAAAGTATACCTTGCATTCTACAGCCAGTACCGGCTGAGTGGCCGTGGCTTGAGGAGCAAGTGTGTATCCTCTGCACCCGGTGACTTGTATGCTAAATCTAGTCTCTCTAGCTGGACTCGTATCTCCGTAATCATAGGAGGCGTATTTTTGCCCATACAATCAGTCCCCCCACTTGTTGAGAGCTGACGTAAGCATTCAGAAAGTGAAAGAGACGTGATAGAAGACGTATAGATATGCATGCACCCAATACTCTTCCCGAGTCTCTTTACATGCTTTGCATTGAATGCCAGTACTCAAGTACGATGACGTGCGGCCTTGTGATTGGAGGGGTATTTACCTGCGTCTTTCCAATGCTGCAACCGCTCTGCCATATCCCGTAATTATTGGGATTCATTACGTAAGCCTGAATTGATCATGATCCCACGTCAGCAAAAACGATCCACTTCCCTTCTAGGACTCTTTTTGGCATGTATAAGTACATCGTAATTATAGAGACTTCTATTTGTCTTCGAAATTTTTCAAAAACTTTCTTTTCAAGAGAAATCCTTTCTACAGCCTTCCAAAATATTTCTTCTTCAAAAATGGCCCAAGAAGCAACTTCCTCCCCAGAAAATTCAGGGTTCAACACTACCTTCCACAATCCTTGAATTTTGAAGGCGATGGCAGAATGAAAGTTCAGACAGCCAGGCAATAGGGTGAGAATGATAACCTCTCGATTGAGTCCTACCCATCTGCTATTATAGAGGACGATGTGACTCGTATCAGACTCGAGTGCAAATAGCCCTCCATTATAGATATTATTGTTCCTACTGCTGAGGAAAGAATTTCCACCTAGCGTGTTGGTTATTCGATGGTTCATACGTACCCTTTCACTTTGCATCTTAACTAGCGCATTCACTCAATTGGTGAGGAAATATGCCGCCACTACAACATCTGTTTAGGCCAAGTCAGGCCCTCCGTATGGTGTTTAGTAGCCGTATTGGATCACCTGGCCAATCATGCTAGGGTGGACTTCTCTTTCTGGAACCTCCATGCTTTTTATACTTCCCTCCTGCACAAAGCAAGTATGTTGGTCTTAAAAAGACGAGGAAAAAGAAGTATACTCTCCAACAATGAGGATTCCAAAGACCGCGGCTGGTTCCTGTGGCGGCGCGTACTCCTGACATAGTCTCGTCCAATTCTTTCTCGGAAATCTTCAATAGGAAACGTAAGTTCCCATACTATAGCTTATTTCCTCCGGCTATCACCCCTTGTACCGTCTTTTGTTCTTCCCTGTGAATTCCGTGACGGCTCTCCCGATCTCCCATAATGCTTTGGCCATGTGGGTCACTACGATATGTGCCAGGAACCTTACTAGAATGATGGCCTTCATGGCTCCGGCGAACATGAATGGCTGGCGAGCAAAAAATCATGGTAAACCTTTCTCTTCCAAGTAATTTCATGATTTTATACTTCAGTCGTTTTTGATGCCTTATTCCACATCAGGAGTCTTCTGTTGTCCATCACCCGAATTGAGAAAAATTTCAATTGCTGCTCCATACATTGTTCCCTTGCCTGATGTGCAGGCATCCGGTGGTAGAGTCGCTGAGACAGCTAGTGGCTCGCACTCTTCGAAGAGGAAACGGCCTACCAAATTTGACAATGGTGTGGTTGTCGACAAGCCTTTGATGATCTCTCATAATGAGGGATGAGTCCTTCGAGTGCCTGAACCTGAGGCTCTTGCTTCTTCCTCCGCTACTATCTCTCTTGAGTCTGGTACCTCTACCAAAAATGTTTATCGATACTTTTCTTTGACCATCAATTTAATAATACATTTGTTTGCCTTGTGGATATATGCAGCACAGATTTGTCTACCATGCAAACCACGCATCACCAGGATACTATGATGGAAGGTACTGGACAATGTGGAAGTTGCCCATGTTTGGTTGCACTGATGCTACCCAAGCCTTGGGTGAGCTCCAAGAGGCCGAGAAGGCATACCCAAATGCATGGATCAGAATCATCGGATTCGACCACGTTCGTCAAGTGCAGTGCATCAGTTTCATTGCCTACAAGCCCCAGGCTACTAAAATCTCAATTTTATTAGGGCAATTTAATTACCCTATGAAGCTGGTTGTTTGATTTGTACTCAAGTTTTTTCTTTTACCCCACAAAACCACTGTTGTTTTTGCTTTTTGTTCTACTCTTGTATCGGTGTATCTTCCTCGATTCCAACCAAGTTATGAGAATTTAATTATGATGAATCGCTGCTTATATCTCCGCTAATATTAATTGTTTGTGTGGTGTGTATGAATTTTATCCCAATAATATCTCCAAATGATCAAAGCAAATTACTCACAAATATACAGGAAACAAACAACGTAGCTACTTTACCATAATGACCATACGTGACATAATGTCAATAATTTTTAGCTTTTTGACCACAAAATGTAGAAACTCTACATAAAGGAATAGAGTTAAAATCTTTTAATCAACTTATCCAGACGAACTGTACGCTTGCTATATAGTATATACGTTGGAGAAATGATCACTACGAGAAATTGCTAGAGGCTAAAGAAAGTAAATTACTCCTAAAAAAACAAAGAAATATATCTTCGTCCTCCATGTGTGTTATTTTAAGGAAAACATATTCTAGTGTGTCATCGTCATTTTAATTAGTTGATCGACTATCAGAAATTCATAATTAATCAAGGTGCTTCCCAAACTTGAAACACTTGAAAGATGGCTTTTCTTGAACAGGAAATACAATTTAATTTTTTTTTCAGGAGGAGATGTTATTTCCCAACTACTAGAATGGAAAGAGTTGCATCACATGATTGGGATATTATCGATACAATAACCAATAAGGGGTTGTTTGGAAAGGAAATGAGTTATACAGGGATTAATAATACAGAGATTATTTTTATCCAGTGTTTGGTTTATTGTATTAAAAATTAGATATACATGGTATAATTTAATCCATTATTTGGTTTAAAACTGTATAAACTTTTGTTTACAATTATACCCTTGGACTTTTATTAGGTCTTTATACTTCATCTACTAGTCATGGCTAACAAATTTAGCAATCACAATGTTCGTTTATCATTTTCCTTAAAGCTAATTCTCTTGTAAATGATACACATTAGTGATAAGTGTCTCATTTTTTACCATGTTCCATGTAATTCTTTTAAAAAAATAAAAAATTGAAAAAACTACAGCGCAAACGTAAATATAAATGGGAATCATTTTCAAGTAGCTCTTTGAAGAGCATATTGTAGGTTATATGAGACACAAAAGGGAAAATTATAGTTTCTGCTCATACAACCGTGTCCCATGTAAATTGTTCTCATTGTCGTCTTGTTTGATCAAAAACCAAAATGATAATTTAGTATTCAACACAAACCTTACTGATGTACAAAATGAACACTTCACCTTGGAGCAGCAGAAACCTTCTTCGTTGCCAAACCAAAGAGGAGAAGCTGCTAAAGTTTTCAGAAAGAGATGAGTTTTTGATATAACAGGGTTGGTTAGGGAGGGTACTTTTGTCTTTATATTTTCCTTATCCATGGATTCTAATACATGTATGATATATTAGTAATACCATGATGGGTTGGTGATGTTTGGTATTTTATGCCTATATTTCCTTAATATTTCCGCATGTTTGAGCTTGTTATTCGCTCGTTTTATAGTTTGTGAATGTGGTTTTACACTAATTTGATGTCGTGCGTGTGTAGATTGTTACGCAGTGCATTTGGAGCTTTTAGGAGCTTGATTGAGCAAGGAATGATTGGAAGTTGAATTGGGATTGGATTGAGCACACGGGGGCACGACACGAGGCGATATTTCGGACCAAGGAGCAAGGATTTTGGCCTGGCGCGGTGGCTTCCGCGGCGCGCTGCCCAACGCGCGCAGTGTCTTGCGCGGTTCTTCACGTGGTGCGCCCCAAAGGCGTGCAAGTTTCGACGTCTTCTGGTTGTTGTTGCGCGATCGTGGGCGCGGGGCGCCCGTTATAGCGCCCCTTGTGCGAATTTTTACTTCCTATTCCGTCTAGCATTGGGTCTAACTTATTACTAGGTGTTTGTAAACATTATAAATAGCACTTTACTTAGTTTTTAAGGGAGTTCAGACTTTTTGGAGCAACTTTGAGAGCACCATACTCATTGAACAAGGGTTTATTCCTAATCTTTCATCTATTACATCAATTACTTCATTATTACACCAAATCTTTGCCTTGTGATTATGAATATGTGTCGCTAAACTTTACGTTCTAGGGTTAGAGTATTACATAAAAGTTGATTGTTTGAAGATTGATTCCCATTAATTGAATCCCATAACGGGTTATTTATTCTTTCTTGATTTCACTTGTATAATTGTTAGAGCTCGATAATTATGCATTATCTATGGTTTTTGGATTGAACTCGAAAGAGAGAATCTAATTACGTAATAAAAAAGAATAGAACTAGTTTGTGAACCCGGGCATCGGGGAACCAATTTGCGAGTAGGATAGACATATACTTGCTTGCCTAGTTTAACTCATTACAGAATTCGTTAATGCGTGCATGTGATTTAACCCATAGACATATAGGGATTGAAGTAGCTTGCATAAATTGTGAAGAACTGAAAGGTTTTCACAGTTACATTTACTCTGTCAGTTAGTAACCTGGGATTTAAGAAGTGGAATCAATTGGATACATCAACCGGATTGTTCGTAACTCTGACCCTGGACCGTCCTCTTAATATTGTTAACAACAAAAGTATTGCACCATTGCTTGACTACACTTCTAGCACTTTAATTACTGCTTTTTAGTTACTAAAACTCTCACCATCAAAGAAAAAGATCCCTGGATAGTTTGTTTAGAAATTATTTGTTAAGTACTAGTCTGCATAATCCTCGTGGGAACGATACTCAATTTTATCACTTTATTACTTGTCGACCGCGTATACTTGCGTGTGCGTTTGGGAGCAACAAGTTTTTGGCGCCGTTGCCGGGGATTATTACTGACTAATTTCATTTTGAACGATTACTTAATTTCTATTCAGGTTTAATTTTTTTTGTTGAGTTTCTTGTGCTATTTCAGGCTACAGGTTTTGCATGCAAAGGAATAAAAAGGATGAACCACTCGCACCTTTTGATCCCGAGCCTGAAAGAACCTTGAGAAGGGTAAGAAGAGAAGCGAGAGATCGAGAAGCACTAGCAATCGTACCTGCTTCTTTACCCATTGAAATGGCAGAAGAACAAGCAGTAGCAGTGTGAGATGTTGCTCTTCCTAGCCTGGGAGGAGTAGCGTCAAGTATTGTGAAGCCCGCTATTACCGGGCACTTTGAGATCAAGCCCAGCATGATTAAGTTGCTGCATGTGACGGGGCAATATGCTGGATTACTTCATGAAGATCCGCAGCAACACATTCAGAACTTTCTGGAGATCAGTGATACTTATACACCATCGGGTGTGCCTACTGATTATGTTCGTTTGACTTTGTTCCCATTTTCACTGATTGGGACAGCAAGGAAGTGGTTAAAGGCTGAAAAGCCTGGGTCTATCACTACTTGGGAGGATTTGGCTAAGAAATTTTTGGCTAAATTTTATCCGTCTGCCAAGACAGCCCGGCTGAGGAGTGAAATCATGTCCTTCAGACAGTTAGAAGGAGAATCTTTGTATTCAGCCTGGGAAAGATTTAAGGCGCTATTGAGAGATTGTCCACACCACAACCAATCCAATGAGGTTATTGCACACACTTTTGTTGAGGGGTTGAATGCACACACTAAGATCGTGGTAGATGCTGCTGCTGGAGGTCAAGTACTAGCCTTAAATTTTGATCAGATTTATGATTTACTTGACAAGTTTTCGCAGAGCAATCCTGATTGGCAGGGTGTTGGTAGAGCTACTGCGCAGAAATCAGCTGGGATACTTCAATTGGATGCAGTTTCAGAGCTAAGGGCAAAAATGGATGCTATTTCCAATCAAATCAGCAAGCTAACTCTGCCGCAGACTCAACAACCAGCAGCTCCAGTGCAACAACTTTAAGTCTTTTGTGAGGTTTGTGGAGAGGATCATGCTACTGACGTCTGTCCATCTAATCCAGAGTCAGTGTACTATGTGGGTAATCAGAACAGGTCACAGGGTCAGAATCGCAACCAATATGGTAATAGCTATAACAGTGGTTGGCGTAATCACCCAAATTTTTCTTAGAGGGATAGTCGTGAGCAGCCTCAAGGCAACGAGAGATCCCAAAATGCACCACAGCAGGGGTCACAGTCGCAGACTCAGCCACAGCAGTCTAATGCAGTGGAGGATATGCTTAGGAAACTTCTTGCAGGGCAGCAAAAGCTCATGGATGATTCAGCATCTCAGGCACAAACAATTAAAGATTTGAGCAATGCGCAGAAAGATCTTGAGAGACAATTGGGGCAGCTAGCTGAAGCACAAAATAATAGACCTCGGGGTGCTTTACCGAGTGATACAGAGAAGAATCCTAGAGAATTTGTGCAAGCAGTTACTTTGAGGAATGGAAGAGCTCTGGAAGAAGTTCCCCCAAAGCCAAAGAAGCTTGTTGGTGAGTTAGAGCCCAATGCTGATAGGGAAGTAGAGAAAGAAGCAGAGAAAGTGATAGCAAAGCAGCCCGAGTCTGCTATTGTGAGACCACCACCACCTTTCCCTCAGAGACTTCAGAAGCAGAAAGTTGATGCAGCATGCAAGAAATTCTTGGAGATTTTGAGTCAGATTCAGGTAAATATTCCTTTGGTGGAGCTTTTGCGGGATGTTCCCAAATATGCTAAATACATCAAGGACATTGTTGCTAACAAGAGAAGACTGACTGAGTTTGAGACAGTTGCACTCACTGAGGAGTGTAGTTCCAGAGTTAGAAGCAAGCTTCCTCAGAAATTGAAGGATCCTGGCAGTTTCACTATTCCCTTGAAAATTGGGGAACATGAGGTTGGTCGAGCTTTGTGTGATTTGGGTGCTAGTGTGAATTTGATGCCTTCTTCAGTTTTCAGGAAACTAGGCCTGGGTGAACCACGACCCACTACTGTGACTCTGCAGCTGGCTGATAGATCATTGACATGCCCCGAGGGGATTATTGAGGATGTGCTTGTACAAGTGGGTCAGTTTATATTACATGTGGATTTTATTATTCTTGATTATGAAGCTGATCCTAAAGTTCCTCTCATATTGGGAAGAGGATTTTTGGCTACTGCTGATGCTGTTATTAGACTCAGAGCTGGAAAGATGATCATGAAGGTAAATGGGGAAGAAGCTGTGTGTTAATGTGTTCAGAGCTACCCAGCTTCCTTCTCATTATGAAGAGTTGTCCATGGTAAAAGTGATAGATGATGAGTTGACTGCTGATGAGAGGTCATTCTTGGCTTCTAATGTTGATTCTTTAGAAAGGGCACTCTTATGTGATGATGATGATATCCTGAAGGATGATGATATTGAAGAATATTTGGAGGTTCTTAATATGCAGAGTAGATTTATCCTAGGGTGGAAGAAATTTGAGGAGCTTGATAGACCGTTGACCTTAACTCCTGCTAAACCGTCTATTGAGAGAGCTCCTAATCTTGAGCTCAAACCTGTACCCGCGTATTTATGTTATGCTTATTTGGGTGAAGGTAATACTTTGCCCGTGATCCTTTCTTCTTTGTTGTCTGATGTGCAGGTTGAAAAGGTGTTGCGGGTATTGCGAAAGTGCAAGAGAGCTATTGGCTGGACTATTGCTGATATTAGTGGGATTAGTCCTTCTTTCTGCATGCATAAAATTCTCTTGGAAGAAAACCACAAGCCGTCCATAGAGCAGCAGAGGAGACTAAATCCAATTATGAAGGAGGTGGTGAAGAAAGAAGTTATCAAGTGGCTGGATGCTGGTATTATTTTTCCTATCTCTGACAGCAAGTGGGTGAGTCCAGTGCAATGTGTTCCAAAGAAGGGGGGTATGACAGTGGTGAAGAACGAGCATAATGAGTTGATTCCTACACGAACAGGTACAGGGTGGAGAATTTGCATTGATTATAGGAAGCTGAACAAGGCCACCAGGAAAGATCACTTCCCACTCCCTTTTATTGATCAGATGCTGGATAGACTTGCAGGGCACGAGTATTACTGTTTCTTGGATGGGTATTCGGGCTACAATCAAATTGTGATAGCCCCTGAAGACCAAGAGAAGACTACTTTTACTTGTCCATATGGCACCTATGCATTTAGGAGGATACCATTTGGGTTGTGTAATGCCCCGGGGACTTTTCAGCGGTGCATGATGGCTATTTTCACTGACATGGTGGAAAAATTTGTGGAGGTATTTATGGATGATTTCTCAGTGGTCGGTGACTCTTTTGATGAATGTTTGAAAAATCTTGATGCTGTGCTGAGCCGTTGTGAAGAAACAAATCTGGTGCTGAATTGGAAAAAATGTCACTTTATGGTTCAAGAAGGCATAGTACTTGGGCACAAGGTGTCAAAGCAAGGGATTGAGGTTGACAAAGCGAAGATTGAGGCTATTGAGAAATTACCACCACCTATCTCTGTTAAAGGGGTGCGTAGTTTCTTGGGACATGCAGGGTTCTATAGACGTTTCATAAAGGACTTCTCCAAAATTTCCACTCCCTTGTGCAAATTGTTAGAGAAGGATGTGAAATTTGTGTTTAATGATGCTTGTCTCAAGGCATTTGAAGAGTTGAAGAGAAGGTTGGTGACCGCACCAATCATCATTGCTCCTGATTGGTCTTTGCCGTTTGCATTAATGTGTGATGCGAGTGATAATGCTATTGGGGCTGTTCTAGGCCAAAAAATTGGAAGAATCTTTCACTCCATCTATTATGCAAGCAAGACGCTTGATGCAGCCCAGTCTAATTATACCACCATTGAGAAGGAGTTACTAGCCGTAGTTTATGCTTTTGATAAATTCAGATCGTATTTGGTTGGCACTCGTGTTGTTGTCTACACTGATCATGCCGCAATCCGGTATTTGTTTAAAAAGAAGGACTCCAAGCCTAGACTCATTAGATGGGTTCTCCTATTGCAAGAGTTTGATGTTGAAATTCGAGATCGCAAGGGGACTGAGAATCAAGTAGCTGATTATTTGTCAAGGTTGGAGAATAGAGATCATGTAGATGAGGGGCCCGAGATTAAAGAGGTCTTCCCTGATGAGCAACTTTTTGCTCTAGATGCAGCTGAGGCGCCATGGTATGCTGATATGGTGAACTTACTTGTGAGTAATGTGTATCCCCCTGGGGCTACTGCTGAGCAAAAGCGTAAACTCCTTCATGAGAGCAGATTTTATGTGTGGGATGAGCCCTATTTGTACAAGATAGGAGTTGATCAACTAGCTAGGAGATGCATTCCAAGGGAAGAAGTAGAGCCGATTCTACAGAGCTTCCATTCCTCTCCTTATGGTGGCCACCTTGGTGGAGATCGAACAGCTGCAAAGGTACTTCAGTCTGGTTTCTTTTGGCCTACTTTATTTAAAGATGCGCATGCATTAGTGAAGCAATGTGATCGTTGCCAAAGAACGGGTACTGTTACTAGGCGTCACGAGATGCCTTTGAACAATATCTTGGAGATTGAGCTGTTTGATTGTTGGGGTATTGATTTTATGGGTCCATTCCCACCTTCTATAGGCCATAAATACATCCTCGTAGTAGTTGATTATGTGTCTAAATGGGTGGAGGCTATTGCACTTCCAACAAATGATGCGAGTGTGGTGGTGAAGTTCGTGAAGAAGAATATTTTCACTCGTTTTGGGACACCGCGGGCTATAATCAGTGATGAAGGTACGCATTTTTGTAACCGGTTGTTCAATAAATTGTTGGCTAAGTATGGGGTTCGCCACAAGGTGGCTACTGCTTATCATCCCCAAACTAGTGGCCAAGTGGAAGTGTCTAATAGAGAGATCAAGCAAATCCTTGAGAAGACTGTGAATGCCTCGAGGAAGGATTGGGCTATGAAGTTAGAGGATGCTCTTTGGGCCTATCAAACCGCATTCAAAACACCTATTGGAACCTCTCCATATAGGCTTGTTTATGGTAAGGCCTGTCACTTGTCTGTTGAACTAGAGCATAAGGCGTATTGGGCAATTCAAAAGCTCAACCTTGATATGGCCTTAGCGGGTGAAAAGAGGATGCTCCAATTGCATGAGCTTGAAGAGTTCCGGTTCCATGCGTATGAAAATGCGAAATTATATAAGGAACGGACAAAGAAATGGCATGATAAGCACATTGAGCGTCGTACTTTTGAGCCCGGGCAGCTGGTATTGTTGTTCAACTCGAGGTTGAAATTATTCCCGGGCAAGTTGAAGTCGAGATGGTCGGGGCTTTTTGAAGTTGTTCGTGTTACCGCACATGGAGCGGTTGAATTGAAAGCCCCAGATTCTGAGAACACATTCTTGGTTAATGGTCAAAGGGTGAAGCGTTATTGGGGAGGCTCGGTGAATCACCGCACTTCCATTACTTTGAGGGACCCTTGATTAATACCCGTCGTGCCACGACGTTAAATAAGGCGCTTCTCGGGAGGCAACCCGAGCTTGTACTCGTAATAGTTTAGTATTTTTTGTTTTATAGTGTCACGTAGTTTGTTGTTTTTGTGTGTCGTTTATGTAGGAATCGGGTGAGCTAAACAAGATGAAATTAATGCATTGAGGGGTACCGGATGTCTCGAGACATGTTCCGCGCTTGGGTTCGCACTTGGAATCAGAAATTGGTGCGAAAAAAACGTGTTCGGGCGCGTTTGGGAGTGCCCCGCGCATCCCAACGGGAAATGTTAAAGCTGAAAAAATTGGCCTGGTGCGTTTGGGAGCGCCCCGCGCCTCCCAACGCGCCGGGCTTGGCAGAATACTCAAAAATCTGTCCGCGGTTGCTCCGCGCCGCGGTTCTTAACGCGCCCGGCCAAATTATTTTTTAGTTTTTCGGGTCAAACGGGTCTCGACCCGCGACCCGGTTTTCCCCAACCCCTTATACCCGATTTCTATACTAATTTCTTCACTACTTCTACTCTAATTACTCTCTAAACACTCCCTAATTCACCTCTAACACTTGGAATCATTCCCAATCTTGTGCAATCCACTCTAACACATTCAAGTAAGTAAATTCCTACTCTTCTCTCTCAATAACTTGTAAGTTGAACTAATTCTTTTCATGGAAGGTTTCTTAGCTAGTTACAAGTTTATGCATAAATTTTACTCTTGTTGTGCTTAAATTGTTCATGGTGCTAGATAGATAGCTTGTGACTTATAAAAAGAGATCTCCCAACAATTTGGGAGGGTTGGCACATTCCAAAACTCATTGAAATTGATAGCTTCAAAGTGTGCACACCAAGTGTTTGTGAAAAAGCCTCAATGATGAAAGTTGTATGACATTGTGAATTCTTGAGTAGCAATGCATTCCTTAGGCTTATTATGGATACTAAGTGTCGCACACACATAAGAATTGATCATGATGCACCCACACTAGCTTGATCTTGAAAAACCAAAAACGTGGCATACTTTATCCGAAGCTAGTTTTGTTTAAGTGTGGGGTTGCTCGTGCCATTGAGTTAAGTGTTTGACACATAGAGTGTGTGATAAGTGTGGGGTGGTACCCTACCAATTGAGCTTGAATTATATTTTTGGTGCTTAGTTATCCATCTCATATTGATCTATTGTTGTGTAGGTACCATGGTGACCACACCTCTACCAAGCAAGAGTTCTTCATCTGCCGCGGGCCCAAGGAGAGCACTCCAAGCCGGGCCTTCTTCTACAAAGCAAAAGTGCAAGGCACCGGCCAAGCCCAAGGCCAAACCAAAGGCAAAGGCCAAGGCAAAGATACCTAAGGACGCGGTGCCGATACCACATCCCCGAGGAAAGACACGTTATGGCATCACTTTTGTAAAGAAAGGTGAGTGCCAAACGTGGTATAAGAATGTGAGGCTTGCGGGGTACATCTCCGAGCAAGCAATTGATAAAAGGAGGGTTATGCAGAAATATCGAGGGGTGGCCGAGGCGATAATTGCTTTAAAGTGGGACTCGGTATTTGAGAGTCCGGGGCACGCCAACCTTGATTTGGTGCAAGAGCTTTATGCCAACTGGGAGCCGGATGACGCATGGAAGGAGGATGATATGGTCACGGTGAGGGGGGTGAGAGTGAAGCTGGATCACATGGCATTGAATGCCTTTCTGGGGGTCGAGGACCCTGATTATGATGATATGAAGGATTTCATTAAAAAGCCGGACTACAAGGCTCTTCGAGACACACTTTGTGGCGAGAGCTCCACTCATAAGTGGGCGCGCAGTTCGTTCGGAAGACACAAGTATATGTACTTCTCGCAGTTTCTCAAACCGGCTCGTGTGTGGATGCGGTTTATCAATGCACGCATATTACCATCTTCTCATTATTCCGAGGTCACCAAGACTCGGGCGTGCATGGTATATTTCTTTATGACTGGGAAGCCGGTAAATATAGGCTACTACATGTTGCGAGTGATGAAGGAGCAACGGAAGTTAGATTCATGTAGTCGCTTGTATTTTGGGAACATCCTGACCCGATACTTAGAGGAGGCTGGTGTCCCCGTAGATGAGATTGGGGATCGCATTGTCCCTGACATAGGGAAGCCTTTTGATATTGCCTCGGTCAAGGGTGTGACCACTACTGCGCCGGTGAAACTGACGGCTGATGAGTGGCGGGAGACAGACGCCAACTTGACTGCGCGTCAGTATTTGATGATGGAGCAGATGGCCCGGCGGTCGGGCATGGATTTTGCAGCTATTGATCGCACTGTCCCTCTACTGGAGACCTCGAAGTGTCTGCTAGGCATGACTCGAGCTGTAGAGATGCCTCCGGAGGAGGATGAGAACACGGATTCAGATATTGTTGCTAACGATCCGGACAGTGAGGTTGAGGCGACTGATGCTGAGGGCAGTGGCTCTGATGAGGAGGAGTACTAGGTCCACACTCCTGCGCACCACCCGGATATTAGGGCAGTTTTCTTTTACTTTTGCACTTACTTCTTTGTCGCACTGGGGACATTGCTTAGTTTAAGTGTGGGGTGGGGTACTGCCCTTTATCTATTTTTGAGGTTAGGGATGCATGTACCGTAGGATTTTTCTTTTATCACTTGACTTTATTTTGATTTATTTCTTGCTTTAATATATGAAAAAAAAATTAGAAAACCAACGAAAAATTCCAAAAAGATTTTCCTTTTACTTTTATTAGTGGTACATGTCATTCGCCCCGTAGTTTTTCTTATGGCCACGGTTCTTTTCCACAGGGAGACCTTTGAACTGGGTAGTTTTTTATTTTTAGGATTAGGATAGTTAGTATAGGTGACCCTAGACGAAGGAAATAGGTAGAATGCTAGGTGCCTTTGATTTGTTTGATACCGGTGGACTTGAATTGATTGCATGTGCTATTTGTGGTATTCTTGGATTTTAAATTGTGATGCATGCCAAGGAAAAAAATGGAACGACCTCCTTGAGATGCTTGAGTCCGCTTGCTTGACTTGATTGTGAACCTTTGTGCATTAGTGCTTAAATTTCCACAAGTTGCATTCTAGATGCTTGATTGAGAGTTGTTGATGAAACCTTTTTGTGTGGATCATGTGCAATGTGTGTGTGAGGCATAAACTTGTTTGCTCCATGTTGCATATTAATGTCTAGAACTTGCCCCGTGTGTGTGCAAAGTGAAATCCTAGGTTTGCTCTAGTCGGGAAATGATACAAGGCCTTCTTTTGATTTGCCCACCCTTACATATATACCTTGAGAGAAAAAATTGTTGTTGTGGTTTCTTTGACCCTTTTTGTTGGCACCCACACCTCGAGTCTACCCATTTGTTCTAAATTGTCTCTTTTTGCCCTTTACTCCTTAAGCACTTTAGTTGACATTGTGTTATGATGTTGGAGTTGTGGTTGGATTTTGGGAGGTTTTTGAGTGGAACTAATGAAGGGGAATAATTGTTAAAATTGTGAAGTAGTGAAAAGCATTGGCAAGGTTGGAAGATAATGAAATTGAAATAGATAAAAATAGCAAAGTTGAAAAAGAAAAAAAAATTTTGTGGAAAAAGAATGAAAGAAAAAAAAGAGAAAAAGACATCCATTCCTTGCTAGTGTGTGCTTAAAAGAAAAATGCTACTTGTTGAGAAGGTGTATGTGTGGAAGTGTTGATTGGGTGGCTTGTTGAGAATTGTGACGAAATAGTTGTGATGTATTAAAGTGCTTAGGGAGGTAGTCACTATTACCATATGTATCCTACCCACCCCTTATCCTACATTACGACCTTTCTAAAGTCCTAGTTAATCCCGATTGGAGTGAGCTTACATTAGTGGAGTCCTACACTACGGGCAAGCCTATGGTACATTGTGTGTGACATGTGAGACTTTCATGAGTGTGAGTAAATTCATTTGTTATTGCCCCCGTTCTATTCATGATATCTATTGTTGTGTGTGATCTTTAGGGGGGCACTCTTTTGCTTCATATTGGTGAGGGCACATGGTTTGCATGAAATAGGTGAAGTTGATGGTTCTTGGTTGAGTAGATAGGTGTGATTTTGTGGGAGCATGGTTGCATTAAGTTGAGTTTGTGCATTTGAGCTATTTTGGGGTGGTTGTTCTCATATTTTTGGTTTTGGTAAATTGTTGGCATGTTGTGGATCCATAGTAGTCATATGTGCATTGGTTCAATGGTCGGTATCAACCATAGTCATTGGCAGACCTGTTTTACCTAGGTTGGGAAGTGAGTTGTGACTTGCTCGAGGGCGAGCAAAGGTTCAAGTGTGGGGTGGTGATGTTTGGCATTTTATGCCTATATTTCCTTAATATTTCCGCATGTTCGAGCTTGTTATTCGCTCGATTTATAGTTTGTGAATGTGGTTTTACACTAATTTGATGTTGTGCGTGTGTAGGTTGTTACGTAGTGCATTTGGAGCTTTTAGGAGCTTGATTGAGCAAGGAATGATTGGAAGTTGAGTTGGGATTGGACTGAGCACACGAGGGCACGACACGAGGCGAGATTTCGGACCAAGGAGCAAGGATTTTGGCCTGGCGCGGTGGCTTCCGCGGCGCGCTACCCAACGCGCGCAGTGTCTGGCGCGGTTCTTCACGTGGCGCGCCCCAAAGGCGTGCAAGTTTCGACGTCTTCTGGTTGTTGTTGCGCGATCGTGGGCGCGGGGCGCCCGTTATAGCGCCCCTTGTGCGAATTTTTACTTCCTATTCCGTCTAGCATTGGGTCTAACTTATTACTAGGTGTTTGTAAACATTATAAATAGTACTTTACTTAGTTTTTGAGGGAGTTCAGAATTTTTGGAGCAATATTGAGAGCACCATACTCATTGAACCAGGGTTTATTCCTAATCTTTCATCTATTACATCAATTAATTCATTATTACACCAAATCTTTGCCTTGTGATTATGAATATGTGAGGCTAAACTTTACGTTCTAGGGTTAGAGTATTACATGAAAGTTGATTGTTTGAAGATTGATTCCCATTAATTGAATCTCATAACGGGTTACTTATTCTTTCTTGATTTCACTTGTATAATTGTTAGAGCTCGATAATTATGCATTATCTATGGTTTTTGGATTGAATTCGAAAGAGAGAATCTAATTACGTAATAAGAAAGAATAGAATTAGTTTGTGAACCCGAGCATCGGGGAACCAATTTGCGAGTAGGATAGACATATACTTGCTTGCCTAGTTTAACTCATTACAGAATTCGTTAATGCGTGCATGTGATTTAACCCATAGACATATAGGGATTGAAGTAGCTTGCATAGATTGTGAAGAATTGAAAGGTTTTCATAGTTACATTTACTCTGTCAGTTAGTAACCCGGGATTTAAGAAGTGGAATCAATTGGATACATCAACCGGATTGTTCATAACTCTGACCCTGGACCGTCCTCTTAATATTGTTAACAACCAAAGTATTGCACCATTGCTTGACTATACTTCTAGCACTTTAATTACTGCTTTTTAGTTACTAAAACTCTCACCATCAAAGAAAAAGATCCCTGGATAGTTTGTTTTGAGATTGTTTGTTAAGTACTAGTCTGCATAGTCCTCGTGGGAACGATACTCGATTTTATCACTTTATTACTTGTCGACCGCGTATACTTGTGTGTGCGTTTGGGAGCAACAGTTGGGTATAAAATTGTACCCAAATTGATGTATTAATTATTCTTGGTATTAAGTAATACCTAATTCAGAATTGTACCAAACAGTGGATAAAATTGGTACTATTCCTAATATCATGTTTGTTTTGCCTAATACACCCTACCAAACGACCTGTAAGAGTATGGCAACCTTTTAGATTTATCATGACCAGTTGGTCCCATGGTGTTTACACTTGTGGTCATGCTCAACTACTAAAGATTTATTGAATTTTATTGTTTCACTTTTGTCTACGGAGTGATAAATATACTAGGCTAATCAAGATTTTTGGTGAGAATATAAATTATATGCATGAAGGTGTAAAAAAAATTCTGATAAAATTTACTTAATTGGAAACCTAGTGAAAATGGTATCAATAATATAATATCACGTGTTAAACTGTACTGATATGTGTAAGAATATCGGTTACATGAAATATAGCTTAATCATTTTTGTAATTATACTTTGATTTTACAATTGCAAATCAATGGGCAGCCAAAATGATGTGAACTGGCTGTCTGGCTAAAATCTTCACTTACAGATGAACAGTAAATGAGAGAAATCTCAACACTCAATATAAGAATTTGACTACAAAGAAAGACAAGTTTCCAGAGTTCCTGCATTTGTTTTCAACAGTATTATCAGATCTTGAATGAAAATTTAAAAACATCCCTCTAACTTTCTATCCTAAGAAAGTGTACAGTTGTGCCATGGCGTCTCTTTACAAAGTTTCTGATTTAGGAGGATTTTGAAGTTGATGCATCCCTTTGGGCCTGTTGGTAAATGCAGTCAAGTGACTTTTGGTCTAGGCGTTTTCAATCGCAAGAACAATTAGGGAAGTTGAGTTGTACTCTACCCCATTTAGGACATAACTTTGGAGAGTTATATATTACAATCTGATTTCTCTATAACAACCATGTTATATAATGTGGATAAATAATCTCTTATGTATCACGTAACAGACATCGTCTATAAGGTGGAGTTGTATCACTTTATGGTGTTGTGCTGGTATCGGCTAAGGATGTCCGCCGGTCCGGTGCCGATTTTTTTTTACCGGTACCGGTCCGGTCCGATGGAAATGTGTATACTAGATATTACCGGTCCTACCGGTGTGGCTAAGGGTGAGCCCGTTCGAAATTGTGTTCGGTATCATCAAGACCGGTTTTACCAGTTCGATTTTATATTATTATTGAAGGATTATACACAATCCAAGAACATACAATTCGCCCAGGGTCTAACCGTATTTATTTCACTAGTTAGGGATGCAATCACATGTTATAAAATACGAACTACACCGTAAATTCACAGTCTATGACGTACATGTTACAGAAGGATGTTCCATAATTCGTAGAAGACGCATTCATTCTGCTCAAGAATCTTCTCCGGAAGTTCTCACTTGAAGAAGAAGGGAGTTTTCTTTGTTGTTGGTGCAGAAGAAAGAATACACTGGTTTCTTTTTCTGAAGAGGGAAAAGTTACGTTGATTTCTGCATAGAAGCCTTCTTTTATAATCCTGAATAGATACAACTATTAGGACTTTTCCTAATAGTTGCATCTTTTCCCTTTTAATAAATACATATAATTTATTATATATATTTTACATATCTAGATATGGATTCGGGTTGACCCACATGAGTGGCCCGAATCCAATTTCCAACATCTTCCACTCACACATAGTGGGTCAATTCTCATTCCCAATCTGTAACATCCATACATAACGGCTAGACCGTGTGACCAGTGCATACTTCGAGAGCTTAGGTTCTATACATCTATTAGGAATATATAGCATCTCGATTACGGAACCTTGGAGTAGATTGTAGTATGCAGTACCCTAGATCATTTATCACATTCACGTCTCTCATAATCTCATTGTATTAATTTGAGTTCATCATTATGTTATTACGTTCTTGTCTCAAAGACAAACATAATGGGTCGACCAATGAACACAACTAATGTGATAGTACTCATTAATGATCTTCCCCATCTCATGAATCTCTTAATCTCAATTTGACTTGCTTTTCTAGAAATGTATATTGGGTAAAAATCGGCTCGCGATGATTCGCCTCGGCCACGTGATCTGATAGCAGCCGAGCTCTTGACGACAAACCAGAAACCGAAGCAAATGAGTAGATCGCCGAAGTCAGGCATCGAGGTCGTCACCGAAGGTAAGCCGCAAGCTGAAGCTTCGGTGACATGCACCCCAGTCCGGCAACAGGGCTCTACCACCGAGGTCACATACTTGCGCTTTGGTGAGTCCCCCCGGTTCAAGCGGCTTTGCAGCCCACTATTTTAGTCCACTACTTCAGCCCACTAACTTCTTCCATAGACATAGATCCTGAGTTCCTTTCAAGTATCTCAAGATCCTCTTCACAGCTGTCAAACGTGATTCCTTAGGCTTGGACTGAAATCTAGCACACAGTCCCACACTGTATACAATATCAGGTCGATTGGCTGTGAGATAAAGGAGTGAACCTATAATTCCTCTATATTTTGTCTCATTTGTAGAAGGACCTAGTTCATCCATATCCAGCTTGGTTCCAGGAGCAATGGGAGTAGTCATTTCTTGTGCTTCTTCCATGTCAAATTTCTTCAGAAGTTCCTTGACATATTTTTGTCGATGAATCATGGTTCCTTCAGGCGTCTGTTTTATCTGCAATACTAGGAAGAAATTGAGTTCTCCCATCATGCTCATTTCAAATTCACTGCCCATTAATTCAGCAAATCCTTTACATAGCTCCTCATCAGTGGCTCCAAAAATAATATCATCAACATATACATGAACCACCAATAGATCATTTCCTTTCTTCTTCAAGAATAGTGTGTTATCAATCTTTCCTCTTGTAAAACCATTCTTCAATAAAAATCCTGATAGTCTTTCATACCAGGCTCTTGGAGCTTGCTTCAGTCCATAGAGTGCCTTATCTAGATTGTAAACATGATCAGGAAATTCACTGTTCACAAAACCTGGTGGCTGTATCACATAGACTTCTTCATTAAGATACCCATTCAAGAAGGTACTCTTCACATCCATCTGATACAGTGTGAACTCCATGTATGTAGCAAAGGCAATCAACATTCTAATGGCTTCCATCCTTGCCACTGGTGCAAAAGTTTCATCATAGTCAATTCCTTCTTCCTGACTGTATCCTTGGACTACTAATCTAGCCTTGTTTCTGGTTACTATACCATGCTCATCCAGTTTGTTTCTAAACACCCACTTAGTTCCAATTATAGATCTGTCCTTCGGCTTAGGAACCAGGTGCCACACTTTGCTTCTTTCAAACTGATATAATTCATCTTGCATTGCTACAACCCAATCTGGATCTTCTAAGGCTTCTTTTACATTCTTTGGTTCCAAAGATGATAGGAAAGCAAAGAATGCACAGAAGTTCTTCAAGGCCGATCTGGTCATAATCCCAGCATCCAAATCAGATAATACTTTCTCCAAGGGATGAGAACTTTGGTGCTTCCATGGCCTGGGTTGGATATGACGAGAAGAACCTTCAGCAACACTTTGGGTAGGTTCTTCCTGACTTGTTGAGTCATCAACTTCATCTGATGTTCCCCTTGTCATATTGACTCCTTGTTCTCGTGAAGTTGAATCCTCACATGATTCTTCCTTCTCTTCTGGATCTTCAGAGTCAGCTACACCATCTTCTCGAGTAAGGCCAATGGCTTGATCATCTACTTCATTTTCATCTATTTCCTTATCGAATTCATCAAATACCACATGCATACTTTCCTCCACTGTTTGTGTTATTTTATTAAACGCTTTATATGCTTTGCTTTGAGTAGAATAGCCAAGGAATATTGCCTCATCACTTCTAGCATCAAATTTCCCCAATGGTTCCTTTCCGTTGTTGTGGACAAAACATTTAAAACCAAAGGGTCTCAGGTGTGCAATATTTGGTTTCCTTCCTCTGAGCAGCTCATATGGGGTCTTGTCAAGAATAGCTCTTATGGAGCATCTGTTCAGCAAATAGCATGCAGTGTTTATTGCTTCAGCCCAGAAGTTTCTTGCAAGACCACTTGACAGCAGCATAGTCCTTGCCATATCCTCCAGAGACCTGTTCTTCCTTTCAACTACTCCATTCTGCTGTGGTGTTCTTGGTGCAGAGAAATTATGATCAATGCTGTATTTTGCACAATAATCAGAAAATTTTGAGTATTCAAACTCTGTTCCATGATCAGATCTAATGCTGACAAGTTCCAGGCTCAACCTTTTCTGCAAGACACCGGCCCAATCTTTGAAGCTATCAAAGGCTTCATCTTTGGATGCCAAGAACAGGGTCCATGTATACCTCGAGTAATCATCAACAATTACGAACACGAACCTCTTTCCTCCTCTGCTCCCGACTCTCATAGGTCCACACAGATCCATATGTATCAATTCCAGTGGTTTTGATGTACTCACCACCTTCTTTGATTTAAAGGATGAACTCACATGCTTCCTTCTCACACAAGCATCACACATTTTTATGTTTTCAAATCTCTTACTAGGCAGTCTATGAACCAACTCCTTTGATACTAGCTTGTTAAGCTGTGAGAGACTTGCATGACCCATTCTTTTGTGCCACAACTGAGAATCACTTTCTTGCATATTCAGGCATGTTAAGTTGTTTTCAGGCAGTGATTTCAGTGATGCTTTGTACATATTGTTCACCCTTTTTCCTTCCATAACAATTTCTCCACTCTGTAGGTTCTTCACAATGCACCCTACAGAGGAGAAACTCACTTCATTCCTTCAATCACACAGTTGAGAGATACTCAGTAGGTTGTGTCTGAGACCATCGACACAGTAAACATTATCAATTACATGATCCAGAGTTCTCCCAACTTTTCCAATTCCTACGATCTGACCACTTTTTCCTCCTCCGAAGGCTACACTGCCTCCTTGAAATGCTGTGAGTGAGAGAAAGTTTTGTCTATCTCCTGTCATGTGTCTTGAACAACCGCTATCAAGAATCCAGCTTGGGTTGTTCTCCCTCACTCTAGCCTACAAAACAGATTAAGGGTTAGCTTTAGGAACCCAGACAAGCTTGGGTCCCTTCTTATGAGAAAATGGATAAATCAACTTCTTTTTAGCCCATTGAGGTAGAACACTTCTTTTATTCTTGGTCTTTGCTTGCTTGCATTCATGCACATTTGTCTGTAATGTCCAGTTTCACCACAGAAGGTACACAACATGTTACAAGGCAAACCTACATATTTGCTTTTAGGATTATATGGAGGCAGTGGTTTCTTGAATCCTAGCCCTTGTCTTCCCTTGTTCTGATTTTCAAGGACCCAGTTCATTGTCTCAGAAGACTTATTCCATTTTGATAATCAGGTAAGCTCATACTCAGATTTTTCAACCTTTTGATTCAAAATCCTATTTTTTTCGTTTCCTGGTACAGGATCTCATTTGTTTTCTTAAGTTCATTTTCAAGAAAGGTTTGAAATTCACTTATTACTTGCATACCATTGACACTCTCTTTTAACTGATTTAGTTCCAATTCCAGTTCTGTGATCTTAGAGTTTGACACAAGAGTCTGCCCTTTCAAAATGGCATTGATTTCTTCCAGTTCAATGTTTTGTTCTTGAAGACTCTTGTGTTTAGTTCTGAGATCACTTATATCTTCAGTTAATTTATCTTTCTCAATTTTCTCCTTTTCATAACCCTCAATCAAAGTGGTAGTAATTAAAATCAAATTTTCAGTAGAGTATGTATGCAAATTTTCTTTAAGATCAGATAGACATACCTCTGCTGAATGAGCAGCTTCTTCTCCATCAGTTGCCATAAGAGCTGAGTCCTTCTATTGGTCATCTTCTGTGTACATCTCTTTCAGCTTTTCCCACACTTCTTTGACAGACTTGTATTCAAGTATCCTTGCTAACACATCAGTAGTCAGCCGTCTCCTTAGGTACAATTCAGCTTTGGAATTTGCCTATAACCAGTCTAGGTCTTGAGGATCTAGTTCTTCTACCAACTTTGGAACTAGAACTCCGTTTGCTGCTCTCTTTATAGGAACATGAGGTCCTCTTTTCACAATCAACCAGAGACTGTAATCCATTGCTTGAAGGAAGTTTTTCATCTATTTCTTCCAGCACTTGTAGTTTGTCCAGTTAAACACAGGTGGCTTTGATGGATCTCTTCCTCCTCTGAACTCTCGAGGATCTTCCTCATCTGAAC
The DNA here is from genome assembly GCA_037355625.1 of Petunia x hybrida. Classification (NCBI taxonomy): domain Eukaryota; kingdom Viridiplantae; phylum Streptophyta; class Magnoliopsida; order Solanales; family Solanaceae; genus Petunia; species Petunia x hybrida. The sequence continues at coordinate 6,393,924 of JBBBVM010000059.1, read as the reverse complement.
CAACATCTGACAACCCCATCAGTGCTAGTGGAGATTCATCTCCAGATTTCTTTTCATGATCAGATTCACTGTCAGTAGGTCCCCATGTAGCATAGAAAGCTTCCTTTCTTTTTCTTCTTTCTGCTCTGAAGTTTGGAGGTCGTCTCACCTTCTTCTTTTCTTTGTCATTCTCCTTTGATGCCTCATTTTCCTTCTCCTTTGTTACTCTATTTTTCATCCATTCTATTTCTCACATTGGACAATCCATGACAACATGGTCCTACTTGAAGCACTTGAAGCATCCTGAGTAATCAGGACTGTCCACTATATTCTTTCTTCCAGAATTCTCCTTGTTATTTCTTTTGAAACCTTTGAACTTTCCCAAGTTAAACTTCTGTCTCAGGGCACTAACCATTGCTACTTCAACTGATTGCAAATCAACATAATCATCAGTTGCTTCGAGTGCAAGGGTCTTGTCCTTCTTGAGAGCTGGTTTAGTTTTTGAATCTTTTATCATCTCATGTGTTTTCAAACTTCCAACCAGTTCTTCAAGTTTGATAGATCTGAGGGGTTTGGAATCAATGATAGCAGTCATCTTGGGTTCCCAAGCCTCAGGTAACACATTCAGAACCTTATCCACCATCTCTACTTCAGGCAACTCCATATCCAGGGATCTCATCTCATTAGTAATAATGGTCAACCTGGTCATCATATCCTGGATTTATTCCTTCTCTCCCATAGAGAACAACTCAAATTGTCTGTTTAGCATTCTTCTCTTGGAGTCCTTCACTTCAGTGGTTCCTTCATGTGCAACTTGCAGGGCATCCTAGATTTCCTTAGCAGTCTTATAAGATGATACTCTATTAAACTCCTCAGAGCCAAGACCACAAATTACCAGACGTTTGGCTTTGTGGTTCTTTTCAATCATCTTATAGTCCGTCTCATTGAACTCTTCTTTTGACTTAGGCTCTTCTTTGGCAGTAGCTCCTTCACCAGCTATTTTGGTAGGGGTCAAATTTCCTTAAGATACTATAAGCTATAGTTGGTAGTCTTCAGCATATATGTAATTTTCCATCCTGTTCTTCCACCAAGCATAGTACTGCCCATTGAACTATGGGGGCCTTAGAACTGACTGTCCTTCAGTGATGGTAGGTGGTGCACTCATGATTCTGATCCTTCTCAAGGGGTTAACCTAGCACGAGAAGACCTGCTCTGATAGCACTTGTTACAATCTAAGCACCTCCTAAGGACACTAGAAGGGGAGGGAGGTTGAATAGTGTCTACCGATTTTTCTTTGCAAGGACTCGATGCTTCTGAGTCAAGAACCTTGTTCTTGACTTAATAGTTTGCACTTCGACACCACAACACACACAAACAACAGGCACAAGGAACACGGTGTTTTTACGTGGAAAACTCCTTGCTCAAGAGAGAAAAACCACGACCCACACTCTGGGATTTTAGAACTCAATCCACTAACACAAAGAGCAAGTTTCTGATTACAAGACTCTGTAACCAAGGGGCTACACTCTAGACCCTAATCACTCAACAAAGCTAAACTCTAGCTTTACAAAGTAATCTCTCAAAAGTTCACCTAACACAATTGCTTCTAAGATAAGCTGATAGGTAAAAATAATGGTCGCACAAAACAAGACAACTTATAACACAAGAACCTAGACAGAATATCTAGACTCAGCCTCTTTAACTCCACCAGTTGTCTTCTTCAGTTATCTCACGTTGAAAGTTGTTGGATTGCCTTTGTATGCTCTCAACTCTCTATTTGTGAATAACTAGTTTTCGGCTGCATCAACTACTGTATTTATATGGGCATCAGAACCCTAGTTGAGTTCCACAAGGAAACCTTGTAATTATGGTAAGATAAGATTCCTTGTGACTCTTTCCTTGTTCAAGTCCAACTCGTATTCGTACTTTGAAGACACAGCCTAGGCACCGTCTCTTTTAGTCTGACTGGATGCATATTCGTTCACGCGCCACTACTCCTAGTTCCGCAGGAATTTGCAACCCACAATCTTTTCGATCAGTCGTGCCCTTCTATACAAGGACCAGGTTCTCCTCCGGAACCACTGGGTCCTTCTCATTTGTCATTCTTCAAAACCTTTCCTCAACAATTAAACTTGTGACAGTATTCTAGTAGCAGTTGACATATTGATAAAAACTAGTATAAAATTATTGAGACAACTATGTACTTTCTTATCGCCTAAAATTCATATACATACTATTCCTTTAAAATAATTAACTATGTCAATATTTATTTTATACTAGATTTGGAATCAAAAGTTCACTATATTCCTAATCATCATCCGCTTTCTAATATGCCATAAATCTAATATAGTTAATTATATAAGGAACACTAGTATTAAATTACTTAAATTCAAGACCAACTAATAATAAACATTCTATAACAAACGTCAGAATCTGGCCACTAAGCATTGATAATAAGCTTTAAGCAGTCATAAGTTAAAAAATGTAGGAAACACTTTTTCCTTTGTTTTCAACATTGATTTCCGGGCGCAAAGAAAATAATCATCAGTCATCACGCACAAACGGTCATGCCAAGCAATCCTCGGACTGTGAGACATATAATTTCCTTTGTTTTGTCTTTATATCCTTTTCTTAATCCAAATACTAGATTACAAAAGAACATCAATATGTCTTATGGGATTACAAAATCCCTCTTTGTAGAATACTCACATTTCAGTATAAAAAACGTAGCCATAGGCACTGATTCAAATTCAATGGCATTACCAAGACTCTCAACAAGTGAAAGTGCATGTGATCTCAATCAACACACTTCTTGGTTGATAGAGTAATACAACTGTAAACATTTTTTCTTTTTTTTTTAATAATATGAAAATTAGATTAAAAGAAAAATATAAAAATGCTCCAGGCAGTGTGCTTTCACGGGACAACAGAATATCTTTGCAGGAAATAACTTTTGCCTTGAGAAAGTTTTCTTCCCTTTCATTTTGAAACAAAACTAATGGTCTCTTATAAGTTTTAAGAAGAAAATTGAACTAACAGAAACTTTCAATTCCAGAAAGGGGTATAAACAATTCACGGACCGCAAACTAAATTAAAGAACAACTAATGTCCTTTGTTGTGGTATTGGAATTCACATTTATTGGCTAAAACACTATATTAGCATCCCACAGACATGCCGTTGCAAAAACTTAGAAACCAAAAGAGGTATTCTAGAAGATGTTTGACTTTTCATCCCAATTCCAACTTTATCAAATAAGACAAATTTTACAAAAACACTAGTTTCGTAAAATAATTAACGTCAATACACAGACGCCTATTGGAATGTTTGCCAACCAGCAATACGCAGGAAAAGCATCAAAGATATTAAAATTCCACCACTGGTTTCTTTAGCCGTGGTCACAAACCATTGCATAGAACACCAAAATAAAAATACCGATTTCGTTGAACCTTTTCAACATGATTCAGTGTCTACCAAAACAGAAAATTACTCTGTGATTATGGACTAAGAAACAAATAACACGGGCTCTTGATACCAATGAAGGATTATACACAATTCAAGAATATACAATTCGCCCAGGGTCTAACCGTATTTATTTCACTAGTCAAAGATGCAATAACATGTTATAAAACACGAACTACATCGTAAATTCAATGTTTATGACATACATGTTACAGAAGGATGTTCCATAATTCGTAGAAGATGCGTTCATTCTACTCAAAAATCTTCTCCGGAAGTTCTCACTTGAAGAAGAAGGGAGTTTTCTTTGTTGTTGGTGCAGAAGAAAGAATACACTGGTTTCTTTTAATGAAGAGGGAAAAGTTACGTTGGTTTCTGCATAGAAACCTTCTTTTATAATCCTGAATGGATACAACTATTAGGACTTTTCCTAGTAGTTGTATCTTTTCCCTTTCAATAAATACATATAATTCATTATATATATTTTACATATTTAGATATGGACCCGGGTTGACCCACATGGGTGGCCCGAATCTAATTTTCAACAATTATGTTTGTTTTTTTAAAGAAATACAAAGAAAATTAAAATACAAGAGATGTAAGAAATAATTTTAGATAATGTATACAAAACTTGTAGTTAAAATAGCAAGACTAAAGCTGATAAGAATCAAATGCGGAAAAGTAAAAGGTAAAGAACGAGACGTAACTCGATCAATAATCTCAAGTAGCAACGGAGAACTCGTTCCGTTACACTCCGAGAAAATGTCAAGAACACCTACACTAGGCAACTACCCTCGAGCTAACGTGAGCACGCAAGTAGAATGGTCGGGGGGATTAGAATTCATCTAGATCTGCTAGAGGAAGAACAAGTCCCATCAAAGGTTTTCATTCAACAAAGAGTTCAACTCTTACAAGGTTCTTTAATCATCAATCATAAGCTAAGGAATAAAATAAGCTATCTAACTATTTATAGATGTTTTTAGGCACTAAGTAAAAGGTCTAGAGTGCCCACACTTAGACTTAGAAATAAAAGACCACGTAGGGTCAAAACAGTAAAAGAAACACAAGTTCAGCAGCTGGGAGGGGCGCCTGAAGCTGGGAGGGGCGCCTGGCTTGTGCTGGGTCTGGGCGGGGCACCTGGGGTTAGGTGGGGCTCCTGGGTGGGTGCCTAGGCAGGCGGGCGCCTGGGTAGGGGCGCCTGGGTAGGCGACTCGCCTGTGCACAATTGCACTCTTAGGCAGTAAGCTCTCCAGGCGGGGCGTCCAACTCACTGGGCTGCTCCTCTTGCATTTTGATCACCCGGAATGGCTTCCAATCATTTCCTTCTTCTAGGCCCTTCCTCACCAAGTGTAAGTGTACTCCTTGGATCTCCTTAGCTTGGCTCCGTGTGAATGGTCTTGTGGGGGTTTGGGTCTTATCATCCTCCCCTTCTTGAGAGGTTTTCGTCCTCGATATTGAAGCATCATCATCCACGACCTCTTCATCACCTACATCCAAAGAAACCAAGTCACAAACATTAAATGTATTAGAAACTTGATACTCACTTGGCAAGTCGACCACATAGGCGTTGTTGTTTATCTTCGAAACACTTGGAATGAGCCATCTCCTCGGGGTGCCAACTTTCCTTTCCTAAGGTTTGGAAACCTTTCTTTCCGGAAGTGCACCCACACATAGTCACCCTTCTTGAGTTCCACCTTCTTGCGTCCTTTGTTTTTCTTGGAGGCAACTTTAGCACAAGCTTCCTCCAAATTCTTCTTCGCCTTCTCATGGAGTTCCACCAAAGCCTTGGCTCTAGCTTTACCTTCAAAATTAAAAATCATTTCCCTTGGCAAAGAGGTTAGATCAAGGGGAATCAAGGGGTTAAAACCATAAACGCACTCAAAGGGAGTCATGCCAATCATGCTATGCAATGTACGATTATAGGCAAACTCCATAAGAGGCAATTGATCAATCCAAGTCCCGGCCTTACCTCGGGTCATGGAGCACCCAAGGTTCGGTTCATCACCTCGGTTTGACCATCGGTTTGGGGGTAGTGGGACGTAGAAAACAAAAGCTTGGTGCCAAGGGCACCCCACAAGCATTTCCAAAAGTGGCTTAGGAACTTGGTGTCCCTATCACTTACAATGGTTTGAGGCACACCATGCAACTTTAAAACATTATCAATGAACAAAGGAGCAACATGTTGTGCATCATCATACTTCTTACATGGAATGAAGTGAGCCATTTTGGAGAACCTATCCACAACAACATAAATGCTATCATGGCCCCCCTAGTCCGTGGTAATCCCATGACAAAGTCCATTGATATATCCATCCACGGGCTAGTAGGTACGGGGAGAGGGGTGTACAACCCATGGGGGTGGGCTTTAGACTTAGCACGTTTGCACTCAAGGCAATTAGTGCAAAACTTTTCAACTTGCACCCCATCTTTGGCCAATGGAATTGTTCTTTAAGAATGGCCAAAGTCTTTCTTATCCCAAAGTGACCCATGAGTCCCCCACAATGTGCCTCTTGCACAAGCAATTCCCTCCATGAGGACTCGGGTATACAGACTCTACCATTTTTAAAAATGTAGCCATTAATCCATTGGTATTTCTCAACTCTTTCCCTCTTCTCTAGAGCTTCATGGATGCTCTTTAGCTTAGGGTCATGAGCATACATCAACTTGATGCTCTTAAATCCCATGAGCTTGGAGGTGAGAGTGGTGGCAAGAGAAAACTTCCTAGAAAGTGCATCCGCCACAACATTGTCTTTCCCTTTTTTATATTGGATGACATAGGGAAAAGACTCAATGAACTCTACCCACTTGGCATGCCTCTTGTTCAATTTCTCTTGGCCTCTAAGATGCTTGAGTGACTCATGGTCACTCTTGATCACAAACTCCCTAGGCCATAAGTAATGTTGCCAATGAGCAAGAGCTCTAACTAAGGCGTACAACTCCTTGTCATACGTAGAGTAATTCAAGGAGGCACCCTTCAACTTCTCACTAAAGTAGGCGATGGGTTTGCTATCTTGCATTAAAACACCACCAATTCCCACCCCCGAGGCATCACATTCAACCTCAAATGCCTTTCCAAAGTCGGGCAATTGCAATAGAGGGGCGGTACTCAACCTACTTTTCAATTCTTGGAAGGCCTTCTCTTGAGGCTCTCCCCACACAAATCGCTGGTCCTTCTTCACCAATTCGGTGAGTGGAGCGGCAATGGATCTAAAGTCTTTCACAAATCGTCTATAAAAACTTGCAAGACCATGAAAGCTCCTCACTTGAGTCACGGTGGTAGGAGTGGGCCAATCACGAATGGCCTCCACCTTGGACTCATCCACCTCCACTCCTTGGGCACTCACAACAAACCCAAGGAAGACAACCTTCTCCACACAAAAGGCACACTTTTTCAAATTGGCATAGAGCTTTTCGGCTCTTAGCGCTTCAAGAACTTGACTCAAGTGGCCAACATGATCATCTATTGACTTACTATAAATCAAGATATCATCAAAATAGACAACCACAAATTTATTGATAAAAGTTTTCAAAACATGGTTCATGAGTCTCATAAAAGTGCTAGGTGCGTTGGATAGCCCAAAGGGCATTACCAACCATTCATAGAGACCAAATTTGGTCTTGAATGCGGTTTTCCATTCGTCCCCGGGTTTCATCCGGATTTGATGGTAACCGGACCTAAGGTCTATTTTGGAAAAGACACATGACCCACTCAATTCATCCAACATATCATCAAGTCGTGGAATAGGGTGACGGTACTTTACCGTGATCTTGTTCACGGCCTGGCAATCCACGCACATTCTCCAAGTGCCATCCTTTTTGGGGACAAGGATCACGGGCACTGCACAAGGACTCAAACTCTCTCGGACCAAGCCTTTAGTGAGCAAGTCATCTACTTGCTTTTGCAATTCTCTTGTGTCCTCCGGATTGCTCCTATAAGCCGATTTGTTGGGGATTTGAGACCCCGGGATGAAATCAATTTGATGTTCAATTCCCCTCAAGGGAGGGAGGCCACTTGGCATCTCATCCGTGAACATGTCTTCAAACACCTTCAAAACACTTTCAATTGCACTAGGTAAAGGGTTAGTTAAATAATCAACATTGGATGTAAGAATCATACCTTTATGCACTAGGCAAAGGAGTAGCTTGCTGCCATCATTTCCTCTCAAGAGTTCACCCGGTTGCATCATGGCATATATGCCACCGGTAGAAGATGGTAGGATGGCCACCAAGCTTTCGGCTAAAGGACTAGTCTCAACAACCGACTTAGCCTTTGCCGCCTCTCTTAACTCCCTCATTTGCTTGTAATCCTCACTTACTTGCTTGGGAGTCAAGGGTTTAAGCACAAATTTCCTTCCTTCATGTTTGACCGTGTAAGTGTTGACACGACCATCATGAACCACATGTCTATCAAATTGCCAAGGCCTTCCAAAGAGAAGGTGGCATTCTTGCATAGACACAACGTCAAACATGTGTTCATCCACATAGCTTCCCATTTTGAACTTAATCATCACTTGCTTCACCACCTTTAGTTCTCCACACCCACTAAGCCATTGCAAACGATAAGGTTTGGGGTGTTTCACGGTGGTCAATTTCAATTGGGAAATAAGTGATTGACTAACAACATTAGCACAACTTTCTGAGTCAATGATCATAGAGCAAACAACACCTTTGACTCGGCATCTAGCATGGAAGAGATTTTCCCTTTGCAAGGTCTCACTATCCTCCACAATCATGGCTCCTAAACTCCTCCTCACAACCAAGAAAGTATGAGGATCCTCATCCTCCACCGTGTCATCCTCCACATCCTCCTCTACTCCCTCATCTCCCTCTACTCCCTCATCCTCCGGCTCAATCTCTTGTTCATAAGCATCATTACCAACAACAACCATGGTCCTTTTCGTAGGACACTCTTTAGCAAAGTGTCCATACCCCTTGCATTTGTGGTATTGAATTGAAGAAGAAGTTGGAGTATTCAATTGGGTTTTAGAGTTACCTCCCACATTAGGTGTGTACTTCTCATATGGCTTCTTCACTTCTTTGCTAGCATTTGGAACACTTGTACCACTTGCATTCGGGAACCTTGCACTTGGAGTAGGAGTCTTCCAATCCTTTGGTTTGCTCACGGGAGTGGAAGTGTTGCTCTTGTAACGGTTGGACCTTTCATTAGTAAGCCATTGCTCGGCTTTAATGGCGGCATCAAGGACTTCTTGAAGTGAAAGATAAGCATGCAATCTCAATTGTGAAGCTATACCATAGCTCAAGCCATTCTTGAAACGGATCACGGCTTGTTCCTCATCTTCGGTGTCCATATCCAAAGTCATTCAAATCTTTTCAAACTCATCATAATACTCATGAACCGTATTGACACCTTGCTTTAGATCATAGAGCTTCTTGAGTTGCGCTTGACGATATCTTGGAGTGATGTACTTGATACTCATGAGACCTTTCAAGTCATTCCAACCCACGTTCACGGGAATTCCCGCTCTCCTCCTTGATCTCTTGACGGATTCCCACCAAGTAGATGCATAGGACTCAAAGGATGAAATAGCATAAGTACCTTTCTTCTCATCGGTCATCTCATTGGTGTCAAACATCCTTTCCATGAGTAGCACCCACTAAATGTAAGCCTCCGGGTCACAATTCCCCTTAAAGATTGGGAGATTAAGCTTCACACTATTGAGGTTGGTGTTGTCACAACCCCCACGGTAAGGCTCCGGTTGGCCTCCATAGTGATCTTCAACTTCACCACAGTCCCTCCTAACATTCCCTCCAACATACCCCATGGGTGGCCCTCGACCTCGGCCTCTACCCCTATCCACATTTCGACCCCAATTCATACCTCGCCTTAGTTGAAAGTGATCATCATACCCATAAGCCTCGTCACCATACTCGGCTTCCTCCCCTTCTTGAGCTTCAACGACTTGCTCAAGAGCTTGGACATTTCGAACGGGTCTTGGAAGTGGGATGTTTCTTTGGGGGTTATCCAAAATACGGGGAATGCCCGCTCGTTGGGTATTGTCCAACACTTGATCAATCCTCTCACGATCTTCCTTTACCCGTTGTTGATTAAGCAACTCAACAACTTGTTCCGGGGTAAAGGTAGGACTACTAGAGCCCTCACCGGTCTCAATTTGGACACTCGGGGTCCCTTTCTCAACTTGGACACTCGGGGTCCCTTGATCACCTTGGGTACTTGAGGCCCCTTTTTCAAGAGACTCAATCCTTTGGTTCATGATATCCATCTTGGCAAGAAGATTAGCCAAGGCATCCTTTATGAAATCTTGACCTTCGTTGGCCATTGTACCTACAAAAGAACAAACGTTAGTGAAATCACCTCACACACTCCCTCACTTGTGTTTTACTCGGTTCACTCATTTAGTGGTGGTGGATATTTCACTCGACTTGTAGTTCCAAAGCTTCACGTAGATGACTAACAATTCCTCAACTCAACCAAACTATTCACGAGTCAAGCACACTCCGGGGTGAGTGGAGTTAATGGGACTCAATGAACGCTAGGCACTTTGAAGTGAGGAGTTGAATCAAAAGGATCTACGAATCTTCTTGGAGTTCTACTCTCCAACTAATGCACGAATCATCTAAAAGCTTCAAGGGCTAGTACCAATCAAGTAGAAAGGCTACTCAAAGTAGTACTAGCTAGATATTATGCAATCAAAGAAATTGAAAAACTTAGGAAAAACTACCCAAAACAACACCTTCACCAAGCAGGAGGGGCGCCTAGAAGGCAGGAGGGGCGCCCAGTGTTGTACAGGCAATCAGGCGGGGTGCCTGGGACCTAGGCGGGGCGCCTGAGGTCCTATGCAGTGTCCATGTCAGGCGGGGCGCCTAGCACTGAAGCAGTTTCAACTCGTTCCAAACTTGTTCCAAGTCGATTTTCAATCTACAAATCCGATGTTTTCAACTTGTTTTCACAATCCAAAGATACCCAAAGTTGTTTTTGATCTTCCCTAACAAACCCCAATCAAATTTACAACCAAACAATCAATCAAATCAAGATTCAAAGCCAAGAAACTCAAGAACAAAAGGGTTCAAAATGGATTGTGATTCATCAAATTTGGTGTTATACATATTCAAATCCCACAAAATTGGTACCAAATCGTTTGTTCTCCAATCAAGATCAATCCCCAATATCAAGTTCTCAATCAAACACCCTTCCAGCCCAAGAATCAAGCCAAAATCATCATGAACAAGGTTTATCAAGGGTTTAAGGAAATTTTGGGGTTTCAAATCTTCAATTTCACAAATCCAATCCAAACCAAGTGTTTTTGGTACCCAAACAACGAGTTTTCAACAAGGATCAAGAATCTATAACACCCATATCATGAATCAATCACACCAACAAGATACACCAAATTTTTGGATTTTTAACTTTTTCAATTTTTTTGTATTTTTCTTCTTTCAATAACTTCAACAACAAGAAAACTAAAAGAAAAGATACTAGGCACGAAGAACCAAGGGTCGGAGATTTGTAGAAACAAAACCCGAGCCTTGCTCTGATACCAAACTGATAAGAATCAAACGATTCGATTTTTGGGAGTGGAGAAATTCATTTAGGATAGGAATTACTTTTCAATTTAATTGGCCTTACAAGATGCAAATATAATTAGATGATTGAACACCAAATTGTTAAACAAGACAAAAAATACTACTTTATATGAGATTAGTGATTAGTCAAGTTAGTGGATTCCAAATATTAAATTATCTACTAAAAGAAAACTTCACGTCAAATTTCCTAAGAGCCTATATCCGATGGTTAAAACACAGGAATTCCTTCAGAGCATCCTTGTTGGGCCCTACATTACTTTTTCAACGGTAAAATTGATACTTAACAAGGTCAACCTCTATTTTAACTCCGTGTCCGGTCAAATGGTGCCACATAAATTGGGAGGGAGTATTTATAAGGGCAAGTTTTACCAGAGGCGGACTCAGGATTTCAACTCAGTGGGAGCACAAGATAAAATTGAAGAAAAAAGTATAAAAGAAATTGTAAGAGCTGGGATTCAAACCCAAGTCTCCATCTTTGGAGCTAACTTTAAACATCTACATTACCAGTGCATCCAATTAGCTTTTTTTCTTCTGGGTGCACATTTAAATACATATACACATTTTCTATCATATATACATATATATACACGGAATTTTTTCTGACGCCAGCGGGTGCCGGTGCACCCACCCCACCATGTAGGTCCGCCCCTGAGTTTTACCATGACTATATAAGGATGTAGGGACTAATGCTATTAAACATTTATATTAAACTGCCAATGTTAGGCATTCCTGCGACAAAATCAAATGTATGGTCAAACAAAATATCGACAACTAATCGTTCAAAGTCAATTTTCATTAAATTTTTCGTAATCTTGCATTTAATCAGGAAAGGTTCAGCAAATCAGAACACAAGCAAATAAGAGAAAAGTCAACAAGGTATAATTTTGTCCCAACACTCCAGGCTCATCTGGTGTATAGTTTTGACCCACAGTTAATTCCTAAAATAGTCACTGAATTATTTATAAGTATCTAAAAAAGTTACTTTCCTTTGGTCTGGGACAAAAATATCACTCAACTTATCCAAAATACCTTAAAAAGTCATTCTTCTAAATTGTGGGTTAAAGGTCACCAGAAAATACTGACATGGAATTTTATTTTAGTTTTTTTTTTCTTTTTCAGCATATTTTAGTTCTTTTTATTAAAAGTTAATCCAATAAATATTTTAATTTTTTTTCTTAAAATATCAAATTATTTATTTATGAAATACCCACAAACTATTTGACCCAAAATGGGTCTTCTTAAGACTACTTTATTTTAGTTCTTTTTATTAAAAGTGACTTGACCCAAAATAGGTCTTCTTAAGACAACTTTATTTTAGTTCTTTTTATTAAAAGTGAATCCAATAAATATTTTAATTTTTTTTATTTTAAATATCAAATTATTTATTTATGAAATACCCACATGCTACTTGACCAAAAACGGGTCTTATCAAAAAATACAGAAAAAGGCGCAGTATGTTACTCTTATTGGGATTATGTAAAAAACTTATTTTAGCATAGTATATTACTCTTTTTTATTGACAATGGCGCTCCCAAGGTTTGGTGGGACAGTTTGTATGTAAATGAGAGTTATCTCTTGGAAGGATTTAGAATTTATCTTGTATTTTACCCGTATCATGACTTGAGAACACAAATAACATACATCAATAAAACTTGTTCAAATAATCTTAAGAATACCCGTTTTGGGTCAAGTAGCATGTGGGTATTTCATATAAAGAACTAAAATATGCTGAAAAAGAAAAAAAAAACTAAAATAAAATTTCATGTCAGCATTTTCTGGTGACCTTTAACCCACAATTTAGGAGAATGACTTTTTAAGGTATTTTGGTTAAATTGAGTGATATTTTTGTCTCAAACCAAAAGAAAGTGACTTTTTTAGATACTTATCAATAGTTCAGTGACCATTTTAGGAATTAACTCTTTTGACCCATCAAGGTATAGTTTCTCCCGAAAACAAAATCAAACTCATCTACATCAACAACGAAATTTTAGTTTTGAACATTGTCATACCAGAATTACTGTTAGAACCCAACATCAAATAAAAAATACTAACATAATCATCATTTAGATTTTTTCCTGATTACTATCCGAACAAATTTTTTAAAAGTTATTTTTGAGGAAATAATACGAAAATTAATATTTTTAAAATTAAACTAAAATAGAGATTGAAGTTGGTGTCTAGTGGATTACAGTTCTATCCTAGGTCCATAACCCTATAAGGTAAATGCTAACATCCTGTATGAGAAGGCCTGGGTGCGGGATGATTGGGGTCGAAATCATCATCCAATATGACACTTGTTTTTTTTTTTTGGTCAAAGAATTTTTTTTTTTATTTCAACCAAGTATCTTTTTACAACCATTAGACCATTTTGACTTTAGGTCTAGTCTAAACATATAACCTCTTAGACTTAAATCTCCTATCAATTACTAAACTATCTAAGAACAGAGCTAGCTAGACTATCGATTACTACACTATCTAACTTTTAATAAAGACTCATTACAGACAATCCTAGCTAAGAAGGATAGTTGTTTAGATGTTCTAGCCTTGGCTGCCAATGCTTCTTCGTTTGATCTCGGATGTCTAGCTGGAGCACAATATCTTTTACTATCTGCGCATTAGGAGTTTGCTCACTTTGAAATCTTCTCCTGTTTCTTTCCTGCCAAATGTGGTAGACAACAGCTGCAAATAAGAAGCCCAGAATCCCTGCTCGTATGCTCTTGCCAGCACCTCTTTGAGACATCCAGTCAATCTCCTCTTGCCAGTTCCCTATCACTCTCTTGTTACCTATCCAAGTCAGCAGTGTTCTCCATATGTAGTTGGAGTAGCAGCAGTTAAAAAATAGATGAGTTGTTGTTTTAATATCGCCTGATCCACACAGCACACACCCCTCTGGTACTTGTATACCCCATTTCTGTAATTTGTCAACTGTAGCCAGTCTTTCCTGTATTGCCAGCCAAAGAATGAATTGATGCCTTGGTATTATGCAAGGGTGCAGACTCAAGCTCTTCCATGTAACTTTTTGATATTGAGGAATGAAAGACAGATAGGCCTTTTTAATGCTGAACTTACTACCAGTGTAACACCTATTCAACTCTTCCAGTTCTATAATCCATCTCCTAGCATCTGTTATTTTCCTTACTATCCAGCTCGCTTGCTTAGGAGTCCTCATTGTCAAAAGATCTTTCTAGTTTATATAAAAGGAGTGAATCCACTGAAGCCATAAAGTATTTTTCTAGGTGGCTGTTGCCCATTGCAGTTTACATATGGCTGCCTTATTCCAAGTATAGAACTCGATGTTGTTTAGCCCTCTAGCAACCTTAGGCATACATAACTTAGCCCATGCTACTAATGACTTCTTTGTTGCTTCATGTTTACCAGTCCAGAGAAAATTTCTGCATAGGCTAGTAACCATCTGAATAACCATTTTAGGGATGAGAGACACATGTGCCCAGTAGGTTTGCATTTCAAACAGTACAGTCTTGATGAGTTGTACTCGACCACTATAGGATAAGAACCTAGTAGTCCAACATTTGATTCTTGTTGTCATTCTCTCTACTAGGGCCATACATTATTGAATTGTGAGCTTTTTGGAGGATAGAGGGACTCTTAGGTACTTGAATGGAAGTGTACCTTTGGTGAAGTGCATCTCCTCTACCAGCTGGTCACTCTCTAATGAGTTTACTCCTGCTATATACATACAGCTTTTCTCCATGTTTGCTTTGAGATCAGTAACTGTAGAGAAATAGTTAAATGCTTCCATCATTAGCTGTATGGATATCTTGTCAGCTCTACAGCACATGAGCAGATCATCTGCAAAGCATATGTGAACAAGCTGCAACTTCCCACATCTGGGATGATAGTTGAAGCCTGGATTGTGCCTTAGTTGCTTTAGTGTTCTGTTCAGATACTCCATCACTAAGATAAAAAGATAAGGGGACATTGGGTCACCCTGTTTGAGTCCTCTGTGGGCTTTAAACACAGAGGTGAGCCCTTCATTTACCAGTAAACTATAGCTCACAGTGGAGACACACTCAATTATCCAGTTGACAAAGAGCAAAGGGAAACCATATTCAATGAGCACCATTCTTAGAAAGTCCCACTCCACTGAATCATAGGCTTTCCTTATATCCACCTTTATTGTGCACCTAGGAGATACTCATTTTCTAGCATAGCCCTTGATAAGCTTATGTGCTACAATGACATTATCAAGTATGTTTCTTCCTTCTATGAATACTGACTGGGATGAGTTAACTAGAGAATCTAGTACCATCTTCAGCTTTGCATTTATCACCTTTGCTATAAGTTTGTACAAGGTACTGCAGTATGCAATTGGTCTGAATTCTTTAACAAATGCGGGTTAGGGACTTTAGGAATTAGAGTCACTGCTGTACAGTTAATCTTTTTAAGTATCTTTCCATTTTCAAAGAATTGTAGTACAACTTGAGTTACTTCTTCTCCTACAATCTCCCAGTGCTCCTTTAAAAATTCAGCAGGAAAGTCATATATTCCTGGTGCTTTATCATTTGCTAGTTCTGCTAGAGCTTTGACCACGTCCTCCCTAGTGACTGGTTGGATCAGTATTTGCTGCTGTTCTTTGCTTTGACGACATCCTCCTTAGTGACTGGTTGGATCAGTATTTACTGCTGCCTTTTGTTAGACATGGTCCATCCTTCGCATACTGGCTATTTAGACACGGTATTTAAGTAGCTTTTGTGCCAAGTAGTTCCTGAAAAAACTTGATGAATTTTTGCTGAATCATCTTAGGGTCAGTGATTGCCTGATTGGTATACCTTGTTCTGTGCATATTAGAGACACCTATTCTTTGCTTGTCTGGCTTTTAGCTGAGCATGAAAGAACTTAGTGTTTGAATCTCCATAAGAGATCCAAGTAGCTCTGAATTTCTGCCTTAAAACTCTTTCTTGAACATTGTCTCATTTCTTCAACTGAACCAAGAGCTCTTTTTCTTGCTGAATTAGTAGGCCATCAAACAAGTTATCATTCAGGCTTCTCTGTACCAACTGTAGTTGTACCTATATTTCTGCAATTCTGGACTATATGGAAGATATAGCTTTGTTCATTTGTTGTGCACTGTCACCCAAGTACTGCAGTTTCTTCCACACCTTATACATTGTATACCCTGGTATCTCTAGTTGCCATGCCTCTCTCATTGCTTCTTTAAATAGAGCTTGCTTCAGCAGGATACTCAGTAACATGAATGGCTTCTTTCCAATGCTTCTGTGCCTATCTGTTTTTATCACAATGGGAGAATGGTCTGAACAACTTGGCTCATGGTAGAATGCTTCCAAGTGAGTAAATTGGTATAACCATTCAGCATTTCCTAGTACCCAGTCTATCAGGTTGTATATTCTTTTCTCTGCTTGTCTTTTGTTGCACCAAGAATATCTTCAACATTTTCTATTCACTTGTCCCAACTGAAGGTCAGCGACACAATCTTGGAAATCTTGAACTTCATTCTGATTCACTGGTTGGCCATTAATTATGTCCTTGATTGACAATATTGCATTAAAATCTCCTAAGAGAAGCTAAGGACCTCCCATTGCTGCACTTATTCTTCTTAGATGAAGCCATAAATCTCTTCTCTCATTTGCAGTATTTAGCCCATAAATGAATGTTATACTGCAAGCAAATGATGACTACGTGTCTTTGACATGATAGTGGATCAGTTGCGTCTCTGAAGCTAAAATAGATACTTTTACCTTGTTTGGCTGCCAGCATAGCCATATTCTGTCATTAGGAGCAGCAGTGTAGTCAGTGTAGTACGGCCACTCTGCTCCAATCTTCTTGTTGACACTTGTTTGATGGTCTTTGTTAGTAAGAAATGAAGTTTCATTTTTGTCCCTTATAATTATCGACTAGTATAATTTTACTAGTATAATTTTTTGAAATTATTATAAGTCTTTGATCCTAACATGCAAGGTTTTATCACCACAAAAAAAAAAAAAAAAAAAAAAAAAAAAAAAAAAAAAGGAGGAGGAGGAGGAGGTCCTTTATCCCACACTATTTATGGGTCCATCTGCAGAAATTTGTTACATCATACGATGCAATTAACCTGGTTATAACAAATTAATATTAATATTCCATTGTTCAAATAAACTTACTATACTACTTATGAAAAGTTACTTCTTGTAGTATGACAACATAATTTGTTGGCGCAAAATATTTTACAAAATCTGTACACAGAACCAAAAAGAAAAGGGAAAAGACCAAAACCAAGTTCAAGACAACCTGGTGTTCCAATCCCTATTTAAAGTTGCGGTCCATATTCCTTTGCCAACTTCCAAACTAAGTTAAATAATCATAACGATAGCAGTCACGTGGACACATCAAAAGTAAGACTCTACTTAAAAAATTAACCGTCACCTTTCATCCATTAATTACTTCTTCTGCCAATAAAATCCAATTTCTTACCAAAAATATAATCCTTAAAACAGCATCAATCCAGATTCCATCACTCAATTTTCTCTCAATTACCAAGTAAACAATATTAAAAAAGACCACTAACATTATTAATATTATTGTTAGATTATTATAATTTGTATTGACTATACTATAATAATGTGATGGCCTTGAAACCTGGAAAGTTTCTTAGGAAGCATTCAATAGATGGTATGTACATAAGAATTTATTTCTTTCATAGGTTATTTTCAAGATTTGACTTTGTTGTTGTTGTTTTTTTTTTCTTTTTTGGTGTGGTTATATATAGCATTCAAAACCAAGAAAGTCAGTTCTGTGAGAAGTGAGAAAGCAGTTATGGGAAAACCTGTAAAGTTTGAAGGTATAAGTGAAGAATTGCAGAAGATAATAGATGCAGATATGGACAAAGTTGAAGCTAGGCGACGTGCAAGGGAGGCATTTAAGGATGTTCAGTTGTCAATTGATCATTGTTTGTTTAAGGTACTGTATAACTGCTGCTTGTTTAAATAACTGTATTTTTCATAATATAAGTAAAGTTGAATTGGTTAAATGGAGTGATATAGACAGTGACCATTCATATAGCCGACCCCTAACTCGCTTTAGATTGAGACTTTGTTAAAATTATTCATGGAGTTATGATGGTTATAATAGAAAAAAGATTCATAACTAACTTCAAAGTTTGGATTTTAGTTGCATCTGATTATATGGAGAGGGTAGAAGGGGATTCATACAGTCGACCCCGACTACTCTGGATTGAGGTACTTGTCAAAAGAGAACATGTAATGAGGCATAAATACACTATTATTTTCAAGAAAACCTTTGGATTGAGCCGGATAAAGGAGGAGTGCAGACAGTCAGAGTAAAGCTAGTCACAGTGCAAAATATTAAGATTCATAGTCAGCTTCAAAAGTTTGGATTGTGATTGCATCTGACTTAATGGATCATTGGATAGGAGGGACTAGTTTAACAATGAGCTATATCAAAAAAAAAAAAAAAAAAAAAAAATTGTGATTAAGGCGCGCTCATCAAAAAGATAATTTTTTTGGGATTGAGCCTGGATGTATGAGGAGGGTTGGGGTAGGGCGACAACTAGTGTTAAACGAGTTAATTTATGATGAATCGTCACACCACAAATGTATTGCGTAAATGGAGCAACATGGTTTGTGAAATTTCATATAGCCGACTGCAACTTGCTTGGCTGTTGATTGATTGATTAGCTGCAAAACATATCATCATGTTTTCTTGATGTAAGTAGAAGGCGTCCCTAAGTTAGGACTAAGAGATTGATTATTGGCAACAGGTTTTTTGCTTGAGGTCAATTGAAAAGGGATTGAACTAGTAGTGTGGAACCTAATATCTTGCTCTATAGACTGCACATCATGTTTAAATTCACCCCCCCCACACACCTTCTCTTGATGGGATCGCATAAGTTGCTTGGTGGATGGTGGATAGTGCATTTGCAGTGCTAACAACAGCTTCTGATGTATATGTACAGTTGCATATTATGCTGGGAATTTATTAATCATCTACAAGTATATCATCTGGACGAGAAGTGATTCAAGTAGTTCCCTATTCACCGAAAGCATAAATTCACTATTGACCTTTAGTGGTTTAAGGGAATGACAAGTTCGACCATTCCCTATTTTGTCGTTAGTTGCTTAAAGCAGCAGTATTCATTTTTTTTAAGGCCAGAAAAGTCAAAAGCTTAAAGCTTTACTAACTCATATACACAATTACAATTGGCCTTTACCCTGTCTACTATCTGATGGAAATCTAGTAGTTTTCTGTTCTTTATCCTCTTTCAATTCATAAATAAATAAAAGACAGTTGTCGTTGATGTATTCTAAGTAAAGGTATAATTTATATGATAAAAAATGCTTTTTATATGCGCATTTTCACCTTCTACATTAAGCTAGTTTGACAGTTTAGACTTATATATATACAAATTTGCTATACCTCTCTCGTTTTTCTGTTATCACTGATAGTTCTCATATGGAATTGAATCCTTTGAGGAAGCGGCATGTTTCTTGTTGTTCTTGTCTATTTACTGATTGCTTTTTTTTTTTTCTTTCGAGCAGATGCCATTTGCTGGGTTGAAGATGAAGGAGGTAACACTATGCTCTTAATCCTCATTTCCCAAGCGCCATGAGAAGTCTTTTTTATCACTATATGGTTCATTTATAGCATCCTATATCAGCATTTTTGTATTACAGTCATAATTTTTCTTCTGTGACCTACATTACATAGTTTTCTGAAATTTGGTGGCGCAGTCATATGAGGTGAACTCTCGAGGACTAGAAATCTTCTCCAAAAGTTGGCTTCCAGAGACAAGTCCCCCCAAAGCTATGGTATACTTTTGTCATGGTTATGGTGATACATGCACATTTTTTGCTGAAGGTTTGTGTTTGAAAATGCATTTTAAAGTCTAGGACTGGTATTTCGAGGAAGACTGTTCCTGATAAGTGTCTTCCTTTTTAGGCATTGCAAGAAAAATAGCATCTGCTGGTTACGGCGTATTTGCGATGGATTATCCTGGATTTGGTCTTTCCGAAGGCCTTCATGGCTATATACCAAGTTTTGACCAGTTAGTTGATGATGTTATTGAGCATTACTCAAAAGTGAAAGGTACAACTTATCTCATTAATATTTCTTATCATCTTTGTCATCTCATGGATTCTTGTGATAGCTTCAACATCTACTAAATTGTGGAAACTAGAATTTACTTAAAGAAGAAATGTATCAACTAAAGATTCACATAAACGGATGAATGCAAGAGCTAAGCTTTGAAGTTTGAAGGCACAAGAAACTTTTGATGAGCGAGCAAAGGAGCACCCGTGTGATCTGCTTCCTTTACTAAATAATATAAGAAGCTCACATCAGAAAAAGTCCTTACACCAAATTTGACCTTCTGGCTGTTTTGATTTTGAGAAGGTTCATGAATTCTTCCTTAATCTGATTTAGTTGGTAATTAAAGCAGATCATAGGGGTGATCGTCTCTTCATTTTTTTATTTCCAATGCGGTTATATCCTGGAAAGTCCTTATACCAAATTTGACTCTCTGGCCTTTGTGACTTTGAGAAGGTTCATGAGCTCCCTTGCTCTAATTGATTTGGTATTTAAAGTAGCAATGACAAATGCTACTCTTTTACATCCTTCAGCCTTTTCCATTAAGAAATCTGGAATTTTATTAAAAAGAGGACCAAAAGAAGCTTGACAACTTTTGTTTTCATGATTTGTATAGGAAAAGTGTTTTCCTTGCTTCTTTGACCTCCTAGAGTAATACTATGTTTCATGTGTGGCACTGTTTGCAGTTCAAACTGAAAGGTGTTGTTGCTTATGTTTTCTTGGCTTTTGATTGGAAGATATCATGTCCTCATCTATCTAGCTCTTGCCTTTTTCCAAATTCTAGGTTTAAAGTATGAACAAGTCTCTGCTGTTTATGTATTCCATTTCTTTTTCTTTTTCTTGGAGATGGGGGAACTGAGTGTTAGACCATCGGTGTTGTCCCACATTGGACAAGAACATAAAATTTAGGCCGTATTTACCAAGTTCTTATGTCTCCTTGTTGTATGTATTATACCTAATAGGACTTTCTCAGTCCAGACAGTGACATCTCGTATGCATGTTGATGTCGTGACTTGCTTTCAGCAAGAAGTCCATATGTCCAGGACTTGGAAAATAACATAATTATATCGTATTCTTCTTGATACACTCTGAAAAAGTATTTGACAGTTCATTGCTGGTCGCAGAAAATCCAGAGATATGTAACCTACCAAGCTTCCTATTTGGGGAATCAATGGGTGGAGCAGTAGCTCTCAAGGTGCACCTGAAGCAACCTGATGCATGGAATGGCGCTGTTCTTGTCGCACCTATGTGCAAAGTAAGTTTCTTGAGATGTTCCCAATTCTCATTATTGATGCTTACCCTCTCAGATCCATAGCTTATAGTGATGGCTGGTATTGTCGTATTAGATTGCAGATGACATGGTTCCACCATGGTTAGTAGCACAAATTCTAATAGGTGTAGCAAAAATTCTTCCAAAGCAAAAGCTAGTTCCACAACAGGACTTGGCAGAGTTAGCATTCAGAGATGTGAAGAAGAGAGAACAGGTATGTGGTCTTCTATCCTGTAACAGTTCTTTAAAGTATGATTGTTTTAGGATGAGAAAGAGTGATGGTTACAGGATATTAGAAGTTAGTAGTCTAATCACCACGTAACTATCTCACCCACCTGAAAAATGTTTTTTCGAAAAAGGGCATGTTATATAGCTTCCTAAGATGAACTTAAATGGAGAGACATGGTCAATGAGGATTCATATAGTTGACACAGCTTGTTCAGGAATAAGGCTTAGTAGTAGTATTTGTTGTTTTTGTTGCATGTTAAATGGCTTCCTATCGGACTAACTTGATTTGTTAAACATAATAGTAACACGCACCTGCTTCAACATATTTGTATCTAACACCTTTTCATGTTATGATGTACTCTATTTTCTTCTGCATGCAGTGTGCCTATAATGTTATTGCTTACAAGCATAAACCACGGCTACGAACTGCAGTGGAGTTACTGAATACCACCCAAGAGATAGAGAAACAACTAGATAAGGTATCACATGTTGCAGCTTCTGTTTGTCATAGTATCGAATATTGCCACCATATTTAACTGTTTCTTACTAATTGAACCTTGTGCAAGCATATGCCACTTAGTATATAGTTGGAAACTCGAAATTCTTGTGTCCTTTGTGCATATAATTGCTGTAGTTATTAACTGTTTCTGCTTATTACAACTGGTTTTGACTTTAGTAATTAATCCCTAGGTGGTAAATCTTTTTCTGCTCTGTCGTCCAGAAGAGCTCAAGCTCAGTTAGCTTGGCCGAATAGCTGTACAAGTAGTGTCCGTAACTATCATTCACCAGAAGAAATTACCTTTCTTCAAAAGATAGGTTTTAAGAGAGGCAGGAATCAGGTGTAAAAGAAAGCAAAAGAAAAGTTGGCCACATGGGGGCGAATGTACAAGTGAAATTATGGGTTCGGCGGAGCTCAATAACTTTGGCTCAGACCCTGTATTTTTATTTAAAAAATCCACTTCATTTTTATAAATAATCTATCCAGAAGCCAGTAACCGAGAACGGCTATGATCCAAAAATCATAAACTTGAAATCCTTATTGTTATTTTGAAAAGTAGGTGCTTCAGCATCAACCACTTGAATTTTTTAATAGTCCTTTTTATTTCTCATAAGATGAGTTCATCTTCTGCTGGAAATTATAGCTATTCTTAAGATGATATTGGTAAGTTCAATTGCTATTACTCAAACAGGCATGAAGCGTATGTTTTAACTAACAGTTTTATGATTTTGTAGGTCTCGCTGCCATTGCTAATCTTGCACGGAGAGAAAGATACCGTGACTGATCCATCCATCAGCAAAGCATTGTACGAGAAGGCAAGCAGTTCGGACAAGAAACTGATCCTTTATGAGGATGCTTATCATTCTTTGCTTGAGGGTGAGCCTGATGAGATGATATTTCGAGTTTTTAGTGACATAATTTCTTGGCTGGATGAGCATACTTCCTAGCTAGTTCTCCATTTTCTTTTATTTTGCCCAATTTTTCATGGTTTAGGGAAACGAGGGGAAGAGCATAAGAAACTTAAAATTGTTAGATTTTCATCATGCACATAGAAAAAGAAATATATATTGATTTGCTTAGATTAATTCCCCCCCCCCCCCCCCCCCTGTTTTCTTCTTGTTCTTTTTCTGTAAAGAACCAATATTGAAGGTTTAAGTGTTTTTATATGAAATATAAAGCAATGTATTCATAGTTTAAGTACCCTGCTCTTTGCCTCTAAAGCTTTATCAGATTACGCAAGTGATCGGTCATTGAGGAAGACTTGGGTCTGAGAAGGAGACTCGAACAATGCATTCGAATTTTCATTTGTTTGTAAGCATATAGGCCGCTATTGACATTAAGACACAATGAATTTATTTGCATATACCTACTTTCTTACTCATTCACTACTACTGCAACTGCAACAGAATCGGACTTTTAAGGTTTTGTACCCATATTGTTCTCTCGTCTTTCTAATGGTGAAGCACCGAAGTGTCCAAATGCTAGATTACGATCGAAGTTAGACTTGAATATATGATGAGAGCTCACTTATTCTGAGACCAAGCTATATATGTACTACCTTTTTATATTTTAGGCAACTAAAATGATATTACCAGAGTTTGGGAGTGCATAAAACTGGAACTGGACAGAAGAATATATACAAGTCAACGTCCCTTTTTTGTACAAGCGTCAAAGGAGTGATGCTACGTACTACCATATGATTTTGTAGTAGAAAAAAGTTGGATCTTGTTATGTAAAGTTTGAAATAGAGAAGAATATCTATGCCCCTGTTTGTATTTATTTATTCTTCCTTTCCTTTTCACCTCCTTTCGAAAGAAAAGTCAGACAGTATTAGACCAAACTGTTTGGTACAATCAGAAACCAAACTCGACTAAATTAAATTCTTTTAACTGAAAACTTTGGTGCCAATGACTAAACAACAAACTTTCAGTGACCAAAGAAGTGAGGGTCCAAAATGTAAAAGCGAGCTAGCTTCTCTCTAAATCTTCTCTCTCCTCTAGCTTCATTACTCTTTTATTTTCACATGGATCTAGATACCAATGAATCCCTTGCAGAGATTCATTCTTTAGAGCCAAAACCACCTGACATTTCAATTAATTCCTTAACAAATAATCTAGAAGTGGCAGACAAGCCAACCTATATCGAAAAAGTACTATCCTCAACCACTTTACAAAGTTCCAAGGCATTTCCTATTCTGTATAATCCTCTATCCAATCCTCCCATGCAGAACATAGATAGTATGGAAGATAGCTTCCTCGATCACATTTCTTTGTCACAAGATGAAAAGCAGCGCATTTATGCCCCGCGGTTAAATTCAGGTATTATTAAATTACTGGGCAAACGACTACATCATCAATATCTATATGAAAAGTTGAAATCATTGTGGCAACTTTCGGAAGAATTTCCCCTAATTGATCTAGGGGAAGATTATTATGTAGCAAAATTCACAAGACATGATAGTCTGCATAAAGTTTTCACTGATGGTCCCTGGTTTGTTAATGGTTTCTTTTTATCAGTTCGATGCTGGGAGCCGAATTTTGTAGCTACTGAAGCCAAATTATTGTCAACTGCTATATGGATACGTCTACCAAATTTACCTACAGAATTTTTCGATGAAGGAGTTCTGAGAAAAATTGGCTCATGCTTGGGTAAATTACTCAAAGTTGATTTTAAGACATCCACAACAGTAAGGGCCAGATATGCGCGTATTTGTATTGAAGTCTTTGTTGACATCCCTGTAAGGAGCTATATTTTCCTTGAAAATCATAAACAAAAGATCATTTATGAAGGAGAAAACATCCTGTGTAAAGTTTGTGGTCGACTAAGCCATCTTCAGGAAACCTGTGCTTATGCCTATACTGAAGGAAATGCTCAACCCTCTACTGATAATCCCCCTCCTTTACCTCAACCCAAATTAAAAACAAAAGAAGGAGAAGAAGAATGGCAGACAGTAATTTTTCCAAAAAAGGAAAAAAAAAAAGGTGATAATCATAAATTATATCCTTCTCAGAATACTACTTATTCAAGAAAGTTTGTGCAAACTTCATCTTCGAGGCAGGCCAAATCGGATCTCTCAGGTAAGTTTTCTAACTTAATTGTCTCAAATAAAAATACTTATCAGAAAAAAGAAGTTGTTAATCACTCCCTTATTAATTCTAATAGTTTTAATCCGCTAATACTTTCTACTCAAAAGTTATCAAGTGGGGACGGGATAATGAATACTCAGCAATCCTCACCAAAACCAATCCAAAATGGGTCGATACAATCTATCCTTGGTCAAAATCTGGTCAAAGATATTAAATACCACACTAGCACTAACAATTCACGTATGGACCCACTGGTGGGTGATGGACAAACACAAAATGACAAAACCAAACTATCTGATTATTCTACTCCTAACACCCCCCTCTCACACGTCGATACCCCGCACCCAAACCCTAATAACTGCGCTGACATAGCCATGCAAGAGGAAAGCTCTCCTTCAGGAAATTACACTGACAAAGACACCTTTTGCTCTGCTATTCCCATGCAAAGCTTTAACCATTCAAACACGTCTCCTTCCAAAGACCATCATCATAACCCTAAATCTAATAATATCTCTTTGACTCCTTCTTCTTTTATAACTCAAAACGCTCCTGATGAAAAACCTAAGCCCACATGCACGAGCAAAGGAGCGGTTAAAAATTCAAAAGCTACTAGTGAAACATCGAAGAAAGAAACTTCACAAGATGAATCCAAACATCCAAAATTTTCCTCCTCCACCACCATTGTTACAACCTCTAACCTTTACTGTGCCACCCCCACAAAATCGGATACCCCAGTCATGGATAGAATCAACACTGTGGGGACAAGCACTAACAATTCCAATCGTGATCTT
This sequence comes from Petunia x hybrida, assembly GCA_037355625.1. Lineage (NCBI taxonomy): Eukaryota > Viridiplantae > Streptophyta > Magnoliopsida > Solanales > Solanaceae > Petunia > Petunia x hybrida. Next base: position 6,367,991 of record JBBBVM010000059.1, on the reverse strand, counting down.
TGGTCAACAAGCTCATGTGGTCATTCAAGACCTGATGTATCTTGCTCTAGTTGTAAGCAAAGGGATGCACTTGTCAATGCAGAATTATATGAATGCAACGTGGCCACATCTTATGCATGGAATGAATCAAATGGATCTTGCTCTGAACGATCTTCCTTTCTTTCCTCCTCGTGTGGTGCCACCCCAAATGCCCATATTCACAGCATGGGATTTAGTACACAACCAGCCGTTACAGGTACAGCAGCTAGTGAACAACTTGGGAAATCATTTTCCTCCACTGGCAGAGAATGGGATTCCACAACAAATTCCTCCAATGCCAATGGACATCCCGCCTCCACCAGCTCCCCCGCCCTCTCCGGAGCACCATCACAATCCATTCGCACAAGAGGACGTAGACAGGAGGGAACCACTAGAGCAACAAATCGCACTAAGAGGGAGGGAGAGTCGCACGGAATTTCTAAACCTAAAAGAAATAGCAATATTTCTATTCAAGGAAAGACAAGACAAAAAGGTAATTTTCACGACTCATCATTCAATGTTCAAATGCTCCTTGGATGTGAGGACTCCAGCCAACAGGCTAGTGGGAAAGTATGCTGTGATACTAAACCCAACTCTACGAGTTAATTCTGAAGATGATGGTATGATAATAGAAAACCCTAATTTAAGTATGAATAGACAACTTAATCTTATTGTTTGGAATGTAAGGGGTGCTAATAATCCAGAATTCAAGAGACATTTTGATATTATTTTAGAAGTATATAAGCCAGTGGTGGTTGCATTGCTTGAAACCAAGATGGAGGACCATTATGACCTTAGGGTTCGTTTTGATTTTACTGATTATGCTGAGGTTCCAAGTGTGGGTCGTTCTGGTGGTATTGCTTTACTTTGGAAAAATGACTTGGTCTCTATTACTGATGTCCATATAAATGGTAATGAAGTGCATGCAATGATAAAGGTACACAACTCTACTCTTAATTTCCCTTGGCTTTTTTCTACTGTTTATGCTAGCACTAGTAGTTCTAACCGTAATTTGCTTTGGAAAAATCTAGCTACTATATATGATAACTATAAGGGTCCATGGCTTGTGGGTGGAGATTTTAATCAAATTCTTAAACAATCTGATAAGTATGGTGGTAATCCTATGAATTATAAGAATGCTAATACTTTTTAGAATTGTATTAATTACTGCAAGTTGATGGACTTAGGTTTTAAGGGTCCAAGGTTCACCTGGTCAAATCATAGTAAAACTAGCTCTGGTCTCATTTTGGAAAGGTTGGATAGATGCTTAGCCAATGATGAATGGGTCACTAGTTTTACTGATGCCTCCATAATTCATCTGCCTAAGACTTACTCAGATCATCACCCTGTTCTTATTAGCCTTAATAAAAGAACTCCTGCTAGTAATAATAAGCCCTTTAGATTAGAAACTATGTGGATGTCTCATCCTGATTTTAAAGAGATAACTAGAATGGTCTGGAAGGATAGAAATTTTCAAGATGCTTCTAAGCTCTTTGAAGAGCAGCTTCTATCTTGGAACAAAACTGTTTTTGGCAATATCTTTAAAGAGAAAAGAAGAATTCTTGCTAGACTAAACGGTATTCAATCTTCTGTTAATTATCCCACTAGCACCTTCTTGAGGAACCTAGAAGCTAGATTAATAGGTGATCTTAACATTATCCTAATGAACGAGGAGGAATTTTGGAGGCTTAAATCTAGGATAAACTGGTTGAACTCAGGAGATGCTAATACAAAATTTTTCCAAGTCTCTACCCTTAATAGGAGAAGAAGGAACTCTATCACTCACTTTCAGGATGATGGTGGTAACCTTATCTTTGATCATCAAGCTATTTTAAGACATGTATTAGGATACTTCAGTCTTATTTACTCTACGAATCATGAGTCTAGTACTTGTACTCCAGAATCGCATAATCATAGTTGGTACTCAAGGACAGACCTTTCTTGTCTTGATAAACCTCTTCAAAATTTTGAAATTAAACATGTTGTTTTCTCTTTTAAACCATTCAAAGCCCCTGGACCAGATGGTCTTCATCCTTTTCTATTTCAAAAGTATTGGAATATCCTGGAGGAACCTGTTACCTCTTTCTGTCACCAAGTTTTCTCATCCTCTAGTATACCGGACTTTGCCAATACAACCTACTTATGTTTAATTCCAAAATTCAAAAATGCTGTTCATTTAAAGAACTTTCGACCAATTGGCCTATATAATACAATTTACAAAATTATTACCAAAATAATAGCTAATAGAATAAAACCTTTCTTAAATATCCTTATCAGTCCATGTCAAACTAGTTTTCTCAAAAACAGAAAGGCTTCAGATAATGCTATTATCATTCAGGAAATCGTTAGTAAATTTTCTAAAATGAAAGGCTCAAAAGGTGAAATGCTCATCAAAATTGACTTAGAAAAGGCTTTTGATAGAATTGAGTAGTCCTTTATTCGCAAAATGCTACTTTTTTTCAAATTTTCCCCCAATATTACAAGACTAATTTTATCATGTATCACATCTTCCTCTATCTCAATTTTGGTAAATGGTGAGAAAACCCCCTTTTTTTAATCCTTCTCGAGGCATAAGGCAGGGTGACCCTACGTCTCCTTATATCTTTATCTTATGCCTAGAACTTCTTTCTATTTACATAAACCATAATGTCGACCTGGCCCTTTGGAATCCTATTAAGTTATCCCCTAAAGGACCTGAAATCTCCCATCTTCTTTTTGCGGATGATCTCACTTTTATGGCCAGAGCAAATGAAAAATCTGTACTTGCTATTAAATCAACGTTGGACTTATTTTGTGACCTCTCAGGAGAAAAAGTTAACAACGCCAAATCTAGAATTCTTTTTTCAAAAAATACATCTCCTTCACTAGCAAGCCATCTAGGATCCCTTCTTAACATCAATATTAAGAGATCATTTGGAAAATACCTTGGCTTCCCCATACTCAATCGCTCTCCTAAACATACGGATTATCAATTCCTTATAGATAATTTACAATCAAAACTTGCAAACTGGAAGCTAAACTTTCTCACCCTGGCTGGTAGGACCACTCTCATTAAATCAACTCTGAATACTATTCCCAATCATATTATGCAGTATCATATGTTACCTGCCAAGACTCTTGATCGAGTGGACAAAATTCAGAGAGACTTCCTCTGGGGTTCTACTAGTCATAATAGGAAACTTCATCTGCTATCATGGAAAACGGTGGCTAAACCAAAAAACCAGGGAGGCCTTTCTATTGTTCGAGCTAAAACCAAGAATCATGTTATTATCTATTCCTTAACTTGGAGATTTCTTACAAATCACTCCTCCCTCTGGGCTACTACTCTTAGAAATAGATATCTAGCTAATAACTCTAAATCTCCATCCTTCATTTGGAAGAATATCTCTAGGATCCTGGAATTCTGCAATACTAACGCTTTCTGGATCATTGGTAATGGTTGTCATACTTCCCTCTGGTACCAGAATTGGCTCCCTAATAAAATAACCCTCAGGAGTCAATTTATTGGTCCCCTTACTTATCAAGAGTCGTGTGCATCTGTTGCCTCTCTCATCCAAGATAGTAATTGGGCTTACTCAAAGTTATCTTTTGAGATTCCGTCTGAAACAAAACTCCAAATCCAGATGATCCTTTCCTCCTCCATTAAGGACAATAGAGACTATCCGTTTGGAATGCTACGACTTACGACTTGATAGAAAAGAATCCTACCATCAGAGAAGACTTCAACTGGATATGGGACCTAAAGACCATCAATAAAATTAAATTCTTCTTGTGGCAGTGTTATCATAACCGTCTCCCTACTCGATTTTATCTTAACAAAATTGGAATTAATATTGATGGTAACTGTCCTATTTGTAACAATATAAGTGAAACCATGTTTCACATTTTTATCCAATGTCCCATCGCTCAATCTTTTTGGACTACTACTTCTTATATTTTTACTATTAATGAGTCTACTACTTGGATGGATACTTTGAGACATCTTTCTTTCAACACGGTTACTAAACATTCTAACTGGTTAGAATATTTTCCCTTTGCATTATGGAATCTTTGGCTAAATCGAAACTTTAATAATGTCAACAACCATTCAAGGCAAATCTCTCATCAAATGGTCAATTCTCGCTTAATAGAATTTCTGTTCTTAACCTCTAGAGATGTTAGGAAAAATGAAGTTAGAAAAATCCTCATAGGTTGGAAACCCCCGGAAGAGAAAACCTTTAAACTCAATATAGATGGAGCCTTTAATCACATAACCGAAACGGCCAGCATCGGGGGAGTTTTTAGAGACAGTAGTGGTCATTGGGTTTTAGGGTTTCATAAGAAGGTCAATGCCTTAAATGCAACCCATGTAGAAATCTTAGCCTTATACTATGGTCTTAACCTAGTTATTGATCAAAATCTTGCTCCTATAGTAGTAGAATCTGACTCTACAGATGTGATTAAATTATTACAACACTCTCACCCATCTTATGAACCCATTGTTCAAAAATGCAGGTTAATGATGCTCCAATTGCAGATGCCAATGATCCAGCATAATCTTCGACAGGGTAATAGGGTGGCTCATCTTCTAGCCAAAGGAGCTCCTGGACAGTCCAATGAAGCTACTTTTTATCACTATGCCATGCCCCCAAATTTTGTGCATCAAGCGTACATGGATGATCTAGGGGGAAAAATTTTTGCTACTACCATATCGGAAGCTAATTTTAATTATTTAGCTAAGTTAGGTTGTGCTTATGGATTAACATCCACTGCTGTTTCTAATTATGCTAATACTTCAGACCATACGGAAACTCTTAACAGTAGTATGGTCTCCTTATGTAATCCAACTTAACTCTATTTTATTTATAATATGTCGTACTCACCAAAAAAAAAAACTTTCAGTGACCACCATGCAGTTGGGTTTCCTATTTAACTGAGCAATTGACTTTTAGTATGCTTACTACGGACCTTTGGTCAAAAGGGACACTCAAGAGTGTAAATAGGTAAAAGGGACAAAGTTTTAATTAATGTAGTAGAAGGGACACACTTGATTAAGGCACTTAAACATAACTTTCCTTCATTCCCCTTCACCTTAAAGTTTTATTTTTTTACACTTTGGTCCTCACGTATATAAAAAATAAAATTTGCCAAATTAGGGAAATATTTTTCCCTCCGTTTATTCCCTCTTTTCTCTCTCTCTCTCTCTCTCTCTCCTCCCTTCTCTTCTCCCTCGCGGTCTGAAAACATCATAGCTGCTGCGCATCTTCTTTCTTCAATTTCTCTTCGTTTTCGCTATTATTCTTGCATTCCAACTCTCCCAAACATAAAATATTGTCAGATCTAAATCCTTTTCGGTTAATTAGGTATTATTGACTCTAATTGAAAAAATAATTTGGGGAAAATACGCTGCAATTCTTTGAATAACAATTTCTGGTTGGCATTACTTTTATTTGGTTTGCTTGACGTTGAAATGCTTACTTCAAATTGGAAAGCTTGTCGTTGAAATTGTTTGAATAACGTTGGGCATTACTTCAAACTGGAAAGCTTGAAAAGTCCCATATCTCCTGTAAGTGTAAACCCCCGTCTTGCTAATCTCTACTATTCTAATTTTTGTAAAAACCCTTTTAAACAGTATGTTGTTGTTTTGAAACATCTTACCGTGATGATCGCAACATCCTATAGATTGTTCTACAAATGCTCGTACAACGTAATCACAATTATGGAACATTGTATTAGAGTCTCAGAACAATCCTTTTGATGTTCCTATTGTGCTAGTCAGAGTTACGGAACATAATTTTGGTTGCCCAAATAATCTTACAGCATGTTCAGTAAATGATATTCATAATGTAGGAATATTTTTGTAGATGGTCGGAACTGATGTATAGATGTTTCACATCGGTATGCTTGTATTCTTAAACATCCTTTGGTATATTCGGATCTATTTTTCGATGTTCCAGTATCCTTTGCTACCTGGACCACATTTGATGAATGTTTATCCTATCTTACAGATATCGTTAAAGTAATAGGGGACAACATACTACTAGGAGTTGATTTTCTCGGTGAATGGGTTGAGCGCTCGAAATGCTATGCTTGGATTCCTAAGGTGAAAGAGACAAGACCTATCCTTGTGAGTAGGAATGTTACATATGATGAACTTGTCAACAAAATCATACGCAGTTGGGGGGTAAGTGATGATCCTAGGGATCTTTGCATTTCATATATGTTGAGTGTTGCCGCAAAGTAAAAGACTGCTCCATCTAAAATTAGGACTGATGATGATGTTCAGCTTTATATGGCTGATGTAGTCCCAGCTGGGGCTAGGCCAACACTAAGGGTTAGTGTGATTCCAAGGCCTGAAGGAATTTCAAGTTCAAATGAACAAGATATGCATGTTGAGATGGATGAAGATGAATTAAAACAAGGTGGAGAGGCAAACGAAGAAGGTGAAAAAGGTGGAGAAGTAGTTGGTAATTCTTCAGCAAGAGTACCATCACAGAGAAGTCGCAATGATTTTTTTGGACAAGACGGCATAGGTTTTGTAAAAGGTATGACTTTCAAGAACAAGCGAGAATTAGTGGTGAAGTTGAGGCTTGCTGCAGTGAGGAAGCCTTTTTCTTTCAAAGCTGTGAAGAATACAAAAAAATTATTTTATGCCCGATGTGTTGATGCAAATTGTAAGTGGTGGCTTCGAGCATTAAGGTATCATAGTAGTGATACATTTTATATTACAATCTACAATGGCGAGCACACGTGCGGTGTGCAGCACCTGCAAAGCCACCATACACATGCCACAGCTGATGTTGTTGGTGAATACATGAAGGATAGGTATATTGAGGGGAAAGGAATAACACCAAAAGACATCAGAGTTGCATTTAATAGAGAATTGGGATGCAACATTAGTTATTGGAAAATTTTGAAGGGATGTGAGATTGCAAAGGCAATAGCAAGAGGCACACATGAACACAGTTATGAAATTTTGGAGGCATACAGTTATATGGTAAGGTCCCATAATATTGGAAGCAAGACAGCTTTGAAGCTTGATAGTTGTGGGAGGTTTAAGTATTTTTTTATATCTTACGGATCTTGGATTAAGGGTTCTCTGTATATGAGGAAAGTCCTTGCTATTGATGGGACTCATTTGTCAGGCAAGTACGGCGGGGTGTTGTTATCTGCCGTTGCCCAGGATCCAGAGAAGTACATATTCCCTGTTGCATTCTGCGTTGTGGACAAAGAATGTGATGCTTCTTATGATTTTTTTTTCGAACAATTGGTTGACATAGCCCTGTACAATGATGAGTTGAGCGTCATTTCAGACAGGCATAAAAGCATAGCAAAATCAGTTGCCAAGTGGTTTCCTCAAGCTCACTATGGAGTTTGCATGAGGTACCTTGCTGAAAATATCCATACAAAATTTCAGTTTGGAGACCACCTGGGGTCCTATTACTTGGCAGCAGATGCATATCGTTTGGAGGATTTCAGAACGCACTTTAAGCAAATCGAAGACAACGATCCAAGGATTTTCAGATATCTTCAAGATGACGTGGGGTTCCATAAATGGAGCAGATGCTTTTTCCCTGGGCACAGGTACACGAGTATGAACATTCATATCAAATGCTCTGAACCTTGCGTTGGAATGTTCTATGTTTACATGGCAATTAAGTCGAGAACATTCTAACTGACGTTCAAAATAGTACCAATGATGTGTATAACGTAATTATTGCTGTTCCGATCGCATGCTTAATGTTCGCACTTGGATTAGACGTATTTAGCATTAAGGTCTTTGTCTGTTTGTTACAATTTCAGATTTGCAGTGATGACCTCGAACATTGCTGAGTCCACAAATGCACTGCTGAGGGATGAAAGAGAATATCCTATTGTTGCCCTATTAAATCATATCAATCGGACATTTGGTGAAAAATTCCATGTGAGAGCTACGGAGTTCCTCGAGGTTTCAACCATATGTGTCCCTTCAATTGAAGGAAAAATAAGATTCAACCTGGAGGAAGGGGGTAAGCTCGCAATTAGTCGAAAAGGTACGTATGGTTTCACCATCATCAGTCCAGGCCAGGGAGCAGAAGTCGATTTACTCAACAGAACTTGTACGTGCAGAGAGTATCAAATTGACTTAATACCCTGTAAACATGCTATGGCGGCTATCAGAATGCTGCATCCAAAAAACTATGGAGCGTGCGTCTATGACTTCACTTCTGCATATTACAAGTTAGAGTCATATATGCTTGCCTATAAAGAACCGATCAATGTTGTTCCTCCGGAAGAATTTTGGAATGTTCCTCCTAAGCTGCTTGAGAGACGAATATTGCCTCCTTTCATCGACGTGGGTAAGGGTAGACGAAGGAAAAAGCGGATACCATCAGTTGGTGAAGTATTTTCAAGTAGGAGAAACAAATGTAGCATCTACAAAAGGTTAGGCCACAAAAAAACTACTTGCCCAAAACGAGTGGATAGTGGACAATCCTCCCAAACTCAAAGTATTGCTTTTTGAATTCTAATCTTGAACAATTTAAATATTTTATATATTTATATATTTGAACGTTTAACTTAATGTTTCGAGCATTTATCAATGGCGTTCCAAATTCCTATTATTTTTGTAGTATATAATTCAAATTGATCATCATACAGATTCAAGCGAAGGGTTGCCTTGATCCCAATAGTCATGCTGATTCAAGAGAAGGGTTGCCTTGTGCAATTAAAAGGTGTGAAAGCATCCTTCAAAACCTGCATACGAAAAAAGGCATTAATTAATCCAGATACATCACCTAGAGAGTAGTGAACGTCTTTTCAATGTTCATATCACGCCTTTTGGTGTTTTTTATGTTAAATTTATCTATAAATACATACATTTTCTTGTTCCGCCATACACACAATTATCCTCCTACTTGAATTATCAAAATATCTTCATAGACAACAAATACAAATGGAAAATAACCAAAACGAAGTTGTCGCTAATGGCCACTATGTCCCAGCGCAACCTGACCATAACGAATGTTATGGAAACATCTCCTGGGATATTGCCGGTATACAAACTGACATCACTGCAATCAACCATGCTGTGGACCGCTTATCTGCTGATGTATGGAGTATAAGGCAAGTGTTAATTCAGCGCACGGATCGTATTGAAAGAATGCTTTTGGGACTCCTTATCCAACAAGGGATGAATCCGGAGCAGTTTGACACTCCTCCAAATTCTCCCAATGCTGACAACTAGTACTTTTGTTTAAGCATTATATCTAGTACTTTTGTCTAAGCATTATATCTAGTACTTTTGTCTAAGCATTATGTCAAGTACTTTTGTATATGTATTTTGTTTCCTTAAGTATGAATGAAAATTATCAGATTATGTATTTAGTTGATAATACTTCCACTACATATTATTAGTGAACGCCTAAACTTCATCAGCAACTTGAAACATTCTAACACACGTTCCAAGCACCGTATGAAGATGTTTGACATCGTTATTAACGTAAACATGCTAGCATATATTTTAACAACATCCATCTAAAATGCATCAGCAACTTGAAACATCCTAACAAAAGTTCAGAGCACTGTATGAAGATGTTTGACATAGCAGAAGGAGTATGGCCTTAAAATCATTATTAACACAAACATGCAAAAGCTTCACTATGTGTACAACAACACAGAACTATTTGACGAAAAAATCAACAAAAAACAGAGATTTTCACGAGAATTTCAGTCCAGAACCAGAAAGAAGGCGTAAAAACCCTAGCTTTATCGAAATAGCCAAATAGAAAAAAAAATAAACCCCGATTCACTTGAAAAATATCAATATAGTACAAAATTTACCTTTAGATGTTACCGGAGAAATGTAGATGGCCGGCGACGAAATAGAAGACTCGAGAAGAAGACTTGAGAAGTGTGTAAGAGAAGAAAGGGGCGGGTGTTCGATGTTTGAAATGATGGAATTGATAAGACTGATCAGCCGCATTTTTAATTAAAACTTAAGTTTTGGGGTTGTCATTAAGGCCCCACCTTTTTTTTTGTTCCGATTTCCACGCGCGTCCCTTTTTTGTATAAAATAGAGCGGGAGGGGGGGTACATTTCTTTTTGAGATATTAGAACGTTCTTTTGAACGTACCAAACATAGTTATCTATTAAGCAGTTCGTTCAAAATGAAACGCGTTTCCTAAAAAATAAAAGGTACTTTTTTCACGGTTAGAACATAAAAAAGGATGTTTGAACCCTAACCCTAACCCTGAACCCCAAAACCTAACCCTAACCCTAACCCCAAACCCCAAACTGGAAAAATTTCGAACATTTTAAGAACACCCAATCTCCTGTTCTGAACCATCTTCGAAACGTTCCCGAACGTCGTTAGACTGTTCTGGATCTCCATACGGATGTTCTTTCTGTCCCGTTAAGGATTGGTTGAGAAATACTAATATAAGGATCATTCGAAATGCATAAACAATGACTTAGTAGTTTATTAAGATTCCAAAACATGCTATGTGTAAGTAAACCAAAATATATGTCGCTAATTATACCAAAATGTAATTATTAAGTTATTTGGATAAGGAGTGTAGGGTTGATTCTAGCTCAATTAACAATTTTAATCATTAAGAAGTGTATTCTAACGAATTGTAGCATAGATTGGACGTTATATCCACTAGATATACACATTACTAATCGATTTGAACAAATATACAATTTCATTCACAAATTACATACATTCTTCGTGTATCTACCACAACTAAGACTTTAAATCAAACAAGTATTGATTTTGATACATCATTTATGTGTATTTAATGTGACTACTCAATAGTATGTCTATTGGAAGTGTTTACTCATAAAATTTCTATTAGATTGAATACTCATTTATATCTATTGAAAGCAATTACTTAGTTATATCTAATGAAAGCAATCACTAAGTTATTGAGGATTTCATTATATATTGTTCTAACTAAGTGGATAATCTATATAATGATGATTTAACCTTAAATATAAATCCTTATTAATCTAGTCATGTTATATAGTTTCTTATTACAATCATATTAAAGGTTAGAACACTACATATTAAATTAGGCACCTATTATGAACTGAACATACAAACCCACGTTCGTGACATAAATTAGATGTTTTTTTGCATTAATATTAGGATATTTATGTTTATTCAAAGAGATTACTCAATAGTATGCGTATTTAAGGTGACTACTCAATAGTATGTCTATTGGAAGTGTTTACTCATAAAATTTCTATTAGATTGAATACTCATTTATATCTATTGAAAGCAATTACTTAGTTATATCTAATGAAAGAAATTACTAAGTTATTGAGGATGTCATTATATGTTGTTCTAACTAAGTGGATAATCTATATAATGATGATTTAACCTTAAATATAAAGCCTTATTAATCTAGTCATGTTATATAGTTTCTTATTACAATCATATTAAAGGTTAGAACACTACATATTAAATTAGGCACCTATTATGAACTGAACATACAAACCCACGTTCGTGACGTAAATTAGATGTTTTTTGCATTAATATTAGGATATTTATGTTTATTCAAAGAGATTACTCAATAGTATGTGTATTTAAGGTGACTACTCAATAGTATGTCTATTGGAAGTGTTTACTCATAAAATTTCTATTAGATTGAATACTCATTTATATCTATTGAAAGCGATTACTTAGTTATATCTAATGAAAGCAATTACTAAGTTATTGAGGATTTCATTATATGTTGTTCTAAGTAAGTGGATAATCTATATAATGATGATTTAACCTTAAATATAAAGCCTTATTAATCTAGTCATGTTATATAGTTTCTTATTACAATCATATTAAAGGTTAGAATACTACATATTAAATTAGGCACCTATTATGAACTGAACATACAAACCCACGTTCGTGACGTAAATTAGATGTTGTTTGCATTAATATTAGGAAATTTATAAATTGATTACTCAATAAAGATATTAGAACAATCTCTTGTACGTGCCAAACATGGTTTTCTAATGCTAAAATACGTGGAGCAACCCGTTTTAAATACGTGGAGCGACCTGCTCCACAACTTACATTAATCCAACCCGTTCTATTAACCCGCTCCGAACAGAATTATTACCTTAAAACACGTGGACTAATCCCAACCATTCAATTAATTATGTCTTTTTACCCCATTATTTAAATATAAGTTAGGTCTCAAGTTAGGTCTTCTACCCCATCTACCTCTTCTTCTTTTTAACTCAACCAGCAAAGTACCAGACCATGTCTCAAGGATCAACTTGTTCTCGCAGCTCCTCTCAACATCGTCGATGTTGGTGTGCCTTACCTGCGATTCAGTTCACGGCGGGCACACAGTCGAATGCTGGACGAAAATTTTGCAAGTGTCCCCGCAAGGGTATTAGCAATTGTGGATTTGTGGAATGGTGTGATGAGGAGTATCCCCAGTCTGCTACATTGGTTTTAAATAAGTTGAAAATTTTACTGGATGAAGTTTGTGAAGAAAGGGCCAATTTGGTGAAGGAAGTGGACAAATTAGGGGGCTTGTAATGCTACAAATTTATTGACGATTAGTAAGTTAGAGGCTAAATTGCAACGGTGGAAGATGTATTTCTTATTGTCTTGGGCAGTTTTTTTTGGTTTCATAGTAGCTAGGTTTATTTGATACCAATTGTTTATATATTTGAACGTTTAACTTAATGTTTCGAGCACTTATCAATGGCGTTCCAACAGTCCAGTATTTTTGTCGTATATAATTCAAATTGATCATCATACAGATGTTCTAATACTGCAAACGAGATGTTCAGACTAATGCAAGACAATATTCATAAATATTCATAATATGCATAAATTGTACTGAAAATTAAAGGACAACACTTCAAAACAAACTGAAATTTTTTCTTAAATGACTAGACTTAAAGGGAGATTATTTCTTCATTTCACATGTGTGCCGCTGGAGGACGTGGTGGTGAAAGGTAGTTCTGGGGGTCAATCTTGAGTTCAGCTTGAATACCACGAAGCATACGCTTAATAAGATTCATATCCTCACGGAATTCATCGAATCTAGTCCTTAATCACGTCACTTGATCCTCCACATTTCTAATATATACTGCCAACTGATCAACATCTAAAGTCAAGGATGCAATATCTTCACGGACATGATCGATTTAAGTGAACCTACTATCACTTGGCACTCCACTATCATGTTCTGGAGCTCTTGGGTGCCTTAATTTGCGAGGCATTGTTGTTGTTTCGCCTTGTTGTTGTTGTTGTTGTCCCAGATATTGTTGTGCAGATGTTTAGCATTTATAGAAGCCAAGCTTGGTACCTTTTCGGTTGCATATGTGATGATTTAAAGAAGTGCCTATTCATATTGAATGGTTGGGGTTAGTACACGTGTTTTAATTGTGACCAGGAGGTGCCTAATCCTTACCAGGGAAGTCAGAACATCTTCATGGCGATACGAATCATCGTATACTCGTTCCATTAGTCTATTGATTTTTGACGTTTATAATTCAAATTGATCATCATACAGATGTTCTATTATTAATGTTTGAAAATTATTTATACCGTTCCAGTAGTCTATTATTTTTTAAACTAATCATCATAATACACTTAACGGCTAGCCCCTTCAATTCAAATCTGAAGCAAACAACGAATGCGTCACTTCAAAAAATGAAAAAAATACATAACGGCTAGATTTGGCAAGTGGCTACAATATACTTAAGTCGGTTACCTCTTTTTCTCCTATAAATACTCGATCAAACCATTCAAAAAACTCTATACAACAACCACTATAGATCTTCAATCAGAAATATATATATATATATATATATATATATATATATATATATATATATATATATATATATATATATATAACAAAATGGTTTGCCGACCTTCCTCCTCAATAGTTGCTGCCACTGCAAGAACAGGAGCAACCAATACGAGAGCATCGATGTCAAGAGTAGTATCCATGACAAAAGGAGCAACAACGGGAAGAGGAAAAACCAAGCAAAAAGAAGGAAGGACGGGAAGATCAGCCAAGCAAAAAGAAGGACGAATTGGTGGAGGATCAGCCAAGCAAAAAGAAGGAAGAACTGGTGGAGGATCAGCCAAGAAAAAAGAAGGAAGAACGGGACGAGGATCAGCCAAGCAAAAAGAAGGAAAAACGGGAAGAGGATCAGCCAAGCTAAGAGGAGGAAGAACAAGTCGAAACACTTCTGCAGAACAAGAAGAACGTGCAAATGATATTTTGGAACAACTTCGGGCTGAAGTTTGGGGTTGGAAGTTCAAATTTGAGGAATTCTTCGAATACTACAATAGAGACGTCAAAAAGATGTACAAAGAAATAAAGAGGATAAAGACCATGCTCCAAATAGCAACCTTGAAACAAGTAGGGACTGCATCGCGTTGTAGTGTAAACGCTTATTTTGTGTTTCTGACCAGGATGTTAATATGACTGTTTATTAAGTAACGTCTAAAATGCTAATATAATTAGCATACTTTTGTAAAGCGCTGAATCTTTGAACAATCAAGAATGTTTTTGCCTGGTTCTTGATTATCAATGTATAAACTTTAATGTTCAGAACATCTGTTGTTGTTTCCCTATTTACTAGTTATTGAACATCAAATATCCATTAAGTTAAAAACTATTTGAACGTACAACTTAATGTTCCGAAAATAACTAATGTTGTTCCAATAGTCTATAATTTTTAATGTTTTAAGTCAATCTGATCATCATATAGATATTCTAATAATGTAAACTCGATGTTCAGTGTAATGCAAAACAATATTCGTCTTTTGCCATATATATATCATCAAAAAATGGGTAATCATCCATATATTACACCATAAAAAACATGAACATAATTATCCAAATTTTACAACCCATACTAAGGGACTAATTTGCCATGGAATATTTCCACAGCAAATTGAACTAGACAGTCTTCTATCACATTGTCACACAGCAAATCCATCGGGATGTTGGTCAACAATGTTCGAGGAACATGATGGCATACGCTCCACATGCAGTGCCAGTCAAATTCCTTGGAAGGCCTTCGATGCGCTCATACGGCCACATTTCCATAGATTGGATTTCAGAAGGGAGGTGGTTGAATTCTCCGACTACCGGATGTATATTGGGAAAATGTACATTACTGGCCCTATTATTGAATAAAAGCTGTCTTCATTGTACACCCCAATGTTGCAGTCGTAGACATCGATCCTTGCCTCCTTTAAATGAAAGACGCATGTAACATAATGCGTGCTTTCAATGTTATACACGGCAAAGAGTCTTTTCGCACCATCTCACTTCCTTCCACCCGGATATGGAGACTTAACTCTGGCATAATCAAGGAATGTATCCTCAAACCTATATTCTGCTAGCTATTTGTCAAGGCTGACATCAAAACCCTTCGCTTCCTCTTCAGCCGCATTGTATCGTACGCACAAGTTGGTCAAGAATGAAAGATCGAGGATAAGATCAGAGCTATCATAATGCCGGGGGTAAGCCTTATGCCTCACACGCATCAAGGCCAAGTACTCATCCATAAACTGCAGAATAAAACAAATTAGAAGTTGTGAATAAAACTATATCGACACATATTATTTGATGTTTGAACCAGCCAGTCGAATGTTCAACGAACATACGACCATCAGGTTCAGAACGGAGCAAAAAATGTTCGTTCTTCGATAAAAACCAAATAATAACAAAACAATAGAAGTAAAGAGATGCACTTACACTATCCCACATCCACTCTTTCACGTCCAGGAAGTTCAGAAAATCCAAGTAATTAAACTCATGACACAGGAAGGCAGTCTTTTCTTTCTTCTTCTCCTCCATGAAAGCGTCAAATGCAGCTTTCTTGTGAATGTCTAGTGCCTTGTACAGTGTCACTGGCAATCTCTCCTGGAGCCTGACTTGAGCTCTCTCTCTAAATTTCCAAAAAAAAAAATATATATATTTGAAAAAATCTCTAGATTTAATAGAAGAACGTCACATTTATGTTCAACGCACCTAATTGGATGTTTTACTAACCTTGCCATTCTGGCTGCAGTCATTTTCTTCTTTCCTCGGTTCTTCTTTGCCTGGAGCATCCTAGACAACAAAATATGCCTCTTTGGTCACTGCTGCTGCTTCTCCTTCTTTGACGACGACGCTACAAAATTAGCAAGGGACAGCTCGATCGCATCAAGCTTCTGATCCACTCCCTGTCGCCATTGAAGGCAGTCGTGGCACTTGCAACTGCAGACACTAGGCTGCACATTCTCAGGTTCTCTCCTCCTAGAACTTTCTCCAACTTCAAACAAACCCCTACCACTAAAAAGACCACCAGTAAAACGACCAGCCCTACCACCAATCTTATCACCAACTTGTATTTCACATCTACCAACTCCTCCACTACCAAATTCTTCACCAACTTGTCCTTCTCTTGGACCATCAATTACCTCTCTTGGAGGGGTCCTGGGGCAATTCCTAAAAACTATCACTCGATCACCACCAACTATCGAGCTAGCCCCCTCCAACATCACAACAAGCTCATCAATTAGCTCATCGCCCCCATCAACAAACGACTCAATATTATGAAAGGTATCATCTTCCAGCTCTGCATCGATAGGGTTAATGAAAGGGTGCACCACCTACATACCATAAATATTTGTTTAACATCACAAAGAGTGGTCAGAACATCCTTATTACTGTTCGACATTTAACACCAGTAAAAATGGAACATCATATCTGTCGTGATCGAGCATCTGAAAAGATGTTCTTAACATTAATAGCAATGATTTTCACGACATTGCAGATGTTCCAACATTTAGAAAATTGTAGGTCAAGTACTTACAGGCTTTGCAACATTCTCAAACAGCCTTCGGGAGTCTCTTTCATTCTTTTCAGTGATCCACCTGTGCATCCTTGGCATGGTCCTCTCATTGGGAAAATTCCTGGGACGAAGCGCAAGTATTGCTTCAAATACCCAACCCACAAATGCCCAAGGAAACCCATAGAGATTGTAATTTGGCCCGTCCTTAGCCTTGCTAGCTGCACGATCAGCCATGAGCTTCGTCAGGTACTCAATGGTTAGCTCGAAGCTTTTTCGCCCCCAAGGATACTTTACAAATTCACTTGGAAGATATGCAAGGCAGACCACTAATTCCTCAATACTAGCTTTTTTGTCCTTGGCGCACAATATTGAGTGAACAAACCAAGCCATGGCAAGCCCAAACTTGTACCGTTCAGGAACTTCCTCATTTTCTATCAAACACAGCAACCGGGAAGCAGTAACTGCCCTTGCTTTCCCATCCTCCCATGCCGTTGAAATATACTCCCACATCCCCCTGCCCCTCTCTTTCATCGCAGTCTCCCATTAGACACTTGGATAGGCTTGGCTTCTCAGCTTTGTCATCAAAGCAAACTCTAGGAGGCCAAAACGAACAGGCACTCCATTGAAATTGAACCAAGCTTCTTTTTCTTTATTGCACAAAACTCTTCTTAACAGAATATTGTGCACCAACCTGGTTGGAAACGATGGCTCCTCCGGCAAGTCCAAGAAATGGCCAAAGATACTGTTTTTGAACTTGTCATACAAACTACTTGTACGCAGCACAATCCTGAAATCACGCATCCGTCCAATAAGCGACGAACGGACAGTTATCTTGGATTGAAAATGCTCATGATCATCCAAATAAGTCTTCAGCACCATTGGTGGAATGACACTGGTAACGTACTCAGGCTGCACAATATTTTGAAATTTGTTAGTTTAAGGAATCACCACGGTAGCAAGAACATAATATCATATGCATGAAACATCCCTTGAAATGTTCCAAGGAACTACAAAAAAATACTTTGAACATTTTTAAGGTTGATCTGATCATGTAAGCGAATGTTCTCAAATCACATAACAAAATATTGAACATTCTACTGTAAAGTGAAGAACAACTTCATGTATGTTCTAGACAACAACTATACATCTCTAGGTGGCTCTGCAGAATCAGCTCTCACGTCGTCTACGAACTTCCTCCGACCTTCTCCTTCGCATCTCTCAACCTCTTCTTCTTTCCTTCCATTCCTACCTCCTTCACCAGCTTGAACATCTACAACCTCTATAACTTCTTGTACATCATCTACTTCTTGAACATTTGCAACTCCTGCAAATTCTCCAGCAAGATTATTTACAAGCCTTCCCACCTCCTCTTCTTCTGCCATATTTAAAAGACTCTCTTTTTTGTTTCCCTCTTCATCCCATTCATCATCACCAAATAGTGCTTCTATTTCTTCTGATAAATTACCATCATCCGGCCCTCTCACAGCTTCTTGTGGCCCTACATTTACATCATAGTCTAGGGACCTCTCCTCTTCGTCCTCCAATATAATTCTCCTCTTCCTAGGAGGCTGTTTACTAGGAGGAGTAGTCTCCTTCCTCTTAATTGGAGAACAGGAAATCATTCTACGCGTAGAAACCATTGTAGCTGCAAATCACAAGTATATTCATCAATTAAAGATGTACAAACATGCAATATGGGTGTGTGAAACATAATATACATATGTTTTATCAAACCCTAATTTTTTATAAAGGAAATTTAATTCAAGTAAAGTCATCATTAAACGTTATCATCCTCTCGCACGGTCGGAGCACTGTCTCAAATGTTCCAGAACTTTAAACATGCAAGCACAAACATAAACATGCAAAATCTTGACTATTTGTACAACATTTTTTCAACCTTTAGCATATTTATTTTATAAAACCCTAATTTGTTTTAACAAAAATCATCTAAAATGCATCACCAACTTCAAACATCCTATCACACGTTTAGAACACTGTCTCACGATGTTTGACACTGCAAAGGAGTATGCTCTTAACATGGTAATATAACATAAACATGCAAAAGCTTCACTATTTGTACAAGAACATAGCACTATTTGACGAAAAAATCAACAAAAACAAAAATTTTCACAAGAACATCCTTCCAGTACAGTAAAAAGGCGTAAAAACCATAGTTTTTTCAAAATAGCAAAATAGCATAAAATAAACCCCGATTCACTTGAGAAACATCAATATTGTTCAAAATTTACCTTTAGATGTTACCGGAGAAATGTAGATGGTCGGCGACGATGATGTTCAGAAGGTTGCGTAGAAGACTGTAGAAGAGACGACTTGAGAAGTGTATAAGAGAAGATTTTGGGATTCGATATTTTAAATGATTGCACTGATGTCCGTTCGGTTCATTTCCCACCTTTTGATTAAAAAGTTTTTGGGATCGTTAATTCAGTCCAAAAAATTTTTAATGAAGGCCCGAAAGTTTTGTTGTTTCTAATTTGGCCCATGTTTTAAAGTTAAACGCACGCTTTTTGTTATGCTCCACGCGCGACCCCTTTTATTTAATAAAGACTTGAGAGGGTCTTTTGGCCCAATCTTCTCTGCTTACTATCACGTATAATTGAATTAGTCAAGCTAATTAATTCCAGACACAATTGCCTAAAGAAACAAAAGAAAAACTCCCAATACCACCGAAAACTAATACGACAAGCCACCAATGTGCATGTGCGCCTCGTGTACAATGAGACATAAACCTAAATCACATAATAAAAATATTCCAATCTTTCAACAGGTGTAAAGGAGCACATCTCAGCAAAGTGCTTTGACAACTTTTTCATCCAATAGAGCTGTGTGGTTGGATTTGGCAAATTCTCACTAAACATATCAATGAGGTACTTTCACTATGCAAGCAAGTACACTCAATAGTGGCCATGAATTGTGATGACCCAATTTTCTTTCTTTCTTTATTCAAACCAAACTTTAGTTGCTTCTAAAGTTTTAAGTCTTTGCTTCCCTTGTAATAGCTCTCCATTATTGTCCTTCCTCCTTTTTCATTTTCTATATCTATAAAGCATGCAGAGGCCACTTTCTTTCACCAATTCTTGTTATTTTTCCAGGTTGTTGTTTTATTATCCTCTTAATCAAGTATGGACTTTTCTTATTCTTGCTTTTGCCACTCTTCCATCTCAATCAAGGTATCACATATCTGCTTCTATGTTTCTTTTCTAGGAGTGTACTCCCTGTCTTTCTCTTTCACTTTATGCGGCATAGTTTGATTAAAAATGAAGTTTAAGAAAGAAATGAAAACTATCCAAACATGTGATCTTCGTTATGTCGAGCATTTGTGTGGTTATAAAAACTTTGAAACTTGTAGACTTAAGCATAACACAACATTTGTGCATTTCAAATTTAAAAAGATAGTCATTCTTTTTTTAATGAAGTACTAAGGAAATAGTGTGATTTTCTTTTGGACGCCATGGAATGTCTATTTATAACAAAACTGCAGAGTCATCCCCTGTTTCTTGGTTGCTCTTGTGATGAACTGCTGTCTTTATAGCTCAAAATCTCTAATCTGGGATCTTTTTCTTCAGTTTCTAAATTCGGTTGATAGAACTGAATTATTGATCTGGAATAAGTTGGGGCGGTATAATGCTAACATGCTATTTATATTTTGTAAGTTTACGTTGAAAAGGACTCGCGACGGAGATGGAATAGAGCAAGTAATAAAAATTTACAATATCTTTACATCAAAATTCAAGGATGCACGCGGAAATAGAATAGAGGGAACTGGGAGTTCTGTTTCTAGGTACGATATTCCTTATATAACAAAAACTTTTGGCAAAATAATATGGTCAAACTAAAAGTACTTACAAGTCTATGGGTTTTAGGCTGATTTTGTGTTTTAGTCACTTTTGGTGTTTACAAAATGTGTAAATAAACCAGAAAGTGCAAACTAATCAACTTATAAATTTATCCAAACAGCCTCTTAACACTCTAGGCATACATTATTAACCCATAGGTTAGGGGTACAGGTGGAAATACAACGGAAGAATGTTTATATGCACACTCCTCCCTCCTAGAACTAGCAGAGTACCTTGTGCACTGGTAAGCTCTTAGGCTGCTACTACTGAGCAACGGGCAACCAGAACCTGGAGCCAATGTGAACTTCTTCGTTGGAAAGATATGTTTTGGCCAGAGGACACTACTTAAAATGTAGAATCTTTTCCTGGAATAAACTGTCCTGTTGTACTTCTTGCAGACGAACTGCTGGGCACCAGACTTGGTGTCAAAAGTCGCACTGAATACCCGGAGATACCAGCTTGCCTCTCTTTCTCATAGAGAATTCAAACCTGAACTTTTAAGTCATCGACTTGGTGGATTCGAAACCAAGCTTAGCAGTGGAGGGAGCTCTCTCTGTGGATCAAGAGTCATTATTCAAATAAATCGTCAAAGAACTCTTATAAGAAGAAGCTCCAGGGTGTCTGCTTCCTGTAATCATTTTCTTATAACTCCATTCTTTTCAATCATTTATCTCTAGATTTGAATGTTCACGACAAAGTAGTCAAGTTTCTATGTTTTTCTGTAGGGTTGCCAAGTTCTGAAATCGCTAGTACTGCTTTCACGCTAGGAACAGCAGCAGTTCTTCCATTTTATACTCTCATGGTTGTGGCTCCTAAAGCTGAACTTGTAAGATCTCTGAAGTATTTTCAGTCTGAACTCCTTAGGTGTTCCCTTTACTGCATTATGGAAATCAAAGAAGTCTTTGTTATTTTAGTGACATGCTAATTATGGCATGAGATTTTCAAAGTAATGTTGTGATTAAACAGATTTCAAAATGCAGTCCAGAAAAGCGATGGAGAGCAGCATACCCTATATTGTGCTTGGAATTCTGTACGCTTACCTTTTATACCTCTCTTGGACACCAGATACAATTCGGCTGATGTTTGCTAGTAAATACTGGCTTCCAGAGGTCTGTTCTCGACTACTTAGTAACTTGTACTAACTTGTATGGTCAACTCTTTTAACACTTTGTTCTCATTCAGCTGCCCGGGATAACTAAGATGTTCTCCAATGAGATGACGTTGGCTTCTGCATGGATTCACCTGTTGGCCGTAGATCTTTTTGCAGCAAGGTCAATCTCCAACTGTCTATCTTCGTTAGTTATGCTTATTTGCTTTCCTTCTCGAGAACAACTTCAGGAGAATGCTAGGGTTACTCTAACTAGGCTTTTTTCATTTGAAACAGGCAGGTTTATCATGATGGATTGCAGAATGATATTGAAACTCGGCATTCTGTGTCTCTGTGCTTGCTTTTTTGCCCCGTTGGAATCATTGCTCACTTCATCACCAAAGCTCTAACCAGTAGCCCGGAAGACAGCCAACGTGGGATTCATTAACCATACTTTAGGCATTTTTATGTTAGCAGTACATGATCAGCCAGTCTGACTAGCAGCAAAGTGTAAAAAAATTCAGTCACTGAAACATCATTGTACAAGTTGTATTCTTGTGCTATAATATGGATCATTACAGTTGATTTCAGCCAACTGTTCTGTAAATCTAAACTGTTTCTAAGATGGAGGATGTACAAGATTTCTTCCTTGAGTTCCGCTCCGAACTTCTGACTGACAGCATCCTTGACTAAGCCTATGAGTTCAAGCATGTCTTGTGAAGTTGCAGTACCATAATTTATGAAAAAGTTAGCACTCTTGTTTGAGACCATAGCTCCACCAACTTTTAACCCTTTCAATCCAGCTTTTTCTATCAATTCTGCAGCAGAAATATCCATTGAAGATGGATTTCTAAAAACTGAACCAACAACTTTTTGCCGCAGAGGTTGTGTCCTCCATCTTCTGCAAAAAAGAACCAAATTTTCGTGCGGTTTAACGATTGATGGTGACATTTTCCCAAAATAAGAACAACAATAGCTATGCCTCAGTTGATTTCAGCCTGACTGTTCTGTAAATCTGACTTGCTTTTAAGATGGATGAATGTACAGGATTTCTTCTTTGAGTTCAACTCCATACTTCAGATTAACAGCATTTTTAACTAAGCCTAAGAGCTCAAGCATGTCTTGAGAAGTTGCAGAACCACAATTTATGAAAAAATTAGCATGCTTGTTTGAGACCATAGCTCCTCCAATTTTCAACCCTTTCAATCCAGCTTTCTCAATTAATTCTGCAGCAGAAATATCCATAGAAGGTGGATTTCTGAAAACTGAACCAGCACTTCTTTGCCCCAAAGGCTGTGTCCTCCATCTTCTGCAAAGAAACCATTTTTTCATGCAGTTTAACTACTGATATTCATGTTCCCCTACTGGTCTAGTGATTGATGAAGTTGGTGAAAATCACAGAAGACCAGGATACAAATTCCAGTAACGACCAAAAAAATGATAGATGATTTTTTCTCATTTGTCTTAGCCTGGGTGGGTTAAAGTGTCGTGGGTAGTAATAGGTACCCGGTGGAATAATTGACAGTACGTGCAAGTTGATCTTGGTGGAATAATTGACAGTACGTGCAAGAAAAACACAAAAAAGAAATTTTCTTGAAAACAATTACCTAGCCAAGTATTCTTGCTGCCATTCTCTTGCTGTTTTGGAGAACTTTAGTCTAAATGTAACTGCAGTGATATATGCCAAGTCCTTCATTTCTTGAAATGGTGATGATCTATAGCCAAAATTAAGCTCTCTTCTTTTCAACATCCTGGATTCGCCTTCATTTGTGATGACCTCTATGCTATCAATAGTATCAGCTGTTTCCTTTAAAACCAATGTCAAAAAAGCTGTGCAGCCTCAGTATCATCTATTATAACTGAAGGCTGTATCAGATATAGAAATTGCACAAGAAGTATGCCTCAATCCAGAACTAGTTATAGTCTCTATATGAATCCTCCACAAGAAGCTTTTATTGGACCTATTTCATTTAAATATTAAAAAATCACTTTTGTTATCTCAATTTCAACTTGAAGTAGAGAATTTGAAGTTGAAAAAGCTGATCTGTTTTTCACTAAAAAACATCACATTTTTTTTTTTCACATGAGATTCATGTCCATAACACAATAAACATCCACATTACTCTTTTTCAACTTCAACTTCAACTTCAAAGACTCCATTTTTTCTTCAACCAAACGAGTTATGACCAAACGCCGACAAATTTTCAACTGAAGTCGTGACCAACCCGTCCTTAAGATCTCACAGTTGTTCTTACAACATATAAATTTCTACATTGAATCTAATATAAGTATACTAACACTCACGAAAGCTTAATCCAAACTACCAGATATAGCTTACAAGGATAATATAAATGCTCATTTACCTGCCCATTTGCTCCAGCATTCATATAAGCAGCTCCACCAACAGTTCCAGGAACACCACCAGCAAATTCAAGCCCAGAAAAATCTTCATTTGCAGAAACAACTCCTAAACGATTAAACGGATACCCACTTCCTACCCGGTATACTCCGGGTTCTTTCTTTTCCAAGAACTCGATCCGATTGAGAATGACGCAACCATCAAAGCCCGTGTCGTCAAACAGACAATTCGAGCCTTTACCCAAGATTATAAACCTCATCGATCGCTCATTACAATACCTGCATTATTTCATCAAGATAAAGTGTAAAACTACGAGTGAATGATCAATCAACTAAGCCTCAATCTCAAACTAAAATCGTGTTATTATATGAATATATAATCTTCACTATCTATTCAGTTCTATTCAGACCCATTCATACAAAGCTAAATACTCCATCTATTCCAAAATATTTGACATTTTTCATTTCACAAAATTCAAACTAAGCAAAACTTCAGTCAATATTTCAAAGTGAGAGAGGTCGATTTGCCCCTGTATTATCTGAAATTGAACAACTTTGTCGTTCGTACTTTTTGTCCAATATTAATGGGCTGTCAGTAAAAAGTATCGATTTCTCCGTTGACAACTAACAGAGCTACAACATGAGGGTAATTTTAAAGGAAAATTATGCTGCGTGAACAATGCTAGATTAATTTAACAAAAAGTAGCCATTTTTTTCATAATTGATGCATACTTTATGCATAATTTTGCATAATATATGCATAATTTATGCATTACTGACTAGAGCGGCTATGTATGTAAAATTTCCAATTTTAAACCATAATCAAAAGCTGGGGGCTATATTTAAATTTTTTTCTCAAAAATTTTGGACACATGGAGTTCACTCATTTTGCACTGGAGCTTCATTTATGGCAAGGGCAAATATAAGACGATATGCATAGGTCAAAGGTAACGGACGGCAAAATTGAGCAATTTCATAAGTACATGGACTAAACATACAATTATCCAATCCTACCAAAATGTAAAAGATTAAGCTTATATACATCGACGGTGTAAAGAATATTTGCAGGAATGGAACCTGATAGCAGAAAGAAGTTGGGTTTGGTTAAAGACTTGAACAAAGTAATTACAAGGGCCACCAATGCCCCATGTGCTGAGTTCACTGAGCAGCTTCTTCTTGTGAATAAACTGTAACTCAGTTGTGTTTAGGGATAATTCTTGATTGTGGAAACTGTGGCTACATTTGCAAAGATGACAAGAATGTAATTTTCTTGTTGGGTTAAGAGGGAGCTGATAGTTTGGGAAATTTGATGGCTTGGAGAGGGATTTTATTGAGTTAGACATTACAAGAGTTTGCAGTTTGCTGGGGAATGTGGATCTAAGGTAAGATATGCTGCTTGCATTGCACAAAAGGGCCTTTTATGAGGTGACCATTAATAATTAGGGTGAATTACATAAATATACAACCCTAATAACAAATTTACAAAAAATACCGATACTATTCCATTTTACAAAACATACCAATAGTTTCTTTACAAAACATATACAAATTACAACAAAACCATGGAAATGAAGCTTTCTTCTTCTCCCCCAAGCCACTGCTTCACCGGCGGCAGGTCGCCGGAAAATCTTTTTTTTTTTTTTTTTTTTTTGTAAATCTGGAAAACAAGCATAAAACATACAAAATACAAATTCATACTTTAAAAAATATATATTTAACCAATAAAAAATACATAAACATACATAAAATTTAAAATATACAAAATATACATTTATATACACTCACAACATACAAAAGCTATACAAAAATGAAAATGCAAAAAATACAGAAATATACAAAAATATACAGATACACAACAAAAAAATTCCAAACATACAATTGAAAATGCAAAAAAATACAGAAATATACAATAACAATACAAAAAATTAAATAGCCATTTGAAAAGATTTTAATGTGTATTTTTACACAAAAAATACACATACACATTAATACAAAAGTATATACATATATACACATTAATACACTTCCAAAACAAACAAAAAAAGAAAAAAAAAAGAAGAACAAGAGAAGCAGATCGGAGCAGAGATCTGCTTGGCCAGAGATGGAGGAAACAGCAGCAGCTAGTAGCCGGAGATGGAGGAGGAAGGACGACGGGAGGTGCTAGTCGCCGGAGATGGAGGAGGGACGGCGGGTGGCTGGGTGGGTGGTGGGTGGAGGAGAAAGAAAAGAGAGAGAAATTAGGGTTTGTGATAGGAGAAAGGGGGAAATGAGTAAATGGTATGTAGGGTAATATATTTAAAAGTATCGTTATTTAGGGTAAATGTTTAAAAGTATCGGTATTTTTTGTAATTTAGCTATTAGAATTGTCATCTAGTGTAAATTTTCCTAGTAATTATGTTGCGGTTAGTTTAGTGAGTCTTTTTTTTTTTTAAGAGAATGTTAATCGATGAACAATCAGCATTTGCAAAGTTATTGATGAATAAATTCAACTTCAAAATATGGAAAGTATTTGAATAATAATATCCCAGATTGTCCTAGAGTTTGAACTGAACTCCAAGATTTGAACTGAGCTCCGGTATTTTTTCATGAAGTTTAGTTCAAACTCCAGACAATCTAGAATATTGTCATGGATTTTTTACAGGCTATTTTCAGCTATATTGCATTTTTGAGCTATTACTCATTAATCTATATTGCATTTTTGAGCTATTACTCATTAATAATTTTACAGATGTTAGTTATTCTTGTTTAGCAGTGGTAAAAGTTGGTATTTGTTAATCTCATACTCTCGTAAAAGAGACTTTGAGCATCTTGATCTTTCGTGTCAAAATCAGTTCTTAATCTTCTCTACACTTCGACACAAGAAAAGAGGACCGGGCGCTTTGTATCTTCGGGATAGGAGTTGGCGGTCTTCTTTAAGAGAACTTCAATCTAATACTCATTATGGATCAACTCATATTGAAGCTAGTTCATCGTTAGAAGAAATCAATTTCATCCCCGTAATCCAGTAGAAGAGGATTTGGAGTTAAAATCTTATTATTCTTTCACAACGACCGGAGAGGGAGTAATTGAGTTAGACTGTTGATCTTCTGATGATTAGTTGTCTGATATTTTCACTAAGCTCTTATAAGTCATATACTATAGTAGATTAATCTATATATATATATATATATATAAAGCAAAGGCTTAGGAAAGCTGACATACAGAGGCGGACCCAGGATTTCAACTTAGTGGGGCACAAGATAAAATTGAAGAGTTAAAAAGCAAAGGCTTAGGAAAGCTGACATACAGAGGCGGACTCAGGATTTCAACTTAGTGGGGCACAAGATAAAATTGAAGAAAAGAGTATAAAAGAAATTGTAGGAGCTGGGATTCGAACCCAAGTCTCCGTCTTTGGAGCTAACTTTAAACATCTACATTACCAGTGCATCCAATTAGCTTTTGTTCTTCTAGGTGCACATTTAAATATATATACACGTTTTCTGTCATATATACATATATACACAGAATTTTTTCCGACGCCAGCGGGTGCCGGTGCACCCACCTCCACCATGTAGGCCCGCCCCTGCTGACATGGCACTTCTCTATGGCCAGCAATGGTATTTATCTTTTTTCTCAAATTTTTGAACTTTTCACCTTATTTTTCCTGGTAAAAGTATGATATATTTATGGGATTACCGGAACATTTAAATGATGTGTAACTTGCAGTTAAATGCTCAACATTTACACTTAAAAAAACTTAAAAGTTGCAGCGATGCCTATTACTGTTCGACCCTTTCATATACCTTATTTAAGGAGAAACGATGAATGATAAATACACACATTAATGATAAATAAAAGACCCAAATATCTGCTTCCAACCTTCCAAAGAAGAAAGAAATTGTAGCAATAATTAATAAAATAATGGTGTAAATTTAAAGCCTTCTTAAAGCTGATCATGAAAAGGTTACAACAAACAACTAATGGTGCCCATTTTTCCCTTTATATATTCTGTATATAGGCCATTGAATTCAGCACTGAGGGTTTGGCAAGAACTTTGAATCCAGACAAGCTACACATGACCAAATCGATGGATCAAGTGACGGTGATGCTGGGACTAAAGCTAAGTGAAATGATGAATTGACTCAAAGCGGAGGTAAATTGCTTCACCCTGGACACAAACAATATTTGAAGTGTATTTCCATATCTTCTTTTCACATGCCATAGACTTCTCTCTCTATATTTGTAAGGAAAAAAGTGTAGAGATAGAAGGACATTGTATGATTGTACCAATACAAATGAAAAAGAGTACAAATTAAGGAAAAGGAATAGTGTTGGAGATAGAGAATTAAAATGGTTCGATCAACGACAAGGAAGCTTAATGAAAGAGAAGCATGGAAAAGGAAGGAACTTTCACTTCTGATAATGCCTGCGATACAAACAAGGAACAAGGACTCAATTTTGATCCTAGCAAGAGTCAAAGGAATAAGCAGATATGGGCACTGACTCATAGGTAAATTCAAAGAAAAGGTGGATGATAGGTAATTTCAAAGAAAAGGTAAATTCAGAAGGATATACATATGCGTAGCATGTGATGCAGCATATTTGTAATGCATTTTTATTATAGAATATTCTTTTTGGATAAGTTGGTTAGGAGCTAAACAAATAAGTAGTAGTAGCAAAGGGTAGCAGTTTATTAGTTGTTTATATAAATTCAGTTGTACAGAAAACGTTATATTCAGAAAAAGAAACACAATTTCTCTCAACTTTTCTTTCAAAGAAGATGAAAAAAAGGAAGCAAAGGTTAAAAAAGGACAGGAGAAATGTTTAAAAGTAACGGATGCTTCTAATGACTTTTTGTGGTATTGAAGTCAAAATTGTTGTACTTTTTTTTTTTGTCTCCTTTTAGTTTTCTTTAAGTATTTAAAAAAGTTTGACAATAAAAATATTAGATATCCTCAAATTCTAAGAATTTGGCACACAACTATAATTTTGTTTGAAAGTAAAAATATTAGATATACTCAAATTCTAAGAATATTAGATATACTCAAATTCTAAGAATTTGCCTATACTTTTGTTTTTCTTTCTTTTTAGTTTAAAATTAAAATTTCTCTATTAAGATAGTATTTTTCTGTCCAAGTTAGGGTACAACAATTTTTTATAACTGTTTATTTTTATAATTCTTTTACTATTGAAAAAAAAATTGTTAGCCTTATAAATAATATATGTGTCAAATTTTCACACGAGGTAAATATTAAAAAAGGTCGATGGCACCTTAAGCTTACACCTCAAACTTTTATGTAATCATTTTGTTATATTTTTCAATTTTTCTTACTCAAGATCACATATATCGATTTAAATGAATTATTTTCTTTGTTTCTCAAAATACTTTATATTGAGTTTTTCATTAAAGTTTTGACATTAATTTTCAATCAAACTTTAGTATCTTTTCTTAGAACTTTCATTATAGCTCTTCAATTTCTTGCAAAAGCTAAGTGGAAGTTACTAACCATAAGTTATTGTGTTATTATCATTATCAATTTATCTCTACAAGTTTTTGTAAAGTTTTTTCAGGCCAAAATTTTAAAATGCAATACAATTCATCATATATGATTGCAACTAATTTCTATTACTGTAATGGATCTTAAAGAATAGTATGCATGTCTCCAATATCTGATTAGTTATCTTAACTGTTTCACTATTTTTTCCCCAAAAAGAAAAAAAAATGTATGGGTGAGAAATAAAAAAGAAAAAAGAACAGGAAAATTACTAACAATGGAAACAACATTAATTTCATCAATCCTATCTCGAAATATTAAAACAATGTTAATTTTTTATTAATTAAAAATATTTACCACCGCGCGAAGCGCGGGCTACTTCACTAGTTTGTAATAAATTAGCTATACAAGACATATATACAATACTCTTATCTTGGAGGGGGAGTACAACAACACAAACCCAGTGTATTTTCACAAGTGAGGTCTGGGGAAGGTGAGATATATGCACAAGGGCGGCCCGACGGAATTTGTGGCCTAAAGCGAGATCATTTTTTGAGGCCTTAGATTTGTTTCAGAAAATGCATATACTAGTAAGACATTAAAAAATTAATTTTCTGGCTTATATATTGATAAATTAAACAAGACAATGGAGTAAAGTATTCAAAAAATTTAAGTCAAAATTGTAAAGCCATCGCCAAAAATAAGAATGGGTTTACATAATACTCCATTCTTTTCAATTTATATGACATAGTTAACTGGAAAAAAATTTAGGAATGAAATGAAGATTTCTAAAATTTCTATCTTCATATGTCATAATACTTGTGTGATTATAAAGCTTTTGGAACTTATGATCTTAGACATGTTATAACATTTGTCTGGTAATAAAAGTTTCTTATAGAGAATAAAATGGAAGTTTAATCAACTTTTTTTCAAATATTTTCATGAGAAAAATTGTGCTTTTTTTTTTTTAACAAATAGAACATAAATTAGTAAGATAAATAAAAGTACAACAATTTATAGACTTACTAATTCTAAAAAATTTAAGAAAAAATATATAATTATAATTACTCAATAAACAATTAGTATATATTTTATAGGGTAGTATATATATATATAGCCATTACCCCTTTAAAATAGGGGGCCTAAGGCAAGGGCTTCACTTGCCTTACCTTAGGGCCGCCCCTGTATATGCAGACCTTACCTACCTCGAATGAAGTAAATAGACTGTTTCCGATAGACCCTTGGCTCAAGAAAGATCATTTTGAAAATATGTTCGGAAAAGAAAACGGAAATGAAAGAAAAGATAGCAGCATAAAGTACGAAGATAAAAATACCATGGCAAAAAGACAATGACATCAAAATGGCAGTACTAATAAACCGTAGAATAAGATAACCATAAAAATATAACAATTATGGTTAAATGTTTAAGGGGGAGTAGTGAATGTAAAATATTTAAGTAGGGAATAAAGTGCACATAGTGTTTCTTACGTTCAACTTTGTAGATAAATGTAACACAAGCTTTCTCCCAACCTTAGGGTCTGAAAATTGTGATGTTCATCTTTTTTATATATAGAAATGATCAAACATCAATGCATAATATAAATAATTGAATCTATTTCTGCAGTAGCAGGTTACCTCCAGTTAATATACGTTTCTTACAGATAACATATCCCAGCAATTAACATTTAACAGTACTACTCTCTTCTACTTAAGGAAGTGTAAATACAAGTGTTGAAGTCATTGAGCACAGAACATATAGCATAATCAACCAAATGATAAGAAATTTTAGAAAAAAATTAGGAGACATGACATTACATGTAATTGACAAACACTATGAAGACTATTTACTTCAAAACAAAGGATAGGTTTATAAATGTAGTCCATGATAGCTCTTAAAAGATACAATATTATATTACAGACAATCAGTGGCGAAGCTACAGCTGGCCAAGGGCGATTAGTTGAACACTCTTCACAGAAAATAATACTGTGTATATAGGTCAAATAATGCTTTTCATACATATATACTCGTATTAAATCTTGAACACTCTTAGCGAATTTCCTGGTTTCGCCATTGCTGACAATAATATATGCAAATGTAAGATATCACCAACTGAATCTGTTGTTGCTGCATCAATCCTCTTTCTCACTTTTTGTATGAGAATGTGCCAAAAGCTTTGTTTAATTCAGCTTTTATCTTGTTTAGCTGCACCACCACATCCCTCATGCTTATCCTTTCCTCTGGTAACTCTTTTAAACATAAGAATGCTACCTGAATGATCAAAACCAACAACTCTTTGATCTGGCTTTGATTTTCATAACTTTTATCTCTTGTAAAACAAATATCATCAACAAGGTTTGCATCAACGATGTCCATGACAGCATCAGGAAAGGAGAGAGATATCCATTTAGGCAAGCTTAAGTCTCCTCTAAACATGTCATCGGTAGGCTTCTTTCTAGTGAATGTCTCGAGCAACAAAATCCCGAAGCTATAAACATCACTGCTGGTTGATATTTGCCCACCTAAACCATATTCTGTTGCAACAACTTCATGTTAAACTGTGAACAGATATATACCATTTTTTTTTCATATATATACCATGAAAAAAATGGTCTGACATTAGTCCTGCCACAGTTCATACAACAATAAAATCAGTTTTTTTGTTTTTTTTTTTTTTTTTTGGAATTTAAAATGCGTGTAGTCCATGTTATAGTGCAAAGCAAGTTGCAATGCCACTCTATCATGAAAATAGAAGTTTCTTAACTATGTGAATTTCCCATGAATAATCAATTAGGAAACATGGACGGAACTACAGCCACCATAGGGTATTAGGTTTATCACCCTTCGCCTAAAAGTTAATACTGACTGTAGGTCAATACTAATTTTTACCCATATACAATGAAATTAAAACACCCTTTGCGAAATTTCAGGTTTCGCCGCTGTATGGGCTAGTGGGGATGAAATATAAGTCATGGTGGACAATAAGGAAAAAAACATTATCGCACCTGGAGCAATATAGCCAATAGTTCCCAGAGTCCTGGTTTGGACCATATTTCCTTCCTGTGCCAACATTTTTGCAATTCCAAAATCTGCAACATGAGCAGTCAAATCCTGATCAAGAAGCACGTTAGCCGGCTTGAGATCACAATGCACAATCGGCACTGTATAATCATGATGAAGATACTCCATGGCCAAAGCAACATCGATCATTATATTGAGTCTTTCAACAAGGCTCAAGCAATTAGTGTCGGAGTACAGCAGTTTGTCTAAGCTTCCATTAGGCATATACTCCAGTACCATCGCTATGAAATCCCCATTCAAGCAAGTTGATACAATCTTGACTAAGTTCCTGTGTCTTACATTGCTCAAGATTTCACATTCTGAATTAAAGTTTTTCAAACCTCCACGCCATTGCATATCAAAAACTTTGATTGCAAAGACAGCGCCACCAGACAATGTACCTTTGTAGACTCTACCAGAACTTCCACTTCCGACTAGGTTGGACTGACTGAAATTTTCTGTAGCTTGGAGAAGCTCATAGTAAGTGATTCTCTGATGACTTATTATAGGGGAGGAATCTGATCTATAGTTGCTCTTCCTGTGTTTTTTCCTCGACCAAATCATCCATGTGAAAAACAACATGACCAACATCAGAAATGCTGCAACAGCAGGCAATGTTGTTTTAAGGATAAGGGACATTTTCCTTCTGGTTGTGCTGCCTTGAGCTGGACATAAAGGAAAGTCAGGTGCTCCACACAGTCCTGGATTTCCCATCAAGAACCGGTTACTATGATTTGCGAACACCCCTTTACTTGGAACTTCTCCTTGCAAGTTATTGAAAGAAACATTGAGATACTTGAGATCTCGCAATAATTCGAGAGATTTGGGAATCATACCAGATAGAGCATTAGCAGACAAATCCAAATACTCAAGAACTATTAGATTGCTAAATGTACCCGGTATAGGACCCTGAAATCCATTTGTTGACATAAGTAGTGTCACCAGACCTTGAAGGGACCCTAGGGAATATGGTATTTCACCATAAAACTTGTTGAAAGAGAGGTCCATGATGTTCACTGCTTTCAGATTTCCCACATCAGAAGGTAAGAAACCATTCAGTAGGTTCATAGACAAGTTAAAACCCTCAAGCTTTATTAATCTCCAGAAACTTGAAGGTAATGTGGAGTTGAAATTGTTCGCAGCAATTGACATTTCTCTCAATTCGATCAGATTTCCGATACATGAAGGTATCGATCCCGTCAGTCTATTTTCCCCCAAGTGCAGTATACCTAATCTTTTTATGCTGCAGAGTTCAGTTGGAAAAGTCCCTTCTAATTTATTTCCAGTGAGATACAACCTTTCAAGATTTTGCAGGCCAACAAAGGATGGTACCACATTACCGACAAGGTCATTCCTTGCTAATCCCAGATAAATCAAGCTACTTAAGTTTCCGAGGCTCGTCGGCATACTACCTTTAATACCACAATTTAATGCATCAAGGACCTTGATATTGCTCGATAAGTTTCCTATCGACTCAGGAAATATTCCATTCAAAGGATTAGATGCAAGAATTAGGTACTCAAGGTTCCTGCTAGTTACCAATGAGTTCAAGAACTCAAGATATGTGGCTCCAGGCTTGTTTACCAATAGATTGTTTTCCAGATTGAGATGGCTAAGGTCCACCATGTTACCTAACATCATGGGAACTGCTCCCGTGAAACTATTATTTGCGACTTCAAGATATACAAGCTTTGTAGCATTGCATATGGCAGAGGGTAAATCTCCACTAAATTGGTTGTGTGAAAGGAAAATCTCCTGCAAGTTAGGCAACCAAGTGCCAAGATCATGAGGAACATGTCCCTTCAAGTAATTATGTCTGGCTTTGAGTATTTCAAGCGACGTAATATTGAATAGACTTTGTGGAATGACACCAGAAATTCGATTATATTCGAATTCAAACCAGACTAATTCATTCAACTTACCAAACTCACTTGGAATATTTCCTTGAAGATCATTTTCGGTGAAGAAAAGCAAAGTAATTTTTGATGCATTCGATAAAGAAACAGGGATTTTCCCCGTTATCCTATTGCTATCCAAAAAGAGATTCTCAAGTATAGGAAGATTATTACCCAAATTACTTGGGAGTTCCCCTGAAAACGAATTTATAGAGAAATCTACAACCTGCAACCTTGAAATATTAAAAATTGAAACAGGTATGGATCCATTGAACTTATTGCTACGAAGCGAGATGAGTCTCAAATTGGAGAGTTTACCAAGTTCAGAAGGTACTTCACCTTCCAGATCATTTTCATGCAGATAAACATACTCCAGCTTTGATAAGTTTCCTAATAAAATTGGAATCTTGCCTGTTAGATTATTATCGTTGAGACGCAAGAATCTGAGTTGGCTCAAAAGGCCAAGTTCTTGGGGTATGTTTCCTTTGACCATGTTATCTGATAAATGAAGTTCTTGAAGTAACTGGCAATACCTTATCTTTGGAGGAATAGTTCCTTCAAGAGAATTTCCAGTCACATTCAGAAGTCTCAGTTCTTTCAAATAGCCTAAGTCACTTGGCAAATTACCATTTAAGTCATTGTTACTCAAATCAAGAACCTGAAGATGTGACAAGTTGGCTATATTTGAAACAATTGTTCCCTTAATGGCCAAATCAGGAAGTTGTAAAGCTATAACTCTCTGGTTTAAGCATGAAACTCCATACCAGTTGCAGAAGTGTGTGTTTGAAGTCCAGTTTGTGGATAAGATGTCGTGGGATTCTAGAAGAAGGCTTGATTTGAATGCTAGTAAAGCAGCATAGTCACTGAAGTTGGTCTGTTTAGCCAAACAAGGTAGCCAAAACAAAACCAGAAGTGCAAGAAACTCAATCAAAATGCCCATGATTAGTGATTTTGGATTCTTAGTCTCACAAAGAGAAAGGGGTTTAACTGTAGAAATTGTTTAAAAGATCAAGCTGGTGACGGGCTGGTGGTTGGAAGAATTCAAACTCCATTTACTTTTCTTAAATGAAAGAGTTTAATTTCATTGCACCTCACTCCGTCGGTCGCGGATTCAGGAGTTGAACTAGATGTGTTCGACCTCTCAGGTTCTTGTCACCTAACCTAGTGCACTTCAAGAATTATGGGTTCATGTTAGTCTAAATTGGTCCAAAAATAGTGTTAACCTGATGTGATATGATCCGCCTTTGAACCAATGCCATACAGTTTTTCCAAAAAATACCTCACACCATTAAGAGTGTTCCTACATCTTATATATATGTAGCTTTGTTTTC
Organism: Petunia x hybrida; assembly: GCA_037355625.1. Classification (NCBI taxonomy): domain Eukaryota; kingdom Viridiplantae; phylum Streptophyta; class Magnoliopsida; order Solanales; family Solanaceae; genus Petunia; species Petunia x hybrida. The sequence continues at coordinate 6,332,134 of JBBBVM010000059.1, read as the reverse complement.
TTTTCAACTACCAATATATACACAAAATTGTTTGCACCAAAGAGTTCAGAAAGCAAGGGTACGGGTCCAATGACTTAAGTCTAAACTCGATATTTGTGTTAAAGAGTAGTATTCTCTGTGTTTCAGAATGGATGAACCTTTTCGCTTTTCGAGAATTAAATTGGATGAACTTTGACCAACAATTTAAGATGATTCTTTTCATCATATTAATATGCGAAGAGTTACATGTTATAGTACTTTTCGTATAGTTTTTTAATATGCAAATTTTTATTTAAAAATATTAATTTAATATTGTGTAATTTAGGTTCAAAGATTAGTCAAATTGACTTTCAAAAAGTGAAAAGGTTCATCCTTTCTGAAACGCATGGAGTATTATGTACAAAACCTAAAAACTTACGTAATTGAAACCATAAAAGTTTAAACCAGACTCCGCCTCTAAAAAATCAGAGTTAATATATATTGATTGACTTTTTACCTATACATCTCTATACTCCGTGTCGAAAATACATCTCTATATTCCGTGTCCAAATTTTGGTCAAATACTATAAAAAATAGTTTTTCCCCCAAAAACTTTCAAAAAATCTCTCCAAAAAGTATAAACAGACGGGAGCTTAGTATCTATCAAGAAAAATGCATTCAAGTTTTACAAGATACGAATCCAAATCTCTCAGAAATTCCACAAAGAGAAGCATTCATTAGAGGATTACAATTTGCAATCTTGAAAATGACAATTGTATTCTATCATAGGAACCAAGTCAAAACATTTATGTGATATGGTTGGATAGTATGGTAAGAGAGTCTAATTTCAACAATTATGTTTGACGACGTCTTTTGGATCAGGTGTTATAGAGCTATTTATAACTTGTTTTTCCAGTGAGTTATAGTCAGTGAGTAGTTCGTAACTTGTTTCGTTATAACGATTGCAGACTTTTTCAACTCTACACACTTTTTTTTTCGTTTTGGGGGTTAAAAACTAGCAACCATTTCATTAACTTGCCAAGTTGGCTAGACTATTACATAGAAGATTCTGGCCTGCATACGTTGTGTATACAATAATTAAAGGGCTAATTACAAATATATACAACCCTAACACCAAAATTACAAAAAATAACAACATTATTCCACTTTACAAAAAATACCAATATTTTTTTACACATTATATACAAAACCAACAGAATTCCTCCTTCTTCCTACTGCCTCCTCCCACTGTTACCACCCCAGTCGGCAGCGCCACCTAGTCACCGCGGGCCGCCGGCCACCCGCCAGATTTTTTTTTTTGATCTAAAAGATGGAAAACACTAAATACACATATATACATTATTTTTTTTAAAATAACAGTTGCTAAATACATTTAAACAAAAAATACATACACATATACAAAAAAAAATATGTTATACATACACTAAACACTCACATACATATACGGATCTACGGATCTACAGATCTATGAATTATACATACAAATTTATGTGTGCCAAGCTTGGACTTACATACACACACATAAAACATACAAAAATATACAATATATAATCATAAACACACATTCATACAATGATATACACATACATACACTCTGCACTGTAAAAGATATTCATATACATACAGATACATACACCTACGCAAAACCAAACATACACTTGCACCTTCAAACAACCACCAACAATCACCAACAACCACCCCAGACATACACATATATGAGCATACAAAAGTATACACGAATCTAAACAAAAAAAAAAAGAAGGAGAAGAAGAAGCAGATTGGAGCAGCACAGTAGCAGATCGGAGTGCTGTTCAGCGGCGCAGCGACATTGGCGGTGGAGCAGGTCCAGGGGTGGGTGTATGGGTGAGTGGGTGGGTGGAGCCCGAGGGAGAGAGATGAGAAGATAGGGTTTTGTTTTGGGAAGAGTGGAAATGAAAAATGGTATATATAGGGTAATAAATTAAGAAATGTTGGTATATTTTGTAAATATTTGAAAATATCAGTATATTTGTAATTTTGGGGTTTAATTTGTCAACTAGCGTAAAAATTTCATAATTAAAACATTTCCAGAGTTATTAGCCCATAGGAAAAGGAATCCATTTAAGGGTTAGGGTATATTTTAAATTTCTAACATATCAGGATTCCTCTTTATTTAAGAAAGCAAAAAAGAGCTTTCAAATGCTTTGTTTTATATATTGAAAATTTCTACTTCTCACGGCAATACAATAATTTTCACAATGTAATTATTAAAAAAATTATGCTTAGGAAAAGATTTATATTTATTTTAGAAAAATTTACACTACATGACTACCCTAATAGCTATATTACAAAAAATAACAATACTTTTATCATATTTACAATACATAACAATACTTTCTCATTTCTCATTATCCCCCTTCCCAAACATGAAACCCTAATTTCTCCCTCTCTCTCCTTCTCTCCCCTCCTCTACCCACCCACCACCGTCCTCCTCCCTCTCCGCTGCCAATACACCTGCCACCGTCCCCTTCCCTCTTCCAACCACCGTCCCCCTCCCTCTTCCAACCACCCGTCCTCCTCTCTCACGCTACTGTTGCGGCGCTGCTACCACCGCAGTGCAGCGACGCTACTCCTCGCGACGGTGGAACGCCCGGATCTATGTTTTTTAGATGAGTTTTAACTATTTGGTCATTTTTTTTCCTTTTTGTATGTGTATATATATGTATGTTTATATATATATTTGTAATTTGTATATATAATTTCAGATCTCCTGTTTTTTTTTCTTTTTTTCCCCTTTTGTATGTGTGTATATGCGTATGTTTATGTATATATCTGTATTTTTGTATATACATATTCAGATCTGCCTTTTTGTATTTTCTGTATATAAAAACGTATGTGTATGTTGTTGTGTAAATGTGTATGTTATTGTATGCTTGTGTATGTGCATGTATGAAGTAACATAATAGTTTGTATGTTTTTTTTGTATATTTTTGTATGTTTGTGTATATTTTTGTATATTGTGTATGTTTGACTATTAGTAAATTCGAAACAATAAAATTATATAAAGTTTGATATGTATATATATGTATATTTTGTATGTTTCATTTTGTAGATCTAAGAAAAATTAAAAAAAACCAAAAAAAAATACAAATCCGGTTGCCGGTGACTGGTGGCGTAGCAGCAGTGTAGCAGTGGGCAAGGGAGAGGGTTAAAACCCTAATTTGTATGTTTTAAATGTGTTTTGTAGGGGTGTTTATCGGTCGGTTCGGTTCGGTTTTGCACCTTATCGGTTTGGACTATCGGTTTTCGGTTTTTAAAAGTGCTAAACCAATAACCGAACCAATAAGCTATTGGTTATCGGTTTTCGAGTTATCGGTTTTAGGTTCTTATCGGTACGGTTTTCGGTTTAACCATTAAGAAACTTAGGCCTAACAAGTGTAAAAAAAAAAACCTCTTAAATGATTGCATCCAATACAAAATCGGCTTTATTTTCACAGCGAATTCAAATGCCTCTTATAGCATTCGTAGTATACAAAAAAGCAACCAACAATAGATTCAAATATACTTCATTATTCTATAAACTAATGGAGGAGGCAAGGAATGAAATAGTAAATCGGTGGTTGAAATGGATGAGGCGATTTGAAAGCTACACAAGTAAAAGAAGACTAGGGTTTGAGGTTTCCAAGTTCCAACTAATAATAATTAAGTATACTACTTTTATGCATATAAGCGCAACATAGTAAATTTGAAAACTTTATTGGGTTATCGGTTTAACCAATAAGAAAATGTACAAAACCGACAACCGAACCGATAACCCAATAAAATTTTTTTGCAAACCGTTAAATAACCGGTAACCCGATAACTCAATATTTATAAACCATTAACTTTTTATCGGTTCGGTTTATCGGTTTAAACCGAAAAATGAACAGCCCTAGAGTTTTGTATATATTATGTAAAAAAAGTATTGTTATTTTTTGTAAAATGGTATAGTGTTGGTATATTTTGTAATTTTAATGTTAGGGTTGTATATATTTGTAATTCTCCCATTATTTTATTAGTAGATTGTTCATGTCTTCCAATATGATGTAGGTCAATGACCAAATACTTTTTTGATATACTTCTTTTGTGCTTCATTTAATTATTCAAAGTTACTTTGTTAGTTTTTACATGAAACCATATTAGTTAAATCTCAATATTAAAAAGTATATAGTACAAAGCTCCTATTCTATATTAATTTTTGTCCTCCTCTTTTTTCTTTGCGTGCGAACTATTTCAATGTCGCTTTTGTATTGATAGGAAAGCACAGGGAAAAGTGTAAGAGATGATGTTTTTAAACATTTGAAAAGTCCTGCGAATATTAGCCGCCAATGACTAATGTTAGAATCTTTTTAGGCAATAGAAAAACCTAAGCCAATACATTTGCATTTCAAATAGGACGCTCTTGATCATTTGGACATCCACTATAGGATAGGAATTTGGGATAATATTTTATTGAAAAAACAGTTAATTTGGATAGAAATGTTGAAATTGAAAAAAGCTAGGAAGGTGTAACATAAGAAAAAATATTTTTTTAATGTTAAAATAATTCAAATATTTTTAAAAGGAACAAAAGAAAAAAGAAGGATAATTTAGGGCATTTGTTAGTGAGGATATTCGAAAAATTAGAAAAACAAAGAGGGATAGAAAGGTAAGATAGTTAGTCAAACCATAACAACTTTAAGCCAAGAACAAAAGGTTAGAATTACCCCGCTTATAGTTTTTACTCTTTTTCTAGCAGTAAACAGTTCTAAAATATCCAAACATTCCTGTAATTTAAAAGTGTCTTAAAAGCCGGCAAACCAACTTTTAAACCAACCCAAATACCCTCATAATCTCTTTTGATGTTTACCATTTACCAAGCAGGTAAATAAACCAAAAAGTACAATCCAACCAAGCTTATAAGCTTATTCGAACACTCATACTTTAGGCTATACAGTTAACTCATAGGTTAAGGGTACAAGGTGTGAAAAATAGCCTCTTTTCAAAAAATACAAACGGAGAATGTGCATACATGCTCCCTCTTCTCCTCTACGAGAGCCAGCAGGGGAGTACATTATGCACAATTAAGCTCTGAGGCGGCTATTATTAGGCAACAGACAACTAGAACCTGGAATACAATGTGAACTTGTTGAAAGAGGGGTCTATGATGTTCACGGCTTTCAAGTTTCCCACATCAGAAGTTAACAAACCATGCAATAGGTTTATATACAAGTTCAGACCCTATCTCCAGAAACTTGAAGCTAATGTGGAGTTGAAATTGTTGGCAGCAGTTGACATTTCTCTCAATTCAGTCAAATTTTCGATACATCAAGGTATCAATCCCGATAGTCTATTTTCTCCCAAGTGTAGTATACGTAATCTTTTTATGATGCAGAGTTCAGGTGGAAAAGTCCCTTCTAATTTAACTCCGGTAAGATACAACACTTCAAGGTTTCGCAGGCCAACAAAGGATGGTACCACATTACCGATAAGGTCAATTTTTTTCTAATCCCAGATAAATCAGGCTACTTAAGTTTATGAGTCGGCATACTTCCTTTAATACCACAAATTAATTACTACATCAAGGACCTTAATATTGCTCAATAAATTTCCTATCGATTCACGAAATATTACATTCAAAGGATTAGATGCAAGAATTAGGTACTCAAGATTACTGCTAGCTACCAGTGAGTTCAGAACTCAAGATATGTGGCTCCATTCTTGTTTACTAATAAATTTTGTTGCAGATTGAGATGGGTAAGGTCAACCATGTTAGTTAACATCATGGAACTAGTCCTTTGAAACTATTATTTGCAACTTCTAGAGATACTAGCTTTGTAGCATTGCATATAGCAGAGGGTAAATCTCCATAAAATGGTTGTGTGAAAGGAAAATCTCCTAGGTAAGCAAGTGCCAAGATCATGAGGAACATGTCCATTCAAGTAATTATGCCTGGCTTCGAGTATTTCAAGAGATGAAATATATAAAAAAAAATTGGTGGAATGGCACCAAAAATTCAATTATATCCAAATTCAAACCAGACTAATTTATTCAACTGAGCAAACTCACTCAGATTATTTCCTTGAAGATCATTTTCGGTGAAGTAGAGATAAGTATTCTTTGATACATTCGATAATAAAATAGGCATATTCCTTGTTATCCTATTGCTATCCAAAAGGAGATTCTCATGTGTAGGAAGATTAATACTCAAATCTGGAAGTTCCCCTAAAAAGGCATTTCTAGAGGAATCTACAACCTACAATCTTGAAATATTGAAAAATAAAGCAAGTATTGATCCACTGAACTTATTGCCACGAAGCAAGATGAGTCTCAAATTTGAGAGCTTACCAAGTTCAGAAGGTACTTCACCTTCCAAATCATTTTCATGTAGATAGAAATAATCCACCTTTGATAAGTTTTCTAATAAAAATGAAAACTTTCTTGTTAGATTATTACCGTCGAGGCGAAAGAATCTGAGTTGCCTCAAAAGGCAAAGTTCTTAAGGTATGTTTCCTCTGATCATGTAATCTGATAAGGGAAGTTCTTGAAGTAACCAGCAATGCCTTATCTTTGGAGGAATAGTTCCTTCAAAATAGTTTCCAGTCACATTCAAAAGTCTAAGTTCTTGCAAATAGCCTAACTCACTTGGAAAATTTCTAACATTGTTACTCAAATCAAGAACCTGAAGAAGTGTCAATTTGGCTATTTTTGAAATAGTGTTCCCTTTATGGCCAAAATAGGAAGTTGTAAAACTATAACTCTTTAGTTTAAGCCTGAAACTCCATACCATTTGTAGAAGTGTGAGTTTGAGGTATAGTATGTGGATAATATGTTGTGGGATTCTCGCAGAAGCTTGATTTGGATACTAGTAAAGCAGCACAATTAGTGGGATTCTTCTTTACTTCTGCTACAGAATAGTCAGCAATCAACTCTTGTCTTTGTGAATCTAAGAGAATAATCCCCTTTTTAACCAAAACACTGGATATATGTATTCTTTGCTCTTGTTTTCGTCCTAACAGCTTCTCATAGTAGTCTACAAATTTTTGAATAACCCCTGCATGATCATTTGCTTCATTTCCCTATTTATCCTTAATTGTAAACACTTTGTTGGAATTTCTTCTGGACTTCATTATACTATTAAAGTACTTGGTGTTTTGATTACCATTTTTCAACCAGTTGATTTTGGACTTTTTCTTCCAGAACTCGTACTTTTCATGTTGCCATTTCTGATACTCTTGTGCCAATGCACTTTCTGCTTCTATTAAACTTAGATTTCCTGGTTGTTTCTGTATCTCACATTGACATTGAGCTAACTTCCTCCCAGCCTCGCTTGCCCTCTTCTCCACCTCTGAGAATCTTTCTTTGTTCAGCTGCAGTAAAACCCTTTAATTCTTTTCAATTTCTCAATTAATTAGGACATCTTAGTTTCCGTGTCATGCAATTTCCAGTTCTGTGCCACCCTATTTATGAAATCAGGTTCTTTCAGGCTCCACATATTAAAATATTTAAAAGGCCTTTGAACTTTTATTGAACTATCTTCCCATTGGATCACAGTAGGACTGTGATTATATAGTCCATCTGGCATTTAATGCACCTCTGATGCTGCCATTACTGTGCCCCAATCTTTATTTATTACCATTCTGTTAATTCTGCTCATAACTCTATCATGCCCTTCCTATTTGTTGTTCCATGTAAAGAATGAACCTGTAGACTTCATGTCTTCCAGCTCACAATAGGATAAGCATTCCTGAAATTCCCTCACTTTATAGAAGGAAACTGGGCTACCTACTCTTTCTTCTCTATGGAGAACACAGTTAAATTCCCCCATTGTGATTCAGAGGCCTTGTATTATGCCTTCTATTTGCTTCAACTGAGACCATAAGGTCCTCCTATGTGCAGCTCATACAGTAGAGTCAACTGAAAAGACTGCATTTGTTGCAACATGTTTCACAACACTATGTATTACCTGGGCAGTGACCATTGTAATGCTAACATAAAAAAGTTGAGGTTTCCATAACAACCAGATTCTTCTACTAGGGTGGTGAGCTAGATTAGTAGTAAAAGACCAATCAACACCTAGGATTTGAGTGGCTTTAGCAGCTTTAGCTCTCTTAATCCTAGTTTCCAGGAGTCAAAACAAGCCTACCTTGATATTGTGGAGGAATCATAGCACCTCCTCCTGTTTGTAGGCCTTGTTTAAACTCCTGACATTCCATAACCTAATCTATCCATGGATTGGGGGTAAGCCCCCTCCCCTATCAATTTCTGAACTCTGAACAGCTTGTTCAACTGCAGGGTTAGTTGAACTAGCTTGCTTAGACTTGCTCACTCCCCTTCTATAGTGTCATGTCTTGTTTTTCTCTTCCCGCCTCATTCATGATTTGGCTATTGTTTGCTCTTTCTTTAGTGTTCAAAACAGTAAAAGAATTCTCAGTTCTCATTTGTTGATTAGCAAATCCTCTCCCTCCTCTTCCCTGATAGCCATTTCTCCATCTATTCCCTCTGCTTCTCCCCACTTGCCTCATGTATTGTTGCTGGAAACCTTCATCTGCTTTTGCATTCTCCCGTATGACATGTGCTGCCTCCACCTCTAGGCTATAGCATGTTCTGCTATATCTTGAACTTGTTCTATTTCTATGACCTGTTTTCTTTCCTTATTTGCCTCCCTTATTAATTTCTCATCCTTCTCCTTAGTAAAGTGCCTTGTACACTCCATTGTATCATGTCCATAGTTGTTACATTTCTCACATAAAATTAGTTTCAACTCAAATACTACCTTTTGCTCTACTATTGCCCCTAGCTCATTCTCAAATTTCACTGAAGAAGGATATGGTTGGTTTGGAGTTACCTCAACCAAAATCCTATCATAGGTCAAACTCTCTTTATTTGTGGTAGCTCTGTCTGCCTTTAATGGCTTCCCCACCAGCCTTGCAATTTTTGATTGAGCATTTTGCCCCCAATATTTAATGTTAAGTCCTATGTCTAATCCAGACTGGGATTTTCTCCATATTCTCATTTTGAAGATATGAATCATATCCCCACTGCATAATAACAATTGATTTTCGATCAAACATCCTTACTCCTTCTTCAATCACCTTAGTTTTATTCTCAATAGCATGAAATCGGACTAGGAACACTCCACTATGCACTTGTGCAATCCTATCAATACCCAATGCACCTCAGATCCTTTGAGAAGATCCTTCCATTACTACTTGTGGCAGATTAGATCCCAAAACATAACAGATAACATCATTATTCCAGAACTCAAACTTCTTCCTTGATATCATCTATTTTTATTGTGATATTGCCTTTAATTTAAGTAGGATTTAGGTCGAAACCTTCATTTGCTTGCTTCTTAGTTATAGCATTACTCTATGATTTAGTCTCAATTTCAGTGTTCTTACCTGGTACTGTAGTTTGAATTAGGCTTGTTTCCTCAACAACCTGCGAGCACTCTCCGTTGTGTTCCCTGTTTATTTCTAAAATCAGTCGCCTAGGTTAAACAATTAATTTAGAATGAGGTCACAAAAATTCAGTAAATACGATGGAAAAGTAAATAAGTAAAAGAGAGAAATAATGAGCAAGAAAAGTAAAGTAGTCTTATTCATTGAGAATAGCCGGATTCTGTGGTGAATCGTTCTATTGTATAATACAATGTAAGGAGGGGTATTTATAGTAGCGGATACCTGTCCTAATTAAGGTAAAATACAAAGACTAATAAGGCTATGGGCCTATAACTCAAGGCGGTGGTATATACGAAACCCTAACTAGGAGACTGTAACCCTAAGGCGGCAGGATGTATGCCCTTCGTCCTACGTCTGAATGGTCGTAACTCGTAGAACAGGCGTGTATCCTTTATGTCTGGTGACTTATAAGATAAGTCTAGTCTTGCCAGCTGGACTCGTATCCCTGTAATAGTAGGTTGCATATTTTTGCCCATACAGTCAGTCCCCCTACTTGCTGGGTGCTGATGCAAGCAGTCAGGAAGTAAATGAAGCGTGATAGAAGACGTAAAGTTTTGAATATACTGATACTCGCCCCTGCCTCTTCGCATGCATTATATTAAATACAAATCCCTTAGTACAATGACATGTCCCTCTGCGATTGGAGGGATTTTTCGCGTATATGCTGCTGCTGCTTTGTTCATATCCCGTAATTATGGGGATATAGATCATTTTAACTGCAGTAATCATAATTACGATTCCACATGACCGTGATCATTGAACTTCTCATTCAATACGTCGTAAACATAAGGATTTACTTATCGATCTCCAAAGAATTTTCAGAACTTCCTTCAGAATAGCAAACATTCTTTTATTTTTATCATGGCAAGAGGACCAAATTCCCTCCCTGCAAACTTCAGAGCCCAAGATTATCTCCCTTCTTCCCTTAGCTTCGAAGGTGATGGCCGCATGCTTGGCCAAAATCCTAAACAAGAAGGCGAGAATAACAATCTGTCCATAGAATATTATCCTTATGCAGTTTTAAGAAATGATTTGATGCGCATCAGGTACGAGTGTAAGTGGCCAGAATTTGTTGTTATCATTGTCCCTGAAGTTGAGGAAAGAATTTCTTCTCATCGGGCTGGTTATTCTATTGTCCATACATATCCTTTCACTCTACACCTCAATAGGCGTGTTCACGTGATTGTTGAAGACATATGCCACCGGTATGACATCTGTTTAGGCTAAATTAGCCCTCCTGCTTGGCATCTGGTGGCCGTGCTGGATCATCTGGCTAATTATGCTCAAGTTGCATTTACCTTTGGACATCTTCTGGCTTTCTATTCTCCTCATTTTCAGAAACCTAGTATGCTGATGTTCACAAAACGGGGGAAGAAAGGTTTAGTTCCCAAAAGTGAAGATTCCAAAGATCGCGGTTGGATCTATATATATGTTGTTGTACGAACGTCCCATATAGTTTCCTCTCTTCCCTTCCCAGAGGTTTTCAACAGAAAGTGTAAGTTCTTGTGAACCGTTCCGTATGCCTTGATGCTATCTACTTCTTGGAACTGATTTCCGTCTTCCTCAGTGAATCATATGACTGTTATTTCACTGAGCCACAATCAGTTGACGACGTGGATCACAACGATATTTGCAAGGAACCACCCTAATACTTTGACCTTCACTGCCCTGGCTAACGCAAACGGCTGGTGGCAAAAAGACCATGGTAATTTAGTGCTAGCAAATTTTCTCTTTCACCTTGAATCTTCCAATGTGTTCATCAACTCCCCTTTTGCCTCAGGATTTTCTCATCGTGAAATGCCCCCGCTGAAAGAGATTAAGATTGCTGCCCCCTACATTGCTCCTTTGTCTGACGTATAGGCTTCCGGTGGGAGAATCTTGGAGAGAGCGAGCAGTTCCTGCTCTTCAAAGAGGAAAAGACCGTCCAGGTCTACTAGCGTGGTGGCTGCCAGTAAAACTTTGGTGATTTATGATGGTGAGGGTGAAGTCCCCCAAGTGCTCGTGCCTGAAGCTGTTGAGACCACTCCGGTTGCTGCTACGGAATCCGGTCCGTCTATGTGAAAGCGTAGGCACTTGATAGAAGAGACCCCCATGGCTGAAGAAGAGGCCGGTGCGGAAGATGAAGTGGCCACTGACTCTTTACAATGCCGTCCTGGCAAGGAAGTGGTTGTGGATGCTGTGGACAAACCCGTGAGAGAGTTCGTGAGGTTGTTATCCTTATCACCGCAGGAGTTAACCTGTTCAGGACTCCAAGGGTTATGACAGATCATACCGCCGAGTTCATCGGTCCCACTGAACAGGATCACTTTTCTGGTTATAATTCTCGTGAGCTGCTTGAGGTTGCCGCGGGATGCTCTCTTCGGGTAAGTTCTTCCTTCCTCATTTCACAAACTAAAACTTTGTCTTCTTTCACTGAATGCTCATTCTTCCAATCGTCCAGGGGTTGATGGTGTATCATGAGATACCCTGTCGAGGGGGCCCAAATGGAAGTCTTCCTGAAGAGATAGAAGCCTTACATGGGCAAGTCGCCAGCTTACAACCGTTCGTGGAGAAGGTTGAGGAGCTGAAATGAGAGCTCCAAACTACTCGTGAAGCTTATCGGATGCAAGCTATGAAGAGCACGAACCTGGACAAAGTACTGTCCAATGAGGTTCGCAAGCACAAGCAGACCGTGGAGACTCTCAAATCTTCTCTCACAGATGCCCAAGTCTCAGAGCAACTACATCGGAGCAATGTGAACTGCATGGAAGCAATTGTAGAGATACTGCAACGAAAGTTGTCTGGTGTGGAGGAGAGAATGAACGTCGATGAGAAAAGTGTCTTAGATGCCCAGGGCCTTTCTTCTTTCCTTCAAGAAGAGAATGATAGGCTGAAGAGCAAAGTTCCGTCCCTAGAAAGGAACCGTGATGAACAAGTGAATGCCTTGAACACTCGCCGCGTGGCTAAAGTGGATCGCGCTAACATTGTAGTTGCTCTTACCTCTTTCCTCCAGGTTTGGGACGACCCTAACTGGACGTGATTGCCGAGATTGCCTCGTACACCAAGCTAGTGGCTCAAGCAGATGCTCAACTTGGGTTCGACTTTGAGGAAAGTTCTGAGGAAGCCAGTGGAGATGAAACACTGGATGGGGAAGCAAGACCTTCACAGATTGTTGCCGCCGAAGGAAGTCCATTGAGAGAGGAGTAGAAATCCCCCCCATATGTTTTTTTTTTCTTGCATCTTTGTCTTGAATATTTTCCCATGTTTTTCGAGCGTGATGGTAAACTTTTTGGCCCGTTTTGAGGCATTTTGACTTGAATTACTTGTTTGCCTGTTTGTGATGCTTTTTAATTTTTTGCACTAAACAATAAGTAATGTTAAGTTGTACCTTTGTGGGCGTATTCACCTAAAGATTAGATGGCTTCCAGTCGTCCTGAATGGTCTAATGTTGAGAACGTTTATCAGTGAGCCTGCTTGGGCAATTACGTCCGTTGCACACCAATGGCTGGCGGATTAGGTTGCATCTATATGAGATGGATGTTTGCGTCCATACTGGGAAAACTTTAGCTTGTGTGATAACGGGCACTTTTGCATCCGACTTCGAACGTCTCTGCTTAGTTACTCGAGCATTTAAGACTTTCTAGCACTAACAGGCATCCCCGTCGGTATGTAGGTACAATTGTTGAATTAATGAGTTCAACTTACGAATAATGCCTGTGGCTGAGCTAGATGTGATCTAGCTCTAAGCGAGTAGTGTACCGTACTTTTGTAATGAAAAGTGAGTGTACTACTTCAACTTGTAAATGGCCTGGGCTATGAATATTTGGATCGTAGATGGATCTTAATTTGTAGAAAAAATGACTATATGAATAGTAGAGATATAAACCAAACTAGGAAATGGAAAAGAACAATTGGAAAAGGAAATAAAGCAAAACCCACTTTGATTAGAAGAGATTAAAGAAGAAAATTAAGGGTAAGGCCTAATTACCCCTTAATTGTCCAACAAAATGAACCTATACTAATTGATCCTTAATTGAATCAACATTCAATTGCAAATCAAGGATTAAGATGCTTAAGCAACAAGCTTAGCCAAGTTTCTCACACAATCAATATTCATCAAGTCTACCCTAGCAAATGAAGATAAAAGGGCTTAAATAGTGGTTCCTAAAATGGCATAACATTGCCTTAAATGCCCCTTAAATGGGCTGCAACAAAGTCATTAAACTAAAATAGGCCTTCTGATTGTCGTCTCAGCGTATCGTGTCAACACGTGCGCGATCACGAAGTATAAGCAACTAGAGCTTTGCGATTGCGGCTATGGTCACGCGACCATGAAGAGCAACTTTCTTCACCCTTTTTCAACTTCTTGCACGATCGCGTCTGATGCCTCGCGATCGAGCATAATACTATCAGGACCTTGCACGATCGCGTTTGTGCTCTCGCGATCGCACTCAATTGGTTCAGTAGCTGATGCAGTAAGCTTGTAAATAGGTCCTACCATTTCCAGTATTTTCCCTAACAACTCTAGTTTGGTGAATGCCGCTTGCAACTCTTGCAACTCCCTCGCTTGGCTTCTTGTGAACGGTCTACTGGCGAGTCGGGTTGCATCAAGTAGTTTATTAATAAGGGCACGAAGCCTGGAATGTTGTGGGTGAAAACCCGTAACATGTCATAAGAGCATGAAAATGTTGTATTTTAAGAATAAAACTAAGGAATTAAGAAAGTAAATTCTGAAAAGAAAAGTACTTCCAAATATCCCTACTCCTTCTCCCCCCCTCCCACCAAAAAAACATCAATCAAATATACCATCAGAGTCATGATCTTGGTTGATTGTGGCTCCGGGGTCTTCAGTGACTTTAGAAACGTTTATTTCAGGTACTTTTTCCGGAACAACTGCTCCTAAGATGGCCGTTTTGTAGCATTCTCTTGCTGCCTCCTGGTCCCCGTTGATTTCTTTTATCCCCCACTCGGTAGGGTATTTAATATTTTGAAGCCAAATAGATGGTACTGCTTTGACTTGATGAATCCATGGTTGTCCTACGATCACATTGTAAGGGACACCTCCCTTGATTACCTGAAAAGATGAAACATAATCTGCTCCAAGGATGTGAATAGCAAGGTCCATCTCTCCAACAACCTTTTCACAGCAATTGTTGAAGCCAACCAGTGTATAGACACTTGGGGCCATCTTGCCTTCAACTCCCATCGCCTTCAGCATTTCCTACCTGATGAGGTTGACGGCACTACCGGCGTCGACCAAGACACGTTTGACGTCCGTATCCTCTATCCTGAACGTTATGACCAGCACATTACGGTGAGGAGTATTGCAGCTGGTGCTATCCTCGTCGCTAAATAGGATCATCTTGTCCCGGGCGTTGCCCTCTCCGGCGCTACCCCGATGTGGTTTGACTCTTTGAGCAATGTTGGATCGCCGATTGTGACATTAATGGACCTCTTCGGATCTGGTAGCTCTGGTGGTCCATCTTGATTTTTGCTTTTGGCGTAAGTTTGCTTTCTCTTGTCGGTGTAGTATAGTGGTAAGTATTCCCGCCTGTCACGCGGGTAACCTAGGTTCAATCCCCGGCAACGACACTAAAATTTGATCCACGCTCAATCCTACACCTTTAATGGTGGGGGGCGGTCGTCAGAGTATAATACCCGATGTGAGTTGGGGTCGATTTCCCAAGGGAACTAGCTTATCAAGTAAGAGAGTCGCAAGTAGAAATTCAAATGAAGTTTAATGTTGAGTCCTAGAGATAGGGTTTGTTTTACGTAACGCTACAATTAACTACAAAGCATACAAATTAAGCAAGTAAGTTGATTTGATATTACGAGACTAGGAGTGTAAACGGCTAATAGCAATTTCTAATCAACGGGTGTAATTACTTCACATTCACAACACAAATATAATTATGGTCGAGTCTTCCTATTATGATCTCTAGGATCCTTCCGGCCTAGAAGAGATCTTTCACAACCTGCTCGTCAAAGCCTTAGTTGAATGCTTAAAGCACTACTTAAAGACCCGAGGAAAAGAGACCTCTTCCGAGCGTAACTCCTTTTAGATGGGTCAGCCTATACAAATAGCCTATCAACCCAAATCCTTGCCAATTCCACTATTCTACACTAGCTAATCTCTCCCGAGTCTTTAATTAGTAAAGTAGACAAGAAATCTCAAATATCATGGATATTTAAATTTTGGTGTTATTGTAATGGGGAATTGAGTAATTGATACTTGTGTTATGGGTAATGAAATGGAACTACACCCATTGATTTTCTAGTATAATAGCATGTTTACACCCCTAGTTATGAGTTTAGCTACTCATACTAGGTGTCTGAATCAAACAACAAAACATGTAATGAAGAGATGAAATGGATTCACACATGAATTTATATTTGATAATGGATTAATGACTCAAAAGTGCAAGATAACAAGCTTACAAAGTGATGAAAAGCTTCACTCTTGTCTTCCCAAATCGACTCTAATCTATAGAGTGTATGTATGGAATTAGTTGATGTCAAAACCCTAGCTTTTAGTATTTATACAAGATCAGAATCCCGTGTTTCAGGCGGAGCGCCTGGAGAAATTTGCATTTCTTGGCAGTGTGTAACTTAGGCGGGGCGCCTCATTTCCAGGCGGAGCGCCTAGCCAGTGCTCACTTTGGGAGGAGCGCCTATCATTCTAGGCGGAGCACCTGGAGAAATTGCATTCCTTGGCAGGGTGTAACTTAGGCAGGGCGCCTCATTTCCAGGCGGAGTGTCTAGCCAGTGCTCACTTTGGGCGAAGCGCTTCGAGTTGTGACACGATTCTTGACTCTTTGGCTCCAATTCTTGCTCTTTAGCTTCACTTTTTAATCGATATTCATACCACTCGATATAACCTGAAAGTAAGCAAGTCTCGACATTAATAATACCAAATGTTGCCTTTAGATCTAAAAACGAAAGCTTAGAGTAGTCTTTGAGTTGGTAAAATACCAACTTATCAGGCGTGGCCCTCGTTTGGCACTACCCCGATGTGGTTTGACTCTTTGAGCAATGTCGGACCGCCGATTGTGACATTGATGGACCTCTTCAGAACTGGTCGTTCTGGTGGTCCATCTTGATTTATGCTTTTGGTGTAAGTTTGCTTTCCCTTGCCGGTGAGAAAATCCTTGAGATAACTTTTGTTCAGCATATCCATGACTTCCAGGATTAGTGCTCTACATCCGGCCCTTTCGTGTCCATGATCCCTATGGAAATCACAATAAAGATTCTTGTTCATTCTACCCAGCTCGGCCCTCAAATTACTAGGCCAGCATACTTGGGAATCCTTCATGTGACCCCTTACGAAATCTACGGCGTTGACGCGCAATCCCAACTCTTAAACATGTTAGGCACCTAACCTACACTGAGTGATCCCTTGGTTGATGGTGCTGAGGACTTCCCGCTATCTTCTCACTTTTGGAGATCATCTCTGTAATCTCTCTTGCTTAGATTTCCTTTGTTTGGTTGAGGTTCCTCCATGTATCCCCACTTTTGTCCTTGGTGGATGGCGTCTTGGACAATAGGGCGAACTTGCTCGAGGGTAGATGATTCCCCTGGCTCTAGGCGAAGCTTCTCGGTATATCTATGATGTAAAGCGTTCCATGTTGTCACAGGATGTTGTGTCAAACTCCACTGCAATTCCCTTGTGGCTAACGTCCCCTTCGAGTTCAGACTTTTGCCAAAGGCTACCATGACAATATTATCAAGGACTGGAGGAAGCTCCATGCTTTCCCGCTGAAACCTATCATGGTAGTCCTTCAGCAGCTCATTGTCACGCTGGCGGATCTCGAAGATGTCCTCGATGTGCTTCTCCCTCTTGTAGGCATATGAATGCGCTTTCTTGAATAGGTCCTGCATCTAAGTGAATGATTCGATGGAGCCCATTGATAGCTGGGTGTACCAAGCAAGGGCGTCTTTGGTCAGAGTTGAGCCAAACCTCTTCACCAAAGCATACTGAATCTCTTCTTCAGTGATGTAATTACTTTTTACAGCCGTGTAGTACGCAGCAATGTGCTCATCCGGATCAGTTGTTTCATCATACTTCATGTTATCCGGCAGACGGAAGTGATTTGGTATGCAGACTGGTGTAGCGCTTGCTTTGTAAGCATGCGTGTAAAACTTTTGCTCATCTACCGTGGTAACTTGGGGTGGAGCACCCGACACATTACCAATCTAGTCGTGGATGGCCTTCATCTCTTTTATGAGGCCTTAGATGACAGGCGCTCCTTTAAGGTCTTGATTGTTGATTGTTGATGACCCTCCGAGAGCGGCATCTGTGTTAAGCCTATTGCTAGGAAAAGATTCTGGCAAATTGTTCATGGGCGCTGGTTCTTGAGGGGATGCTGGCCTCTGAGACGATCCAGAAAACATCGCTCCTAACTTCAGTGATATCCCTTCGACCATATTGCTCGAATTCCGTTGCTGTTGTTCTGACATAGTTTTAAGAAGATTAACAAGGAAGCGTCTGAATTCAGGATTACCTTCTAGAGATTGATCATCTTCTCCATTGCTGGCAACATGAGTTGGTTCTTGGGAAGGGTCTTTCGGTTGCTCAACAGGATCCTTAGGCTGCAAGCTGGGATCACTGGGATTCTTCACGGATTCATCTACTGCGTCTGTAGTGTTCTTTAGAACATTGCTACTATCAATAGACATGATTGCACCTTTTCCTTTGTAGAATACTTACAATTGCCTAGGCTCCACGGCAGGCGCCAAACCGTTTATGCCTAAAGTTGGTCGCTTAGATTAAACAACTATTTTAGAATAAGGTCACAATCAATACAGTAAATACGATGGAGAAGTAAATAATTAAAAGAGAGAAATAATGAGCAAGAAAAGTAAAGTAGTCTTATTCCTTGAGAATAGCCAGATTCTGTGGTGAATCGTTCTGTTGTACAATACAATGTAAGGAGGGGTATTTATAGTAGCGGATACCCTATCCTAATTAAGGTAAAATACAAAGACTAATATGGATATGGGCCTATAACTCAAGGCAGTGGTATATACGAAACCCTAACTAGGAGATTGTAACCCTAAGGTGGCAGGATGTATGTCCTTCGTCCTACACCCGTATCGCCTGAACGGTCATAACTCGTAGAATAGGCGTGTATCCTTTATGCCTGGTGACTTATAAGATAAGCTAGTCCCGCCAGCTGGACTCATAATCCCGTAATAGTAGGTGGCGTATTTTTGTCCACACATTCCCCTAATTCTGCAAGGTCCGCCCATGTCGCCTTCGATCCCTGGGTCCTTGATTCTGGTGTGTTTTGTTGCAATTCAGCTGCTATATCTATTGGTTGAATACCTTGGAGTATACTCAAACTTTTTTTTTTTGGAATCACATGTTTTAGGCATTCCTCCATAGGGTCAATTTTGTGTGTTAGGTGTAAATGATTGAGGTCTTCCTCCTCTAGTTTTTTATTTTCCTGCCATGGCACCAGCATTAGCTGAGAGGAATCTCACATTCTAGAGAGAGTTTTGGAAGAATTCAAACTCCTTCACTTTTCTTATAATGAAAGAATTCATTTCATTGTACCTTAGTCGACCTCAAGGTCACATCAGTAAATTAAAACTCATACGCTACAGACTAGCTCGTGGGCAGACATAGATCCAAGAGTTGAACTTGATGTGTTCGACTTCTAAGTTTCTTGCCGCTGAACCTATTGCACCGCTAGAGTTATGGATTCATATTAGTCTAAATATGCCCTAGATAGTCTTAACCTAGTGTGGTATTATCCTTTTTGAATAAGCCCATACGGTTTTTTCAAAAAAGATATTACAATATTAAGAGTATACATGCCCCTTATATATTGTTTCCTTTTCTTTTCAACTACCAAAATAGACTATAATTTTTTTGTGTACCAAAGGGTTAAAAACAACAAGTAGAGTCTGGATAGGATAAGATTCATGCTGACCTTACCCTCACCAAGATGGACAAGCTGTTTCCGGTAGACAACACCAAAGTGTTAAGAAGTTAATATATATTGAAATTAAATTTAGTGACTTTTTCATGTCTATATCTATACTCCGTGTCGAAAATGCTATCCATAGCCTTATTGATTCAAATAAAAAAGGCCATGACTCGCTATCCTTCTAAGTAGAGAGAAATTCATTCTCTATATCTGTCCAGAAAAAGACATTCAAGTTTAGCAAGATAATTATCAAAATCTCTTTGAAATTCCATAGAGAGAACCATTCATTAGAAAGGTTTACAATTTGCAATCAAGAAGATGAAAATTGTATTCTATCATAGAAACTATATCAAAACACTTACGTCATATCATAAGGTTGGACTGTCTCATTATAAGAAAAATGTTTGGAAACATCTTTGGATAAAGTGTTATTGAGCTATATATAGCAACTTGTTTGTCCAGTGAGTGGTTCATTACTTTTTTCATTATAATTTTGTGGGTGAAAATACACTACCTATGATTACGGGGATACGAGTCTAACTGACGAAGATTAGACTTAGCCTACAAGTCATCGGGTGCAGAGGATAAACGCCTGCTCGACAAGCCACGTCTGCTTAGCAGGCACGAGCTATTGGACGCAAGGCATACATCCCGCCGCCTTAGGTTTTACAGTCTCCTAGTTTGGATTAATATGTATCATCGCCTTGAGTAAACAGGCCAACAACCTATAGTCTTTGTATTTTATCATAATTAGGATAGGGTAAATCCATAGCTATAAATACCCCTCCTTACATTGTATCGTACATCAAGAGATTCTCCAAGAATCCGACTATTCTCAAGGAATACAACCACTATTTATTCTGCTTTATTACTTTTCCTTTATTTTTACCGTATTTCTTGTGGCCCTCTTATAAATTCTATTTATTTAACCTTTAAGGAAAATTTTAGGCATAAATAGTTTGGCACCCACCGTGGGGCCCAGGCAATTGTAGGTTTTTACGAAGGAAAAGCACGGTCATGCCCAACGGCAACGATGATGTCCCGAAGAACACCATCATTATGATTGACGATGTTTCTAAGGATCTCAACGATCCTGTTAACAAGGTGAAGAACGTCCTTCACAAAGGATGAGCAATTCATAACTCAGCCGATGTGGCTGAAACTATGATCAGGCATTAAGAAATAGAGCTTTCCAACTTGCTACCTAGGCCAGTATCTCGCTGAGGATCCGTACCCAATGGCGACCGTCTCAAAGTCATAATACCAGACCAAGGAGCCCTACAGACTGTGAACATAGTTTTCAAGGGACCAGGAGGTTACATTGACAAAGCCAGAGCCATCATGGTTTTTGAGGCCCACTAGGAGGTGATGAATAAACCCCACATCACCGCAATCGAGTTCAGCAGGAACGATAAAAGAGAGGTTGTATGCCCGCATCACGTCACCTCGATCATTACTGTCAGGGTACTGGATGCTCAGGTCAAGCGCATAGTGGTAGATCCGGGCAGCACCGTAATCATTATCCACTGGGAGGCCATCTGTGAGATGGAGGTACGACACAAGATAATCCCTAGCCCGTACACGATAACCATCTTCAATAGAGCGGAAGGTCTGTTTGGGAGTTTATCCTCCCAGTCCTCATCCCAGGAGTAACAAAGTTACCATCTTTCCAGGTGATGACACGCAATCTCTCATATAACATTAGGATTCATGAAGTATGCATAGTGTCGTCAACACTTCATTAAGTCCTCAAATATCCTACCACGTGGGGGGTGAAGGAAATTCGAGAAGAGCAGAAGTTGTCCAAAAGCTGTTATGTTGCCACCGTCACATGTGCAGTGAAAAAGGAAGTAAAGAACCAGCAAAAGGTGTAGGTCAAGTTACTCGGGTTGTGCTTAGTCACAAGCATCTTATTCAAGCCTGAAAAACATGAAGGCGTTAAACCCCGAGAACCTTCCATCATTCCACGAGACTCAAATGAAGAAGAGAAAATCAGCAAGGCCACTATAGACAACCTGGATCCTCTGATCTTCGACGAGAAGTCTCCGGATAAGAAATTTTACATAGGGGCCAAAAGCTAAACAAGAATTCCCCAACCTGCTATGTGCTCGGTCAGGTACATTCGCCTGGACAAACACCGACATGCCCGAAATCTCGAATGATGTCATAAAGCACAGCTTGAAAGTTGACCCCGACATAAAGCTAGTTAAACAAAAGAAGCGGCCGATCAATCTAGAAAGAGGCCAGGCAGTTCATGAAGAGGTAGAGAAGTTATTGAACAACGGCTTCATTCGCGAGCTTTAGTACCCCGATTGGTTGTCAAACGTTGTAGTCGTCCCAAAAAAGAATGGCAAGTGGATAATATGCATTTATTTCACTGATCTGAACAAAACATGCCTAGAAGACTCTTTCTCAGTGCCAAACATCGGTTAACTCATTAATTTGATTGCGGAACACGAGGCTCTTAGTTTCTTAGATGCATATTTAGGGTACAATCTGATCTTTAAGAACCCGGATGATCAAGAGAAAACCTCTTTCAGCGCAGACAGGGGCACTGATTGCTACCAGGTGATGCCTTTCAATTTAAAGAACGCAGGAGCGACTTACCAGAGATTGGTAAACCTGATATTCAAGAACCAGATCGGCAAAACTATTGAGGTTTACATCGACGACATGATGGTGAAATTAGAATTTTCCAAAGATCACATCAAGCACTTGGACGTTAGGCATATTAGACAAATACGACATGAAACTTAACCCAGAAAAATGCGCCTTTGGCGTGTCATCAGTAATGTTTCTCGGGTTCATTGTTTCGTACAGAGGAATAGAAGCCAATTATATATTCCAAGATTGAAGCAATCGAAGCCATACTAGAGGTGCTGAAAAGTAAAGTGGAAGTAATGAGGCTCAACGGTCGGATAGCCGCACTCAACCAGTTTATCTCCCGCTATTCAGAAAGATACCACAAGTTCTTCAACATCCTAAAGAAGAACAAAAGCTTTGAATGGATTGAACAGTACAGCATGCGCTTCGGGATCTGAAGCAGTATCTCTCCAATCTCACGCTGCTAACTAAGCCACGAGAGGGAGAACTGTTGTTATTTATATCTGGCATTGTCTGAGGTAGCAGTGAATGAAGTCCTTGTAAGAGATGAGAAAGGGGTAGAATCCCACATATACTATGTCAGAAAATCTCTCCTAGATGCAGAAACAGGCTACCAACACCTAGAAAAGCTCGTGTTTGCACTAGTGATTGTAGCTAGGAAGCTACGACCGTATTTCAGAGCCATACGATCATCATAGTCTCATCCTTCCCACTGCGGACCATCTTGCACAAACCCATACTATGGGGAAGGCTGGTGAAATGGGACGTAGAGTTGGGAGGATATGATATCATCTATTAGCCGTGTACGGTCATTAAATCACAGGTCCTTGCAGACTTTGTTGTTGATTTTAGTAGCGACATGATGCCAAAGGCTGAGGTAGAATAAAAGATTATGGAAAGCATCACCCATGGAGAGTGGTGATCCATACAGATGGAGCATCAAACGTCAAAGGAGCCTTACTCGATTTAGTGATCAAGTCTCCGTCCAGCAAAATTTTTCGGAAGGCTATCAGCTGCCCGCCGATCACGAATAACGAAGCAGAATATGAAGCTGTAATTTAAGCACTTGAATTAGCTTACATATTGGGGGGCAGGGAGGTCAGTCTCTAGAACGACTCTCAGTTGGTGGTCAATCTGATAAACAGAGCCTTTGCAACCAAAAACACTCGCATGCAGGAGTACTTTGCTCAATTAGAAGCCCATTTAAAAAAATTCAGAAATAGAAGGTCGGCCAAGTACCAAGAGAGGAGAATACATAGGGCGGTGCCCTAGCCAGATATGAATACAGACAGCCCGGGAGTCGTGATTGAACTAACTTGTTCGGACTTAAGGCGCTATGAAGTTAACGTCACAAGAGTCATTTGGGATTGGATGCACCCGCTAATCGAATACCTGGAAAAAGGGACACTCTCAGAAGATAGGAAAGAGAGTAAAAGGTTGATGGTGAAAGCAGCCCGGTACTGCCTAATCAACAGAGAGTTGTACCGTTAGATGTTCAGCAGCCTATTGGCTAAATGCCTAGAACAGTCACAAGCCGAGTACTTACTGAAGAGATCCACGAAGGATAGTGTGGAAACTACTTGGAGGAAGATTACTGGCTCGGAAGGACATCGGAGCGAGCTTTTCCTTGCCTCGAAAGGAAGACGATGCAGGAAAATTTGTCAGAATATGCGATAGCTGTCAGCGATTCTCCCGTGTACTTCATCAGGCAGCAGAGCCTTTACACTCCGTAATTATGCTATGGCCTTTCATGAAATAGGAGATGGACATCGTGTGACTCATGCCTAAAGCACCTGGAAGTATCAAATTTTTACTTATCATGATGGACTAATTCACTAAGTAGGTTGAAGCAGTAGCTTACACTCGAATCCTAGAATAAGAGGTAATACAGTTCATCTGGAAGAATCCCATGTGCCAATTCAGAATTCCTACTGAGATCACTTGTGATAACGGAACTCAGTGGGGCCGAAGTCACCACATTCTTGAATGAATGGGAGATCAAAAGGATAACATCAATGCCTTATCAACATGTGGTCAATGGTCAAGCCATGTCTTCCAATAAGACTATTGTGGAAAGCTTGAATAAGAAACTCATGGAAGTTAAAGGTAAATGGCCAGAGGAGCTGCCAGTATTTATGTGGGCTTATCGCACCATAGAAAGGGCCAGCACGTGGGAAACTCTATTCTCGCTGACATACGGAACGGATGCTATGATACTCGTGGAGATAGGTGAATCCAGCCTGCGCCGGTCATTTGCTGAGGAAGGGCCGACTAGTGAGGCTTTAACGGTTTCACTAAACTTGTTGGATGAGCATCGGGAATTAGCAGCAGTACGCCTAGTAGCCCAGAAATAATGAGTGGAGCAGTACTACAACGCGTAGACCAATTTTCCTTCTTTCAACATAAGGGACCTAGTCCTCTGCAAAGTATCTCTGAACACTAAGGAGGCCAACACATGCAAGATAGCCCCAATTGGGAGGGTCGTATAAGATTCGAGGCATATCCGAAAAAGGTGCATACATCCTCGAAGACATGAAAGAAACAACCATTCCAAACAACTGGAACATCACTTGGCTTAAGAAGTACTATGCTTGAAAGGTCAGTAGACCTTCATACTCGAGACATGTATTTCTCTTTTCTTGTTCTTTTATTTCTTTCAAAAGGGTATCTAGTCACCATCACTGTTATTTAAATTTTACCAAAAATTTTATTGGCTCTGCATCCCTCTTTTATTTAATAAGACTACTATCACGTTTAGTCAGTTTTATATTAGATCCATCTACGATCAAACTATTCATAGCCCTGGCTATATTTGAGTTGTAATAATACACTCACTTTTTATTACAAAGGTAGAGTAAAGTACTCGCTCAAACCTAGATCACTTCTAGTTAAACCACCAAGAATTATAGTAAGTTGAAAAATCCAATTCACCACTTGCACTAATATGTCAGTAGGGATGCCCGCTCGCATCGTGCCATTAAAGACTTAAACAATTTAGTGGACAAGCACAACCATTCTAGATTGAATGCAAAAATGCCCAGTTGCATATAAGATGCTAAAGACGTCCCCTTGTGGGTGCGGGAATTGCCCTAATTAAAAGACGTTTATTACTGATGCAATTTAAGCCATCACTTACTGATGCACAAAACTACGTCCAGCTAGCGCACAACTATTTTTAAAAAAGACAAATGCCTAGAAAGGCACCCAAATCTCTCCTTGAAAACATTACAAGTAAATACACAAGTACACACAATGTATTGATGAACGTCTGTTTTCATTAATATCAAAGGCCCGTAAGCTATAATATACAATCAAGTTATTTTGAATATAGTACTGTTCATTACATATGTTCTTAAGAAACTAAGAAGTCTTGGGGGACTACGGTGGAAGAAGGTCTTATGAATATTGCACGGCCGAAATACTTCATATGGATTATAACTTCTATCTAGCTAATGCTCCAGAATATTTCTCGGTGCATAGAAGGAGACATTACCAACATAACGCCCGAGCAGCAACGTTAGGTATGCCGCTACCATACAGACGCTAGAAAAATCAATCCAATTGAGGAAACCCGCAGTAGAACGATGGCAAGAGCTAAACACACGTCGGCAGTTTTAGCTAGTACCATATGAAGAGACACCAACATAGAATAACCAACGGCCACAAGAGCATCATGCCAGCCCTCTTCTCCTGATGATTGGAAGCTGAGGTAACCTCTAAACTACAAACACAGGTAGGGTATGCGACCGCCCTGAATGCAAAGGTTTTGGAGAAATTTGTTGCATATTGATCACTAGGAAAAGGAGAGAACGTCATCGCGAAGACCCCGCTAAGTCAGGTGGCGCTACCTCGGTACTTTTTCTCCCATGGGGCCAAAAGACGAGCAGATACAGAAGCCTTGCTTGACAGGCATTCCCCTACAAAATAGTTCTACATGAAAAGAAGAATATCACAGCAACCGTTGCGTTAAAAAATGAGCACACCGTAATTAGTGCACATGCCATAAGGAATACATTCCGAAGAACATCATTAGGATCCCAATTAGACTTCATGACTTGAGGGACTCAGTTCATCCTGCCATGGATGGAGGAACAATGAAAGAAAGCACTGCAATATTTTTTGTTCTCAGATCTCTAAATTACCATCCATTCCGAATGAAGAAGTTGTCCTCGGGATATCAAACTGGGATCGAAGTTAAACATTTCATAACGAAAGGTAGAATTCTTTTTATCAACAGAATAACTTTTGGGACGAACAGTTTGTTTTGAAGAGCTTGTAGAAGGATCTATTGGGAAAGGCCTTTTTTCATAGGCTAAATAAGATAAGAAAAGAGCAAGAAATGGTCAAAGTAATTATGGTGCGGGATATGAAATGATTCGGCACAGTTAAAGACAATTATGGGGAAGGTACATGGAATCGACAGTAACCAATCAAGTGAAGACACATGAAACTTCAGAAGAAATCAGGCTTTGCCTCGGTCAAAGAGATTGCGAGTTTCAAGGATTCAGTGAGATATCTTTTCACACATCTTTTTTGCAAGCCTCTTTCACTTTCTGATTGCTTATGTCATCACTCATTAATTGGGGGGACTAGCTGTGTGGCTAAAAATACACCACTTATGATTACGGGGATACGAGTCCAGTTGGCGAAGACTAGACTTAGCCTACAAGTCACCGGACGCAGAGGATACACGCCTACTCCACAGGCCACGACCGCTCAGCAGGCACAGGATGTATGTCGTGCCGCCTTAGAGTTTACAGTAACCTAGTTAGGGTTAATATGTATCACCACCGTGGGTAAAAAATTCCATGGCCTATAGTCTTTGTATTTTACCATAGTTAGGATTGGGTAAATCTATAGCTATACATACACTCCTTATATTATATTGTACATCAAGCGATTCCCAAGAATCTGACTATCTCAAGGAATACAACTACATTTATTCCGCTTTATTACTTTTTCTTTATATTTACTGTATTGCTTGTGACCTTCTTATAAACTCTAACTATTTAACCTTTAAGACAAATTTTAGGCATAAATAGTAACATTTGCAAACTTTTTAACTCTACACACACACATACAGAGTATGTTTAACCTATAACTTGCGTCGTAGGAAAATCGATAAAATTTATATTTAGGGCCAGAAGCAGTAATGGAGTTTCGGAGAAACAATAACAAGGTGAAAGTTGTATTGCTGGAATGAATATTACAACGGGGGTAATTGGGGTGTTCATAGGCTTCGGTTTACCCAATTCATGTTCTAATATAACTCTGCTCATAGGGCCCATGACCCATTATATAAGGCGGTTGGCCCAACACTATCCTGGATAGGAATAATATAGAGCTAAGGGCGGTTTAGTTTTAGTAGCACGCCCATTTATCTTGTATCTGTGTAACTATAGCGACCGTTGCCCGCGAGGCTGACGTGTACTCCTGAGCCCACTGCGTTCGAAATTCTTGGACCCGTTTCATGTAGGCCAATGGGCCTTTGGGACTATTTACTATGAGAGGTGCAATGTATACCCACACAGCCAGTTCCTCCACTTTTTGAGTGATGACTTTAGCGCTCATGAAGTGAAGCAACGTGCCAGCAAAGAAACAAATGCATTTATGCATCAATTACACCGGGCAACTGACAACTATTATTTCTCACTTGAGTATGCACATATTTCAGTGTTCGATTGATCGTCTTGTCTCCGCATTTTTCCAGGGTCATTATTGCTCTATTCACGAGCAGTTATCAATACGCCTTTTCGTACTCAACATTATTGCTATGTTTTTTCATATCCGTCACTTGACCCTTTTCTCACTACCTTTTTCAGATTCAAAGAATGTTTATACTAACACCAAAATTGATCCTTCCCCCTTTCTATGTCACAAAGATCTTCCTACTCTAGTGATATCTCCGGGTAACTTCCCTGCTACTGACTTCAAGCCAGGCCTCTTGGCCTTTAAGACTATCTGTTGCTCAGTGACCTACAAAATGTATAGGGAGGTTTAAGGTCATGACGAGACTTATAATATTTCCATTACAAATTCCTTCGTCGGTATTAAGGAGGTCATTCTTCCTCGTTTGAGGAATGAGTGCAGTTAAGAATCTAATAGGGTATTTACGACGAATATCACCAATAGGCTTATGCTAATGACACTGGAATTATCAACTAATGCAGTGGTTGCTACTGTGATAAGCTTATCATGTGCGGACGCATCAATCTACAGTGGTTGTATCTCGTATACAAGCATAATCCATTTAGATTTTACTTCTACCATGAGGCCTTTCGTATCTCCTGGCTTCCAAATCCTTAGGGGTACCATTGATATTGTATGGTTTTTCATCTTTTTATTGGCCTTTCTTGTATTTTTATTTTATTGGTACTTTATGTACCTTAGTCAAGCCACCAGAATATAGAAACCTTAAACTCCATGTTTCTGGTGGCTTGACCTTTGTACAACCTCTTGTCCATCTTATGCTAGTAGTTACTAAAACACTCGCTCTGCTGCAAATCATGCTCCTCTGCGTGCGTGAATCTCTTCCGATGGTCAACCGTTCAGTTTCACTGGTCGCTCCTCTGCTTCGCTTGTTCATGTTCATGTCCCTTCGTACTCTTCAAGAAACTCATAGGAATTTTCACACCCGGCCATGAAAATGGCTGCTTCGCCTTGTAGTCTTACTTGTAAAATCACAGGTTCCCTCTTTTGGGGGGAGGGGGAGGTAAGTTTCTCATAGAAGGTAATTTTTGGTGTGCTTTGCTTCTTTTGCTGTCGTTTGATCTCGTGTGCTTACGTACGTGTCCTTCTTCCAGTGCAGGGATTGTTCTGCGGTGTGAGGACCACGAGTACAACATTGTATTGCTGTCTACTATTGATGACGCATGCTCGTTG
The DNA here is from genome assembly GCA_037355625.1 of Petunia x hybrida. Lineage (NCBI taxonomy): Eukaryota > Viridiplantae > Streptophyta > Magnoliopsida > Solanales > Solanaceae > Petunia > Petunia x hybrida. The sequence goes on along the minus strand of JBBBVM010000059.1, from coordinate 6,303,297 downwards.
TCCGCGAAGGCATAATGGGCGCCCGAGTTGAGGATGTAGAGACCAAAATCATGTGGGGCCTTAGTGAACTGAGTAGGGGATCTACTTGGGCTCAACTTTGCTGTTGGCAGCGACGACGGAGCACCTTCGAGAGACCTAGCCGAGAGGAAGGTGGTGCTTTTCCCCAAGTTCAACAAATTTGAATCTCGTGACATTAAAATATCACACCACATTAGTGAAAAGCTTTTCATTAAGCGAAAAATCTGAAGTGTGCCTTCGGTTCCCACTTCTGTGCCAAAGTTTGATTTATGCATGGAATTCAATAATTTTAAAACTTGTGATCTTGAATATCACATAATATTTATGTTGCTATAAAAGATTTTTTTTAAAGGTATAGGTGGAATTTTAAAGTCAAATTATTTTCAAATATAGAAAGCTTACATTTTTTTTAAAATAAATTATAATGCAAACATTTCCACATAAACGCGGAGTAATAAATACATCAAGAAGACAAGGTCAGCTAACTTAAAAATGGACAAAATATAAATGTATATTCTTTTAGAATAGATTATAATACAATATTTTCACATAAATGAGGAGTAGCAAATACATCAAGAAAACAACATTGAGGTCACCAAAGTTAAAAATGGAAAAAATATAAATGTACATATTTCATAAATCTAATAAAGTATTAAAAACTTAACTAAAAGTAGTTTATAATAGCAATGAAATAATTATATAGAGGAAAAAAATTAGAAGATCCAACTTGACATAACGAGCTAACTAGCTCCCACAATTTAAATAATAGGTCTTCCGTCCCAATTTACATGACCATATTTTTTTTTTAATCTATCTCAAAAGAATGACCACTTAATGAGAAGCTTATATAGCCACAAAAATACTATGACATATTTAAAACCACAGGTTTCAAAACTACAAGTTTCAAGAAGTTTTTTTTTTTTTTAAATTCTGTGCCAGGTCAAATGTGGTAACTTAAATGGGGCAGAAGGTGTTTAGATTTACAAATATTTTTCTTTTTATTTTATTGTCTTGCTATAAAATTGATTAAAGCATTATGCATTTTTCTTATCATTGCTACAAAAATAAACGTCAGTGTTGTTAATTTGAATGGAAATGAGATGTTTCTCTAATCTTTCAAAATTAGTAATCAATCCTATTATAGTATTTTATATTGATATAAAAGAAAATCAATGCAACTTATTAATTAAAAAAACAACATGCCATAAAAAACAATATTACTGCCTATAAATTAAGCAACTTTTCCCCTCAATTTCTATGCTTTATTAGGTTTCTATTCTCTTTAGCACTTTTGAAATAAACAACAAAAGTATGAGCCATTAAAAGGCTGAAATGAAAATTTAAGTCTGAGGCAGCACATTTGGTAGCCTTTTTTAAGCTAAAGTCAAAGTTTTTCAAGGAATCACATGATCTTTCGGTTACAACAGGGGTAGATGTTGGTGTTATTATTTACTCTCCAAGTGGAAAACCATAGCGAAAATCATATAGCTATGGTTTTCCTTCTAGTTTTGACACAATCCTAGATACGTTCCTAAAATAGAGCGAAAATCGTCCTTATGATTGGGCAGATGATCTCCAAGAACCTCTCGATTCTTCGAGTTCTGTTATTATTACTGCTTCACCAGGAACAAGTTGTGTAACAATTGAGCTCAATGTTGCTGACGGAGACGATGAGGAGAATTCTGCATCTAATTAGTTTTTGTCATTAATTGGATGTTATTAATTTGGTTGTTATTGGGGAAGACTTTAGCCGATTTGTTTTTGTTTTTCATTTTCTCTATTTGTGATTTTTGTTGAAGTCTATTTTTACCTTTTCAGTATGTGAGTCTTTTCTTTTTTGGTTGAATGTAAGAGTGTTCATGATTCGATTTGGTTTTGGTTTTGTCAAAATCAATACCAATCCAACTATTTTGCAACATTTTGTTGTTTTTCCTTCTTGGCGCATGAAATGAAAAAATAATAACAATTCCCTCCCCATTATAATGATTTTTCTTTATTGATCTAATTTGTGTATACTTCAAGCCTAATATAACTACAAGAATTAATTATAAACAAGCGTATCATAAAATGGTATCAGAAAAGACAAAATAATGGTTTTTGAGTCTTACTGACATACATGATCAAAATAGGAATTTTCAAATGATATACACCCCCCATTCTAGTTTTTTTTTTTTTTGGACCATTATTCTTTTGAGCGTTAAATTTATTAATTTGATCGTGAATTTGGACATAGAATCTTGTTGAAATAAAATTATATAGGTAGCTATCTGAACTATTCTTCCATTTTCTCTCTTCCTCCCTTCTTTACTCCCAGCTTGCCGCCGCCGACCACCTCCCACCTGCCGCCGGCTGCTCCCGACTAATGTTGGAAAATGAAAAGAAAAATATTTTTGAATTCCTCTCTACACCCTCTTTCCATTTTTGATATTACTTTTTCAAAATTCTCATGGAATCAGCGTAGATTTAAAAAGTTTTGATCAACACCTAACTCCGGCTACCGAGTCACTTTTCGGGTATATTTTTACATATTTCCAGCCCTCTCACACTCTTCTATCACATCTCATACCCCGATTTCTCATATTTGATATTTTTTCGTTCCAATATGGTGATTTTTGAGTAAATTTTTTAATTATTCGGCTACATCTTGTGTTTTTCAGTCATTTTTTTATGTTTTCTAGAAAGATTTTGTATTTTTTCATATATTATATTTTAGTGTATCTCACAATATCTTCAATGTTTCTGTATTGTATCTAACTGTTTTTTGGATTATTTCTTCATTATTTCTGACTTTTTACATTATTTCTCCACTGTATCAAAATATTTTGGTGTTTTCGTACTGTTCTGAGTTGTTTCTGCACTTTTGTGCACAATCTCTGCACTATTTTCTGCATTGTTTCTATATGTTTCTGAACTATTTCAAACTGATCTTGCATTGTTTCTGCATTTTTTCAACACTATTTTTGTATACCGAATGCGGCGGCTGCGGCAGTCCAACAGCGGGAGTAGAGGAAACAGACGGCAGGGGTGCTGCCATGGAAAGGGATATGAGGTAGATGCTTGGGTTCTCCCTTTCTAGTTGTTTGTAGCAATTTGTGTAAAAAATAATGTTGTGTTTTGTAATGTTAATAATATTGCTATTTTTTTTAATGATTAAGGCTTCAAAATTCTATGTAAGTGTAAGAGATTTTTACACAAATTGACTATTATAGAGACCTAAGCTATATAAAATAGCTATACTTTTCTACTATCGGAAAATAGCTATACTTTATTTACACTTTATAGAATAATATACAAAATAGGACTCTTTAGAGATATTTGTTTCACGCGAGATACCAGGGAACCATATATCCACTTGCAAATTAAACGTTATTTCTCAATATGCAGACACCGTCACTACAACATTTTAGGCCTCTAACTACACCCAAAAAGTGTGGCCCAAAGTATCATAAAGTGTGGCCTTTGATCAAAGGCCACACTTTTCGACCTTAGGCAACGCTTTTCTGAGGGTGGCCTAAAAAAGCGTTACCTTTTCCCTAAGGCAACGCTTTTCATGAGGCAAAGGCCACGGTTTACAAAAAGCATGGCCTTTTGTATGTAGCTACACTTTTGAAGTGTGGCCTTTGCTACCTTACAGGCTACTCTTTTCAAGTGTTGCTGAAAAGGTTTCTCCTAAAGCAACACTTGTAAAACATGGTCTTTCTTACTATATAACAACACATTTGCAAACAATGTAAGGCCACACTTCTCAAGTGTTACAATTTTGACTATCATATATATATATATATGTATGTGTGCGCGCTTAAAATATCACTCAACTATAAAAATTTCAAGCACTACATTAACAAGAATAACATAACTGTTTCAAAATCTTGTACATTGCAATAAACTTCAAAACATTCATGTCATACATGGACTATTAAAACAAATTGCTTCAAGGTGCGCACTAGCTATGAACTTACAAAACCTAATATATTCATATTGTATCATAATAATAAAAGGCATCATAGTATATAGTCCAATTGCCTTCATGAACTTCACAAAGATCACATTGACTTCTTGCCATGATTGCCAAATGCATCACCCGAACTTTCCTAGACATTCACAATTAATCAATAGTTAGATATAAATTAAAATACAGGGAAAACTCCAGTGATAAAAATCCGCTCATACTCTTTAATACAAATTGAACAATAATGAAAATAATCAGTTCAGGAGAAACTACATTTTGTTTAATTCTCAGAAGAAACAACAATTTTATACAATACTACAAATATTTTCGAAGAAGTCCAAATGAATGGGGCATGGTATGATCTCGTCAATTTTGGAGAAACTTACTAGATCAACAAAAAATATGCTCAGGAAACTATATAAAAGCAATATAACCAATCACTAAAATAGATTACTGGCGTTTTATATTGAACTCAGATGAAAGTGCAAACATCATGAGCCTAACATAGCTGCTCTTGCAATTGGTTTGATGAGTAATCAAGTGAAAAGTACTCTCGTTGCAATACAGATTCTTGAATAGTTCAAGTTGGCACTTCTGAATAAATCATTATGTACTACTTATTTTGTTCTTTTATCTATCTTTTAAAAGGTGGAAAACAATGGGAAGTAAAAGCTTTTATGAGAATGACCTTTTCACTAGGTTAGAAATAGTAGAGCATAAAAACAGTCTAGTTTACCACTCAATCATTTTTTTTTTTTTGTTTTATTTCCTTTACTACAAACCAAGTAGGAGGTTCTTGTACATAAAATACACTAGGCACTTACCAAATATCATAACATAATAGAGTTCTCACAGCCACAAAAAACTACAACTGGTAGGAAGTAACTCAAGTATTCAATTGCCATAAACTGTTTCCTTGCTGCAGAAAAAAATAACAAAAGAACAAATATTATCAAGAGAAATTAGAACAGACGAACCATAACATGGTAGTATATTTGGACATGGTGGTTTGTTTAATGGATAAACATAAATCTTGCATTCAGCATATCAACTATCACAGAGAAGAGGAAAACATTTGAAATTAAACATCCATTTGAACATCATTGCACCAGATAGAGAGAAGATATATTTCATTTGAGAAATTGAGGAGCAACTAAACATCATTGCACCAGTAATTAAATGTCACAGAGTTAAGATATTAAGTGAGAACGGATACATGTAAAAATACCTGTGCATATGATGTTATCCATAAAAAAACTAGTGGATCACTTGTTTCCTCTTTGATTTCATTATGCTGAATTGAATTACGAACTAAAATACAGAATAGAGATATCAAATATGAATGGACGTAGTTTAGTATGCATCTCAAATTCTTGTATATTGGATATTTAGCTTCATTCAGAAGGACTCTCTAAAAGGAAATCCCTAACTTCCTACCTGAAGTAAGATCCAAATATCAGTTGTTTAAATTTCAAACTACCAAAGTAATTTATAATATGACCTAATTGCGGGATGTGATTAATTAGTTGGCTATGAAACATGTATAAATCAAATAAAAGCGTTTGTAATTTCCGAAAGCAAATACTAAAAGTAAAAGTGACAGGAATTGAGAGATGACATGACCTGGAAATATATTTACAAAGTACTTTAGCATGTGAATGATCAAATTCTGATTATCAACTCCCTGCTCCGAATACACTTTGCTTTTGCTTCCGTCTTGCGTCGTATTTATCATGGAGAAGGGATAATGATAACTTGAACATCTCAACTGTTGGGATTCCAATATATTTCACTAATTTAGTTGGAAATATAATAAGCATCATGGGTAATTAAATTGTTGGGAATACTAAAAGCACCTTAAGCCAAACAATACCGAGTGCATTGTATATTTATGACGTTTTTACGCATAGGACATGGAATACCAGCATCAAAACTTGTCAAAATGGTGACATGTTAAACCACAATAGAACCACTAAGGAGTAGGCAAGAAAAGGGAAACGAAAATGACAAATAGTGGAGAAGTGATTTTCTTTTTTATAAAGTTTCGGCTAGTCTTAGTTTAAAACCTGAATATTCACTTATAAAAGAGAAAAAATAGAACCAAAGGCTTGACAACATATCAGTAGCTAGATAACATGGATTATCTTAAAAAACACATCCACAAGTAGCGACTCAGAAACCCAAAGTCCTTTAAAAGTTTGAAGATTAGACATTTACTAGTTCTGCATATACCAAAAAAAGCTTATGGAGCTTTCCTTTTTCTTCCATCTTTCAATAAAGTTAATTACAAAGATCTTATAGTTTGAAAGGTAAAATAAAATCCAACAATGAACCATTTACCTCCATGAACAACCATTCACAACTGATGCAGGAAGCACTTAATTACACTTCCTCCGTACGGAAGAACTGGACAAATTACTTTTTGGACCACGAGTTTGATCCCATTATCAGTTTAATTCAGCCACTGAGTAGGAGAAATTTTGTAGTTCGCAGGCTTAAAGAGGCCACCAATATTGAAGTATCTCTAATTCAGCACTTGATCGGTATTGAAAATCAAAACCAATATTTTTCATCCGACTTTGAGCTTTGTTTGGATTTGAAATAGAGAAGTTGCCTGATTCATTCTGCATACAAAGAAACACCATTATTTTAGTCTGATATAAGAAGAAAATGTTCCAATCTAAATAGATAGGTCACTAACCATTTGCTGAGATTAGTACTACCTGATAGAAAAATAACCTCAAGAAAATAGCTGTGGAAGTGAATGATAAAGTGTTCTTTTGTTTTCTGTTTTAGAGGTTGAACAGCTTCTGAGCCTAGAAGAAAGGAAAATTTTGTATGGCAATCAAACTCCAGAGCTGGATAAAATATTCTCTTAAAAATTGAATGATCACTTGCTAGGATTAAGAAATAACAATAAACAAATATAAGAAATAAAATAGTAGTAACAGATACCTTCCAAGAAATAGTGTAATATGCTTCTAGCTCAATACTCTATCATGAAAATTCTCCATGCTTGCTATATCACAATTCATACCTTTGCATTTAGGGGGTAAAAAGTTTGACAGAAGCCATCATAAGCTTTTGAACTTCAGACACAAGTATGAACACAGCGAGTGGAAGGGTCAATTAAAATTTGACAGAACATTTGCAGAAAGAAAACTTCTGGTGAACTACAAAACGAATGGTGAATACTCTTTACCATACCTTAGACCATCTCCAACGCCAACCCCAAATGCCATTATGGGGTTGGATTTTGGAGAAAATCCACTCCAATGGTGTTGCATTTTTTACTCCAAAATGGGGTATGAATAGTGTCACCCCAAATTTGGAGTGACACTATTCATCATCTCCATTACTATTCCCTATTATTTTATTATTATTTTTATTATTTATCTCTTTTAATTTATCCCTTTATATACACTTAATTATGTTTATGTAATAGTTTTGTAATATTTATTTTATATCTTAACTTAGGCGTGTAATTTTGATAAATTAATTTTTGTGCATTTCTTATTTTTATGTAAAATTTTAAATAAGTTATAATTGTACGAAAAATATATAATCAACTCAAAAAATGAATGATGCAAATATAAAATATTAAATATTGCTAAAATTGAAAGGTGCGACATAAAATATTAGATGTTACTAAAATTGAAAAGTGAAAATTGAAAATACATTAAATTAAAATACATAAAAATTGAAACTACATTAAATTAAAATACATAAAAATTGAAACTACGATAAATAGCATAATCACTTAGTAGGGAGGTATGTCGTTTCCAGATACACCAACATCATTATAGTACTGAGTGAATGGGGCTGAGGATTGTTGTGCTTGTGGCTGTGAAAATTGTTGACTTCTTTTATATATTATTCGATGTTGTTCTTGTCGATAAAATTCACGACGAATCGGATCGGCAATAGAGTCCACATCGATGAGCATAGTTTTATTCTCTTCTTTCAATTCTTTTAGTCTTATTTTTTCTTTTTGAATTTCTTTTTGAACATACAAAACTTCTTTTTTTGTCTCAGTTGCATTGTTCATTGCCTCTACAATCCGAGTATTTTCTGATTGGATTATCTTCATATAACCTTCATCGATTTTTCTCTTCATTTTCGCTTTCTTCACCCCACTAGGCCGTTGTGAAGATGTGGAATCACCTGCAATATCCTCATTTAAATTTAGAGAAAATGACGACAAGTTAGGAGATGATAGATAGGGTGAATCAGGGGTGGGAGTCTCAGACTCAGATGATATATTAGCATAGCCTTGCTTTCTTGGTTTTTTTCTTCCAAGATCACCATCATTAAACTTCTCGAAATCCTTCATTATAGCCCACACATGATCAAATTTAAAACCTTTTTTGAAGTTCGGATCTTGGGATCTTAACGCACCTATTCAAGATGATTGGGAAGGTCCACTTCCAGAAGTTGAAATGGCAGTAGATGAAAATCACCGATTTGAACAATTTTTAGCTCGGCGCAACATAATCACGAACAGTGATGCTCATTTTGCACTTCGTAATGCATTAATAGATCATTTATGGGAACATACTAGAAGTGAAAATTGAATAGTTATGTAGTATTTCGAATGAATTTTACCGTAATGTAATATATATTTTATTATATTGTATCGCAATGATTTCACTTTTATTTGAATTATTCGTTAATATATTTAATCTATAATATTTTCTTACAAATTTCTATAATATTTAAAATTTTATGGTATAAAATAATTTTATATTGAATATCAATTATATGTGATGAATATGTAAAAAAGAAAATAAAAGATAAAATTTGTTTAATGGAAATAAGAAAATAAAATTGAGATAAAGATAATAATATAATATAGAAGAGAGAGAAGAATATAAAAAGGAATATTCTTTTTTGGAGAAAAAAATGGGGGAATGATTGGAGTAAGTTTATCCCATTTTGGAAATTTCTCCATTTTGGAGAAGAAAATGGGGTTGAGGGTTGGAGATGGTCTTAGTAAATCCATACAATCCTTGGACAAAACATCCTAAACATCAAATATTTTCATTACATCGTCAACCACGGATCTTCCTGAGCGTTCATTAATCTACTTTGAGAAAAGAAGTAACATTAGTAGAAAAAATTATCGCATAAATCATACCTAAATCATCTGACTAAATTCACATTAAGATTCAAAGTAAATGGACCTAAAACAGACATGAATTGTTATAAATGAAAAAAGAATAAATCATATTTTTCCTTTCTACATTTAAGGAAAATAACAAAAGGAAACCCATGGCTAAATCAATTAATAAAAATCCTAACTTTTCAAAAACCTAAATCATGAGAAATAGGAAATCCATGGGTTCTTTCTAGTGCAATTATTGAATGAACAAGAAAAAGAATGAACCCGAAGGAGCATGCAAAGAAATACTGGAGACGCCGGAGATGACGTCAGCTGCATCAATCGGGACAGCATATGCAAAGAAACTGGACTATATGGCTAGTTAAATCTCTACATCTTCAACGTCGGTGAATTGACTGGAGACGCCGGAGATGACGTCAGCTGCATCAATCGGGACAGAGGATGATGAGCCTATGTTACCGGCGATGGGTTTTTTCCGGTGGGTTTCTGACCCGTTTCCTAATTCTTGACCTTGCAATGCCAATCCCTGCATTGGCAGCGTAGATTTAAAAAAATTTTGCTATTACTTTTCCCAAATTCTCATGAAATCTGCGTAGATTTAAAAAGTTTTGATCAACACCTAACTCCGGCTACCAGGTCGCTTTTCGAGTAAATTTTTACATATTTCCAATCCTCTCACACTCTTCTATCACATCTCATACCCCGATTTTTTATATTTGATATTTTTTGCGTAAAGTTTTTTATTATTCGGCTACATCTTGTATTTTTCAGTCATTTTTTATGTTCTCTAGTAAGATTTTGTGTTTTTTCTTATTTTATTTTAGTGTATCTCACTATATCTTCAATGTTTCTGTATTGTATCTAACTGTTTTTTGGATTATTTCTTCACTATTTCTGACTTTTTACATTGTTTCTCCACTGTATCAAAATATTTTGGTGTTTTCGTACTGTTCTGAGTTGTTTCTGCACTTTTGTGCACAATCTCTGCACTATTTTCTGCATTGTTTCTATATGTTTCTGAACTATTTCAAACTGATCTTGCATTGTTTCTGCATTTTTTCAACACTATTTTTGTATACCGAATGCGGCGGCTGCGGCAGTCCAACAGCGGGAGTAGAGGAAACAGACGGCAGGGGTGCTGCCAGGGAAAGGGATATGAGGTAGATGCTTGGGCTCTCCCTTTCTAGTTGTTTGTAGCAATTTGTGTAAAAAATAATGTTGTGTTTTGTAATGTTAATAATATTGCTATTTTTTTTAATGATTAAGGATTCAAAATTCTATGTAACTGTAAGAGATTTTTACACAAATTGACTATTATAGAGACCTAAGCTACATAAAATAGCTATACTTTTCTACTATCAGAAAATAGCTATACTTTATTTACACTTTATAGAATAATATACAAAATAGGACTCTTTAGAGATATTTGTTTCACGCGAGATACCAGGGAACCATATATCCACTTGCAAATTAAACGTTATTTCTCAATATGCAGACACCGTTTTTCCAGTACGCGATCTTTCAGACTAGTTACTTCTACATATTTAACTGTTACTATCTTTTCTTGCAATTCTTCCAATTCTTCTTAAAATCTATCACTTTTTAATTTTCTTTCACTTCATGTTTATTCTGCTGAATTAAGAAATTGCTTTGAATTAATATATAAAAACCAAGCCCTCAATATTACTCCAACACAGTGGGCAATGGAATAGAACTGGAAGATTTGTTGATTATATCATAGAAGGAATCGTAAAAGCAAAGCATGTATTGCTATTAATAACTATGTATCTTCATGTATATTATTTTTTTCCTAGAATATCTTTATATTTACTCAGAGAAGGACAGTATATATTGCTACGAATAACTATGTATCTTCATGTATACTATTGTTCCTCTATTTATCTTCATGAATATTATTGTTTCTTTATGTATCTTCATGTATATTATTGTTTCCTTGTAATATTTTTATACTACTCATAGAAGCAAACCATATATTGCTATGAATATCTATGTATCTTCAAGTATATTATTGTTTCTCTATGTATCTTCATTTATATTATTGTTTCTCTATGGATCCTCATGTATATTATTGTTTCTCTATATATATTCATGTATATTATTATTTACATGAAAAAGTTATACAAAATAAATATATACAAAGAAATACACTAGATATATAGAAATGCAAAGATATACATAAGAATACAAAGTTATACATAAAAATTGAAGTTCAATTTGTTGGGTGAACCTGACGAGATTGGGAAAATATACATTTAAGGGTAATAAAAGTATGATAATGGAGAGAATTTTGGGGAAGTTAATTTAGGAGTTTCTTTTATGTTAACTCTTCCATAATAAAAGTCTATTTTGAAGGATTTTACTTTATCTTTTTAATTATCCTAAATAGCTATGTTTTGTAGATAACATATTAGAATTTGCTATGTTCAATAATATTTTAAAATGTAGTTATATTAGCTAATTAAGTGTCTTAACTAGTCTATTTATATAATTTTCCCATAGTGTAAATACCCTTTTACAGAAATAGGACACTTCTCGCGCTCCGTCACAGAGTTGGCTCCCGTAAGAAAAGTCTTACAAATTTTGACCCTCTAAGAAAGTTGTTGGCGATCGCATGATTTTCTATCAACAATTTTTCTCAATTTCTCTCTGATGGTCGCTAACCAAAATTGTAAGAATTTTCTCATGGAGGTTAAAACTACAACATCGGCACTAAATCTATCTGTTTCGTGCAAAAACTTGACTCAAGGGTCCCTTTCTTGCAAATCACCCTTAGAAAATAGGGTTAATTACAAAAATAAGCAAAAAAGCATGCGGTCTTGATTTGGTAAGCTATTTTTTGGTGGTCTTGAAAATATAAGCACTTTGCCATTAAATGAAGCTGAAAGTACAAAAATACCCTTAATAATAAAGGTCTTCTCGTAATCACAAAAATACAACCAACCATTTTTTGAAGTCGTAATTACAAAAATTCCACTGCACTATTTTACCTCCGAAATTACAAAAAAAAGGCCACTGCTTCCTACACAGCAGAAAACAGTGCCAACTCAGTTGTGCATCATTTCGCTCATATATAAGGAAGTCACTCCGTCTGTATTTCACGTCTATTTTGTGAATAAATAATACCAAATTGTCATCTCGGTAAAGTCGAGAAGCAGAGAGAGGCCAAAGATTATATAAGAGAACAAGAGGCAGATTTGATTGGCTTGGTTGAAACCAAAGTGTTCGTTTCGCTCATATACAAAAATCAAAGCAAAATGAAATATAAGACCAATCCAGCGTCATTTCTTCATACAATAAGCAAAAAATCATGTTCATTTTTTGAAGAAATGATGCCAGATCGACCTTACTTTATTGATTAATAAAAAATACCTTCAAGTGCTTTTATATTTAGAAATAATGACAATCCGATTGTTGTTTATGCATATAATTGTGTTCGTTTTGTGAAGAAATGAGGCTAAATCAGCCTCACTTCACACATCCATAAAAAAGACCTTCAAGTTTTTATATATTCAGAAACTACGACAATTCGTCTGTGTTTATGCATATATCAAACCAAATATTATGTTCTTTTGCGAAGAAATGATGCCAAATTGTCCCAATTTCATTCATTCACAAAAAAAAAAAAAAAAAAAAAACATATGAAAACATAAAATGATGACAATCCGTCTGCATTTATTAATAAATGAACCAAATTATTTTGTCTATTTTACAATCAAGTGAATAGTCATCACTTTGCACATATAAAAAAATTCAAAGTAAGATAAAACAATGTCAATCCGGTATCATTTGTCCATTCCATTTTACACCCCTGCTTTGCCGCTACGTGCAGTATCTCAATCGTTGTAGCCAAACCACGAACTACTTATTCGCGCCCCGCCACGATAGCCACTATGGCGACAACTTCTTCATCACCACTGTCAAAATGCCAGACACCAACCATGTCAAGCCAACCATGGCATCTCCATCACCACTGTCAAAGCAAGAGGATTGTCACAAACTATCAGAGACAAAAAAGGTCTGCAATCAAATATTCTTCCTCCTGATCTTTCCCTTGCCATTATGCTTCATTTTAATCATTTTAAGCTTCTTTTTTATCTTCTTTACAAGAGGTTTTAAAAATTTAGCACTTTGATTGCCATCAGCCATCTCCACATCTACAAATCACGATGATGAAAAATTAGCATATTGTGTGGAAGGCTAAAAGTAAGTGCAGCATGCAAATTCCTATCAATTTCATCAACACCAGCATATGTAAAGAAACTGAACTATATGGCTAGTTAAATCTCTACATCTTCAACGTCGGTGAATTGACTGGAGACGCCGGAGATGACGTCAGCTGCATCAATCGGGACAGAGGATGATGAGCCTATATTACCGGCGATGGGTTTTTTCCGGTGGGTTTCTGACCCGTTTCCTAATTCTTGACCTTGCAACGCCAATCCCTGCATTGGTTCCTTCACCACTGCAAGTGGTGGTTTCCGATCTGTATGTGTGGGTATTACTCAAAGTTCCCACTCCGTCTTTGTTTTGTACCATTGTATTTGTGGTGTGATACCACCGTTAATGGTGGTCTTCGGCTCCCTTTCCCTCTCCTTTCGTATATGCTCTCTGTTCCGGCTGTGTATGTGTGTGTGTTTTCAACGGCGGAGCTAGTAGTAGTTGTGGGGGGGTTAGAGTTTGGTGTATAGAGAGAGAAAGTGGATCTATAGAGAAAGAAAGTGTGAATGTGAAATGGTGGTAGAATAATGTTTAAGTGGTAAAAATGAAAATATTATTAAAATTTTTATAAAACTGCTTAGGCTTTAAAGACCAGTGAAAAATAACTCACCAAATCAAGAACACCCCCAAAATGCTCACCCCACATAAAAAAATATTATAAATACAACCAAATAAGTCATATGGAAGGCAAGCGCTAGCCACTTTTATAAAATAATTTCAACCGTAGCCACTCAACTTCAAGCGCGATACCTGAATTTGAGCCTAAGTTTGCGTTGAAGTTGAGGAAAATTAGACAAAACAAAAATCTAGCTTGAACATCAGTTCCGATGCTATCATGTTGGGCTTACCCTAGAGGCTGATTTATACAAAGTGACCAAGCTTGCAAACTATGTTAAAAAGTGGCTGGATCTTAAATGACACTTCCCAAATAGGCTATTTGTGCACTTCCCCATATGAGTCTTGCTGGGCTAGAGAGTTTCACTTGGTGTTTCAAAAGTGATTGGTTTTTAGGGCTTGTTCTTGTTTTAATAGTTTCAAGTAAATGGTCTCCACCTTATGTTTTTAATATAGAAAAAATACTTTTGCCCTTGGGTAACCTAATAGCACTTTGGGTGACTCCCTCTCAACGTGCAGGAATCTGCTTCTCCATTAGAGTAACGTGATTTTGCACAACCCAACTCATGTGCTCCCACAATCCCTTGCTATATCATGATATTTTATGAAGTGTTACAAATTTGTCAAAATTTTAATATAATTTAGTTGGAGATTACGAGAAGTGATCGAAGGCCAGTGTTGCCCTGCCAAAACGTCAAGGCAATTTAGTTGGAAGGCGCAGGGAGGTTAAGGGTTCAAGTGCAAATATTGCCTATTTGTCAAGATTCAAGGCAATTTAATTGGACACTGTGGAAGGATTCGATGACAAGTGTTGTCCTGCTAATACTTCAAGACAATTTAGCTGTAGAGGGAGGAAGTGAAAATACACATCACTAATCAGGTGTTGATGGGTATTTTCATCCGAATATAATTCATTAAATATTCGAAAAGTGATTTAGCTAAATCCTATTAACCAAGATATAAAATGCAAACTAGTCACACAAGCATTAATGGCCTAGTTTATACGGAGAAAGGAACCTAGTGATGTACCTTCTTTTCAAAATTACGTACTCGCATCCATCGTTTATACCAAATGAAATAATCTAATTAGAAAAGCCACAAATCACGTATTTCTTTTGAAAAATGGATGCTAAAGGTTCAAGGACAAGTGTTGCCTATTTGTCAAAATTTGAAGCCAATTTAATTGTACAAGTGGAAGGAATCTATGACAAGTGTTGTCCTACCAAGATTTCAAGAAAATTTAGCTGCAGAGTTAAGAAGAGAGAAAATACATCATTAATCAGGTCTTGAGGGGTATTTCCATACTAATATAATTCATTAAAAAGTTAGAGAGTGATTTTAGCTAAATTCTGTTAACCAAGATAAAAAATGCAAACTAATCACATAGTATTAATGGCTAGTTTATATAAAGAAAGGAACCTAGTTATGCACTTTCTTTTCAAATTTTGGACGCGTTCAATGAGTTTTATCCATCGTTTTAAAATTAATTGATAAATAGCCAAAAATTCCCACACACTTACGCTCCATTAGCGTTGAAAAGCACCCTAGACTAATCTCAGTATTTTATACTATGACTTTAAACTAACATATTCAAAGTCCCATTATTTTATACTGGGATTCATGTTCCTGAAGCTATATAATTTCCCATAATAAAATACTGGGACTTTGAACTAACATTTTCAAAGTCCCATTATTTTATACTGGGATTCATGTTACTAAAACTTTATATATAAAGTCTCATAATAAAATACTGAGACTTTGAACTAACATGTTTAAAGTCCCAGTATTTTATACTAGGATTAGTGTTTAAGTGATCATGTTCAAAGTCCCAGTATAAAATACTGGAACTTGTCCGAAAATGACTATTTTTCAGTAAATTTGTGAACAGTAGCTATGAATTAATTAGCGCATCTCAAACAGGCCCTTACGCAAAATGTTAACATTTAGCGTTTATACCAAATGAAACAATCTAATTACAAAAGCCACAAATCACGTATTACTTTAATTTGGAAAGGTTTCAACCTATATCGTGTGCCTAATCATAGGTAACATATTGTGATGAGACCAATTCTCTATTTATTTTAATCAACGATTTTGTGCGAGATAGACACTTTTGGTACTGGTGCTACAATCTTGGCTTCCATAAAATTTCTTTTACAAAAACTATCCTTCATGGCAATCACCATATTTTTCTATTAGCAAAAATATGACGACCGCCATGCTGGCGATCATCATCCTTGCCACTAGGATCTAATGATGTAACGATTATCTAAAATTAAACTAAGAAAATTAATTATAAAAAACTAAAAATATTAAAAATTCATATTCATTCTCCTTCGTTAGTCAGTATGCTTCTTTCCAAATTGAGCTTATAACACTAGCAACTCTTGACATTCCACACCTCTTCAAGAACATTGATGTCGATCAATGTTTAAAATCCAGGAACTGCGAGTTAAGAAAATTCAGGTCCTCCCAAGTTGCTTCATCAGGAGACAAGTTTGCCCATTGAACCAATACTTGAACCGCAGCCTTATTCCCTCTCTTCACCATTCTTCGATCCAAAATTGCGATAGGCTCTGTCAAAATCTGACCTTCAGTGGTGCAATAAGGAGGATCCTGGGACACGAACACCTTGTCTCCTACCTTTTTTTTCAGTTGGGACACATGAAAGACCGGGTGAATTTTTGATCCACTTGGTAATCTCAACTCAAATGCAACTGCCCCAATCTTCCTTATCACTTCATAAGGACCAAAATACCGAGCTGATAACTTGAGATTCTTACGAATTGCGACTGACGATTGACGGTAAGGTTGTAGTTTTAAGAAAACCCAATCCCCCACTTCTAACTTCCTTTCACTTCTCTTGGTATCAACATATTGTTTCATTCTATTCTGTGCTTGAATCAGGTTATCTTTGAGCAATTTGTCCACCAGCTGTCTTTCCCTTAAGACTTGATCCACTGAATCGAGCCTAGTTTGCGCAATCAATTCAAATGTTGGATGTGGAGCTTCATACCTATAAAGTGCCTTGAAAGGTGACATTTTGATGGAGCTAAGGAAGCTGGAGTTATACCAGAATTCAGCTTGAGCTAACCACGAGCTCCAATTTGATTATGGCTGGTCATACAGCGAAGGTAACTTTCCAAACAACGATTTAGTCGTTCCGATTGCCCATCGGTTTAGGGGTGGTATGAAGAACTCGGTTTAAGCTGCACCTTCAATCCTTTAAAGAGCTCTTTCTAGAAATTGCTCACAAAAATGGGATCACGATCGGATTCAGTGGATCAAGTCTATTAGCAAAAATATGACGACCGCCATGCTGGCGATCATCATCCTTGCCACTAGGATCTAATGATGTAACGATTATCTAAAATTAAACTATGAAAATTAATTATAAAAAACTAAAAATATTAAAAATTCATATTCATTCTCCTTCGTTAGTCAGTATGCTTCTTTCCAAATTGAGCTTATAACACTAGCAACTCTTGACATTCCACACCTCTTCAAGAACATTGATGTCGATCAATGTTTAAAATCCAGGAACTGCGAGTTAAGAAAATTCAGGTCCTCCCAAGTTGCTTCATCAGGAGACAAGTTTGCCCATTGAACCAATACTTGAACCGCAGCCTTATTCCCTCTCTTCACCATTCTTCGATCCAAAATTGCGATAGGCTCTGTCAAAATCTGACCTTCAGTGGTGCAATAAGGAGGATCCTGGGACACGAACACCTTGTCTCCTACCTTCTTTTTCAGTTGGGACACATGAAAGACCGGGTGAATTTTTGATCCACTTGGTAATCTCAACTCAAATGCAACTGCCCCAATCTTCCTTATCACTTCATAAGGACCAAAATACCGAGCTGATAACTTGAGATTCTTACGAATTGCGACTGACGATTGACGGTAAGGTTGTAGTTTTAAGAAAACCCAATCCCCCACTTCGAACTTCCTTTCACTTCTCTTGGTATCAACATATTGTTTCATTCTATTCTGTGCTTGAATCAGGTTATCTTTGAGCAATTTGTCCACCAGCTGTCTTTCCCTTAAGACTTGATCCACTGAATCGAGCCTAGTTTGCGCAATCAATTCAAATGTTGGATGTGGAGCTTCATACCTATAAAGTGCCTTGAAAGGTGACATTTTGATGGAGCTAAGGAAGCTGGAGTTATACCAGAATTCAGCTTGAGCTAACCACGAGCTCCAATTTGATTATGGCTGGTCATACAGCGAAGGTAACTTTCCAAACAACGATTTAGTCGTTCCGATTGCCCATCGGTTTAGGGGTGGTATGAAGAACTCGGTTTAAGCTGCACCTTCAATCCTTTAAAGAGCTCTTTCTAGAAATTGCTCACAAAAATGGGATCACGATCGGATTCAGTGGATCAAGTCTATTAGCAAAAATATGACGACCGCCATGCTGGCGATCATCATCCTTGCCACTAGGATCTAATGATGTAACGATTATCTAAAATTAAACTAAGAAAATTAATTATAAAAAACTAAAAATATTAAAAATTCATATTCATTCTCCTTCGTTAGTCAGTATGCTTCTTTCCAAATTGAGCTTATAACACTAGCAACTCTTGACATTCCACACCTCTTCAAGAACATTGATGTCGATCAATGTTTAAAATCCAGGAACTGCGAGTTAAGAAAATTCAGGTCCTCCCAAGTTGCTTCATCAGGAGACAAGTTTGCCCATTGAACCAATACTTGAACCGCAGCCTTATTCCCTCTCTTCACCATTCTTTGATCCAAAATTGCGATAGGCTCTGTCAAAATCTGACCTTCAGTGGTGCAATAAGGAGGATCCTGGGACACGAACACCTTGTCTCCTACCTTCTTTTTCAGTTGGGACACATGAAAGACCGGGTGAATTTTTGATCCACTTGGTAATCTCAACTCAAATGCAACTGCCCCAATCTTCCTTATCACTTCATAAGGACCAAAATACCGAGCTGATAACTTGAGATTCTTACGAATTGCGACTGACGATTGACGGTAAGGTTGTAGTTTTAAGAAAACCCAATCCCCCACTTCGAACTTCCTTTCACTTCTCTTGGTATCAACATATTGTTTCATTCTATTCTGTGCTTGAATCAGGTTATCTTTGAGCAATTTGTCCACCAGCTGTCTTTCCCTTAAGACTTGATCCACTGAATCGAGCCTAGTTTGCGCAATCAATTCAAATGTTGGATGTGGAGCTTCATACCTATAAAGTGCCTTGAAAGGTGACATTTTGATGGAGCTAAGGAAGCTGGAGTTATACCAGAATTCAGCTTGAGCTAACCACGAGCTCCAATTTGATTATGGCTGGTCATACAGCGAAGGTAACTTTCCAAACAACGATTTAGTCGTTCCGATTGCCCATCGGTTTAGGGGTGGTATGAAGAACTCGGTTTAAGCTGCACCTTCAATCCTTTAAAGAGCTCTTTCTAGAAATTGCTCACAAAAATGGGATCACGATCGGAGACAATAGATGTAGGTAACCCATGTAACTTACAAATGTTGTCTAGAAATATTTGAGCAATTTGGGTAGCACTGTAGGGATGGGTAAGGGCAAAGAAATGAGCAAATTTTATAAACCTATCAACGACCACAAGGATTGAATCCTTACCATGGGATTTTGGCAACCTGCCAATAAAATCGATTGCAATGTGCTCCCATGCTCTATCTGGAACTGGTAATGGTTGTAACAATCCAGGTTAAGGCACTGATTCATCCTTATTTCTCTGACATATTTCACAAGTCCTGACTGCCTCTTTGACATCACCTAATAACCCAGGCCAATAAAAAATATTTCTAATACGCTGCTGTGTTGCTAACACACCTGAATGACCACCCCATGGAGAAGAATGGAAATCTAAAATCAATTGTTTTCTCAAGGTACCACTGCTACCAATCCAAATTTTTCCTTGATGCCTTAAAATTCCTTGTTGTAGCTTCACTTCCGTCACTGAATTTGGATCAATACTAAGCTGCACCAACAGATCTTGCACTTGCTGATCATTTAGGTAGCTATCCATTACCTCAACTACCCACTTAGGTTGCACCACAGTTAAACCTTGGCAGTCAGCCTCTTCAAACTGTCGGGACAAAGCATCGTCTGCAACATTCTCAATGCCCTTCCTGTAGTGAATTTCATAGCTCAAGCCCATCAATTTAGTGATCCCTTTGTTTTGAAGTGAAGTGGTAACCCTTTGATCCTTTAGAAATTTAAGACTAAAGTGATCCGTTTTGATAATGAAATGGTTAGGTTGCAAGTAATGGCGCCATTTTTCAACTGCATAAAGTAAGGCAATAAGTTCTTTTTCATAGGTTGACAAACCTAGGTGCTTGGAACTTAAAGACTGACTCAAAAATGCAATTGGTCTTCCATTTTGCATCAACACGGCCCCTACCCCCTTCCCACTCGCATCCACCTCAACAATGAATGGTATGGAGAAATTGGGCAGAACTAGCACCGGGGCCTTAATCATGGCCTGTTTGAGCTCTTCAAATGCTTGAGATGCCTCTAAGGACCATTGGAAACTGCCCTTTTTGAGGAGGTTGGTAAGGGGCTTGCTAATAATTGCAAAGTCTCTTATGAACCTCCTATAGTAACCGGTAAGCCCCAAAAATCCACGAAGTTCTTTCACAGACCTTGGTTGAGCCCAAGACAACATAGCTTCCACCTTAGCTGAATCTGTACTAACACCACTGCCCGAGATAATGTGATCAAGATACTCCACTTGCTCTTGAGCAAAACTACATTTTGAACGCTTGGCCAAGAGTTCATTAGCTTTCAAGAGTTCAAAGACCACTTTCAAATGACTAACATGATCACTTAAAGTAGTACTATAAACTAAAATGTCATCGAAGAAAACTAATACAAATTTCCGTAACTAGGAACCAAAAATTTGGTGCATCAATGCTTGAAAGGTGGCGGGGGCATTTGTTAGCCCAAATGGCATCACCTTAAACTCCCAAAGGCCATGATGAGTTTTGAAAGCCGTCTTGTATTCATCACCCTTTTTCATTCGTATTTGATGGTAACCCGATCTAAGGTCAAGCTTAGAGAAATATCTAGCACCAAACAATTCATCGAGTAAATCTTCCACAACCGGGATGGGATACTTGTTTTTTATTGTGATTTCATTTAACTTCCTATAATCAACGCACAATCTCCATGTATTGTCTTTTTTCTTGACTAATAAAACCGGGGAAGCAAATGGTGACACACTTGTGATCACAGTTTTGGCCCTCAACATTTGACCCACAATTTCCTCAATCGCATTCTTTTGCTCAAATGAATAGCGATAAGGACGTAAGTATATGGGTTTAGAACCTGGTAGCAACTCAATAGCATGATCACAAGGCCTAGCAGGTGGCAGTTCTTTAGGCTCGCAAAACAATTCACAGTAATCTGGCAATAAATCCTCCACTGGTTTGGGAAATGGGCTGGTGTTATGGGCTGTTTCATCTATCAATAGCAGCTGGGCTGAATAGCTACAGTAGCCCAATAACTTGTGAATTTTCTTGGAGTCCAAAAACTCCACTCCAACATCAACTTCTTCACTTAACAAATGGATCACCTTGGAATCCTTCACAAAAGATATGCCTAACGGTTTAGTATTAAGCACAACTGGTGAGATCGTGTCAAGCCAGTCCATCCCTAACACTACATCACACCCTCCCACTTTTAATAACTTCAAATCAAATTGGAAATTAAAGCCTTGCATACTCCAAGTGAACTGGTTGCAATACTTATCACTCCACACATTTTGTCCATTGGCTACTTTCACTCTCATGGGTCTTGGTAATGAATCAGTTATAATGGATAATGCCTTAACAATGTTTGGGTCAATGAAACTGTGGGTTGAACCACTGTCTATGAGGATTAACATTTTTCGTTTTTTAACCAATCCAACAAGCTTGATCGTTGCTGGAACCTTGCTATACCCCATCATCACATTAAGTGATACCTCTCCCTGCTCCATGGCAGTGTCAACACCTACCACTTCATCCTCTAACAATACCTCTTCAGCGTCACAGAATTCTTCCCCTTCTATCGCATTGAGTGTCTTGTTCTTACATTGATGACCCGGTGTGTATTTCTCAAGGCACTTGTAACATAAGTTCTTTTCACGGCACATTTCAAATGTTAAGTTGCGATTAGTGGCTCCTTTCATGTTGACAATGTTACTCGCTTTCATAGGGGCAGAATTCCTTATAGGCCTGGAATTTAGTGAAGGGAACTTTTGAGTGATTTTGGCAAACACTTGCTGATATATGGCACCAAATGAATTTTCATACGATTTGGCACAAGTATGGGGCAGAATTTCATTGTCAAAGCAAAGGGAAAATTCTTACTTTCTTTTTTCTTTCCAGGCATCCAGCAATGAAATGGGCTCAGCTCTTTCCACTAAAGACATATTATCAGGCTTAATCCCATCTATGAAACACCTCACAAAATACGCCTCATCCAAGTTTGGATTGTACAATGCAATTAAACAGCGCAACTCCTCGAATTTTCTTTGATAAGACTCTACATCACCAGTCTGATCCAATAGATTAAATTCACGAATGATTTTAACAGGTCTATTGTTACCATAACGCAAACAAACATCACCACAAAACATAGGCCAAGTAACACGGCCTTTTTTGTCTAGTAAATAACTATCAAATCAATTGTCAATGTGGTCTTTCAAATGTATGGCTATGTAAATCATTTTGGACTCCTCAGGGACTTGATACAACTAAAAAAAAATTTCACACCTCCTAATCCAACTTCTCGGATTTTTCTCATCAAATTCCAGAAACGTTAGTTTAGCAGGGGGTAAATTAAGATGAGGTCCTCTATATTCTGGGCCATGTTGGTAGTAATTGATAGGCCCATAAAAATCTGGGCCCGGCCCAACATACTGGTTCCAACCCATTTGGCCCATTTGATATCCCAACTGTTGAGGATTAAAAGAACCAAAAGAGACATCTGGTACTTGGGTATTTGTGTATGACATTTGGTTATTTGGGTGGGTATTTGGGTAGAACACTTGGGTATTGGGTTCGGAATATGGGTTTGTATGCGGGATTGCTGAGAGGGGTCTGAAAGAGATGGCGGTGGGGTTTAATTGTTTGTTGAGTGGTGGTTCTGATGGAGGATTTTGATGATTAAGGTTTTGTGAGGAGCTGGGGTGCTGAGACATTAATTGGGAAGAAGGGTTTTGACCCCGTGGTCCGGATTTTGGGGTTGAAGATGATTGAATCGGATTTTCGATTGGTGGGGTGGATTGGTTCGAGAATCTGGGTCTAACACTACCCCTTTTGAAGATTGGCCGTAATCCACCATAGCCATAACGGAGCTGCCATCAGCTTGAGATCCTGAAGATTGCAACGGTTCTGGTGTTTGATTAGCACTCCGTTGGGCTAACATCATCTCCTCAACTCGTTTAGATGATTCCGCAAACTGAAGCATCTTAGCTTCAAAGTCTGTATGTCTTGCTTCAATCTGTTCAAATTTTTTGTTATTTTCTTCAGCTAGGGTTTGTAATTGTTGTTCAATCTGTTTAATACTATCCTCTATTGATGGATTCTTCTGCTTATCCACCATTGTTGCCAAAATACGTAGCTTTGAATACCAATTGTAACGATTATCTAAAATTAAACTAAGAAAATTAATTATAAAAAACTAAAAATATTAAAAATTCATATTCATGCTCCTTCGTTAGTCAGTATGCTTCTTTCCAAATTGAACTTATAACACTAGCAACTCTTGACAAATGATCCCCAGAAAATATCATTTTTTAAGATTTTTTCCGTACCGGGTCAAATCCTTGGCGGAAGCCAGTAAATGACTTAATTATGTAGATCTCCTTATTTTAATTTGAACACATTCTCCCCAAACAGGATCCCAATAAAAAGAATGGAAAAGACGATCAAGATAATTATTGTACAAGTTTGAAGATAAAAAAAAGTATTCAGAGACCAACATCTTTAGGATAATATTTAATATCATGAGTTGAATCAAGGCTGCAATTTTGGCTTCATTGTTAGTGGTTACTGCTCTGTCAGACTACAAAAGAATATTGACAGGCCAAAAGGCATAGTTTGCTTGGTAGTTGATATTCGCAGTGCTTTGAAGATTTTTGCCCAACATGCAGCTAAGGCAGAGTAGGAAGAACAAGAATCAAAGAAAGACTGAGTTGCCTTTTGACATACTTTTATATACAGACTATAACCGTTTCTTATATACATTTAATTTATGTGATTGAATTTTCTTTTTATTATGTTCCAAAAATTAATATTTTTTTAAATTTTAAAAAATAATTGAACTTATACTTAAAACCACAGCGCAAACCTCTAGTCTTATTCGCTAATGTTCTTGGGGAACCAGCAAGACCTCAAAAAGGTAGGAACAAGGTAGGCATATAGGCATGGCCACTGGGAAAAAGAGACACGTTGTTACAAGAGTGACGAGATGTGAAATTGATGTTTTGCTAGAGTTGTTATTCCTTTCAGCATTCGCTCACATGGCAAGTGGTCGATAAAAGCAAGAAAGAGATCAAAAAAAGAAGCAGGTAGGGGATACCCCAAGTCTCCAATATGGCTATTGCCCACAACTTATTAGAACCGTTGTCCTTCACTTCAATTTCATGGACCCCTTGTTTGCTTTCTTTTGCCATAGTCTATGGAGTAAAGGTTGAAGTTTACTTGCACCCAATGGTACCGTCAGAACCATCCATGAAGTTAATGAAAATAATGAAAAACTACGATTATATTAAAACTTTTACAAAATTATTAAGAGACTCTTTTCCATCAGCATATGTTTTAGTGAGTAGAGATTCACATGAATTAGTGTTTGTGGAATATAACAGTTACTCTGTGGAATAGATTATCGAAGAATTTTTTTTAGAGATTACTTGAATTATACAAACTTAGATACTACTCCCTTCATCCAATGGTATGGTCCTAACATTCAATGAAGTGATTGAAAGTAGTAAAAATTAATATTTAAATTCTAAGAGAAAAAAAAATTAGTAGATGATATTTTTCTTCAAGTTATATTGAATAGATACGTAGAACTAGTGGGTACTTGTATTGATGTAATGTAAAGTGTAAACAGCTATCTTTTAAAATTAATTGAGGTGTGCACAAATTAATCTAGAAAAATCTAGAGATATTTTTGTTTAAAAGGGTGAATTCTAGGAAAGAATGTACTACTAGTATTTTTGGAACCTATGAGCAGTCGGGTTCGCTGGTTTGGGCTTGCAAGTTATATTGAGCACCAACCAACCTAACATTATTTTGTCCGTTAAAACTAAGGAATTTTTACACAAAAGTAAAATTTTTATAATTTAATTACCAAACATAGCAACATTTTAGCAAAATAATTCTATATAGAGGAAAACATAAGTTAATTACAAACATAGCAAAAACATAGCAATATTTTCCCATAACATACAAAACCCTTACATTCTTCCTCATATTCCCTCCACTATCACTTTTGCTCCTCCCATTTCCTTCTATTTCACTTTTCCTCCCACCATTTCCCCCAATTTCACTTGTACTCCTCCCATTTCTCCCAATTTCACTTTTCCCCATCCAATGCTCACTGTATCTCGTTGTATCTCGTTGTATCTCACCGTATCTCGATGTTTCTCAACTACCAACCACATCGTATCTCGTTGTATCTTTCCGTATCTCACTGTATCTGCACTGTTCTGCACCGTATCTAACTGTTTCTGCACCGTATCAAACTGTTTCCGCACCGTTTCATGTTGTGTTCAGCACCGTATCAAACTGTTTTTGCACCGTTTCATGTTGTTTCAGCACTGTATCTTACTGTTTCTACACCGTTTCAGACTGTATCATCACTGTATCTTACTGTTTTTGCACCATTTCAGACTGTATCATACCGTTTCAACAACTGTTTCAGATTGTTTCAACATCGTTTAAAATTGTTATACATAAAAACACGTATTATTCCGTGGTTCACGTTTGGTTATAAAGTTCGTATGAGAAATGAATAGTTCAGTGAGTTGAAAGAAGCACAAAAGGACTTTCAGTTATCCAAATTACATACATATAATATTTTTATAATCTCACTTTCTCTCCCACAAATCTTTTTATATATTTGTCTCTTTGATTAATTAACTGAGTAATAGCAATGGTTTCTAATTTAATGCCTATGGCTTCCAAAGATTTCCCCAAAAAGAAAAGGAATAGTCAGTAACCTTTTCCATACTGTTGCTCAGTTTTCGTTAATTAAAAGCAATGGTTTCCGATTCACTGTATCTCGTTGTATCTCGTTGTATCTCACCGTATCTCGATGTTTCTCAACTACCAACCACATCGTATCTCATTGTATCTTTCCGTATCTCACTGTATCTGCACTGTTCTGCACCATATCTAACTGTTTCTGCACCGTATCAAACTGTTTCCGCACCGTTTCATGTTGTGTTCAGCACCGTATCAAACTGTTTTTGCACCGTTTCATGTTGTTTCAGCACTGTATCTTACTGTTTCTACACCGTTTCAGACTGTATCAGCACTGTATCTTACTGTTTTTGCACCATTTCAGACTGTATCATACCGTTTCAACAACTGTTTCAAATTGTTTCAACATCGTTTAAAATTGTTATACATAAAAACACGTATTATTCCGTGGTTCACGTTTGGTTATAAAGTTCGTATGAGAAATGAATAGTTCAGTGAGTTGAAAGAAGCACAAAAGGACTTTCAGTTATCCAAATTACATACATATAATATTTTTATAATCTCACTTTCTCTCCCACAAATCTTTTTATATATTTGTCTCTTTGATTAATTAATTGAGTAATAGCAATGGTTTCTGATTTAATGCCTATGGCTTCCAAAGATTTCCCCAAAAAGAAAAGGAATAGTCAGTAACCTTTTCCATACTGTTGCTCAGTTTTCGTTAATTAAAAGCAATGGTTTCCGATTCATGTTGGCTATTGTTGACTGTTATTGAAAGAGAGTAAAGGGGAGGTGGAGCACTGGTGGCGGAGTGGCAGCAACGCCATCAAGTATATCGGCATCGCTTCTCCCTGTTTTGGTTGACTCCACCGTTTGCTTCTCCCTGTGAAGGGGCAGAGAACGACGGTCATGGGTGCACTGCCGGTGTTTTTTTTTTTTTTTTTTTTTTTTCATTTTCTGATTGGTCCTCTTTGTATTTTGATGGTTGTGAAATGGAAAATAAGTATTTATACTTTTCTATTTTGCTAGGAAAAATATTGATATATATTGTAATTTGTAAAATATTGCTACTTTTTTGTAATATAGGGGTGTAAGTTTGTATATATGTGTAAAAATCTCTAAAACTAATACCACTTCAATCTGTTACACCATTTTGCCTCGCATTACATTATTACTCCCTCGGTTCCACAATGAATGTCATGTTTCGGATATGGAGAGTAGAACAAGTTTATCTTTGACCGTAATATTTTCATATGTCTTTTTAATATTTTGAATTATTAATTATTGTGACTTATAGTACTTTTTATGTAGTTTCCAAATATATAAATATCATTCGAAAAAACTTAAAAATTATATGTTCAAATTTATGATCAAAATGAACTCGTTTGACTCTCGAAATCTGAAACATGTCATCCTTTTTGGAACATAGGGAGTATAAAAATTTAAAAAAGAGGAAAAGTAGAGAACAAGTTTGCAAGCTTTTGTTTAAGTGAAAAAAAGAAGTAAGAAGATACGTATAGTATGGGGTATCTTTCAATTTTTTCATGTTTGAATCAAATTTTTTGAAATCATTTTTTCTTAGGTTATCCGTTATAGCACATTTCTTCTACTTTATGAAAAAAATGACTTCTCTAACAAGTTGAGGGAGGCCGTTATTCAAAATTCTCCTGTGCTACCTCAACTCCAACTCCCACACCCTATCCTTACCCAACCACTCCAACTCGCTACCCTCACTCCCCACCATTGTACTCTTTATCTGCTCCAACTCCCACATCCCACCACCCGTCCGAGCTTTTACCTCAGCCTCTACACCAGCCACCTTATGCCTACCGTACTAACTTAACCCCTACCTCAACCCCCTCGTTGCACCTCTACATCACTCTCGAGCATCCCTTGACACTCGCCAGCCGCACCTGGGCATGCACACCGTGCACTTGCCAACCTCACCCAAGGCTCATGCGAACCCACCCATTGCACCACATGTGCACCACCAAGGTACCAACTATGCAGCCACCAACCCCAGCCTCATGCCATCCACACCGGGCAACCCTCTTCACCTTTCAAAGCTCAACTAAATGCTAACTTTTTTTTCTTAAAAAATGTGAGTATATTATGTGTGGGATGAGTTGGTGTGGATGGGGGTTAAGTTGGGGTTGACGGATGGAAGTGGGGGTTTGGGGTGATCGAGGTGGGCATTAGAGAAGTAGGGTAGTGATGTGGTCGAGATAAATGGGGTAAGGATGAGGTATTAGAAATTATTTATTATGTATGGGCCTAAATCAGTTTAGGATCACAAATCAAATTTTGGTTAGAATATAAGCAAAACTTCGTATCAAAGCCGGTAAAATGCCAAGAACAAGCGTAAAATGCAAGAAAATAACTGGATTTCAATATATTGCAATGAGTACAAATTTGGGCAGAGTTTTTGTATGTATTTCTGAATGTCTACAATACAAAATGAAGTACTATTTATAGACCTAGGGGCCTTGCCCACGTTCTCCACTATCAATCATGCTGAGACCCACGTTCTGGGCGTTAATGGAAAGAGTTAGTGGGTTGAAGTAGTGGGCTGCGAAGCCGCTTGAACCGAGGCGACTCACCGAGGTGCAAGCATATGACCTCGGTGGTTGGGCCCTGTTACTGGACTGGGGTTAATGCCACCGAAGCTCAGCTTGCGGCTCGCCTTCGGTGACGACCTCGATGCCTGACTTCAGCGATCCACTCATTTGCTTCGGTTTCTGGCTTGTTGTCAAGTGCTCGGTCGCTGTCAGATCACGTGGCCGAGGCGAATCATCACGAGCCGATTTTTACCCAATACAGATAGTCCCCCCACTCTTCGGTCACTTGCCGAAGTTACCGAGGAGTGGAGTGAAGTTCCGTGGGAAAGCGACGTGGCATGACCTTATCCAAGCGTTTCAAATTTTGTCAACGGTTCTCATCTCTTCAGATCACTTTTCACTGGCATGTGTCACCCATCCGTTGGCTTCTCGAACGGTCACGCCATTTTTTTTTCTCCCAACGTTATAATGATGACTTCCTTCGCCACTTGCTTCTTCCATACCTATAAATACTCCCCCACCAAATTCTTCTTCTCACTTTTAACTTCTGTAAACAACACTGTCAAGAAAAAAGCAAAAGCTTCCATACCTACTTTGATCGATTCCCATCTTTACGAAAACTCTAAACTCAAACTATAATCATGTCTACCACTCATTCCAGGCAAGATTTGAGCGATTCAGGTGAGAGGGCAAAGATTGCGCGTTACTCCGCCATTATATCCAGTGGCGAGTTCATTGTCACCGCGCCGGCGCTGCAGGTGATAGAGGCAGAGGGAGGCGGAGAGGTGACCTCTAGTACTGGTGGCCCTATGCGTCGGAAAGAAAGGGCTAGGCGTGATATTGCTGCGGTAAGCGAGTATGTCAGCCTGGAAGGGGATGATGACGTCGTGGAAGTGGCTGGCGCTGATGATGTCACCAATAGGGACGAGGACGCCGAGGGTGACGACACCGCAGGCGAGGTTGAAGTACTGCCGAGGTGGGGTCCTCGCGGGCAAGGTTGAAGTACTGCCGAGGTTGGGTCCTCGGGCCCGGTGATTCCCCTCGAGCAAGAGCTCGAGCCCCACCAGATCTTACTTCGACAATAGCAAAGACCTCAAATTGGAAGTTCAATCTGCTGACCAAGAGGAGAAGAATAGGAACATACTGGTAAACACGACGCCGACTCGCATAACGCAAGCTCATATCGAGCGAGTTCGGAGAGATTGTGGATTTGGAGCCGAGGTGAAGGTTATCATCCCCGACCGCACTAGTAGGGTGTGCCACCACGTAAAGGGGCTATCCTTTGCATATACTTACCCATTCACCCTCGGTTTCTCCCTTCCTGTTCACAGGGTCATTGATGATTTTTGCCGAGCATACAACTTATGCTTGGCTCAATTAGGCCCCGGCGTCTGGAGAGTTGTTAAGTGCATGGATTGGTAGAGTAAACAGGCCGGGGTGGATTTCACCTTGCAGCATCTCATCTCCCTCTACTACCCTTATTTTCATAAGGCTGGAGTTGTGGCCTTAAACAAGCGAGGTAAGTACGCGCTCCTCCATAAGAGCGAAGACCATGGGGACCGAGGCTGGAGTGATCGCTATGTCCTCTTGGAGACTAGTGTTTTATCCGCCGAGCCCGATTTTCCAGAGCGATGGAACAACACATGTAAGTGTCCTTTCGCTTTCAATTCACCCCCGGTGACCATTCATGTTTGCTAACCCCGTTTCCTCTTGTTTCTTAGCCAACAAGGTTGACATCGTTCCTCCCAAGGGGCTGACTGAGAGCTATGACAGGGGCTCGTGAGCGCCCAAAGAGGACGTGGATGAAGATGGCTGACGATTTTGGTTGGCAGTGCAAACGGCATGGTAAGTTCCTTGTGGTGTTTTACTTGATGTGTTGTTTTAGAGTTTTTGCCTCGATCATTGACCTCTTTCCCCTCGGTATTAGGTTTTCCGAACAGTGCTGTTAACACGAAGAAAAGCAAGAAGAAGAAAGATGAAAAGAAGAAGAAGAAGAAGGATGGAGAGGATACCGAGTCAGATGACAATCTGGCTTCGGTGGCAGGTGACCTAAAGGTAGGGGTGAACATAGTCCGGGTTGGTTTGGTTTTTCTATTTATCAAACCAAACCAACAATGTCGGGTTTTTAAATCGTTAAACCAAATCAAACTAACCAAACTCGGGTTTTTCAATATCGGTTTTATTCGGTTTATTCGGGTTATTCGGGTTATTCGGTTTATTCGGTTTGTATTTTGATAACGACAATTACACGACCAAAAGTACTTAGAAACAATTATAATATTGTATTAATGGAAGGAATATGCAGTTGCACACAACTTATTAACTTTTGATACCATCTTCATTAACAAGATAACTGTGAACTGTGATGTGGTAAATCATCAAAGTGTAGAATGTATTTGGTGTAAGGACATTGATGATCAACATGTTAACTCCTATTAAGATAATTACACAACCAAAAGTACGACAATTACACAACCAAAAGCACGACAATTGAAAGACAAAAAGTGTGTAGCTTTGTTTAAATAAGTATTGCCATCAGCGATTAAGCAGCTTTCAAATTAATTTTTTAGAAGAAAACATACATACTTTCTTCTCGAATGAAGTTTGTAATCTTGTAGCGCTGAATTGAAATCAAGCAATGTGTGAGTGAAGTAGCTAGCGAAGTT
This sequence comes from Petunia x hybrida, assembly GCA_037355625.1. Lineage (NCBI taxonomy): Eukaryota > Viridiplantae > Streptophyta > Magnoliopsida > Solanales > Solanaceae > Petunia > Petunia x hybrida. The sequence goes on along the minus strand of JBBBVM010000059.1, from coordinate 6,271,935 downwards.
GCAGTTGTAATAGGAAAAGTAGTTGTGAAATCGAGCTTACAGGTGCAGAGAAAGAAGAAACAAGTTTAGCTAAATTGGTTTGTGTTTGGCGCTCAAAGTTTCTAGTTTTTTGCGTGAATCTTTTTACTGATTAGGTCATTAGGTTGTGCTCTTTGGATTTCATTGTGGATTGTGGTTATCTGGTGGGCTTTCCTTTATGGGTTGTAACTTGTAAGCTTATAGGGCATAGGCTATAACTTATTCATTCTCTTAAAATTAGCCACTGTAGGTTGTATGTAATTAGTAACATAACTAAGAAATCCTATTAAAATATTTATAAATAGTTCCAATAAATAAATTTTATATATAAAAAATTTAAAATAACATATATGTAATATTCGGTTCGGTTTGGTCTCGGTTTGGTTTTTTTTTTATAACACCAAACCAAACCTAATATGTCGGGTTTTTTTTTGCCAACACCAAACCAAGTCAAACCAAACCATTGATCGGTTTTTTTTTCGGTTTGGTTCGGTTAGTCGATTCGGTTCGGTTTTCCGGTTTGGTTTGTACAGCCCTACCTAAAGGAGTTGAAGGCTGCAAAGTCTTCAAAGGTTTCAAAGGGGGCCCCTGGTCAAGGGTCCTCCATAGGTAACCACCATTCTTGGTCAGCTTACTGGTTATCATTCTTCTTTGCTTCCTTGCTCCAAACTCTTCTATGCTGCTTTCTGTAGGTGTGAAGAGGAAGAGAGCGTTTTCCAAGAGACCCTCTCGTTTGGTGGTTCCTCGCACCGAGGTAGAGACTTCCCCTCAGCCCGATACAATGGTGGAACGGCGCTGAGGGCTAATCGACGAGCCTGATGATGTTGCCGTCGAGGGCTTAGCCCGTAGGGAGGTCGAGTTTGTTGACCTCGAAGATCAAGAACATAGCTCCGAGGTAGCAGTTGCCAAAGCCATGGGCAAAGCCAAAGTTGGAGAGGTTGGTACTGCTCCTGCTATCGCCGAGGAGGGGGCTGGTGCCGGTGCAGTCAGGGCGCAATCCGAGCCCGCGAGGATTTCTTCCTCGGTTGGGTCTTTTCGGAAGCTGGAAGTGCCATCTTCCTCAAACCTTTTGGCGAGCGGTCGAGGCGACATCCTGAGCCTTCTGCCTATGATGGCCCCGTGGAGGACAAAGTTGTACAGACTTTCTCCCGGGGTCAATTACACCACACCATCGCCGCCAATGCTCTCAGAGTAAGTTTTACCCCTTTTCTTAGTTTTGTTCCTTCGTCTTCGGTCAGTTGCTAATAATGTTTTCTTGACTGATCTCCTTTTAGGAATTCGTTTTGTCCTTGAGGGCCCTCGAAGTCGAGACCATAAGGGATGAGGAGTTTGGGCGTGTTGCCCGCTCGTGGGATAGGCAAAGGGATAGTTTCAATGCATAGATAGTGGATTTGAAAGCTAAGTTATCCAAGTCCCAGTCCGATCTGCACAAGGCCGAGGCCGCTTCCCAGGCGAAGATTAAAGCCCTTAGATCAACTTCCAAGTTGAACGCTCGAGGCTAAGTGCCGAGTTGACTCAAGCGAAGGGCAAGGCCGAAGAAATGGCCAAAAAGCACCATGAGCAGCTGAGAAAGCATGTGCTCCATATCCAGAAGTTGGAGGGTGAGACCTCCAAACTTTCAGCTCGTGAAGCCAAAGTCGAAGCTCTTCGAGACGAAATCGCCGATCGTAAAAGTAGAGCTGCGATCAAGGTTAAGAGGGCTGAGCTAGATAAGCGATGGGCCATCATTAAATCTCGGTTGAAACTGCTCAAGCAGTGTCGCGCTGGCGAGCTCAACTTGGAAGAAGAGATTATCAAGGCCGAGGGGAAGGCGGCAGAGGCCCAAGCTATCATTGACGACCTCCCATCAAGTGAGGCCTCGAGCGGCGAGGATGAGGAGGATGAAGAAGATGTCGAGGGGAACTCCGAGGAGGGAGGTGATGCTCCCGAGGCTTAGACTTCTGATAGCATTTTTGTGTTTATAAGCCTTCGGGCTTCTTTATGCCCATGTTTGGACCTTCGGGTCCTTTTGATGTTAATACTTTCAGCCTTCGGGCTTACTAATGAAGTGACTTAGCATCTTTTATCTTCAGTGTTAGTTTATGCATGTACCGAACACTTAAATAGCTCGCTTGCAAGACTTAATTAAGTTCCGACGATGCAAACTTAGAACGACGTCTCGTCCTCGAGTTGATGCATTTAAAGTGCAACTTCGGAGTGCAAATTTATAGAAACATAGAATTATGGAACGAAGTTTATTTCATCGATAATATTGACAAGCCGAATTTGGCTCTTACATGAAACCAAGTCGAAGCGGACCCTAGGTGAAAAAAGAATTAACAGTGTGCCACTATCGGGCGAAATTACAATGTACTAAATCTATTCCTCGAGTGTCAGTCCCCGGTTGTCAAATAGATGATCTTCGGTTGGGAGGCACATTTTCGACCTCGATTGCAACTCGCCTCTCACTCCCCCCCAGTGTTCGGGTGTGAATCTTGATGAAGATTTGAGCACTGGTAATCGTTCGGTTCGCTTCCTCGATTAGAAGTAGTACCGCTTTAAATTGGAAATGTTCCAATTTAGAGGTTCGGGCTCGCCTTGCAGATCCTCAATTTGATAAGATCCTTTCCCAACAACTGCTTTGACTTTGTAAGGTCCTTCCCAATTTGCGATAAGCTTTCCCCTATTTTCATCCTTCGTGGACTGGTTCGTAGCCTTCAGCACATAGTCACCAACCTTAAAGTCTCTAAGCTTAGCCTTCCTTTTGAGATATGCTTCGATCTATCTTTTTTGAGCCACTAACCGAACCAAGGCCAGCTATCTTTTCTCCTCGAGCAAGTCCAACTCTATGCGCATGGCTTGTTGATTTGCATAAGCAAGTGAAAAAAGAGTCTCCCCGGTTTTGTTCTTCTCTGTCGTCCGCATGGCCCACAACACACCTGGTAACTCCTCGGGCCAAGGACCTTTTTTCTCATTGAGCCTTTTCTTGAGATTTTCAATTATGATTCTGTTCGAAGACTCAGCTTGGCCATTGGCACTTGGATGATAAGGGGTCGAAGCGATTCTTTTAATTCCTCATTGTTTGAAGAAATCAGTGATGGATGCTCCCATGAACCAGAGGCGGATCCAGGATTCGAAGACTGCGGGTGCCACTTGTCATAAAGACCAAATAGGAAGGGCGGGTCGGGTCGTTTAGTTTTTTGTTATTTCGATTAGCTTTAATTCATTTATCCATTTTCACGCTTTATTTTTTAATTTTACAGTATATTATGGAGAAGATCCATACAAAAATAAAGTGAATCATGAAAGAGCGTCACAATTAGAAAATTTGCTTAAAAGTAGCTTAATTACTATATTTTCTTAATTGACAAGGCTAATTTACCTTTAATAATCTTGTGTTACTTTCATCATCTTAATCATTAATTTTTACAGTAATTCTTCACATAAAAATAACTTCAAATTTATCATCTATGAGAACTCAAAAGATCTATTAATAGGACCACTTCATTTTTTAAAAGCCCATAACAAATATTACTCAAATTATTCTCCATATTAAAAAAGAAAACTATAATTTAGTTTAAATTAATTCAAGTTATTTAACAAAAAATTTTCGTAATAAAAAAGTATTATAGTAAACACAAATTAAAGAAAGCAACAATAAAAAGAACTAAAGAAGGGGAAAAGAGGGAATGAGAGAGAGAGAGAGAGAGAGAGAGAGAGAGAGAGAGAGAGAGAGAGAGAGAGAGAGAGAGAGAGAGAGAGAGAGAGAGAGAGAGAGAGAGAGAGAGAGAGAGAGAGAGAGAGAGAGAGAGAGAGATTTAGGAAATAAAAGGGAAAAAGGAAAAAAGAAAAAGAAAAAAAGAGATGCCTATTGCCTAGGGTAGGTGGGAGTAGTACTTTGTTCTAACTTCTAACCATGCATAATTAATTCAAGAACTAAAAAAATCTTTCTAAGGGGATTTATACCCGAGTATTTTAGGTCAAAGCATGACCACTTTGCCAGTGGCACCACAACACCTTTTGTGTAGTGGGTGCCAATGTTGATATTTGTACCAATTTGCAGTAATTTTTATATAAATATACCTATATATACAAAGTCTCGACCGAAGCTACCGTGTACCGTGGTACCCCTACCCAACACTTAAATCCGCCCCTGCCATGAACTGTTTACCGTTGTCGCATGCAATTTCCCTCGGGACACCGAACCTGTAGATGATGTTTTTCTTGATGAAATCGATTACTTGTTTTTGTTTAACTTCGGTAAGAGCTACTGCTTCCACCCATTTTGTAAAGTAATCGGTTAACACTAGAATAAATCGAACACCACTTTTCCCTTCGGTAGTGGACCAACAATATCCATCCCCCACTTCATAAAGGGCCATGGTGACACGACTGAATGTAAGGGTTCAGCCTGTTGATGGATCATTCGTGCGTGGCGCTGGCACTTATCACACTTTTGCATGAAGGCCTTAGCATCTGCTCTAATGGTGGGCCAATAATACCCAGCTCTGAGTAATTTGCGCACCAAAGACTTTCCCCCCGAGTGATTGCCGCACTCGCTTTCGTGCACCTCGGCCATCACGTACCTAGCCTCGTCGGGACCCATATATTTGGCCATCGGGCCGCAATATAACATCTCGTACAAATTACCCTCAATCAAGTGGTATGAAGCCGCTTGGGTCCTCAACTTTTTGGCTTCCTTTTTATCTTGGGGGACAGTCCCCGAGTCGAAGTAAGAGATAAACTTACTCCTCCAATCCCACTTGTGGTCCACCGAGTTGATATGTCATTTCATCTCTCTCATCTGTGCAGATAGCAACCGAACCACCGAATCAGTCCCCGAGTGGACTTCATCGACCGCCGAACCCAAATTTGCCAGGGCGTCAGCCTCGGTATTTTCCTCCCGAGGCACTTGTTTAACTTGCCACTCTTGGAATTGGGCCAAAATTTTTTGTGCTCGGTCCAAATATAGTTGCATTCTGGGCTCCCGAGCCTTATAGTCACCAAGCAGTTGGTTCACCACCAGTTGCGAATCACATTTCAACTCGATTCTTTCCACCCCCATTTCTTTAGCCAACTCTAAGCCTGCTAGAGCCGCTTCGTATTCGGCCTCGTTGTTGGTCACTTTCTTGAACCGAACCGAGTGTCTGATTTTCTCCCCGGTGGGTGCTTTCAACACTATGCCTAATCCCGAACACTTGGAATTAGTTGCCCCATCGGTGTGTGGTATCCATAGCCCCGAAGCTGTTCCCTTCGACATTGAGTTTTCCTTTTCCGCTTCGGGCAGAATCCCAACACTAAAATCAGCTACGAAGTCAGATAAGACTTGGATTTGATGGCTGTTTTGGGTTGATAGGTGATGTCGTACTCGCTCAATTCTACCGCCCATTTTGATAACCTCCCCGATAACTCAGGTTTATGCAATATACTCCTTAAAGGGAAGGTGAAACTACATCTATTGGGTGACATTGAAAATAGGGTCGCACTTTCCGAGCAGTAACAAGTAAAGCAAGTGCTAGTTTTTCCAAGTGTGGGTACCTGGTTTCGGCGTCGAGGAGTGCCTTGCTCACATAGTAGATGGGCTGTTGCTTGCCATCTTCCTCCCGAACCAACACCGTGCTGACTGACACCTCGGACACAGCCAAGTAAACTAGCAATGTTTCACCCTCTTTTGGCTTGGCGAGCAACAGCGCGTTAGCCAAGTAACGTTTCAAATCTTTCAACGCTTCTCTACACTCCGGTGTCCACTCGAAGTGATTGTTTTTCCTCAAAACAGAGAAGAATTTGTGGCATCGGTCTGAGAACCTTGAGATGAATCGACTCAAGGCAGCGACTCGGCCAGTTAAGCGCTGAACTTCTTTCACCCCGGTCAGCTCTTTGGGGATTTCCTCAATGGCTTTGATCTTGTCTGGGTTTGCTTCGATTCCTCGTTCAGAGACAATGAATCCCAAGAATTTGCCTGATCCGACGCCGAAGGCACACTTCTCAGGGTTCAATTTCATGCCATATTGCCTCAGAACAGCAAAAGCTTCCCTTAGGTGATTCAATTGATCCTCCATTCGAATTGATTTGATGAGCATATCATCTATGTAGACCTCCATAGATTTTCCAATATACTCTTTGAACATGCGACATACCAACCTTTGGTAAGTCGCCCCAGCATTTTTCAGACCGAAGGGCATCACCTTATAGCAGAAAGTACCTCGATCAGTGATGAACGAGGTTTTCTCTTCATCCTTCGGGTCCATGAGGATCTGGTTGTAACCCGAATAAGCATCCAAGAAGGTTAATAGTTTGTGTCCAGCCGTGGAGTCTATTAATCTGTCTATTTATGGCAATGGATAGGAGTCTTTGGGGCAAGCCTTGTTCAAATCGGTGTAATCTACACACATCCTCCACTTGCCATTTTTCTTCGGTACGACAACCACATTGGCCAGCCATTCGGGGTACTTTACCTCCCTTATGAAACCATTTTCTTGCAACGTCGTGGTTTCATCTTCGATGGCCTTCTTTTTAACCCCGGCGTGAGGTCTCTTTTTCTGCTTCACCGGGGTGAATTTTGGGTCCACATTTAGCTTGTGGGTCATGATCTCCGGATCGATACCAATCATGTCTGAATGAGACCAAGCGAAACAATCGTTGTTGGACTTTAAAATGATTGCTTTCTTCGACTCTGGGTCCAACTCCGAGCCGACAAATACCTTTCTTTCTGGAAAATCTTTCAACAAGGTGAAAGACTCCAGCTCCTCGATTGTAGAGTCCTCGGCTTTTTGCTTTCGAGGTTCTTGAACGCATACCGGGATCTTTTCAACTTCTCCTCGGAAGTCCCCCCCGCTTGACCCCGGTTGCGTTAGTTGCTATTGCTTTGGCCCGGTCGGGGCAACTCCACTTTTCAACGCAACCGAGTAGCACTCTCTCGCTACTCGTTGTTCTCCTTTTATCGATCGAACCCCCCAAGGCGTAGGGAATTCGATCACTTGATGCAGTGTGGAAGGAACAGCTTCCATGGAATGGATCCATGGCTTGCCGAGGATCACATTGTATGCAATGTCCTCGGGCAACACTTGGAACAGTATTTCTTTGCTAACTCCTTCAGCAAATGTTTTGAGTGTAATCTCACCCAAAGTTTTCTCTGTGGAGTTGTTAAAGCCTGTCAACACCGTCGCTTTGGGGACGACTTCCCCTTTGAGCCACATCTTCTTAACGGCCCCGTAGCTGATTATGTTGACTGAGCTACCGGGGTCAATCAAGACTCGCTTGATATCGGAGTCGATGATTCTCAGCATGATGACTGGGGCATCGTGATGAGGGAACATCATCCCATCACAGTCATCGTCATCGAACACGATTTCTTTACCCGAGCCTCCCACTCGGGTTCTCTTCTCCATCGTAATTGACAGTTTGGCGAATTTCTTTGCAGCCGCGAAATTCACCCCGTTCACCTCTGATCCCCCGGTGATGACATTTACAACTCTCTCTGGGGGTGGAGCCCGAGGTGGCTGCCCATCCCCTCGGTTCTTAGAATAGTTGTCCTTTCCCTTGTCAGTAAGGAATTCGGCCAACACTCATTTCTTCAACAAATGAGCCACCTCGAGGCGCAATGCTTTGCAGTCCTCGGTTCGGTGGCCATAATCCGCGTGGAACTCACAGTGTAAGTTTTGGTCCCTCTTGTCCGCTGGAGTTCTCATGTCTTTGGGCACTCTCACCCCAGCAGTTCCTTTGACTACGTGGACCAACTCCGAGGTCGATATATTAAAATTGTAGTCAGGGATCCGAGGCAGATCTTTCTTCGGAGCCGAAGCCGGGCCTGAGGAGTTTCTTTGGTTCGAGTTGGAGTGAACCTTTCCTCCGAGCCGTTGGCTTACGTGCGGGCTCGTAAACGATTTTCCAAAGGAATTTCCTAACCTTTGGCTGATAGGCTGCCTTGTGGAGGTGTATGGCTCGTACCTCCCCTTCGAATTTCCTCGCGACGCTTCAGCGCGGTGCGAGGGCTTGCCTCGGTTTTTATAGTTATAACCTCGGCTTTTAAATTCAGCCTCCTCCAGCCTTATCTTGGAGTAGGCTCGCTTTTGCAAGCCTTCCCATGTCAGCACTTGGTATTGCTGAAGCTCTTTTCGCAACTCGGCAGCGGCATCAGAGTTCCGCACATTGATACCCTTTTTAAATGCCATGATGGCTAGAGTATCATCCATCTGAGGCGTTCGATGCGCTCGGCATGAAAGCGCTCGAGGAACTCCTTGAGGGGCTCACCGAGCTTCTGCTTGACCTCGCAGATATCCTCCTTCCTTTGGAGGATTTTTTGAGCCCCGGTGTGTGCCTTAACGAAGGCGTTGGTCATTTCCTTGAAGGTGGAAATCGACCCTGCTGGTAGATACATGTACCAGCGTAGCGCTCCTTTCTCCAAGGATTCGCCAAACTTCTTTAAGAACATTGACTCGAGCTCTATCGCCGTTAAGTCATTGCTTTTTACCATTGCTATGTATTCCCTTACATGCTCTTTGGGATCGGTGGTCCCATCATACTTTTTTAAAAATATGAGCTTGAAATTTTTAGGAGTTGGGGCTGGAGCCACTTCGGGCTTGAAGGGCAACTCCCTGTATTGATCTATATCAAGCTCGTCTCTGATTTTTGTCATCCCTGGTACGCTCTCGAGGCGCTTTCCTACGCGCGCCTCGACGCGAGCTTTAACGCGCGCCTCGACGCGTGCTTCAATCACCCTGGTCAACCTCTCAACGTCGACCGAGGGTGTTGTTTCGGCCACGGTGGGAATCGTCCCTAAGTGTGGCGTTGCGCCTGGTACATTTCCCGAACCCCCAGACGTGGCTCCTTTGAGAGGTCAACCTATTATCGCGCCCGTGGGAATGAAAGTCGGGATGCCTCCACTCGGAGCCGCAGGCTGGGTGCCGTTCGGTGCTGCGCTGTTCCTCGCTTCCAACGAGGTGTGGAATTCAGCATTAATGTTGATCTGCTCATCCTGTCGATCTTGGAGAGCCTTTAGTGCGTTAATAAAAAAAGCTTGGAACGCTTCGGTTGTCATTGGAGATGTGGACTGTGGGTTCGACGGAACGTCAGCCCGCTCGTTAAGATTTTCAATGTTGTCAGCCATAACATTGAAGAAACTGTGAGTTTTAATGAAAAAGAGCGTTGAACTTTGGAACAAAGCGTTTCTGCTTATATCCCACAGACGACGCCAATTTGTATGGGCCTAAATCAGTTTAGGATCACAAATTGAATTTGGGTTAAAATATAAGCAAAACTTCGTATCAAAGCCGGTAAAATGCCAAGAACAAGCGTAAAATGCAAGAAAATAACTGGATTTCAATATATTGCTATGAGTACAAATTTGGGCAGAGTTTCTATATGTATTTCTGAATGTCTACAATACAAAATGAAGTACTATTTATAGACCTAGGGGCCTTGCCCATGTTCTCCACTATCAATCATGCTGAGACCCACGTTCTGGGCGTTAATGGAAAGAGTTAGTGGGTTGAAGTAGTGGGCTGCGAAGCCGCTTGAACCGAGGCGACTCACCGAGGTGCAAGCATATGACCTCGGTGGTTGGGCCCTGTTGCTGGACCGGGGTGAATGTCACCGAAGCTCAGCTTGCGGCTCGCCTTAGGTGACGACCTCGATGCCTGACTTCGGCGATCCACTCATTTGCTTCGGTTTCTGGCTTGTTGTCAAGTGCTCGGTCGCTGTCAGATCACGTGGCCGAGGCAAATCATCACGAGCCGATTTTTACCCAATACATATTAATTAGATGATTAGGACATTATTTTTTCGTAGGCTATCAAATACCATAAATAATTTGAGAAAAATCACTTATTTTTACATGGAAACACATATTCCGAAAAATATTTTGCGAAAAACATCTCCCGTCATACTAAGCACATGCGAAGAGTTGATTGATTTTTAAAGTTCGCATAAGCTTGGTTGAAAATCTTTTAAGGGCAAAGCATTCCTTGTTTAGTATTTGATTCGTTTTTGAGCCTATCTAATTCAAGTTTGGGAATAAGTGCACGGGTAACTTTTGCAAGGGCCGGCCACTTAAAACCATTTAAAAAAAAAAAAAAAATCTTTATAACGTTGCAGTTGAAGGCTACTCCACATTAAGCTAGCTTTCGTCCTTTTTGGTATGATGTCAAAATCATATATCTTTTTTTTTGCTCAATTTCAAATCCTTGGTTTAAAGTTGAGTTCAATTTCACACTTTTGGTCTGAATTTGACTTATTTTTAGACCAAACTATATAAGTTTAGTGAATATCTTACCATAGTTTGATGTTGAATATACAACGTCAGACCCCATGGTTTGAAAAAGAGTAGTTGCTGACAACGCTCAACTCATACCTCCAATGAGATATGAAATGGCCGTCGCAATAATAATACCCAACCAGAAGTCGGGGTCGAATCCACAAGGAACAATGTGAAGCGATTAAGGTAGTGGAGGAACTAAACCTATTGAACTAAGCCAACAAGTATAATACATTAATGAAATGGTACTAACAACTACTAACTACACTAAGAAAGCAAGTAAAGGTGATCAATGGTTTTTTCTCAAATAAGGGAAGACAAGTTCGGAGCCTAGAATGCAAATATAGCACGTGGTTTATATATTATGATCGAGTCAATCTAAGGTAACCTCTAAAATCCGCCGGGCCTAAGAGAGGTCTACCTCGCTACGATTGCCGGAGCCATAAATTGGCGCATAAAGTGCTAACTCATGGACTCAAGGAAAGAGGATCTCTCCCAAGTGTAACCTCTTTTAGATGAGGCAGGCTAAATTTTAGCCAACAAGACTCAAATCCTTGCTAGCTCTATTATCCTAAGCTAGTTAATCTCTCTGGAGTCTTAAAATAGTTAAATAGGCATGTAACTCTACTGTCGCGAGCACCAAAGCTAAGAAATTAAAGTGATAGAAGCTAGATAATCAAAACCCATAAATATAAAAACCTAGTCATGAAACATTTATATATTCATGTCCAAAATTACACAAACTAATAATATGAAAACTTAGTCATGAGATATATTAATAAAATCATGTCCTCGATAACATAAAAAATACCGATTCAATACAAAGTATGAAATGAAGAAAGGAGTAAAAAAGATTTAGAAATTCTCATTGTGTTGCTCCAAATCTTCACCCTCTTGGTGTTTTGAAGTGAGTTCTTGCTCCCTAAGCTTGAAAAATAACTAAAAATATGAAAACAATGATGAAACTATGTATTTTTATTCCCTAAAGTAAAATACAATCTTTTTCCAAAAGGTATTCCCGAGTTAAAAGGAAGAATCTGATTTTTCGTTCCATAGCCATTCTGGTACCAAATTTTTATCTGACAGCCACTTTTTCGATGTTGAGCTTAGTTACTGTTTGACGCATAGCCACTTCTCTGATTTTTTACAAAATTGCCACTTTTCTTCTTTTTGACTTGTTTCTTCCATAATTCTTCTCCAACATATACAACGTACAAAATGCAACAAGACCACACTAAGTGCACTATTTTTATATATTTAACACACCAAAACTTAAGTAAAAGTAGGTAAAATATGATAATTTGGCCACACATCAGTTGCGCTAGCAAATAGGTTTAAAAAATGGATAAAACCTAAATAGCAAGCACAAATAGGCTGCCTAGTGAAATTTTTACTCGAATTTGCGACAGAAAAGCTCTATTTTGAGCATAAACCGTTCCCTATTGTTCAAATCCAATAGTAGGTAAAACCGACCACAACATTTGTATTTGCGGGCATGACCAAAAGCATTTTAATTTTCGGAGCTTGAAACAAGACCTCTAGTTAAGATGTGGAGGTATTTAAAATTGGGATTTTTTCATAACTACCTACCATAGAAGACTTATTTATATTATCTACCACATTAATTGGGTACCACAAATAAAATTACAAATATACCAAATATTATTAATTTTTATCCATGCGCTTATCCATTATCTAGATATAAGGAATATATAGTATTATGCCTAATTATAAGCAAACACTAAGAGTCCATAACAATAAAACAACTGCTCACTTAAGCATATATTGACTTCTAAACGTGATGATTTATATCTTAGATATAATACTTTTTCTTGTGTCTTCATTTAATGTATATTAAATTTACAAAAAGAAAAAGTCAAATAAAGGATACAACATAAAACTTTGATGGTAGCATTGTTGTTGTGATATTGATATACCAAAAAATAGAAAAGGAGTCATATAATACAAATATACTATAAAGATAATGTTAATCATTCTCATTCTATCTACATATATACACCGATAATTGAATAAAACATAGTTATATATCTAATATATAGTATATTTATTTATGATATATGGTAATATATGGTATATCTATTATGATATATGGTATATCTATATGTTATATATGGTATATTTGTCTTGTACACAATATATTTGTTATATGTATATTAATCTACTGTATATGAGAAATATTAACGTTAGTTTACTATTAAGAAAATACATAGATTGGGGTAAAGAAGAATTGGTTAACAATAAAGGACCAAACAGAATTGACAATTGGGCTGAGAAACTAGTGTTTTGAAAGTTTAATGGAAAAATAATTTTGATGCAACATAATGAAGGGAAGAGGGAAAGATGGGATGAGTATGTTTATTATGAGTGATAAAGAGTTTGAGAATGAAATAATGGATGAATCAATTGGAGAGGGGGGGAGGGAGCAAGGAGACGGAAGGTAAAAGTAATGGGGAGCGGGTGCTAATGGTTAGTTAGGACTTAGGGGAGAGAGTAAATTTTAGTAGATACAACCCACTTTTTAAGGGAGTATAAGTTTAAGTGGATTAAAATTAGGAACTTAGCCAAATGGTATATTAATAATAAAATATTAAAAAGTGGTAAAAAATTTATAAAAATGGTATTTGTGGTATTTTAAATTTTTTTGTGGTATTTGTTGACATTACATCTTTTCAAGTGGTGTTTCATGTTAATTTCCCTTTAAAATTTAATACCATACCACAACCTTTGGTAGTTAAATGTTTTCATTTCCACTTCCCAATTCCATGATCCCCACCCACGTCGCCCAAAAATTTTCAACCAAATCTAAGTAGTTATCACTTACAAGCTTTGTAACTTTTAACATGTACATATATGATGATGTTCTAACTTCTAAATATATTATCTTCATGGCCAAGTCTCCATAAAATCCTCACTAGCCTCCTTCTCACGCTTCTCTCATTATTCATCACTTTTTCAGTTCTTCTTTCTTCACTCCTTATGCTTCAATGTTACTACTCTACAAATACTATTCAACATCCTCATATTAAATTTGCTACCTTTGAAGCATTTTCTGTGCAAATTTTAATATACTATTGATAAATCTGCTGTTTTTCGAAGTTTGACAATTGGAATATTTACACTATTCAAAAAATTTATTTTTCAAATTTTTTGAGCAATTACAATGGCAATAGAATTGTGTTCATCTGATGAGTCTAGTGTGGGCATAATGAGTCCTAGAATATCCTTCTCTCATGATATATCACAATTAGACTCTGTTCCTATCGAACAATATATTCGCTCGACTTCGCCTTCCTCTAGTATTGATTTTGATTTTTGTGTGTTTCGTGAAAGCTTTGATCTTGAATCTTCGTCTGCTGATGAGCTTTTCTTTGATGGAAAGATATTACCAATTGAGATCAAGAGAAGAATGTCTCCTGTCCCACTTAAAAGGATAGAGCAACAACCTCTGCCACCACCACCCCCTGCTCCTTGCAAGAGTAGTCATGACACCAGCAATATTGTTGAAAATAAAGCAGCGGTTCTTGAATCAATAGATGAAAAGCAGAGTTCAAAATCATTTTGGAGATTCAAGAGGAGTAGTAGTTTAAATTGTGGGAGTGGTTATGCAAGAACTTTGTGTCCATTGCCACTTCTATCAAGAAGCAATTCAACTGGTTCAACACCAAGTGTGAAGCGTAATAATTCTTCATTATCATCAAAGGATAGTTTAAGTCACAAGCAACAGCATTCCCAGAGACCCTTTGCAAAGTCAATGTCTTCTAATAATGGTCATTATCAAAAGCCTCCATTGAAGAAAATTCCTGGTATTAATTCATACAGCAATAATGGAGTTAGAATCAATTCAGTACTAAATGTCCCTCCAGCAAGTTTGTTTGGCTTAAGCTCTTTCTTTTCAAGTGGCAAGGAAAAGAACAAGAAGAAGTGACTAATGAAAGAGGCAGTCATACCTGCACTAACGCACCAGATTCTATCAGAATTTCGAAGTTAAGCGTGCTTAGGTTTGAATCGTGTTGCATCCCTTGTTTCTGAAACAAAGAAAGAAAATTAATGCACATTTCTTTAGTTTCAAAACTAGGAAAAAGATTGAAGGGTTTGATCACGTTGTTTTCTTGCTTTTTCCTTAGATTAACTTGATTGAGATTTGTTTGGTTTAAGCTAATATTTCGGGTGGCGATGGAAAGAACAAGAAGAAGTGATAAATGAAGTAGTTGTGATCATACTCGCATTAATGACTTCATCCAAATATCAAAGTTAATCATGCTTAGGCGAGAGTTTGTGCTGCATCACTTGTTTTAAGAACAATCAAGAAGATTAATGAAAATTTCGTTAGTCTCCCAATTAAGGAAAAGTTTGAAGGGTTGGATCAAGTTGTCTTATTACTTTTTCCTCATATAAACATTCTTGACATTTGTTTGGTTTAAGTTTTCTTTTCTTGTATCAAGGAAAAGGGAAAGATGAAGCAATTAAACTGGTTCAACACCAAGTGTGAAGAGAAATAATTCTTCATTAATTATCATCAAAAGATAGTTTAAGTCACAAGTAGCAGCAATCTCAGAGACCCTTTGCAAAATCAGTGTCATCGAATATTGATCATTATCAAAAGCCTCCGTTGAAGAAAGTTCCTGATATTAATCCATACAGCAATAATGGAGTTAGAATCAACTCAGTACTAAATGTTCCTCCAGCAAGTTTGTTTGGCTTGAGCTCTTTCTTTTCAAGGGGCAAGAAAAAGAACAAGAAGAAATGAATTATCAATGGAGGCGCACCGTATTCTGTCAAAGTTTTGAAGTTAAGTGTGTTTAGGTTAGAGTCGTGTTGCATCCCTTATTTTAGAAACAAAGAAAGAAAATTAATGCACATTTCTTTAGTTTCCAAATTAAGAAAAGATTTGAAAGGTTTGATCAAGTGTTTTCTAGCTTTTTCTCTAGATTACATGATTAAGATTTGTTTGGTTTAAGCTCTTTCTATCCGGTGGCGAGGAAAAGAACAAGAAGATCGTGATTAGTAAAGTGATGCAATCATACCAGCACTAAGTGTGGCTTCCGACTTTCAAAGTTAACTGTCTAAGGCAATAGTCACATTGTTTAGAAAACAAAATGAAGATTAATCAGCATTTCTATATTTTCCAAAGTTGGAAAAAGTTTAAAGGATTTGATCAAGTTGTTTTCTTACTAGTATCTCCTTAGATTACATGATTGAGATTTGTTTGTTTTAAGCTCTTTCTTTTCCAGTGACCAGGAAAAGAACAAGAAGAAATGATTAATGAATGTAGTCAATCATATCAATATTAAAACGCAGTCAGAACTTCCAAGTTAAGCATATGTACACGAGAATGGTATTGCATCCATTGTTTTATAACCAAACAAAGAAGATAAACGAACTTATGTTTGGTTTCCAAATTAAGAAAAAGTTTGAAGGGTTTGATCAAGTTGTTTTCTTACTTTTTCGTAGATTAACATGATTGAGATTTGTTTGGTTAAAGCTCTTTCTTTCCCGATGGCAAGGAAAAGAACATGACGAAGTGACTAACGAAAGGATACGGTTATATCAATATTAAAACATCGGATCCAATTAGAACTCCGAACTTATGCATACTTACGCAAGAGTAATATTTCTGGAAACATCAAGCGTCAAGGAAGTCCTCATGTTGCATCCTTTAATTTAAAAAAAGAAAATAGAAAAAGATTAGGGAAGATTGCTTTAGTTTCCAAATTAAGAAAAGTCTGAAGGGTTTGATCAATGATATTTCTTTTACTTTTTCCTTTGATTAGCATGATTGAGATTTGAGAAGAAAAAACAGTGGAGAAAGGATAACTGGGGCCAAAAGCATGGAGCATAATTCATTCCATGCCACATGCTTTTTTTCTTTGGGATTGTGGGTGACAAGAAACAGGTAACATTTGCTATCAGAGGCCCTGTCCCATTATATGCTTTAATTTGTTTCGTGCTTTTGGTTGCCTACACATGCATGTAACTCTATGTGATTCGAATTTGCTTCTTTTCTTTTAGTTTACTGATTCTATCAGATATAAGACCAAGACAAAAAGTATAGTAGTAGTTGGGCTGCTTATGATTTATTTGCAGTTCTCTGAAATATATTTGAGTTTATCTACTTTGGTATGATGAATAAGCTTGGTTTACTTTTTAGTTGTTCTTACTGAAGAATTAAGGTAAATCCATTGTCACAATTAGGTAATTTGGAAAGTATTCAGAGCTAATTATTTTTCATAACAACTAGAATTCGTAAACTTATAGTCAATCAGGTTAAAATGCACGAAGCAGAGTAAATATTGAACTTTTGAAGTTCATAGAAATATAAATAAAAAAACTTGTTTATGAAGCATTTTAAATAAATCTATGGTTTCTACACATAGAACATCAAATTTTAAACACACTTACCACTACACGAGTGTAACAAATTTAATGGGAGAATTACACAAATATGATACCGAAATGGTTTGCAAAAATGGTCTCCGCTAATTTTAAGTAAGTGTTGTTTTTGTGGTAGCACTTGACCTTTTATCTCTTTAAACATTATCCCAGATAACTTGAATTGCTGCCCAGTGGACGGAAATACCCCTACGAAATCTTATATTGACGCCCCGTATCCCGCCATCCCTTTTCTAGTAAGTGCTGTCTCCTCCCTCCAAGATAACTTGAAATGTTGCATAGGTAGCACTTGCCTCTTTCATCTCTTCACAGGCAACACTTGCTCTTTATAATTCCCGAAGAGGCAGCACTTGTCAATTCATAAGTTAAAGTGTTGCCTCCGTAGGTAGCACTTGTCAATTTATAACTTGAAGTGCTTCTCCCGAGACCATTTTGTTAAACTATTTTTAAGTGGGAACAAAAAACCATAACCAGGAATAATAGGGTACATGTGCCCTTGAAGTCTTGGCCCCGTACCAATGCTTATGAATTTTTGCCTTGAAATCTTGGCTCTTTGCCAACATAAGGATATTTTCTAATATATTGTTAAACGCGGGCAATCATGCAAAATCACTCCTTATGGAGGGCACCTAGTGAAATTTTTTGTAATTAAAGGTCCACAAACGACTAATAACGAAGGTTAAAATTTTTGACTAATGTTTAAGATGATTACCTGAAACTTGGATAGTCTAGTTGGATGACACCAATTTTGGGCCTGCAATTGAGCTTTAAAGACGGTAATGTATGACACCATAAGCAATGGTTTACCTTGTTGCCGCGCTTAGAGGGTTTTGCAAAGATGCCCGTTAAGTTTAATGAAACAATTCTGGATGAAAATACCCAAGTCAATTTTATGGCACGGGGTCAAGACTTGCCTTTTGAACCCTGTTCAGTTGCCAACACTTGCCCCTTGAAGTTCACATTCTCTCAAAAAAAGTATTGCTCGGGCATCACTTGGTCGTAAGTGTTGGAAAATAGGCAGTACTTACCTCTTCCAATCTCTTCCCGCATTCTCCCCAAATAACTTGAAGTGTCGGCAAGACAACACTTGCCCTTGACCTCTTACCTAAAAGGCAACTCTTGTAAATTGGTGCCTTGAAGTCTTGGCTCCGTGCCAACATAAAGGTATTTTGCTAGAACATTATTAAATGGGGTCAAACTCTCAAAACTACTCCTTATGGAGGGCACGAAGTACATTTTGGACGGGGCTGACGCTAGGGTAGAATTTGGGCCGAGTAGCTGCCTTTTAGAAGTTTTTGTGCGAAATAGACATTTCTAGCACTGCTACTACAATTTTAACCCTTGTAAGGAAAGTCTTACCAAATTGGCATCCCTCAAGAAAAGTTGCTGGCGACCGCCGAGGGAAGCTACTGGCGGGCACCAAGTCTCTTGTTAGTAGAAAGATCTGGTGTCGCCCAGAACTTTTTTACAAGGGGCATTTTTGTAAGGATTTTCTTAAACTCTTACAGGCGCCATAAAGTATCCTATTTTTGTATAGGATTTTTTACATAAAAGTACAAGTTTTAGAACTTAATTACCAAACATAACAACATTTTAGCAAAATAACCCTATATAGAGGAAAACACAAGTTAATTACAAATATAGCAAAAACATAGCAATATTTTCCCATAACATACTAAACCCTTACATTCTTCCTCCTATTTCCCCCACTATCACTTTGCTCATCCCATTTCCCCCAATTTCACTTTTATTCCTATCATTTCCCCCAATTTCACTTTTATTCCTATCATTTCCCCCAATTTCACTTTTCCTCATTCCATCCTCGATGTATGTCGTTGTATCTCACCATATCTCAACTGTTTCCGCAGCACTGTATCTCAACTGTTTCTGCAGTACCGTATCTCAACTGTTTCTGCACCGTTTCAACTGTTTCTGGAGCACCGTATCTCAACTGTTTCTGCACCGTTTCAACTGTTTCTGCAGCACCGTATCTCAACTGTTTCTTCCCACCATATCTCAACTGTTTCTGCACCGTTTCAACTGTTTCTGCAGCACCGTATCGCAACTGTTTCTGCAGCACCGTATCTCAACTGTTTCTGCACCATTTCAATTGTTTCTGCAGCACCGTATCTCATTGTTTCTGCACCGTTTCAACTGTTTCTAACTGTTTCTGCACTGTTTCAACTGTTTCTGCACCGTTTCACCGTATCATTTAGTATCTTATTCCTATTAATCCGAAATGTCGAGTTACTACAACACGAGAACCATTAAAAATGAAAAGGCTTAAATGGTTCTTATCCATTTCACCATATCTATGCATTGATATTTTACATGGTTCAAATTTCTTTTAATGTTGGTACAGGAATAAGTAGATAGTCACAAATAAATAAATAAATAAATAAATAAATAAAAACTTTTTAATGTTAGTTTAATATTTGAAACACCATTATGTGCATTAGGGATTTAAATAAAAGAAAAATACAAGGGAAACGTAGCAAAAGCAAAAGTGTATACCCGACTCTAGAATTTTCTCCTCTCTTCTGTCACTCTAATCTAAATTTTCGTTGAGAACAAGCTGTTTTGACTGTTTGACTGTTTCGGCAACATCCTCTTCTCCAAATTCTAAGGAACCATTGATTGTTCACTTCCATTTCTATAACTATAATTTCCTAATAACCTCCGATTGAACGGGAAACTGGAGCAGGGATCTTTGTCTCTTCCACTATTTTCATGATCTGCTCCGCACTTTGAAGTGAAAATGTTGGGTTTTCTTTTCTGTAATAAGCTGCCTGTGCTGCTTCTGTTAATTCCCTAGGCAAATTCTTCAGAAACCATGGGTGCGACTTGATCTCTTTGATCGTGATCCTCTACAAAACGAACCTGCTTATTAGACAAGCACAATCTCCTCTACTGCAAAATTTGTTTTAACAACCATGGGTGATGGTGGTGGATGTTGGGGGAGCGGAGTGGGAATTTTAGGATTTAGTTGGTGGAAGTGAGTGAAGGGAGGAGATCAGGGGTGGTTGCTTTGATTTTGACTTTTCCCTCTTTTAATTTGTGTTTGATTGTTGTAAAATGTGCTAAAAAAATAATGCTACGCATTGTAATTAGAAAAATATTGTTATTTCTTTGTAATTAAAGGTAAAAATTTGTATATTTGTATAAAAAATCCTTTTGTATATTACCTTACTTTTTAGTGCACTTATCGATGAATACCTAATGTTTGCAAATCTTTTGAAGAACAGCCACAACGTAAAAATATATTCCCTTCATCCCAATTTGTGTGGGACATTTCGAAGTACGAGGGTTATAATTTTAAACTTTGACTGTAAATTTAGACATAGATTTTTAAATTTTTAAAAATAAAAATTATATATTTAAAAATTATAGAAAAAGTACTATGACTAATATTAATTTATAATTTAAAGTACTTACAAAAAATGTAAGAAAAATATGGTCAAAGAATCACCTCATAAGCTCTTCAAATAACAAGTGTGTCACATAAAATAAGACGGTGGAAGTAAAAGTTTTGACAAAATAGCTATTGAAAACTCCAATATATTTGGAGTATCGTTGTTCAAACTAAACTCCAAGAAATCCTAGTGTTCCACTTGAGTTTGAATTGAACTCATCTTGGTATTCAGTTCAAGCTCTAGGACTTTTCGCAAAGCTTGAGTTTGAATTGAACTCATCTTGGTATTCAGTTCAAGCTCTAGGACTTTTCGCAAAGTTTAGTTCGAACTCCATGACATTTTCCTAGAGTTTCCCTTAGCTATTTTTAAAAACACTTCGCATTTTGAAGTTGTGGTTATTCTTCAAAAATTTTACGAATGTGACAATTTATCGATTAGTGCTCTAGAAATGGCTGCATGTCATCAATAATGTTTTGTGCGAATTAAGCATATTCATACATGATATTAAAGTTTTGAACACATTTTTTATGGTATTGAAATTTTAGCACTTTTTACTAATGACTCACGTAGCGTTATAAGCACTGCTTTATAACCGAGTCACCAACGTGCCGAATCCACAATTATGATGCCGTTTCCACTTCAGTTGACTAGAAACATCGATGTCCGAATTGATAACATCTATCAGCCGACATTGATTTCGATAAGTCCGACATAGGAAAAAGTGATCCTCCTTGTCTGCTTTGTTCCTCACCGTGAAAGTCGTTCTTCACATACTTTTCACTTTAAACTCTTTATTTCTTTCCATTTTTAATTTCTTCGCCGCCAGCGAACTTTTCAGCGAGTTAGGGTTTGATAAAGTATGTCGCCGACATTGTTATCAGATTTCGGAACAGAGATGATAATTTCAATCTGCGCCATCATGGAAATTGTATTCTCGTTCGTTCAATGCAAATGTTATCGTTGAATTGAAGAGAAACGAAAGTGTGAATTAAATATTTATGACTTGAACTTATGAAAAGTGATGACTATTTGGCCTTAGTTATTTGTAAAATATACCTAGCATTTGGCTCACTTATGACTCAATGTGGCCGGATAATCTCGCTTTTATGTTCTCATGTGTATTTTAGTGGATGAGCAAAGTGAGAAAAATTTAGTCTAAATTATTTACAAAATCTACAGAGTAATTTGCTCACTATATGAATAAGTGCGGCTGAATTATCGTAATTACTAACTATTAGCATTTTGAAGTTATGTTTTTGGTTGATTACCTAAATAACATCCGATATTACGTTATTATCTTTCATATAACACTTACATTTTGTAGCCACAACATTAGATTGATATTAGCTAATAAAAATACTAGTAATAATAATTAGTTAATAAGTATTTATTTTCTTAAATTAAGATATCTATCAATCTTAAACAATAAGTGATCGAGGCTATTATAGGAAAAAATCCACAAACATGCACAATTATAGGCCTAACAACACTCTCCTATTACTACAACTCTGCCGTGATTGAAAAAATATACAGAGATAACACGAATCTTTGAAACAACGGAAAAAGGCAAAATTTGCCCCTCTACTATGGTTTAAGGATCAAGTTTACCCTCCGTTAAATATTTGGTGCGACCATATCCTTACCGTTACCATAGTATACATTACCCCAATTTTTGACGAACCTCTACGCTGGACGCCACGTGGCTGCCACATTACCTAACCCCTAAACCATAGTAGAGGGGCAAATTTGGCCATTTTTGGTTGTTTCTAAAGTCGTGTCTGGACTAAGTTTCAATACTTAGAAAAGAAGTTTCGATGCTTAGAGGAGTTACTATGAGAGAGAAAAATGTGCTAAATATAGTAGATATGATATTTTGAGAGAAATGCGGAATTAAAATGATACTCTCTTAGGTTTGGTTATATAAGAAGGATATACTTTTGAATTTTGTGACTAAAATTATCTTTATTAAAGATAAGATAAAAGTTTAAAAATAAAATAATTTCTAAATAAATAGATATGTTCTTTTTAAAAATACTAAAAGGTAAAATATGCTACTCCTATCAAAATGGATGAAGAGTTCTTTCCAGTGTTTCAAATTAAAAGATATTTTCTAATTTATCAGAGAAAGTGATTTTTGCTATATATTTTTGCTATTCAACATATTTTCAACACAAATTCCTACTTTATTAATTATAATTTATGTGTAACTAAACCTTACTCTATTAAGCTGATTTTTGCTATACAATATATTTTCAACACAAATTCCTGCTTTATTAATTATGATTTCTCTGTAACTAAACCTTACTCAATTTGCATGCTAAACAGCTTTTGCGTAAAACATGAAATATTTTAACCACTAATCTTGCACGGAAAAGTTTAGTTTCAATTTCTGCTAATTAAATTTCCAATGGAAATTATAAGGTTAAATATTCTCTCCTCTTTGTGTTTTCTATAATTCTAAACATGAATATGAAATACGATAAAAATTAGATAAATATTCACCCACAAATTTTATGAAACAAATCAAACATCCATTACACTAAGCTAGCGTTTGTCCATAAAATTAGTGTCATGATTGAATTCTAGAATTTGTGATTTTAAACATAATACTTATTATATTTTTTTCTACTGTTACAAAAAGTATTCCATTAAAGGAAAAGAGATTAAACTAAAGTTAATAAGTCAATATATAGCAAAAATCATTTTTTATGATAAATTAAAAAATATCTTTTAAATTTAAACACCAGAAAAAACTCTTCATCCACTTTAATAGGAGTAGCATATTTTATCTTTTAGTATTTTTATAAAGAATATATTTATTTTATTTAGAAATAATTTTATTTTAAAACTTTTACTTTATCTTTAATAAAGATAATTTTAGTTACAAAATTCAAAAGTATATCTTTCTTATGTAACCAAATCGAAGGGAGTATCATTTTAATTCCGCATTTCTCTCAAAATATCTTATCTACTATTCTTAACACATTTTTCTCTCTCATAGTAACTCCTCTAAGCATTGAAACTTCTTCTCTAAGTATTGAAACTTAGTCCAGACACGACTTTAGAAACAACGAAAAGGGCCAAATTTGCCCCTCTACTATGGTTTAGGGGTCAGGTGATGTGGCAGCCACGTGGCGTCCAGCGTGGAGGTCTGTTAGAAATAGGAATAATCTTGTATACTATGGTAACGGTAAGGGTATGACTGCACCAAATATTTAATGGAGGGTAAATCTGACCCCTAAACCATAGTAGAGGGGCAAATTTGTCCTTTTTCCGTTGAAACAAAGGTTCCTTTGTAAAATCAGGTTTGTGCGCTTAAATTTTTAAGTTGCATCATATGTATTAGCAATATTTTAGTTTTTCATACACGTAGTATTTATTTAATAAACAACAATTTGTTTCAGCCATCGAGAGTATTGACATATTGATGCTATACAATAGGGAATGGGGTAATGACTACACCAGTCCAAACTTCAATATGAATGGTATTGTAGTACCTCAGCACCGTTCCTTCAGCACATTAATTTATGCAATCAAAAAGCAGCTTTCGAGGGTGATTTTGTATGGTTCAATGGAAATAAAATTCAAATTGAAAAGATGGTCTACGTTTAGCAGGCGGATTTTAACGCTGAATTTCATAGCTCCTTAGAGGCAGCCTCGATGAGAAACCATGCTACCCAACTGATACTCCACCCGTAGCCCCGAATAGAGGCATCCCGAATTTCGTTTTTGCAGGCGCGAAAACAGAGGACCTCAAAACAGAGCCACGTCTGGAGGTTTGGGGAGTGCACCGAATATCAATCCACCCTTTGGGACCGTTCCCAACGTGGCGGAAACCAACTCCTCGATAGACCTCAAAAAATTGAGAAGAGACATTGAGGCTCAAGTCGAAGCCAAAGTCGAGAAGCGGCTCGAAAACGTCTCTGGGGTAAGGAAGACCCAAAGAGCGTTGGACATCAACAAGTATAGGCAATTGCCCTACAAACCCGAGGCTGCCCCAGCACCTATCCCGGAGAATTTTAATATTTAAATCTTAAGGAAGTATGATGGCAGCACCAACCCAGTCGAATATGTGACTGAGTTCATGGCAATGGTGAAAGGGAATGACTTGTCTGAAATTGAAAAGGAATCTATGTTCTTGAAAAAATTCAGGGACAGTTTGGAAAAGGGGGTGCTGCGCTAGTATATGCACTTGTCCTCAGAGTCTATCTCTGATTTCAAAGAGTTAGCCGATGCATTTATCAAGGCTCATACCGGGGCACAGAAGATTTTTCAAAGGAAAGAGGATATCTTCGAAGTCAAGCAACAATATAGGGAGCCCATCAAAGACTTCCCTCGAGCGATTCCAAGCCGAGAGGATGGAGCTGCCCCCCCCCCATAGGAGATAACTTGGCCATCATGGCCTTCGAGAGAAACATCAATGTTCGGAACTCTGAAGCAGCTGCCGAACTAAGGAAAGAGCTTTAAAAATATCAAGCTCAAACGTAGAATGAGTTGTATGATAGAGCTGCCACCAAGATAAGGCTAGAGGAAGCAGAATGGAGACCACCAGGTCGAAGCCTAAACTATAGATATCGCCCTGATTCATCATGACGCGCCAAAGCACCGCGGGGGAACTCAAAGGGTCGATATGAGCCATATTGAAATGACCTCGGTCAGTCGTTTCGGAAGTTAGGACTCCGATTGGCGTGCCGATAATTTTAAAATATTCGTAATGTCCATTAGAACCTGTCGGTAAAATTTGAGCTAAATCAGACCTCGTTTGGTAGGCATCGGAAGAAGGTTTCATTTTTTATTGGCGATAAATATTAAAAAGAGATTTTCGAGCTCGGTTTTTGCCGAATGAGCTCCGATTCGAAATCCGAAAGCGCCGTTAGGTTCGTATGATTATTTGTGATTTTTGTAAGCTTTCGAAATTGAATTTTGATGTTGTTCGGCTAGTTTCCGCTAAAATGCCGAAAGTTAAATAATTTGACTTCTTTTCATTTAAATTCGCATCTTGAGTTTCGGGAGTCTGATTTGAGATCCGCCTTCGCGAGTATGTTACATATATTTTGTATAACTTGTATGCAAAAGTTGGAATTATTTCGAATATCGCAGGGTACCGTTTTAATTTTCGTCGCGAAAAGAAAAAAAAAGAAAAGAAAACAAAACAAAACAAATAGGAAAAAGACAAAATAAGAGAGCAAAACAAAATTCAAAGTGAGGCGGTGGCTACTATGATTTAAGTAGCAATAGAAATGAAAGTCAGACAACGAGAAAAAGAGAAAACGAAACAGAGAAGGCACAGTGGAAAATTTACCAGAAAATAAGAAAAGGAGCCGGAAAAAAAGTAGAATTTTCACGCCAAAACATTCAGGTAATGATCCTAATATAGTATTTGAGTTTATTACGTGTGTTTAAATATATTTTTGCGGTAAAAATAGGAATATTAGACATCGCCCTAATGACGTAAATTGATAGTTTAAAGGGTCAAATGGACCCCGATAACGAAATTGATTATATATTCGTACTCAGTGAGTTATGGGCAACTTATAAATGTAATTTATTTGAGATTTGGTTATGTGACCTTAAACCCTGTATATAGGCCTGGCCTGCGTATTGCGTATGCGAATAGGGTATCGGGTTCCTACTTGGATTGCCCTAAGATGTGAGGAATGAAGCCTTTAGCCTAATGTGATATATTTTTCTGCTTATTGATCACAGTGGGATCGTTTGGCAATGAATTCAAAGAATAACGCGGTTGTTGGTCGCAATGCTAACTTTTGAGAGAGGTAAGTGTTTATATCCATTTCTTTGGAGGCACCTGGCCTCATGGATTTTCTACCACGTGTTCCTTACGTGTGTAGCTGCCGATAGGCGTACTCATTACGCCTTAGCTTTGGATTTACATTGTATATTATATGTTATGTCCTATTGTTGGTATTGCAATGACGATCTGAGCATGGTACCCTGGCTGTGAGTTGGCATCTACTTCCCGGTTGTCGATGAGAGTCCCGCGCCGGTGAAGGGTTATTATTGCATCACATTGCATTCATATGTCATTCATATGCATTACATTGCATATCATATTGAGGGCAGGAGTATTCCGCCCTAGGAGCAGGAGTATTCCGCTCCATTGTATCATATTGAGGGCAGGAGTATTCCGCCCCAGGAGCAGGAGTATTCCGCTCCATTGTATCATATTGAGGGCAGGAGTATTCCGCCCCAGGAGCAGGAGTATTCCGCTCCATTGTATTATATCGGGTGCAGGAGTATTCCGCCCCAAGAGAGTGCAGGAGTATTCCGCCTCTGGTTTATATCATATCGGGTGCAGGAGTATTCCGCCCCAGGAGCAGGAGTATTCCGCTCCAGTTGGTTATCAGATTGGATTCCCCTCGAATGCAGGAGTATTCCGCTTCGAGATGGGACGACGGGCACATGTGACCCTTTGCATCACATTTCATTTCATTTCATTTCATTTCATCTCATTTCATACTATTGGATAGACTTACGATACATGACTACTGTCCTGCTTATATGTGCATTGCTTATTTGTTGATATGTTTCTGGCTCGTATCCCCAGTTGAGTTTATGGTTTCATACGTGTTTCCAGTTGTTATCTGGCTCTGCTTTATAATTTAAATAAAATGAATTTGGTCTATCTATTTCTTTTCTCCCTGGCTAGCTATCCTATTCTTTGAGGTGGCTAGTCTGCCCCACTTATTGAGTCCTTTTGACTCACCCTTGTTTGTTGTTTGTTTCTTGTCTATCTATTTCGTTTCGGCAGGTTCGCTCCAGGATTGAGTTCGCCACGTTGTGAAGGAGCGAAGACGACTTCAGCTGTCAGGGTGAGCCAGCTTTTATTCCGGATGGCCACCAGTTTATTGGTTATTATTTCAGTTGTGTTTTGCTCCCTTCAGGAGGTATTTGTCTTCTTTTGTACTCTTAGATGTCTAGTCTGGATAGCCCTAAACCTAGCATGTTGGGTAGTCAGCTGTAATTTCTTTTGTACAGCTTAGAGGTATCAGTATGTCTGTGTTTTTATTTTAAGTCTTGTCCTTATTTGTAAATTGTTATATTTATTTTCCTGATTTAATTGGTAAGGGTTCGCCCGACGGGTCTAGGGGAGGATGTCGGGTGCCCGCACGGCCTAACCGGATTCCGGGTCGTGTCAGTTGGTATCAGAGCCCAGTTTAGAGTCTATCCAGATTAAGACAGTGTCTAGTAGAGTCTCGCTGATGGGTACGTAGACGTCCGTACTTATCTACGAGAGGCTATGATGGCATTTAGGAAGTCTCACTTCCTTCATTTCTAATCGTGCGTCGGTCTAGGATTCAAAAGTATTTTCATTAATTCGTTAATTCCTTCGTGGTAATTGTGAACCCTCGTGCGATAAATCAGTAAACGGTATGAGTTCAAGACGAAGCAGTCTAGCCTGGGGCTAGCACTGAAGAAGCCCCGAGAGTTTTTATCGTGCTGACGATCTAGTTACGAAGGTCCCAGTTGTACGAGCTCACGATGGTCAAGGGAGCAAGGCCTTGCGGTTCCCTAGGCTCTCTACGATGCTTTTACGAGAATCTTGGCGATGCAAATACCGCAAGAACCTATTATTCGCTGGGCAGCCTATAAGGTTGCCGCATGTGCAGACGTTCGATTTCAGGGAGCTCCTTTTCTGGTTCTTAATATTGCTGTAGTAAATTATATTCCGGAGGTAGTATGTGTTGTACCTCTAATTGTTCTGGCTGGTTAGCTAGCCGAGGTAACAGTTCGGTTTTCTTCTAGATTCGTAGAAAAAAAATTCCTTTCGAGTAGCGAGCGAAATGGAGAGTGTTGCCAGTTTGAGTGGATTGGACATGGTAGCCTGTCGGTTAGCCTGTTGGTGTTTCAAAATATGAGATTGAATTCTATTAATGGCTGAATATGCATTAGAACTAGTCCATGAGCCTTTCGAGAGATTCAGAGATTTATTGATGACCTTTATTTTTCCCTGAAATCCCAGATGGCTCGAGGAATTGAGGTCTTGATTTTATTTGATGTTGTTGTTAATATTGCCCGAAGGTTCGAGGCATACCATAAGTTAGAGCGGGAAAGTAAGAGATCCCGTGCCCCTGGTGGGCAATCATGGTACCTCATTTGGAGGTAAGAGTTTTGATTATTTTGGGAGGTCACCTTCCAAGTTATCTCAGCTTGTGTCACGTAATTCTTAGAGTGCGCCAGTAGCTCGTCTAGATCAGATTCAGTCTTTTCTTTACAACTATCAACAATCTGCCCAGTTCCTATATTTAGCGAAAGGGTGTTATCATTGTCGTGAGTCTGATTATCTTTTGAAGAGTTTTTCTGTTATCATTGTTGTGAGTCTGGCTATCCTTTGAGGAGTTTTCCCTTACTCCGACAGGTACGCAGTCGTCTTTTCTCTCGTCATCAGGCATCTGCGCAGTCGCAGGGGATTTCATATCGATCTCAATTAGCCAGAGAAAAGCCACCATCTAGTAGAGGTTGAGAGTGTGGTGGCAGTGGTTCTTTAGAAAGTGATTGTCAGTGTAGTGGCTTAGCTCAGCTGCAGAGGCAGTTCTATGAACTGCTTGTCTGGCGGGATGCTGAGGTATCTGATGTAGTAGACCCATGTATTTCCTCTTCCCTTAAGATTTGATTCTTCCGATCAATCTGGAGATGGTCTGTCATATCATGTTTCATTTTTTCCTTGGATATTGTTTCTGTTAAGAATCGGTTGCGGTAGAGCGGCGAGCTTCTGGTATAATTTATTCCTGGCATTTGTGAGACCCTACTAGTTTATCTGATCTAAATATGAGAGATTTGACGGTGAGTATTGTTATTGCCTGCTTGGCATCATGTTATGCCACCTTGTGTTATTATGTCAAGTCATTTTACCTCTGTCATCGGAAATCAGTGTTGGTAGGATGATGGGATTCTTATTCATCACCATCAGGAAGTGTCGTTGTTTCTTCCGGTGTAAAGTGGTTAGTAAGTAATGCTCGATCTATGTGTCTCCTCTTGGTTCGAGATTCTAGTAGAGTCATGCTATTCTATGAGCTTATCTGGATTATAAAAGGGCTTTTCGGTAAATTGTCAGAGTTTCCTTCTTATTGGAAGGTTAAATTGATATGGATGTTGCTCCATAGAGCTCATTTAATGTCTATTTCTTCAATTGCAATTCTTTGGTTAGCCTGACTCGGAAGTAGTGTAGCTCTGGGAGCCAAGCAAATAAAAAGATGAACTCCTTGAAGCTCTAATTATTTCTATCCTCGATCCATTTCCATTTCTTCTTCGTCCGGCATTAGTGAGCTTGGGCGATTGGTAGCCTCTTGTGACATTCCCTGTGTTGATCCAGATTAAGTGTTATTGTAGCCGGGTAAGCATATTATTATTTTGGAAGCATATTATTGTTT
This sequence comes from Petunia x hybrida, assembly GCA_037355625.1. Classification (NCBI taxonomy): domain Eukaryota; kingdom Viridiplantae; phylum Streptophyta; class Magnoliopsida; order Solanales; family Solanaceae; genus Petunia; species Petunia x hybrida. Next base: position 6,242,473 of record JBBBVM010000059.1, on the reverse strand, counting down.
TGGTCCAGTTGTCTCATCTTGTTATCCGTTTAACATGTTTATGTTATCAGTTTATCCGGGTATCCATTCCCATGTATGGTATAGTGCTGGTTCTGTTTTTACGGATCATCCAGTTTCAGGGGAAACTCTGCCGAAATTTTTACGTAGAAGTACCATCCATCAGGCGGTGGTGTTTACGGCAAAGGTATGGAGTTGTGAACTTGAGAATTGCAGCTGTTTGGCAACTCGAAAGGGGTAGTTGGTAGCTTAGGTCTGCCTACGTTCAGCTTTTAGCTAAATCTTCTTTGGTCCAGCAGACTGTGTGAGGATAGTTATTCCTATTCAATGGCTGCATGAGTTTGTGCTTTAAGTGGAGGAGTCTTCCTCCTAATACTGAATGGTAATATTAAATCTCTGAGGTGTTGATACCACTTTTCTCACGACCCAAAGTAAGGCCACGGTAGAAATCTGCAATGAGTGTCGATCATTGCTAAACCCACTAATAATCTATTAATGACAAAGATAAGTTGGCAACCTGATCATATATACTCACCTATCTGCTGAAAGCATAAATTTTGGAAAGATGACACGACTTTAACTGGCTGGCAATTAGAACACTAAGCCACAAATTCTGCTATGTCACACTTCATTTCGTCCCACCAATAAATCTGCTTATGATCATGGTACATCTTAGTCGAACCTGGATGAATACTGTATTTGGAATAATGTGCCTCTATCATAATCTACCCACGTAAATCTGCAACATCAGAAACTCAAAGTCTATCTTTATACATGAGAACACCGTCAGTAGTATCCCTGTATGGCTACTCCGATTTTCTTCTGGTTATCTGTCTGTATTCAACTAGAACTGGATCCTCATACTGACGCTGTTTTACTTCATGGAAATTTAGAGTTAAAGGTCTAGTGCAGCTTGTCGTCCATCCATCATTGGCATATCTCCTTCACACCTCAACTCCTTGAGAGGTTACTTTAGCGTTGTAAGTGCTCATGTAATAAACTTTATTGCTGGTATTCTGCCTCAGATGAAGGTCCAACTACATGTCTCTTTTATTTGCACTTTTTCAAGTTATAATATTTCCAATCCAAAGACAATACCCTGAAGTAGATGTTAAGTCTGAAGATCATTCCTGGTCTGCATCATACTATCCAGTAGTAGTTGCATGATCCTTATCCTTATACGATAGACCACTGTTCAGATGGGCTTTTGGCATACATTAGAATATGAGTAACTACATTCCCACAAGGAGCTTGCGGAACAACAGTAAAATCAACCGAGATATTGGATAGTGCATTCGTAAAAATAATATAGCTTGTATCAAATTTTCTATAGTGAGTAGTGACAAGGTACTTCAAAAGCTCCCCCTATTGCATCAAGCGTGAGCTAATTTTTAGTTCCATCGACCTATTTTATCTCGAAAAGTATATCAAAGAGGTGATTGTCGTCTGCATCATGTTAACTCATTCAAAGTTCCGTGTATCTTTGCTTCGAAAATGTAGAACTCTCCTCTCATGATCGAGGAAGGATCATCTTAGTCAGAATAATTCGGGCAAAAGTGTTATCATATTATCCAAATATATTTTATTCCAAGAGTTCCGTGTTCGTGTTATAGTTTTAATTCTGTAATCATGAGAAAAATTTTGTGGAATAGTTTATGAAGGTCGTGCAAGTTCTTTTGTTATCAGCGTGAATCTTGCTTTAGATTTAGGCTCGTTCGAGGACGAACGAGAGTTTAAGTGGAGGAGAATGAAATGACCTCGGTCAGTCGTTTCGGAAGTTAGGACTCCGATTGGCGTGCCGATAATTTTAAAATATTCGTAATGTCCATTAGAACCTGTCGGTAAAATTTGAGCTAAATCAGACCTCGTTTGGTAGGCATCGGAAGAAGGTTTCGTTTTTTATTGGCGATAAATATTAAAAAGAGATTTTCGAGCTCGGTTTTTGCCGAATGAGCTCCGATTCGAAATCCGAAAGCGCCGTTAGGTTCGTATGATTATTTGTGATTTTTTTAAGCTTTCGAAATTGAATTTTGATGTTGTTCGGCTAGTTTCCGCTAAAATGCCGAAAGTTAAATAATTTGACTTCTTTTCATTTAAATTCGCATCTTGAGTTTCGGGAGTCTGATTTGAGATCCGCCTTCGCGAGTATGTTACATATATTTTGTATAACTTGTATGCAAAAGTTGGAATTATTTCGAATATCGCAGGGTACCGTTTTAATTTTCGTCGCGAAAAGAAAAAAAAAGAAAAGAAAACAAAACAAAACAAATAGGAAAAAGACAAAATAAGAGAGCAAAACAAAATTCAAAGTGAGGCGGTGGCTACTATGATTTAAGTAGCAATAGAAATGAAAGTCAGACAACGAGAAAAAGAGAAAACGAAACAGAGAAGGCACAGTGGAAAATTTACCAGAAAATAAGAAAAGGAGCCGGAAAAAAAGTAGAATTTTCACGCCAAAACATTCAGGTAATGATCCTAATATAGTATTTGAGTTTATTACGTGTGTTTAAATATATTTTTGCGGTAAAAATAGGAATATTAGACATCGCCCTAATGACGTAAATTGATAGTTTAAAGGGTCAAATGGACCCCGATAACGAAATTGATTATATATTCGTACTCAGTGAGTTATGGGCAACTTATAAATGTAATTTATTTGAGATTTGGTTATGTGACCTTAAACCCTGTATATAGGCCTGGCCTGCGTATTGCGTATGCGAATAGGGTATCGGGTTCCTACTTGGATTGCCCTAAGATGTGAGGAATGAAGCCTTTAGCCTAATGTGATATATTTTTCTGCTTATTGATCACAGTGGGATCGTTTGGCAATGAATTCAAAGAATAACGCGGTTGTTGGTCGCAATGCTAACTTTTGAGAGAGGTAAGTGTTTATATCCATTTCTTTGGAGGCACCTGGCCTCATGGATTTTCTACCACGTGTTCCTTACGTGTGTAGCTGCCGATAGGCGTACTCATTACGCCTTAGCTTTGGATTTACATTGTATATTATATGTTATGTCCTATTGTTGGTATTGAAATGACGATCTGAGCATGGTACCCTGGCTGTGAGTTGGCATCTACTTCCTGGTTGTCGATGAGAGTCCCGCGCCGGTGAAGGGTTATTATTGCATCACATTGCATTCATATGTCATTCATATGCATTACATTGCATATCATATTGAGGGCAGGAGTATTCCGCCCCAGGAGCAGGAGTATTCCGCTCCATTGTATCATATTGAGGGCAGGAGTATTCCGCCCCAGGAGCAGGAGTATTCCGCTCCATTGTATCATATTGAGGGCAGGAGTATTCCGCCCCAGGAGCAGGAGTATTCCGCTCCATTGTATTATATCGGGTGCATGAGTATTTCACCCCAAGAGAGTGCAGGAGTATTCCGCCTCTGGTTTATATCATATCGGGTGCAGGAGTATTCCGCCCCAGGAGCAGGAGTATTCCGCTCCAGTTGGTTATCAGATTGGATTCCCCTCGAATGCAGGAGTATTCCGCTTCGAGATGGGACGACGGGCACATGTGACCCTTTGCATCACATTTCATTTCATTTCATTTCATTTCATCTCATTTCATACTATTGGATAGACTTACGATACATGACTACTGTCCTGCTTATATGTGCATTGCTTATTTGTTGATATGTTTCTGGCTCGTATCCCCAGTTGAGTTTATGGTTTCATACGTGTTTCCAGTTGTTATCTGGCTCTGCTTTATAATTTAAATAAAATGAATTTGGTCTATCTATTTCTTTTCTCCCTGGCTAGCTATCCTATTCTTTGAGGTGGCTAGTCTGCCCCACTTATTGAGTCCTTTTGACTCACCCTTGTTTGTTGTTTGTTTCTTGTCTATCTATTTCGTTTCGGCAGGTTCGCTCCAGGATTGAGTTCGCCACGTTGTGAAGGAGCGAAGACGACTTCAGCTGTCAGGGTGAGCCAGCTTTTATTCCGGATGGCCACCAGTTTATTGGTTATTATTTCAGTTGTGTTTTGCTCCCTTCAGGAGGTATTTATCTTCTTTTGTACTCTTAGATGTCTAGTCTGGATAGCCCTAAACCTAGCATGTTGGGTAGTCAGCTGTAATTTCTTTTGTACAGCTTAGAGGTATCAGTATGTCTGTGTTTTTATTTTAAGTCTTGTCCTTATTTGTAAATTGTTATATTTATTTTCCTGATTTAATTGGTAAGGGTTCGCCCGACGGGTCTAGGGGAGGATGTCGGGTGCCCGCACGGCCTAACCGGATTCCGGGTCGTGTAACATATAAAAGGCAACATGTAAGACAAAGGCTCGGTGGACCACCGATAAGCCATCGACTCGGTGGTCGGGTAAATCATAATGGTAACCAAAAGAACACCACATGGTCTGCTTTGGTATCCAAAGATAAAGATCTGCCTCGGATACCGGATTACAACTTCAATGTGTCAACTAACGAGCTGGTAAATGCTTTGAAAGGGATGATGGATAAAGGGGTAAGATTGCCCAAAGATGTGAGGACAGCCCCCGAGAAGAGAGATTAAAGTTTGCGTTGCGAGTTCCACGGTGATTATGGACATCGAACTGAGGATTGTAAGGCGCTTCACCTCGAGGTGGCTCATCTATTGAAGAAAGGCTTACTAGGTGAATTTCTCACTGATAAAGGCAAACAAAATTATGCAGAGAACCAAGGGGATAGACTGCCACTGAAGGGACCGCTCCTCGAGAGGGTTGTGAACGTGATAACTGGTGGATCTGAAGTTAACAGTGTAAACTTTGTCCCTGCCAATAAGTTTGCCAAATTGTCAATAACAATGGAAAAGAGGACCCGAACAGAAGGCTCGGGAAAATAGATTGTTTTTTATGATGATGATTGTGATGGGATGATGTTCCCCCATCACGATGCCTTGGTCATCATGATAAGGATCAATGATTCAGAAATCAAGCGAGTCTTGATTGACTCTGGTAGCTCGGTCAACATTATAAGCTATGGGGCCGTTAAGAAGATGTGGTTGAAGGACCAAATCATCCCGAAGGCAACCGTCTTAATAGGTTTCAACAACTCTACAGAGAAGACTTTGGGCAAAATCACGCTCAACACTTATGCAGAAGGGGTTGTCAAGGGAACAATATTCCAAGTCATGCTTGAGGACATGGTTTACAACGTGATCCTCATGAGTCCATGGATTCATTCAATGGAAGCTGTACCATCTACTCTTCATTAGGTCATAAAATTTCCAACCCTTTGGGGGATTCTTTCTATTAAAGGAGAGCAATGAATGGCTAGAGAATGCTATTTGGTTGCATTGAAGAGTGAAGTCGTTCCGAATGGACCGAAGAAATAGCAATTAGAGCAGTCGGGGTCTAGTGAAGAGAGGGGTTTGGCTTTCTAAACCGGCCCCAAGAAGAAGTAGTGAAAAAGATCCCAGTGTGCATTCAAGAATCTCGGAAGCAAAAAGCCGAGGATTCAACCACATAAAAGTTGGAGTCCTTCATGTTCTCGAAGGATTTCCTAGACGAAAAAGTGTTTGCCGGCTCGGAGTTGGACCCAGATTCGAAAAAAGCTATAATCGAGTTATTAAAATCCAACAGTGGTTGCTTCGCGTGGTCCCACGTTGACATGGTCGGTGATAAATATCACGATACCTCTCGATAACGCTCACGTTATGGATCCAAGAACTTGATAAAGAAATTAAAAGAAACGCGCGGAAGCTAATAAAATATATCTAAAAACGAACAAGAATGTAAAATAAGGATAGAATGAATTCTAGAAAAGGTTTCTTGAATTCAATAACGGATCAAGAATCTCAAGAATGAAACTAAAAATTCAAGACAAGCCTAAATCTTGAAAAGAGACTCCTAACAACAACAATTAGACTAGCTAATCGCCTTTGGTAGAGAATAACCCAAGAGATAGATTATGAAATCCCGACCCCCGTTAGAGTAACAAAGAACAACAATAAAATAGAATTTACCGCCTTTCTTGAATACCTAAAAGTAATCTAAAGATTTGAAAGAGAATTACCTCATCACCTAAAAGTGTAGACTTGAAGGTTGAAAGATAAATCCAAGAGTAGCCACACACAAAAGTGCAAGAGAAAACCTCTCAATTTTTATTCATCATAAATTATGTTGTTTTTGTCGTCTCTAAAAATAAAGAAAATAACCCCTTTATATAGGAGTAGGGGCTGGCCATAGGCCTTACAAAATCCTACCCAAATATAGTTTCTAAGTAATAATGAAATAGGAAAAGAAACCAACTAGGAAAGAAAATCCTAATAAAATAGGAAAAGGAAGTAAATTAAAACTAAACTAGGAAAAGTAAATAATATCCTAAATAAACTTGGTAAACTAATCCTAATTAATATTGGAATCAAAACCTAATCAATATGGAAAAATATATCCCAATTAATTTAGGAAACAAATCCCACTTGAACTAGGAAATCTTGATAGCAACTTGCAAGCAATTTGGAGTACACTTCATGGAAATCTTTTGACCATCCTTTGCACGTTTTTTGGGCTGAAACTAAGCATATTTTTTGGGCTAAAAACGTGACCCTACATGGCTCTTCTTGGGCTTCATGTTTGGCACACTTTAGGCTCCTTAATTAGTCCAAAAATAGACTGATTTGGAACCCAATTCTTCCACTTCAAATTATAGTAATTTTGACTTGAGTATTCATCACTTGTACCTTAATTTGGACAATATAATATTTATATCACTTAGATAAAATATTATCCTTGTCTTGAGCTCTTCCTCTTCACAATTCAAGTGCAATCAACTTATTTTGAACTTTCTTTGTGTGAGATCTTGTCATATGCCTTCCAAGAGCTTCTAAAGCTTCATCCAAGTATTTCAATGGAGTTTTCCTTCTATGGATGCTATCATTCCCCTCTTCTTGAAGGAATTCGTCCTCGAATTCAAACCTGCATAAAAGAGAAAGTAATAGAAGTACAAAAGAAATTGTAGCCAAGTCTATACCAATTTTCCTTGGTTGGAACAATATTAAGTAGTACCCATAAACCTTACTCTTACTCTTAAACTTAGATGTTATTATTAATGACTTTAGATACATCAAAACATCGTCATCTTCCAAAATAATAAAGTCACCAACATAAGAAATAAGAATAGAGTTCATCACCTCCAAAAATACCTTAGGTGTTCTAGGAAGTCCAAGAATTTGAACTAACCAATTATACATACCGAACTTGGACTTGTTCATTAATGGAAAAACATCACCTTGTATTCTTATATGGAGTAGCTCCAACATACCAATGGCTTTGGGAAACTTCATGTCATAAACCTTTAAATAAGGATCAATATAATCAATAGGTTTAACAACACAAAAATTAGCCACTAAGCTTTCGTCTTCCAATAACCAACAAGAACTAATTCTTCCATATTCATCTTTGAATCCAATTGCATTCTTTGCCACATTCACTTGCATGACACTTCCTCTATTAAAAGGTTTTTCATCACTTTTCTGCACAAAAATACAAGAACTAGTGCAAGAAGGAGTTAAAGGGTTAGGAAGCACACAAGAGTTTTCCTCATAGCCAACGTGTTTGCTATCAACAAGTAGTGGAGATTTAAAAGTCAACAAATCACAATCATTCTCCACTTGATTCAACCCTTCACAAAAATCATGAAGTTCATCATAAGAAATAATAGGTGGAAAACGACATTCATGTTCTTCCTCATCAAACAATGGTGGAGTGTCATAATATGAGTCTCTATCAAAATCAACACTAGATTGAGGCCAACACAAATAGGTCAATAAATCACAATCTTCCTCAACTAATGAATCACTAAGACATGTGGAATGTTCATTATTCCTATCATCACCAACACCCAAAAGATAAAGATCATTATCAAATTCATCCAAATAAGCTAAAGTGTTAAGCTTATAAATTTTACCTTGAACCTTACCTAAACCATCTTCCTTACCTTTACTTTTCTCATTGAGGTTTACTTGGCTATAAGAATTGGATGACTCGGCCTCTACATGCTTTTTCAAGCATGGAAGTTCTTCTAATATTGGCTTTTCCATGCAAACTTCTCCAAAATCACCTAAAGAAGAATCAAAACAACTAGAAGAAAAAGAAGTAGGAATGTTAGGGTTAGAATAAGAAATAACCTCACCCAAACTCTCTTGTTTTTCATAGCTCTCAATTTTTTTTTTCTTTCACTCTTATTTTTATCATTCTCTCCTCTCTTTTCTTGTAGCAACTAACTCACTTCTTTCAACTCAAGCTCTCCTTTTTCCACTCTTAAGTTACCACTTTGCTCTCCCTTACTCCTCTCAATCTTTTCTCTCTCATCCTCACTTTTTCTCTCACTATCATGATCAACAAAATCAGTTTCATTCCAAATTACATGATTATCAATTGTAGTTGCATTCCAATCAATATCATCACAAGTATGCTCTTTTATCACTTTTCTTCCATTCATCCCATCTATCATTCGATGCCTTCATCATTAGATAAAATTGATACATCTTCTCGTCAAAATTGTCTTCATCTCTTCCTTTGTTCTTCATAAGTATTTCCATAATCTCCCAAAGATCTATAAATGACATTCTAAGGAAAAGATAAAAAATATATGTGGATCTCTTAAATTTGGCTTTTACCCTCTAATAATCTCACCTCTCATGCCTTTTTCTACTCAAATAAACTTTTGGTTGGTTCTCTTTGGATTTATAAATAAACCTACTAATCAAAACCCTTAGTGATAAGATATAGGAGTTAGAAAAGGAAAAGTAAAAGACCAAAACCTAGAAAGAATAGGATTTGGTAAGTAGGAATAAAATCAAATAGAAAGAGGATCTTCTCTAATGAAAACCAAAACCTAGAAAGAATAGGATTTGGAATGTAGAAACAAACAAGGAAAAGAATATAAGAAACCCAACTCAAAGGAAATAGGAAAGATATTATTTTTCTTCCAAGGACTAGGATCCCCTCTTCTTTTTTCCTTTATTGACTAGGAAACTCAATATTACTAGATTTCCAAACAATGAGCATAAGCAACAAAAATATTTCCTCCAATTTTTTTTTCTTTTGATTTTTTCGTTTTTTTTTTCCTCAAGAACCCCCCAAGACTATCAAGAACGGAACCTTGATACACCCGCTCTGATACCACTTGATAACAATCACGATACCTCTCGATAACGCTCACGTTATGGATCCAAGAACTTGATAAAGAAATTAAAAGAAACGCGCGGAAGCTAATAAAATATATCTAAAAACGAACAAGAATGTAAAATAAGGATAGAATGAATTCTAGAAAAGGTTTCTTGAATTCAATAACGGATCAAGAATCTCAAGAATGAAACTAAAAATTCAAGACAAGTCTAAATCTTGAAAAGAGACTCCTAACAACAACAATTAGACTAGCTAATCGCCTTTGGTAGAGAATAACCCAAGAGATAGATTATGAAATCCCGACCCCCGTTAGAGTAACAAAGAACAACAGTAAAATAGAATTTACCGCCTTCCTTGAATACCTAAAAGTAATCTAAAGATTTGAAAGAGAATTACCTCATCACCTAAAAGTGTAGACTTGAAGGTTGAAAGATAAATCCAAGAGTAGCCACACACAAAAGTGCAAGAGAAAACCTCTCAATTTCTATTCATCATAAATTATGTTGTTTTTGTCGTCTCTAAAAATAAAGAAAATAACCCCTTTATATAGGAGTAGGGGCTGGCCATAGGCCTTACAAAATCCTACCCAAATATAGTTTCTAAGTAATAATGAAATAGGAAAAGAAACCAACTCGGAAAGAAAATCCTAATAAAATAGGAAAAGGAAGTAAATTAAAACTAAACTAGGAAAAGTAAATAATATCCTAAATAAACTTGGTAAACTAATCCTAATTAATATTGGAATCAAAACCTAATCAATATGGAAAAATATATCCCAATTAATTTAGGAAACAAATCCCACTTGAACTAGGAAATCTTGATAGCAACTTGCAAGCAATTTGGAGTACACTTCATGGAAATCTTTTGACCATCCTTTGCACGTTTTTTGGGCTGAAACTAAGCATATTTTTTGGGCTAAAAACGTGACCCTACATGGCTCTTCTTGGGCTTCATGTTTGGCACACTTTAGGCTCCTTAATTAGTCCAAAAATAGACTGATTTGGAACCCAATTCTTCCACTTCAAATTATAGTAATTTTGACTTGAGTATTCATCACTTGTACCTTAATTTGGATAATATAATATTTATATCACTTAGACAAAATATTATCCTTGTCTTGAGCTCTTCCTCTTCACAATTCAAGTGCAATCAACTTATTTTGAACTTTCTTTGTGTGAGATCTTGTCATATGCCTTCCAAGAGCTTCTAAAGCTTCATCCAAGTATTTCAATGGAGTTTTCCTTCTATGGATGCTATCAGTCGGTATCGACCCGGATATCATGAACCATAATTAATCGTGGACCCATGCTATACGCTGGTCAAGCAGAAGAAAGGCCGTATGCCGGTATACGGAGAAAGGTGATCGAGGATGAAATGAAGAAATTGCTTGATAATTGCTTCATAAGAGAAGTAAAGTATCCCGAATGGCTAGCTAACATCGTAGTCGTGCCCAAAAAGAATGGCAAGTGGAGAATTTGCGTAGATTACACGGACTAGAACGAAGCTTGTCCCAAAGATTCTTATCTATTTCCCCAAATAGATAGATTAACAGAGTCCACGGCAGGACATAAACTACTAATTTTCTTGGACGCTTATTTGGGTTACAATCAAATCCTTATGGATACCAAGGATGAGGAGAAGACCTCGTTCATTACTGACCGAGGTACGTATATCTATAAAGTAATGCCCTTCAGATTCAAGAATGCCGGTGCAACTTACCAAAGGTTGGTATGTCGCATTTTCAAAGATTACATCGGAAAGTCAATGGAGGTATACATAAATGACATGCTGGTCAAATCGGTTCGGGTTGAGGATCATCTGAGTCACCTAAGGGAGGCCTTTGATGTCCTAAGGTAATACAATATGAAGCTAAACCCCGAAAAGTGTGCCTTCGATGTAGGCTCGAGAAAATTTATGGGATTCATAGTCTCCAAATGGGGTATCGAGGCTAATCCAGAATAAATAAGAGCCATTACGAAAATCCCCGATGAACTGTCCCGGGTAAAAGAAGTTCGCGCTTAAGTGGCCAAATCGCTACCTTGAGTCGATTTATATCTAGATCATCGGAGCGATGCCAGAAGTTATTTTCAGTCTTAAGGAAGAACAATGCCTTCGAATGGACATCGGAGTACAAAGAACTGCTAAGGGAGTTGAAGCAATACTTGGCCAACGCGCCGCTGCTCACCAAGCCAAAAGATGGTGAAACTTTGATGGTCTACCTAGCCGTGTCCGAGGTGTCAGTGAGTGCTATGCTGGTTCAAGAAGAAGATGGCAAGCAACAACCCACCTATTATGTGAGCAAGACAGTCCTCGACACTGAGACTAGGTACCCACATCTTGAAAAATTAGCTCTTATCTTAGTTGTTACTGCCCGAAAAATACGGCCTTATTGTTAATGTCATCCAATAGCCGTATTCTCCACCTTCCCCTTCAGAAGTATATTGCATAAACCGAGTTTTCGGGGAGATTATCTCAGTGGGCAGTAGCATTGAGTGAATATGACATTACCGACCAACCTCGGACTACCATAAAATCAGAAGTCTTAAAAGACTTCGTAGCCGACTTTAGTGTGGGAATTCTTCCTTAGGAAGAAAAGGGAGAATTCAATATCCAAGGGGATGACCTTGGAGATGTGGACACTTTATACCGATGGGGCGACTAACTCAAAAGGCTTAGGGCTTGGAATTGTCTTGGTGACCCCAACGGGGGAAAGGATTAGACACTCGATCAGGTTCGAAAAGGTGACCAATAATGAAGCCGAATATGAAGATGCTTTAGCAGGGTTGGAGCTAGCCAAAGAGATAGGAGTGGAAAATTTGAGTTGAAGTGCGATTCTCAACTGGTTGTGAATCATGTGCTTGGGAAATACTCGGCTCGCATGCCCAGAATGCAATAATTTTTAGCTCGAGCACAACAAATCTTGGCTAAATTCCAAGAATAGAAGATCCATCAGATACTTCAGGAAGAAAATGCTGAGGCTGATGCCTTAGCTAACTTAGGTTCGGCTATTGATGAAGAACACTAGGGGACTGATTCCGTTATTCGGTTGTTCTCATCTCAAATGAAAAATATAAAGCTGGAAGTTAACTCGGTGAATCATACTTGGGATGTTTGAATTTGTCCACAGATTTTTATTGCCTAGAGGGGAGAGAAATAGTGAGGCATGAGCTCTAGACTTGACTTACATGGACCTACTGGAAGAAGGAATAAGGATAAATTTGCCTGGTGACACATCAAAAGGATTGCAGATACTGACAATAAGCTACACTCCTTAGTGCATTCATACATCCTGCAGCAGATCTTTGAGCATTTTGGTGTGCCCTTGGAAATTGGAAAGAAGCCAACATCTCATCAGATGTTTGGTATGAATGTCCTGAAGAAATGTGATTTCTTCATGGAAAGAAGGGCTTCCAAGCGTCCAATGCCAGTCAAGACAAAGCAGACTGAAGTAATAGAGGAGTTTGGATCAGAGAAAGCTGTTGAAGAAGTGAAGGAATTGGAGTAGCACTTATTGGAGTTGAATGAAGAAAATGCAAAGCGAAAGAAACAGTTACAGGTGAAGGATCAAGAAATTGATCGCTTGCAGATTGAGTGTAATAAGAATGAGGCCGCGCTGGTGGTAGAAAGGGCCAAGAACTCAAAGAACATTGAAGCACTTGTCAAGCACTTCAACCTGAAGAACTGAATGCTGCTTATTCCTTATCCTATCTCTATCCAAACCTTCTCCTCATTCCTCCCCTTGTCCCTATTTGATGCATAATTTAAGACAATTTATTTTTGGTGTGTACTTAATTGGGTTGTGTGGTTGTATGCCCTGGATAATCGGTTTTAAATTGCATTTGTTGTTTCTGGTTTCGTCTATAATATCCTTGGTTATGGCTGGGCCCTTAAATTACTTTTAGTATGCTTGGATTGACTAGTTGCCTTGCGCTCTAGATTGGACTGTACTAACTTGTTCTTGCAGGACTTGAATCTTTTCGATGATGCCAAAAGGAGGAAGAAGGAATGTTGGGATATTTGTGACCTAACTCATCTGTGTTAAATCTTTCAAAGTGTATTTTTGTCTTTGTGTTTTTGGTGTGTGTGTCTGAGCAGGTTCTTTGGCAACATGTGTTTGTCATCATCAAAAAGGGGTAATTTGTTGAAGTATGACAAACGAAGGACCTTGCAGTTTAAAGAAGAACTTAGTCCTTGACGAGAAGGGTACGACTCATCGAAAAGATTGTGGAATACAAATCCATACAGAACTAGGAGTAGTGATGCAGGGAAAACACGGAAGCGATAAAAATAAGATAGAAAGCGAGACGAGGCTCGAACAAAGACCCAAGTACCACCAAAAAACTTGTTTCGATACACCTCGGGTGGATGTCGAGGATCACCTACACTACGCAACTACCCTCGAGTCAACTAGAACTCGCAAGTCGAATGATCGGGGTGGGGTCGTTGTCCAACTAGAATCCACTAGAAGCACACAAATCCCAAACATAGGTTCTTTCATTCAATCTCAAAGAGCATTGCTCAAGTTTCACATTCATCAATAATAATCTAAGTGTTCAAAATAGGCTAAACTTGGCAATTTATAATTTTTCCCAAGCTTGCACAATGACTACAATACCCTTACTAATAAGGTTCATCAAATAAGCCACGTAGGGCAAAACAGTAAAAGAAACATAAGTTCAGCAGTTGGGAAGGGCGCTTGAAGCGGGGAGGGGTGCCTGGATTGTGCTGAAGCTGGGTGCCTGAAGCTGGGAGGGGCGCCTCGGTCAGGCGGGGCACCTAGGCAGGTGGGCGCCTGGAGCTGGGCACCTATGTGGGCGGGGCGCCTGTGCACAATTGCATTCTTAGGCAGTGAGGTTTCCAGGCAGGGCGCCTGGGCTAGGCGGGGTGCTTGGATGTGCTGGGCCTCCCTCCTCCTCCTTAGGCGTGAGGCCTAGAGCTGAGATCATCCAAAACATCTTCCCAATGCTTCCTTCACCGAGTCCTCTCCTTACCAAGTGTAAATTCACCTCTTGGACCTCCTTGACTTGGCTCCGAGTGAATGGCCTCCTCGTGACGGATTTCCCGGTATCATCCTCCCCTTCTTGGGAAGATTTCGTCCTCCAGAGGCATTATACTCACTTGGCAAGTCGACCATATAAGCGTTGTTGACGATCTTTGAAAGCACTTGGAATGGTCAATCTCCTCGGGGTGCTAACTTCCCTTTCCTAAGGTTTGGAAACCTTTCTTTGCGGAAGTGCACCCACACATAGTCACCCTTCTTGAGTTCCACTTTCTTGCGTCCTTTGTTTTTCTTGGAGGCCACCTTTGCATAAGCTTCCTCCAAGTTCTTCTTCGCCTTGGCATGTAGTTCAGCCAAAGCCTTGGCTCTAGTTTTACCTTCAAAATTAACAACCATTTCCCTTGGCAAAGGGGTTAGATCAAGGGGTTAAAACCATAAACACACTCGAATGGAGTCATGCCAATCATTCTATGCAAAGTGCGATTGTAGGAAAACTCCATAAAAGGTAGCTTATCAATCCAAGTCCTACCCTTACCTCGGGTCATTGCTCTAAGAAGAGCGCCCAAAGTTTGGTTCACCACCTCAGTTTACCCATCGGTTTGAGGGTGGTGGGACGTAGAGAACAAAAGCTTGGTGCCAAGGGTACCCCATAAACTCCTCCAAAAATGGCTTAGGAACTTGGTGTCCCTATCACTCACTATGGTTTGAGGCACACCATGCAACTTTAATACGTTTTGAATGAACAAAGAAGCGACAGGTTTTGCATCATCACACTTGTTACATGGAATGAAGTGAGCCATCTTGGAGAACCTATCTACAACAACATAAATGCTATCATGGCCCCCCCAGTCCATGGTAATCCCATGACAAAATCCATTGATATATCCATCCACGAGCTAGTAGGTACGGGGAGAGGGGTATATAAACTATGGGGGTTCGATTTGGACTTAGCAAACTTGCACTCAAGACAAGAATTGCAAAGTCTCTCAACTTGTGTCCCCATTTTAGGCCAATAGAATTGCTCCATGTGAATGGCCAAGGTTTTATCCATACCAAAGTGACCCATGAGTCCTCCACAATGTGCTTCTCGCACAAGCAATTCTCTCCATGAGGACTCGGGTATGCAGACTCTACCATTTTTAAAGATATAGCCACTAACCCATTGGTATTTCTCAACTCTTTCTCCTTTCTCAAGAGCTTCATGGATGCTCTTTAGCTTAGGGTCATGAGCATACATCGACTTGATGCTCTCAAAACCCATGAGCTTAGAGGCAAGAGTAGTAGCAAGAGAAAACTTCCTAGAAAGCGCATCCGCCACAACATTGTCTTTCCCCTTTTTTGTAGAGAACAACATAGGGAAAAGACTCAATGAACTCTACCCACTTGGCATGCCTCTTGTTCAACTTCTTTTGGCCCTTAAGATGTTTGAGTGACTCATGATCACTCTTAATCACAAATTCTCTAGGCCAAAGGTAATGTTGACAATGAGCAAGAGCTCTCACTAGGGCATACAACTCCTTGTCATACGTAGAGTAATTCAAGGAGGCTCCCTTCAATTTTTCACTAAAGTAGGCTATGGGTTTGCCATCTTGCATTAAAACACCACCAATTCCCACCCCGAGGCATCACATTCAACCTCAAATGCCTTTCCAAAGTCGGGCAATTGCAATAGAGGGACGGTACTCAACCTACTTTTCAATTCTTGAAAGGCCTTCTCTTGAAACTCTCCCCACACAAACAGTTTGTCCTTTTTCACCAATTCGGTGAGTGGAGCGGCAATGGAGCTAAAGTATTTTACAAATCGTCTATAAAAACTAGCAAGACAATGAAAGCTCCTCACTTGAGTCACGGTGGTAGGAGTAGGCCAATCACGAATGGCCTCCACCTTGGACTCATCCGTCTCCACCTTGGACTCATCCACCTCCACTCCTTGGGCACTCACAACAAACCCAAAGAAGACAACTTTCTCCACACAAAAGGCACACTTTTTCAAATTGGCATAGAGCTTTTCGGCTCTTAGCACTTCAAGAACTTGACTCAAGTGGTCAACATGATCATCTATTGACTTACTATAAATCAAAATATCATCAAAATAGACAACCACGAATTTATTGATAAACGGTTTCAAAGCATGGTTTATTAGTCTCATAAAAGTACTAGGTGCGTTGGAGAGCCCAAAGGGCATCACCAACCATTCATAGAGACCAAACTTGGTCTTGAATACGGTTTTCCATTCGTCCCCGGGTTTCATCCGGATTTGATGGTAACCGGACCTAAGGTCTATTTTGGTAAAGACACATGAACCACTCAATTCATCTAGCATGTCATCAAGTCTTGGAATAGGATGACGATACTTTACCGTTATTTTGTTCACGGCCCGGCAATCAACGCACATTCTCCAAGTGTCATCCTTTTTGGGAACAAGGATCACGGGCACGACACAAGGACTCAAACTCTCACGGACCAAGCCTTTAGTGAGCAAGTCATCTACTTGCTTTTGCAATTTTCTTGTGTCCTCCGGATTGCTCCTATAAGCCGGTTTGTTGGGAATTTGAGACCCCGGGATAAAATCAATTTGGTGCTCTATCCCCCTTAATGGAGGAAGACCACTCGGCATCTCTTCCGGGAACATGTCTTCAAATACCTTCAAAACATTCTCAATTGCACTAGGTAAAGGATTAGTTAAAGAATCAACATCGGATGCAAGAATCATACCTTTATGCACTAGGCAAAGGAGTAGCTTGTTGCCATCATTTCCTCTCAAAAGTTCACCCGGTTGCATCATGGCACATATGCTACCGGTAGAAGATGGTGGGATTGCCACCAAGCTCTCGGTCAAAGGACTAGTCTCCACAACCGACTTAGCCTTTGCCGCCTCTCTTAACTCCTTCATCCGCTTGTAATCCTCACTTACTTGTTTGGGAGTCAAGGGTTTAAGCACAAATTTCCTTCCTTCATGTTTGACCGTGTAAGTGTTGACACGACCATCATGAACCACATGCCTATCAAATTTCCATGGCCTTCCAAATAGAAGGCGGCATGCTTGCATAGGTACCACATCGAACATGTGTTCATCCACATAGCTCCCCATTTTGAACTTAATCATTACTTGCTTAACCACCTTTAGCTCCCCACACTCACTAAGCCATTGCCAACGATAAGGTTTGGGGTGTTTCAATGTAGTTAATTTCAATTGGGTAACAAGTGATTGACTCACAACATTAGCACAACTTCCCGAGTCGATGATCATAGAGCAAACAATACCCATGACTCGGCATCTAGAATGGAAGAGATTTTCCCTTTGCAAGGTCTCACAATTCTCCACAATCATGGCACCTAAACTCCTCTTCACAACTAGGAAAGCATGAGGATCA
This sequence comes from Petunia x hybrida, assembly GCA_037355625.1. Lineage (NCBI taxonomy): Eukaryota > Viridiplantae > Streptophyta > Magnoliopsida > Solanales > Solanaceae > Petunia > Petunia x hybrida. The sequence continues at coordinate 6,224,983 of JBBBVM010000059.1, read as the reverse complement.
TCATCCTCTACTGTATCATCCTCCACACCATCCACCTCATCTCCCTCTACTCCCTCATCCTCCGGTTCACTCTCTTGTTCATAAGCACCATCGCCAACGACAATCATGGTCCTTTTCGTAGGACACTCTTTAGCAAAGTGACCATACCCCTTGCATTTGTGGCATTGAATTGACGAAAAAGTAGGAGTATTCAATTGGGTTTTAGAGTTACCTCCCATATTGGATGTGTACTTCTCATATGGCTTCTTCACTTCTTTGCTAGCACTTGCACCACTTGTACCACTTGCATTTGGGAACCTTGCATTTGGAGCATGAGTCTTCCAATCCTTTGGCTTACTCATGGGAGTAGGAGTGCTACCCTTGTGCGAGTGGATTTTTCTTCCTTAAGCCATTTCTCAGCTTCAACCGCATCGATGCATAGCTCATAGGGGTCTTCATACTTGTGAAACTTCAATTGTGAGGCTATGTCCCGATTCAAACCACTTCGAAATCTAATCATGGCTTGCCCATCCTCTTCCCTATCCAAATCTAGGGACATCCGAATTTGCTCAAATTCATTGAAGTACTCCAAAACCGTCTTGTAACCTTACTTTAGTTCATAGAGTCGCTTGTATTGGTCTACACGGTATTGTTGAGTCACGTACTTCTCATCCATCACACGAATCAACTCTCCCCAAGTCACATTGATTGGCATAGTATTCCTCCTTCTACTTCTTTTGACCGATTCCCACTAAGTAGAAGCAAAGGACTCAAAAGAAGATATTGCATACTTGGCCTTCTTCTCTTCGGGCATATCATTGGTGTCAAATATCCTCTCCATAGCCAATTTCCACTCAATGTACTCCACCGGGTCACTAGTTCCTTTGAAAGAAGGAATAGTGAGCTTCACACTATTGAGATTGTTGTTATCTCGGCCCCCTTTGTAAGGCTCCAGTTGGCCTCCAATGTTGCCTCCATAACCACCAAAATCTCTCCTAGCATTCCCTCCAACATCCCTATCAACTCCTATGGGTGGCCCTCGACCTCGGCCTCTACCCCTATCAACATTGCGTCCCCAATTCATGGCTCTCCCATTCGGATTAGGAGCTCCATATTCATCACCTCCATATTCGTCACCTCCATATTCTTCCTCCTCCCCTTCTTGAGCTTCCCCAATTTTTTCAAGAGGTCGCACATTTCGAATAGCCATTGGAAGAGGAACATTCCTTTGGGGATTGCCCATAAGGTTAGGGTTGATCCCTAGGTGGGAAATACCCGTTCGTTGGGTATTGCCCAACATTTGTTCATATCTCTCACGATCTTCCTTCACCCGTTGTTGATTCTCAACAACTTGTTCCGGAGTAAAGGTAGGACAACTTGAGCCTTCACCGGCTTCAATTTGGACACTCGGGGTCCCTTTCTCAACTTGGACTCTCGGGGTCCCTTTATCATCTTGGACACTCGGGGTCCCTTGATCACCTTGGGTACTTGAGGCTCTTTTTTCAAGAGACTCAATCCTTTGGTTCATGATATCCATCTTGGAAAGAAGAATAGCCAAGGCATCCTTTATAAAATCTTGACCTTCGTTGGCCATTGTACCTACAAAAGAACAAACGTTAGTGAAATCACCTCACACACTCCCTCACAAGTGTTTCACTCGGTTCACTTGTTTAGTTGTGGTGGATATTTCACTCGGACTTGAATACTAAAAGCTTCAAGTAGTTGAACAACAATCCTCAACTCAACCAACTATTCACAAGCCAATTGTACTCCGGGGTGAGTGGAGTTAATATGACTCAATGAACGCTAAGCACTTTGAAGTGAGGACTTGAGTTAAAAAGGATCTACGAATCTTCTTGGAGTTCTACTTTGCACGAATCACCCTAAATCTTCAAGGGCTAGTACCAATTAAGTAGAAAGGTTACTCAAAGTAGTACTAGCTAGATGTTATGCAAACAAAGAAATAGGAAAACTTAGGAAAAACTACCCCAAACAACACTTTCAGCAAGCAGGAGGGGCGCCTAGAATGCAGGAGGGGCGCCTAACTTGTGCAGGAATTTAGGCGGGGCGCCTGGGACCTAGGCGGGGCGCCTGAGGTCTTAGGCAGTAGCCAAGTCAGGCGGGGCGCCTGAGGTCTTAGGCAGTAGCCAAGTCAGGCGGGGCGCCTGGCTAAGGCGGGGTGTCTGGGCCTGGAGCAGTTTCAACTCGTTCCAAACTTGTTCCAATCCGATTTTCAATCCACAAATCCAATTTTTTCAACTTGTTTCACAATCCAATGATACCCAAAGTTGTTTTTGATCTTTTCTAACAAACCCCAATAAAGTTTACAACCAAACAATCAATAAAATCCAATATTCAATGCCAAGAAACTCAAGAACACAAGGGTTTTTCAAAGGGTTTCAAAATGGATTGTGTTTCATCCAATTTGGTGTTATACATGTTCAAATCCCACAAAAGTGGTACCAAATCGTTTGTTTTTCAATCAAGATTAATCCCAAATATTGAGTTTTCAATCAAAAACCCATTCAACCTAAGAATCAAGCCAAAACCATCAAGAACAAGGTTTATCAAGGGTTTAAGGAAATTTTGGGGTTTCAAATCTTCAATTTCGTAAATCCAATCCAAACGAAGTGTTTTTGGTACCCAAACAACGGGTTTTCAACAAGGATCAAGAATCTATAACACCCATAGCAAGAATCAATCACACCAACAAGATACACCAAATTTTTGAATTTTTAACTTTTTCAATTTTTTTGTTTTTTTCTTCTTTCTAATAACCTCAAACACAAGAAACTAATAGAAAAAATACTAGGCACGAAGAACCAAGGGTCGGGGGTTTGTAGAAACAAAACCCGAGCCTTGCTCTGATACCAAACTGATGCAGGGAAAACACGGAAGCTATAAAAATAAGATAGAAAGCGAGACGAGGCTCGAACAAAGACCCAAGTAGCACCGAAGAACTTGTTTTGATACACCTCGAGTGGATGTCAAGGATCACCTACACTACGCAAGTACCCTCGAGTCAACTAGAGCTCGCAAGTAGAATAACCAGGGCGGGGTCGTTGTCCAACTAGAATCCACTAGAAGCACACAAATCCCAAACATAGGCTCTTTCATTCAATCTCAAAGAGCATTGCTCAAGTTTCACATTCATCAATAATAATCTAAGTGTTCAAAATAGGCTAAACTTGGCTATTTATAATGTTTTCTAAGCTTGCACAATGACTACAATACCCTTACTAATAAGGTTCATCAAATAAGCCATGTAGGGCAAAACAGTAAAAGAAACATAAGTTCAGCAGCTGGGAGGGGCACCTGGATTGCGCTGAAGCTGGGCGCTTGAAGCTGGGAGGGGCGCCTGGGTCAGGCGAGGCGCCTAGGCAGGCGGGCGCTGGAGCTGGGCGCCTAGGTAAGTGCACAATTGCATTCTTAGGCAGTGAGGTTTCCAGGCGGGGCGCCTGCGCTAGGCGGGGCGCCTGGATGTGCTGGGCCTCCCTCCTCCTCCTTAGGCGTGAGGCGTTGAGCTGAGATAATCCGGAACGTCTTCCCAATGTTTCCTTCATCGAGTCCTCTCCTCACCAAGTGTAAATGCACCTCTTGGACCTCCTTGACTTGGCTCCGAGTGAATGGCCTCCTCGTGATGGATTGCCTGGCATCAAGTAGTGGCGTGTAGACTCTTACGCATCCTAGTCAGTTAAAAGAAGTTGTGCCGAGGCTGTCTCATTGAAGTGTGAACAAGAGTTGGTACTAAACAAGGAGAGTATCATAAGAAAATCTTGGCGTGCCTTATTAACATGGTTTCCTAGTGGAATACTACTAGGGTTACGAAGCTCATATAAAAGGAAATAATTCAGGCAGCCGGTTGCAGTTATTCACCACGAGAACTGAGAGCAAACACAAGGCAATCAAATAACTTTCAAAGTGACTTAACTGCTGAAGACAACTGTTGAAGAATTCAGTGTTTAACTTAGATAATCTGTCTAGGTTCTTTATTAGAGTTGTCATTGTTTCATGTTAAATTTTTTTTTACCTATATTCTTATGTTAGAAGCAATTGTAATAGGTGAATCTTGAGTGATTACTTTGTAAAACTAGAGTATAGCTTTGTTGAGTGTTTAGGGTTTAGAGTGTAGGCCCTTGGTTACAGAGTTTGTAATCTAAAACCTGTTCTTTATGTTAGTAAAGTGTTTTCCAAATCCTAGAGTGTGGGTCGTAGTTTTTTCTCCCTTGAGCCAGAAGTTTTCCATGTAAATTCACCGTTTTCTTTAGTTTGCTATTTGAGTACGTGTTTGTGTCTTTTCGTGGAGACTGTGTTACAAGAACAAGGTTCTAATAATTAAGAATCGGGTTCTTCAACAAAATTGGAGGACACTATTCAACCCCTCCGCCCCCTTCTAGTGTTCATAGGAGGTGCTTAGAGTAGTATAACACAATTGTACCCTTGAATCTTTGACTTTCATAGGTTTCTAGGAAAAAGAGAAGGGTAATTTGTACTTTTGAAGTTTTATCCATGTATAAGTTATACATGGATTAGTAATTCCATGTGGGGGGAGGTATAAAATTATACACCAATTGATGTATAAAATAATACATAGATTAGTTATCCTTACTTTGAAATAACTACCAAACATGGTACAACTCAATACATAGTTCTATACCATGCTTATCCTCCATTATACATCATACCAAGCGACCTCTTAATGTCAAGGACAAGTAGTACTATGTATAGTAGGTTGTGGTTAGATCAGAAAAATTTGAACAAAATGAATAAGAAAAGGTTAAATTTTTATTATATTGTGCCAATTAGAATCCTGACTATTAAATTAAATATATCTGATTTCTTTTTTGTTCTGCAGTTATGTTTACAAGAGGCGTGTGGGAAAAAATATTCCACTTATTATTATAGAGATACAAGTTTAGCTGGCGAGACTAGACTTATCCTACAAGACATCAGACACACAGGATACACATCTGTTCTACGAGTTACGACCGTTCTGGCGGTAATGGCGTAGGATGCAAGGCATACATACTGTTGCCTCCTGTTGCCTTAGGTTTACCATCTCCTAATTAGGGTTTCGTGTATTCCACCGCCTTGAGTTTATAGGATGACCTTTATTAGTCTTTTTATGTTACCATAATTAGGACTGGATAATCCCTACTGCAAATACCCTTCCGTACATTATATTGTACACCAAACGATTCACCCCGAATACGACTATTCTCAAGGAATAAAACTCTTTTCTTTCTTGTCTATTATTTTCTTCTCTATTTACTTACTTTTTCATCATATTTACTGCATTTCTTGTGACCCTATCATAAATTCAATTGTTTAACCTAGACGTACAATTTTAGACACAAACAGTTTAGCGTCCACCGTTGGGCCCCAGCATTTGTAGGTATTCTACGAAGAAAAAGGCACAGTGTTATTTTCCACGATTACACCACTTTACTGTTTTAAGGACCAGTTCCTTAAAATATGTTCCTTTACTAAACTATATGTGGAATAAAAACTGTAAGTAAATGAACACCAGATATTAGCGTGGAAAAACCCCTTGACTCGGGATCAAAAAACCACGACCTACTTCTCAAGTAGGATTTCAACTTCACTATGTAAAAAGACCCACTTGGTTACAAGACTCCCTCTTACTAACCTAGGAACTCTAATCCTTTAGTGATCTTTCTCACGATCAGTGAAGTTGTGTCAAGTCCACGACTTGAACCAGAAAGTTTACAACTCGATTATTGCTTACTACAGTTGAACTAAGACTTGAACTTTTACAAGACTCGATCTAAGGAACAGGTTCTAACTTAGTTCCACTGTAGCTAACTGATTACACAAATAAGCAAATGACTCTTTTAAGCTTTTGCTCGATGCTCTCTGTATTTGTGCATGCTTTTATGGCTGATATGCTCCACGTTATATAGCTCCAGCAGCCAAGAAGTCTTGATCAATTAGAACTCCAAAGCTCTCATGAGTTTGAGTCCTAATTGGATTCTTCTCTTTAGAATCCGGATCTTCTATCCTTATCCTTCATTTATGCAATCTTTTCGTATCCGTTTAGACCTGCATAATTATCAAGATAAACATTAGTTTTAGGATAATTAATAATATTTCAACTTAAATGATTTTGCATGAATTATCTATTTAGCTGCAGTGATTCAAAGGAACAGGTCCTTTGAATCCGTTCCTCAGTCATCAGTCAAAACTCCAAGCTTATCCAAGCTAACACACAGTCATGTCATATGGTAACGACAACACCCCATAGAACATTATCGACGCAGTAGACGGATCTGTGCAGGATCCTGGCGACCCCAGCGTGCAGCCAATGGATCCTGCCAAGGAGCTAGTCCATGTAGCAAGCAACGCCGAAGGCGATAAATCACGCAAAGGTAATTCTGAGTTTAGAGGTTACCCTTTTAATCTTCACAAAACCTTGTCAGTGTAGGCAGAGTAGAACTCAGTGAACATGGTCGAGGGCATATCTCAAAAGTTAGAAGCAATGTTTGTTGGATCGTCTCAGATGCAAGCATCTGTGCGAGGACCAGTGCACATGAACGATACACCAGCATCCGCTCTTAATCGCAGACTCAACATGGACGCCGCTTCTGGAGGCTCAACGATAGTTAATAATTAGGACCTCAAAAGAACACTTGTCATTCAGGGCATCCTAAAGGAGATGAAGGCCATCCACGATCGGATTGTTAACGTGCCGGGTGCCCCACCTCAGGTTACCACCGTAGATGAGCAAAAGTTTTATAAGCATTCATATAAAGCAAGCACTGCACCGATCCGCGTACCAAAGTCTTTCGCCTGCTGGATAGTTTAATGTACGACGGGACAACGGATCCGGACGAGCATATTGCTACGTATTATATAGCCGTGAAAAGCAACAAAATCTCCGAGGAAGAAATCATATATGCTATGGTGAAGAGGTTCGTCTTGACCTTGACTAAGGGTGCCCTCGCTTGGTTTACTCAACTACCAATGGCCTCCATCGAATCATTCACCTAAATTCAGGGCCTGTTCAAGAAAGCACATTCTCGCGCACGTGAGCGGGAGAAGCGTAAAAAGACCCACTTGGTTACAAGACTCGCTCTTACTAACCTAGGACTAACTCTAATCCTTTAGTGATCTTTCTCACGATCAGTGAAGTTGTGTCAATTCCACGACTTGAACAAGAAAGTTTACAACTCGATTATTGCTTACTACAGTTGAACTAAGACTCGAACTTTTACAAGACTCAATCTAAGGAATAGGTTCTAACTTAGTTCCACTGTAGCTAACTGATTACACAAATAAGCTAATGACTCTTTTAAGCTTTTGCTCGATGCTCTCTGTATTTGTGCATGCTTCTATAACTGATATGCTCCACATTTTATAGCTCCAGCAGCCAAGAAGTCTTGATCAATTAGAACTCCAAAGCTCTCATGAGTTTGACCTTCTATATCCTTATCCTTCATTTATGCAATCTTTTCGTATCCGTTTAGACCTGCATAATTATCAAGATAAACATTAGTTTCAGGATAATTAGTAATATTTCAACTTAAACGATTTTGCATGAATTATCTATTTAGCTGTAGTGATTCAAAGGAACAGGTCCTTTGAATCCGTTCCTCAGTCATCAGTCAAAACTCCAAGCTTATCCAAGCTAACATTTCCCCCCTTTTTGATGATGACAAATTCATAAGCATAGCTTCATATCCTTAATATCCTGAAGTACAACTTAAGCTCAAAAAATAGTTAGTAGAGACTTTATTCATCATTAAGGAACAGATTTTCAATTAGGTATAAGTTCACGCTAAAATCAGACTTACTCTTCCCCCTTTTGGCATCATTGAAAAGGTTGCATAAAAAATATAACTCAGGGTTAGATTAATCAGCACATGGCCATTGAGGCAGCTCAAAATGCAAACATAAATCAGATTAAAGCAACTGCAAGACAATGATATTAGCCATCAAAGACAATTCATTTAATCAAAAGATGAAACCAGGGGATACAAGCAAGTACTACAGAATTATTCAAAGATTAAAGAAGGAAAAGACTAAGGCACTAAACTAGGCTAAATCCCACTAGACAAAAGATGGCTAAAGGCTAAGGTGGTCAGGATGTGGAAGGACCAGGTCCCTGAGACTTGTTAAGCAACTCAAACATCTGCTTGAGCATTCCCTCGTTGGTCTCCTTTGCCTTTGTGGCCTCTGCCTTCCAGTAATTCTTCTCCTCTTCCAACCTTGCTATTTCAGCAGCCTGAATAGCAACCTGTTGCCTAAGTGCCCTCACTTTGTTGTTCAATGGCTGCCTCCCAACACCAGCCTGTGGAGGATCAGCCTGAACAGGCAAATCACCACTAATCAGTGTGGCACAGCCAAATTTTTCCTTCTTAGTAGCCTTCACTACCCCTTCCAAGGGAATCTTCAATTTTGCAAACACATCAGTTAAGATGAACCCAAACGGTAAGGAATGCTTCCTCTTCCCAGCTATCACCCTTTTGATCAGGTGGATCATAAAACTGGGCCAGTTGATCTGCTTTTTAGTGTCCAACAGTTCCATACGGACCAGGTCCATGAAACTGGCAATTCCTCTTTTTTCCTGCCTTGGCATCACAACCTTGTTCACAAACTCGAACAGTGGGTGCATCTCACTTTTCTGCACAGCCCTGGGTTTTTCTTCCCCTTCATTCTCAGCAAACTTTCTAGTGATCTCTAAATCAGTTGGCAAGTTTGTCAAGTCAGGCCAAACCTTCTTGACATAACTATCATACCCAGTAAAAGGAATCCCCAACAGCTCACGAAATTCCCTGGTATCAAACATAATCACATTTTCATTAACAGAGGTAGTAATCCTGTCATCTTTGATGGAGCAGTTCTTGTAGAACTCTTGCACCATCCCCTTTGCACATCTGCCAGAAATCTGAAGGACCATGTCCCTCCAGCCCTGAGCATGCAGTTTTTGCAGCAACCATAGCATCCCTTCTTCTTGCATATCAGACAATACTCTACCCTTCAACACCTTCCTGGTAAGCATGTCATCATGAACACAGTGTACAGTCTCATCTCCCTCAGCTTCACTGTCACTTTCATCTCCAGAAAAAGACTCATCACTGTCACTAGCAGAACTTTCAGTCACAACAACTCTTTTAGAGGACCTAGTCCTCTTAGCAGACTTTTCTGCAGCCTTAACAGAACTTCTTGTTACCCGTCTTTGAACAACTTTTCTTTTCTTAGATTTAGGAGCAACCTCCTCAGCATCTGCCATCTCATCATCCTCACCAACATCATCCAATTCAATCTCCTCCAGTTCTTCCTCTCCAACAACCTGTTTGCCTTTCCCTTTTCTGCTTCTTTCTAAAGCAGCAGCTCATTGTTCATCAGCAGCTTTAGCAGCACTTCTTGTCCTCCTAACCCCAGAAGCAGGGGTTGAGGCAGAAGGAACAGGTCCCTTTGCCTTAGAGGAACTTACACCTTTCTTCTTATTTCCTGGCTTATAACTGTCCCCAATTTTCTTTAACTTAGCAGCAATTTCAGCAGTCACATGGTCATCAATGGGTCCCTTTCTAGCTAATTTTTGTTTCAAACTCCTAATGTTGATCAAATCCACCAAAGGCCTATCACTATCACTTATAGCTTCATCAACATCTATAACATCCTCCATGGGTGCTCTAAAAGCAGCCTCTGGAGACCCCGCTGACCCATGCATGGGTGCTTCCAACCTCTTAACTGTTTCTTCTTCCCCCTCAAGAACAGCCTCAGACCCCTCTCCCTTTTCTTCCTCATCTATCACAACATTCAAGGGATAGGTAAAATTTACCTGATACTGATACAAGACCATAGCTCGTGACAAATCCTCAACCTGCTCAGCAATTGATTCAGCCATGGGAACTGGTCCTTCCCCCTGAATTTCAGGTTCAGGTATTTCTGGGATTATCTCAGGAATTTCAGGGTTTAAGTCAGTGGTATCCATGGGTGAAGAAGGGTTGAGACTTTGTGGTTGATCAGAGGTGGGTGCAGTTGAAGAATTATCAGAAGAAAGAGACATTCTTGCAATTCAAATTAAAAGATAATTGACTATTCTTTCTGAAATTTTGAGAATTTAGTTGATGAACAAGTTAAAAGAATAATGGGGGAGAAGGAGTGTATTTATAGGATGAATTAGGTAGTAGAAATAGAGTAGGAATCGATCACACTTACCTCAGCACAACATGCAACCGTTATGGACTCTTGGGAGTCTCCCGGAGAAATAGAGCCGTTGGGCTGCCAGGTTACCTTTTCAGAGTGGGAACTGTTCCTCCGATGAGACTCTTATGCAATTTGGATATGGTTAGGAAACTTAGTGGGATTTATCCTAATTACAAGTTACCTATAGTCTTTGCACTTCTAAATTAACTGAATAATAACGAGTACATACCTGGTTTTAACACGAAAATTCAGTGTCCTTCCAATTTGCAACATTTTTTATCATCTGAAATTCTAAGAGCATAAGAGTAACATCATTCAATTTTAGCAACTCTAAATAAGAAATATGGCATAAGAGTATACATTTAAATATTAAGCTGGACTGAATCATTCATAATGACTTGAATAAAATTCATTTTAAGTGCAATTTTCTAGCCAATAATGAAGTAAAGCATTGATGATTTTATGTGAATTTAATCATCCCTAATTCCAACCTATTTCTTTCAAAATCATCTCTACCTAGAGCTTTCGTAAAAATGTCAGCTATTTACTTTTCAGTGGGACAAAATGCTATGGTGATCAAACCTTTTTCATAGTTGTCTCTTAGGAAATGATGTCTTATATCAATGTGTTTAGTCCTTTTGTGATGCACTGGATTTTTTGTCATGTTAATAGCACTAGTGTTATCACAATAGATAGGAACAGTTCCTACATCAACACCAAAATCCTGTAATTGTTGTTTGATCCATAACAACTGTTAACAGCATGAAGCAGCTGCCACATATTCAGCCTCAGCAGTGGAAAGTGCCACTGAATTTTGTTTCTTGGTTCCCCAAGAAACCAAACACTCACCAAGAAAATGTGCCATACCTGAGGTACTTTTTCTATCAACAAGGAAACCTGTATAGTCAGCATCAGTATATCCAACAAGATTAAAACTACCACCTTTTGGATACCAAAGTCCTAAAGGACATGTTCCTTTCAGATACCTCAATATTCTTTTAACAACTTTCAAATGAGATTCCTTAGGATCTGATTGAAACCTAGCACACAAACCAACACTGAACACAATATCAGGTCTACTAGCAGTTAGATAAAGTAGAGAACCTATCATACCCCTATACATTTTTTGATCAACTGATATTCCATGTTCATCAAGATCCAATTTTGTGGCAGTGGCAATAGGTGTGTCAATTTTCTTAGCATTATCCATATCAAATCTTTTAAGTAATTCCTTAACATACTTGTGTTGATGGATCATAGTTCCATTTGAGGTTTCCTTAATTTGTAAACCCAAAAAGAAATTGAGTTCACCCATCATGCTCATCTCAAACTCACTCCCCATCAAGTTTGCAAATTCCTTACTTAAATTTTCACAGGTAGCACCAAAGATTATATCATCTACATATATTTGAACAATTAAGAGATGCTTACCTTTTTCTTTTAAGAACAGTGTGCCATCAATTTTACCTCGTTTATATCCATGCTGAAGTAGAAATTTTGATAGTCTTTCATACCATGCTCTTGGTGCCTGCTTGAGCCCATACAAGGCCTTGTCCAACTTGTATACATGTTCAGGGAACTGTTCACTTTCAAAACCTGGAGGTTGCTTGACATACACTTCTTCTTTCAAGTAACCATTCAGAAATGCACTCTTAACATCCATTTGATGTAGAGTAAATTTCATGAATGTAGCAAAGGCTATAAGAAGTCTTATTACTTCCAATCTTGCAACTGGAGCAAAAGTCTCATCATAGTCGATGCCCTCTTCTTGAATGTATCCCTGAACAACTAGCCTGGCCTTATTCCTTGTTACCATGCCATCCTCATCAAGTTTGTTTCTGAAAACCCATTTTGTTCCAATTATGGACCTGTTCTTTGGCTTGGGTTCCAGATGCCAAACTTGACTCCTTTGGAATTGATTCAATTCCTCCTGCATAGCATTAATCCAATCTGCATCCTTCAGTGCTTCTTTCACATTTTTGGGTTCAACAAGAGATAGGAAAGAACTAAATGCACACAGTTTGTGATTTTTGACTGCTGATCTAGTTTGAATCCCAGCAGTCTTATCTGAGATTATTTGATCCACAGGATGTGACCCTTGATACTTGTAAGGCTTGCGTGTCAATCCATTGTCAGAAGTCCTCTGCTGAGGAACAGTTCCTGATAGAGTAGCATTACCAGTTTGTGAGGTGGAACCAACATTTGTTCCCCCTGTTTCAGTGCCATTATTCTCAGTTCTGTCCTGAGGAACAGTTCCTTGCAGTTCACTACTCATATCCAGAGTCTGCATTTGTGGATTAAGTTCATAATCTTTCAGCATTCCAATTTCTTCATCCTCCTGTACCTGTTCTTGAGTGAGACTGTCAGTTTCATCAAATTTACATGCATGCATTCTTCAATTTCAATGTTTTCTTGTTAAACACCCTATAAGATTTACTATTTGAAGAATAACCAACAAATATTCCCTCATCACTTCTAGGATCAAATTTTCCTAAGGCATCTTTCCCATTCTTATGTATAAAACATTTGCAACCAAAGGCCCTAAGGTGAGAGATATTGGGTTTTCTTCCCTTAAGCAATTCATATGGGGTCTTTTCTATTAATGGCCTTGTCATACATCGAGTTATTATGTAGCATGCAGTATTAATAGCCTCAGCCCAAAAGTTCTGTGGAAGATTTCCAGATATTAACATAGTCCTTGCCATTTCCTCTAGAGTCCTATTTTTCCTTTCCACTACACCATTTTGTTGTGGAGTTTTAGGTGAAGAAAAATTATGATTAATGCCATTTTCATTACAGAAATTGAAAAATATATGATTTTCAAATTCACTTCCATGATTCGACCTAATGGCAACAATATGATTATCTAGAGTTCTTTGAGCTTTCTTAGCAAAAATTGAAAATGCATTAAATGCTTCTTCTTTAGATGCAAGAAATATAGTCCATGTAAATCTGGAGTAATCATCCACCAATACCATAACATACTTCTTACCTCCACGACTCATTGTTCTCATTGGACCACATAAATCCATATGGACCAGTTCCAAAGGTTTAGTGGTACTTACCTGTTTCTTTGGTTTGAAGGAGGATTTTACCTGCTTCCCCCTGGCACATGCCTCACATACTTTTTCATCATTAAACTAGATGTTGGGGAGACCTATCACCAAGTCCTTGGACACAAGTTTGTTCAACTGTGAAAGACTAGCATGTCCTAGTCTTTTGTGCCATAGGAGGGGATCATTTTGTACAACACTTAAGCAACTCAGGCTTCCATCAGATAGTGTCAGCAAGTCTACTTTGTAGATGTTTCCATGCCTATTTCCCTGCAAAATAATCTCTCCAGAAGTTTGGTTAGTCACAGTGCATCCAGTAGATGAGAAATTAACATTATTACCTTTGTCACACAATTGAGATATACTCAATAAGCAATGCTTCAGTCCATCTACTAGAAACACATTGTCCATACTATGTGAATCAGACCTACCTACCTTTCCAATTCCAATGATTTCCCCTTTCTTACTATTACCGAAGGAAACACTTCCTCCTTGGAAGGCTGAGAGTGAAAGGAACAGTTCCTTATGTCCTGTCATGTGTCTTGAGCAACCACTGTCCATGTACCATTTGTGGTTTATCTCCTTCACTCTAGCCTGCAAAAGAAAACTAGGGGTTAATTTTAGGAACCCAAACTAGATTTCCTTTAGAAAAAGGATGAATCAGATCTCTCCTAGCCCAGAATGGTAATGGCTTCTTTGTGTGAACAGTTTCCCTTTTTACAAAATGTTGAACAGGTTTATCGGACCTATTCTTCTGTTTCACAGAATTTTGAACAGGTTTATAGGACCTGTTCCTCTGGGCAGCCCTTTTTAAAGACTGACAATTTTCTTTCTGGTGACCAGTGTTCCCACAATGAGTGCATAGCCAGTTTTCAGGAAGTGATAAGTAGTTACTCTTTGGATCCCATTTGGATGAACTTTGTGCTTTCATGAATCCAATACCTTTCCTGTTACTACTATGATTTTCCTGTAACCATTCTAGTGCTTCAGAAGACTTGTTCCATTCTACAGTTTTTCTTAGTTCCATTTTTGTTTTAACCAAGTCTTCTTCCAAAGATCTTATCTTCTCATCTTTTTTACACAGTTCATCAACTGTGACTTTCAGTTTCTCTTCAGCAATAATCTGATGAGAACTAGCAATACCTTTACCTTTTTCAACTGTTTTGACATTTTCTAATTTCTGAACAGTTGATTCAAGTGTGAGGACCTGTTTCTCAAGCATGCTAATCTTCCTTTCCAGAAAATCATTTTTAATTATTTCCTCTTTGCATTCTGCTTCTAAACAATCAATTTCATCATGCAGTTGATGATTGCCATCCCTTAGAGATTTAAATTCATTTAGCACAGTATGAAATACTTTAACCAATTTTTCTCTAGACATGATTTTTACATCTTCTTTATGTTTAGAAACAAATACCTCAGCATCTTCTTCATTTTCTGAATCTCCAAGAGCCATTAGAGCAAGATCCTCATCCAGATCATCATCAGTTATTTCGTCTTCACTGTCTTGCCATCCTGCAACCATTGCTTTGGGATTTCCACTTTTCTTATGGACCTGTTCCCTAGCCTTTTTCCTTTCCTCAATGAATCTCTTCCTCCATTCTCCTTCCATTATTGGACATTTGCTGATGTAGTGCTCTGAGCTTCCACATTTGTGGCATTCTCCAGCCTGTTTCATGTTAGAAGACCTACCCTGTCCACTAATTGCCTTTTTCTTAATCAAATATTTCTGAACACTTTTAGCGATAAGGACCAGGTCCTTATCATCAATAATCTTATCAGCAGCAGTCAAGACTAGGTTAGGTTCAGTTTTAACTGGTACTCCTATGTTTTTAACCTTTTTCCTTAGTTCATAAGTCTTTAAATTGCCTATAAGCTCATCTAAGGATAGAGTGGTTAAATCTTTGCTTTCTATGATAGCACAAGCTTTGATCTCCCAAGAATCTGGAAGAACCCTAGTTAGAATCTTTTCTACTCTATCTTCCACAGTTAAAACCCTTCCCAAAGAGATAAGTTCAGACGCAATGGCATTAAATCTAGTATACATTCCAGAGATTGACTCTTCTTCTTTTATTTTAAAACTTTCATATTCAACATAAAGAAGTGTACCTCTGGACCTTTTTACCTGACTTGTTCCTTCGTGTGCAACTTGTAGAGCATCCCAAATCTCCTTTGCAGTGGCATACCCTCTGATTCTAGTGCATTCGTCAGGACTAAGTCCACCAACAAGCCACTTCCTAGCTTTAGCATTCTTTTCCCATTGCTTTATGTCTTCAGCATTGCATTCCTTCATGGTTTTGGGAACATCGTTTCCCTCAGCATCCTTCTTCATTGGGATCATGGGACCTTCAGTTACTATATCCCACAATTCATAGTCCTCTGTTTGAAGGTGATCACGCATCCTTTCTTTCCATCATGAATAGTATTTCCCATTGAAATAAGGAGCTCTAACCATTGACTGACCCTCACTGTTCTCTCGTGATGTACTCATCTAATCCTAGGTGTTAGCCTTTTCAACGATAACCCGCTCTGATACCAATTGTTATTTCCCCCGATTACACCACTTTACTGTTTTAAGGACCAGTTCCTTAAAATGTGTTCCTTTATTAAACTATATGCGGAATAAAAACTGTAAGTAAATGAACACCAGATATTAGCGTGGAAAAACCCCTTGACTCGGGATCAAAAAACCACGACCTACTTCTCAAGTAGGATTTCAACTTCACTATGTAAAAAGACCCACTTGGTTACAAGACTCCCTCTTACTAACCTAGGACTAACTCTAATCCTTTAGTGATCTTTCTCACGATCAGTGAAGTTGTGTCAAGTCCACGACTTGAACCAGAAAGTTTACAACTCGATTATTGCTTACTACAGTTGAACTAAGACTTGAACTTTTACAAGACTCAATCAAAGGAACAGGTTCTAACTTAGTTCCACTGTAGCTAACTGATTACACAAATAAGCAAATGACTCTTTTAAGCTTTTGCTCGATGCTCTCTGTATTTGTGCATGCTTCTATGGCTGATATGCTCCACGTTATATAGCTCCAGCAGCCAAGAAGTCTTGATCAATTAGAACTCCAACGCTCTCATGAGTTTGAGTCCTAATTGGATTCTTCTCTTTAGAATCCGGATCTTCTATCCTTATCCTTCATTTATGCAATCTTTTCGTATCCGTTTAGACCTGCATAATTATCAAGATAAACATTAGTTTTAGGATAATTAATAATATTTCAACTTAAATGATTTTGCATGAATTATCTATTTAGCTGCAGTGATTCAAAGGAACAGGTCCTTTGAATCCGTTCCTCAGTCATCAGTCAAAACTCCAAGCTTATCCAAGCTAACACACAGTCATGTCATATGGTAACGACAACACCCCATAGAACATTATCGACGCAGTAGACGGATCTGTGCAGGATCCTGGCGACCCCAGCGTGCAGCCAATGGATCCTGCCAAGGAGCTAGTCCATGTAGCAAGCAACGCCGAAGGCGATAAATCACGCAAAGGTAATTCTGAGTTTAGAGGTTACCCTTTTAATCTTCACAAAACCTTGTCAGTGTAGGCAGAGTAGAACTCAGTGAACATGGTCGAGGGCATATCTCAAAAGTTAGAAGCAATGTTTGTTGGATCGTCTCAGATGCAAGCATCTGTGCGAGGACCAGTGCACATGAACGATACACCAGCATCCGCTCTTAATCGCAGACTCAACATGGACGCCGCTTCTGGAGGCTCAACGATAGTTAATAATCAGGACCTCAAAAGAACACTTGTCATTCAGGGCATCCTAAAGGAGATGAAGGCCATCCACGATCGGATTGTTAACGTGTCGGGTGCCCCACCTCAGGTTACCACCGTAGATGAGCAAAAGTTTTATAAGCATTCATATAAAGCAAGCACTGCACCGATCCGCATACCAAAGTCTTTCGCCTGCTGGATAGTTTAATGTACGACGGGACAACGGATCCGGACGAGCATATTGCTACGTATTATATAGCCGTCAAAAGCAACAAAATCTCCGAGGAAGAAATCATATATGCTATGGTGAAGAGGTTCGTCTTGACCTTGACTAAGGGTGCCCTCGCTTGGTTTACTCAACTACAAATGGCCTCCATCGAATCATTCACCTAAATGCAGGGCCTGTTCAAGAAAGCACATTCTCGCTCACGTGAGCGGGAGAAGCGTATGAAGGACATCTTCGAGGTTCGGCAACGCAACTATCAGCTGCTAAAAGATTACCTTTATTGTGGTTCGAGGTTCAGAGGTAAGCATGGAGCTTCCTCCAGTTTCCGACAATATTGTCGTGGTAGTTTTGGCAAGAGCTTGATTTCCAAAGGGTCACTAGCTACAAGAGAGTTACAGTGGAGTCTAACTTAGCACCTCGTGTCAACATAGAGTGCCCTACATCAGAGTTACACTAAAAAAACTCTGCCTGGAGCTAGAGCACTCTCAGAACCCTAAGGATGAATGAAGAAAGCGAGCAGGAAGTCCATTCCTGGAGGGAGAAGGAGATGGAAGAAGAGTAAAAAAAAAAGACGCAGAGCCAAGCAGGAACGAGGAAGCAGGGAAGCACACGAGGGACCAGGTCCTAGGAAAAATGAGCTGAGCCTCGAACTTTCTAAGATTTTGGTTTGTGAGTCAACGCCGTGAAACTGGTTGCCAATCACTTTAGTAAACTAGCGCCAAAAGTACGGTGGCTGCCCACCATAAAAGGAACAACTGGGAGGATTTCAGCGGCAACGGCCTACTGTGAATTTCATCACAAAAACGCCCTAATGTTAGAAATTAGGTGTCTATTAAAGGAGGGACACCTCAAGGATCTGATTGAATAAGGAGGAACGTGTTCAAAAGCACCGGACTCTGGTGACAAATCGAGCATCAACACGATGTTCGCGACCCTGGGACCTATCACAGCTTGGGGGACCGAAAAGATAGGGTCGTTCACTATCCCAATTACGTTCAGCCCGGAAGGTTAATGAAAGCATCAAGACAGTTTCATCGTCCCTATAAGGGTTTCCAACCTTCAGATCAAGCAAGCTTTGGTTGATCTAGGAAGTAATGTAAGCATTATTTGGGAGGAGGTATTGTAGAAGTTAGGCTAGCATTAACAGATGATTCAGAGCCTTCGCAGGATAATCGGCTTCAGTGGCCTCCGCGAGGATCCTGTTAGGGAACTAGTTCTACCGATTCACATCCTGGGCGTGACGAGCACAACCTCTTTCCAGGCACTGGCCTGTAATCTATATTATGATGTCATCTTGAGACGATCATGGATACATAGTGTAAAGATAGTACCCTCAACATTCCACCAAGTCTTCAGATATCCTACCTTGCAATGGGTCAATAACTTACGGGGTGAGCGGCCTTTGCCGGAAAATCATCCTATGTTCGATAGAGGACACGATAGAGGGCTAGTAGTCGAGGTAAATATGGTCGATGAGGAATCCATCTGGTACGAGTCTATGGAGTGTAAAGATAGGATAGAGATCGGCGAGCTGAGGGAGCAGTTGTTGGATATGAGCAAACTAATCCCCAGGTCAACAGAACATAGTACCAGCTCACTGAGGTACTGGTAAATCACGAAGGACCCTTGTGGTTGATACATTGCTACCTGGTATTGGCCCGGGTAAAAGTGCAACTCTTGCAGCTACCGACAATCACCGAGCCAGCCCAGGGGGAGCACATATTGTTGTATGTCTCAATCTCAGAAGTAGCATGGAACGCGGTGCTCGCACGAGAAGAAGATGGGGGATAGTTTCCCATAAAGTATGCCAACTAAGGACTTTCATGCCCGGATGGGCTTCTGCCTCTACCTCTTCTATTTATTGCGGTAGTGGCCATGACAACTCAGGAGTTGTATTCGTATGTTCTAAGCCATATGGTCAGTGTGGTCTCTTTGGTACTGTTACGGGAAACTTTGTCTAGACCCGAGCTCTCAAAAGGGTTGGTAGAATGAGCTGAAGAACTGAGAGAATAGGATATCATTTACCAACAGCAAAAGGCAATCCAGTCACAATCTTTAGAAGGATTCATCTTAGATTTTGTGGAAGAATTAGCACCAAAGGCAGAGGAATCAATCCAAAACACAGAGGCAATCGAGCCTAGGTGCTGGTGAATTCGTACGGACGTGGATCTCAAAGGAGAAGAAGCCAACCTCAGTCTATGGGTCGAAACACCTACTGGGAAGGTTTTCTACAGGGTTGTGAAAGGTTCGACCATTGAAGCAGAATATGAGGCCATAACACAAGCTCTTGACTTAGCCTGCATATTGGGGTCTAGGAAGATCAGCCTCTACAACAGTTCCCAGTTGGTGGTTACCCAAGAGAATGAGGTTTTTAACATGAAGGACATCTGTGCACCAGGTAGGCAAGAAAAAATTAAAACACTTTTGAAAATTTTCATAAATGGGAATTTGTCTATCAAGAGGAAAGCTCAAACGAGGACGAAGTATCTGTGGATTTACACATTGATTCAGACGACCAGCAGATAGTGATCGAGTTGACCCCTTCGGACTTGATGAACCATGAAGGTCCAAACACAGGTTCCACCTCAGAACAAACTGCTTGGAAAAGGGAATACTCCACAAAGACAAGTCAGAAACCAGACAGCTGCGGAGATATGCAGTTCATTATTGTTTAGTCAACGGGAACTTATACCATTGGATTGTCAGCGGTCCACAGGTTATATCTAGAGGCTCAGCACCCCTCGACGAGGGAGCCCTGGCAGATACTTCCATTCGATGATGGAAGTACAATCTTTTTCGGTTTTCACTTTAATTAACCTTTAGTTTCTTTTAATTTTGATCGCAGTATTTTCATACTCATCAACTATGATATGGGTTTTCACCCATAATAGTTCAGGCCTTGCGCCCTTATTTATCAATAAAACTACTATTCTATTTAGTCAGATTTACAATTACAATTTAGATCCATCTACGATTCAGCTATTCATAGCCTCAGCCAGACCTAAGTTGAAGTAATACACCCAATTTTCACTACAAAAAGTAGGGTAAACTACTCGCTTAGAGCTAGATCACGTCTAGCTCAGCCACCAGGTATTATTCGTAAGTTGAACTTGTCAATTTAACAAATTTGCACCTACTTGTAGGTGGGGACACCCACCCGCATTGTACCAGAAAGTTTTAAAATACTCGAGTAAACAAGCAACGATGTTCTGCATCAGAACGCAAAAAATGCCTCGTTCCCACATGGGCTAAAGTCATCCTATTGTGGGCGCAAAATAGCCATCTATCACAGGCGCAATATAAGTCATCAACTACTGATGCAAATGAGGTGCCCTTCAGTGCGCCCGCCCGTCTTTTAAAGACTAGCCCAGAAAGGCACACAAAACTTGTTGCTTAACTAGACAAGTACGCATAAAATATTAATGGACGTTCGTCTCATTGATAACAAACAGCCCGTAGGCTCATAATATATAATTAAATCCTTTTAACTACAATATTGTTCATCACAGGTACTCTCAAAAAATCTAAAAAGTCAAACTACAAACTTCTCGAAATCTGCACGGCTGAAGATTCTTCATATGGATTGTAGCTACAAGCCGCTAACTAGTTTGAAGTTCTCTCGGCATCAAGGGATGTGTCAGCCCAAGCAACATTCGGTCCACGACCACTGATGTAACCAAGGCCCAGATACCTTGATAAAAGCAAAGGTCCTCGGAAGTGTCAGTGCATGGCATAGCTTTCTCCATCTCGTCCGCTCAACTCGAAGAGAAACTTGAAGATTTACTTTGACACACACTTGTCAAATGGGAGTGCACTACTCCACAGATCTTCAAGCGCAATCGGGAGCTTACCAAAGACATGGAGGCTTGAGTTGGGAACCTACCACAAGGGAGCTTCTTCCGTTGGGTATTCCACAGCCAGCGGCCAATGAGGCACTGCAACAGTAATACGGCTGAACCAGCCGAGCCAAGAGACAGCCTTGAACCAAGAGCAGAGTTAGAGTTTGGTGACTCCTCTATCTGCTGATGGCACGAAGGTATGTCCTTTTGCTTTCAATAGAACAGAGCCAGACGGTGGAGCCTCAACCCAGTGATATTGAAGGAGCTACCTGAGCGTCTGCGACGCCCCGGAAGAGAAGCCTCACGACACTAGAAGAGGTTAAGCATCCTGACCCCGCATGACAAGATAAATATCACAGCAACCGTCGTGTTAGAAGAAGAGAACACCGTAATCATTGCACATGCCATGATGAAGACATTTCAAAGAACATGATTAGATTCCTGATCAAACGTCATGGCTTGGGGGACTCCATTTGTCTATTCATGGATGGAGAAAAAGAGGAAGAAAATAATAGATGGGTTTTCCTGGGAATATCAATTTAAAGGAAAATATTATTGAAGATGGAAGAGCCATTCTTTCATAAGAAAGCTTTGAAGAGATGGAGTATTTTTCTGAAGAATATTTGTGATTTCTCCAGCATAGCGAAGCCCATATTTATAGGCTGGAAGAGGTAAGAACGAATCATAAAACGGTCAAGCGATTATTGTTTGAGATATTAAACGATTTGTCACAGCAAAGAGCATTCTTGGAAAGGTACATGGAATCAACATCAATCAACTATATGAAGGCACGTGGAGTTCTCGAAGAAATCAGCATCATTCTTAATCAAAGAGACTCCAAGTTTCAAGGACTCAGTGAGATATTCTTTCACATTCATCAGTAGGGGGACTGACTGTATGAGTAAAAATATGCCACCTTATTACAGGAATACGAGTACAACTGGTGAGACTAGACTTATCCTACAAGTCACTGGGTACAGAGGATACACACCTGTTCTACGAGTTACAACCGTTCAGGTGGTACGGGCGTAGGACGCAAGGCATACATCCCACCGCTTTAGGTTTACAGTCTCCTAGTTAAGGTTTCGTATATGTTACTGCCTCGAGTTTATAGGCCCTGGCCTTTATTAGTATTTGTATTTTACCATAATTAGGACTGGAGAATCTCTACTACAAATACCTCTCCTTACATTATATTGTACATCAAGCGATTCACACCAAATCCGACTATTCTGAAGGAATAAAACTCTTTTCTTTCATGTCTATTATTTTCTTCTCTGTTTACCTACTTTTTCATCATATTTTACTGTATTGCTTGTGACCCTATCATAAATTCAATTGTTTAACCTAGATGTACAATTTTAGGCATAAACAAGACGTACTTTCATTATCTAGATATGAATTATAAATGAATTTTCTCTCTTTCTCAGCTATTATTTCATTATAATTGTTTCTTGTGTTTTTAGCTTTTTGTTATTTCATGCTTCCTCAATTTATACTTCTTTTCTTCAATCTTTGAAGATACATATTTTTAAAACTAATTAATTTTTTTTCTTACGTAATTTGAATGTTTTTTATATTTCACATTATGTTGATAATTATGCCTTATTGAATCAGTTAGTTAGTAACTTAACTACAGTTAGTTAGCAGTTAGTAGGTGGTTAGTTGACTACCCTAGTTAGTTACTTAGTTATGTATAAATATGTAGTTAGTACATATTTTTTATTATCTTGTAATCTCTTAGCTTGGCAAGTAAGGAATGTACATTTCCTCTCAGTTTCTTCTCTCGCCTTCTTCATCTGATCCTCTAGAAGCTTCTTCTTCTTAGCTGAGCTTCATCATGGTATCAGAGCTAAGGTCGTAGCTTCTTAGCTCAGCTGTTAGAAGAAGATCGTCTCTGTTTTCAGTTTGTTTCTTCAGTATTTGTTGAGTTCACTTTGAATCAGAAAAATTCTCCCTAAATTCTAGGGTTTCAGAACTTTTTTCTTCATATTTCTCACTTTTCTCAACATTATTCAAGTCTCTACTGCAAATCTCTCAGATCTCTGTTATTCAAGCTTACTTCATGGAATGTCTACATTTTACAAGTTGTTCAATAAGAAGCCAGATTTATCTCATCTCAAAGTATTTGGTTCATTGTGTTATGTTACTACATTGAATAAACATGACAAATTTTGACCTAGAGCTGTACCTGCTATCCATCTAGGCTATTCTACAACTCAAAAGGGGTACCTACTCTATGATCTGAGTGGCAGACAATTGTTTGTTAGTAGAGATGCTGTCTTCAAGGAAGCAGTTTTTCCTTTTAAACATCATTCCTCTCACCAATTATCCTAAACTTTTCCTGTTCTTGATTTCTCTGACCAATCACCTATGTTTGTGCCCACTGCTAATCACTTTGTACCTCTTGTTTCACCTGCACCTTTACACTCTGAAGACATACCTCGACCTCCTGTTTACTCTCCACCTATATCACAACAAGCTCCATCACCTAGAAAGTCCTCTAGAACTACAAAGGCACCAGGCTGGAATGGAAGACTTCATTGTCCAGCCTATTAAGTCTAAGTCATACTGCTCCTATCATTTATCTAATTACATCAGCTATGATCAATTTTCTCCTAGCTAAAGAGCCTTCTTAGCAGCTTACTCTGATGTTGGTGAGCCATCTTCTTTCATTGAAGCAAGCAGGGATCCTAAGTGGGTGGAGGCTATGCAAGCTGAAATCAAAGCACTTGAAGATAATAGGACCTGGACCATTGTTGATCTCTCAAGAGGGAAGGTGCCAATAGGCTGTAAATGGGTGTTTAAGGTGAAGTACAAATCATCTGGAGAGGTGGAGACATATAAAGCCAGGCTGGTGGCTAAGGGGTATTGTCAGCAAGAAGGTCTGGACTACACTGAGACATTATCTGCAGTTGCAAAAATGGTTACAGTTAGATCAGTTGTTGCTCTTGATGCTTCTTCAGGGTGGTATGTGTTTCAAATGGATGTGCATAATGCCTTCCTATAGGGTGATCTTCCAGAGGAAGTATATATGTATGTACTTGATGGCTTCATTAGCTCTAGTGGTGGCTGTTTCAGCCAGGGGGAGTGTTTGAAAGTGTGCAAGCTACATAAGTCCCTCTATGGACTGAAACAGGCTCCTAGGCAATGGAACTTAAAACATATAGAGGCATTGCAAGATATGGGGTTTACTCGGTCTCATCATGGCTATTCTTTATTCACTCAGAGGGTAAAGACTGATATTGTGATAATCTTAGTGTATGTTGATAACCTCCTGGTAACAGGGAACAACTTACATCTGATCAAGCAGGTGAGAAAGGAACTTCAAGGCAAATTCAAAAAGAAAGACTTGGGAGAACTCAAATATTTTCTAGGAATTGAATTTTCTAGAGCTAAGGAGGGCATCATCATGTGTCAAAGAAAGTATGCTCTAGAGCTTGTATCTGAATTAGGTGTAGCTGGTAGCAAAACAACATTCACACCTTTGGAGTTCAATCACAAACTGACTTATATTGAATATGATAGTGTTGTGTAACCTGAGAGTGCTGTCAATGACAAATTACTAATTGACAAAGGAAGCTATCAGAGACTTGCGGGCAGACTCTTATACTTGACCATGACAGGAATCACCAACGGTGCACTGCTAGACTTGTAAGGCTGTTGGAAAAACTTGTCCACATCGACCTTTGTTATTACGGCAAAGTGTCAGACATCTGATTTATTCGATCGTTAGTTTTCTGTAACTCCCGGTGCAACTATGGCAGAAGGGAAGATTATGTGGATCCTGGAGCGTTACCTGCATCGGAGGTTCCTGGGGCTGCGTTCATGTTGATTCTTCGTGCTACCAAGGCTGGGGTATTTCCTGAGGGGCCTTGATCCATGACGAGATTCTGTCCGCGGTGCTAATTTTGTGAAGACTTCTGCCAGGCACCTAGATAGCGTATCAACCATGCGTATTGATTGTTGGTTCTATGCTTCGATGAATTTGTTGAACGTCTTCTCGAATATGTCCCTAGTTCCATCAGAACTCTTCCTTTGAGCGGGGTTTCCCTCCTAGACAATGACTCACTGTGGTCACCATCCTTTCTAGGTCAATTACATCCTTGAGCGGATCGACCACGTTCTTAGTGGGATCGCTGGGATCCTTTTTTGTGTCGTTTATCACCTGGACGGTGTTTCGTGGATACTCTTCACTGACGTGAGACATGGTAGTTTTGCTTTCTTTGGAATAACAAGGAATTGCGTGGCCCCCATGGTGGGCGCCAAGCTGTGAATGCCTAAACCTTTTTTAACAGAAAAATAATTAAATTTATAGTAGGCCACATGCAATAATGAAATATCAAAGAAAGACGAAATAAAAGCAGGAAAATAGGTGCATTCCTTTAATAAGAGAAGGATTCTAGTCGAATTTCGATGCTGAATTACCATGATAGAGAGGAGGTATATATAGGCTTATGCTTACCTCAATCCTGATTATGGTAAAACACTTATTTTAACGGTATTTGGCCCATTACAAAAGGCGGTTTAGGAGTCCAATTAATTCAGAGCAGCTAAGAGTACACCCATTGGCTCTAGACCCGTGTCTGATGAGTGGTCGTTGCTAACGGAGCGGGTGTATGTCGTCAACAAACCTGATTCTCGCCAGCTGGATTGCTATAGCTATATTGTAGATGACATATTTTTACGCGCACACAAGTCATTTATCATGATTAAAATATGGTTGGAAGTATGATTTTAGCGCTTAAACCCTTAATACATAAGGCTACGATAATAGAAATATAAAATATTGAATCAAATTGTCTTCCATTCCTAAGAATATACCTAGACATAAGTAAAACAGTAAAATATATTTTCCAAAAAAAATATTGGCTTCAAAGTGCTAAAATATTTATAACCATTCCTAACATAAATAAAGAAAATAATGCTTATTAATTTAGTTTCATACAGAAATCAATACAAGCATAGGCCCACATATCATTAATCAAATACAATAAATTTAATAACACCAAATACAATAAGATTAAGATATATATAGATATATATATATATATATATATATATATATATATATATATATATATATATATATATATATATATATATATATATATATGATCTATTTAACTGATTAACTGTGAACTAACGTGAGACTTGATTCTTTTTTTGTTGAAAAGAGAAGGTACGTAGGCAGCTCTCCTAAAAAAGAGTGAAGTTCTGCCCGCGTTTGAAGGCTAGCTCATGCTTCGGAGCTTCATCCCCACATCTCACATATTGGAAAAGGAAGAATCCCCATTCTAAGAAAAAAATTTCCTCTGTGAATTTTAGGAATTCTTCACCTTTGAAACCCGAGGACGGGAGGATCCTTGGGAGTGGACGTGAGGACAAGGGGCTCTACAAAAAAAAAAATATATATATATATATATATATATAGTTCTTGAAAAGTGATGTTATAATACTCATTCTAAGAACATTACTCAAAGAATTGGACAAGGATTTTCTATTTGACTCCAAAATATCGAAGAAGACTTATGAGACAAGAAAACGTATTCGGACCATAATTTCCAATTAGATTCTTTTGTACTCTCAAAATCTAGGAGGGAGGAGGACAATAAGCTTATTGAATAAGAGCCTATTTGGATTAGTTGATTTAAAGTGGCTGATAAGCATCAAGTGCTGAAGCTGATTTTAGAAATAAGCAATTATGTGTTTGGATAGAAGTGCTGAAATTAGTAACAAGCAGTTGGTGTGTTTGGTAAAAAAGTGATGATAAGTATATTTTTTATTAAAATGACTAAAATGTCCTACAAGTTATTTAAAAAAAAATTAAAATTAAAAGTATTTTTTCATTAAAAATGACAAATGACGATTGTAGAATAAGGATGAGGTTGAAAATTTTATTTTTAAAATGATATTTTGTGGATTACAACATGTTTTAGGGATAAAATAGTAAAATACTTGGTCAAATTAAAAGTGCTTATAAGATGAAAAGAAATAAGTTGGGAATGACCAACTTATGGATTATGAGCCTGTTTGGGTGGGCTTAAAAGCAGCTTATTTTAAGTGGCTTATAAGTCAAAAAGTGACTTAAAAGCTACTTTTTGAGAAGTTAGGATTTCCTAACTTCTCAAAAAGTGGCTTTTAAGCAACTTATGACTTATAAGTCCAAAAATTTTGAGATTACCAAACATATATTAATGGACTTATAAGCTTATAAGTCACTTTTAAGCTCACCCAAACGGGCTCTATGTCTAATTTTGACTTATAAGCACTTTTGATACTTACCAAACTAGCTTATAAGCTTAGCCAAACACCCTCTAAGTAGCTTGTTTGAGAGTTTTCCTTTCATATGTATTCTGCGTGTTGTACATAAAATAGAGTCACAGAAGTTATCTGGTTAAGTGAAACGACCTTAGCTAGTCGTTTCATGAGTTAGGACTCCAATTAGTGTGCACAAAGTTTTAAAAGCTCTGTAAGGTCCATTAGGACCTGCCTGTAAAATTTGAGGTGGTTCAGACTTTTTTTGGTAGGTTTTTTGAGATGGTTTTCATTTCGGCTGTTTATAAAGCTTAAAAGAGGTAATCGAGCTCGATTTTGAAAAAATGAGCTCTAATTCGAACTGCAAAAGTTGTAGGTTTGTATGGTCATTTATGGCCTGTAGAAACTTTCGGAAGTGAATTCTGAGGTCGTTTGGGCAGTTTCGCTAAAATCCCGAAAGTTAAGAAATCGATATCTTTCTGTGGGAGCCGTATCTTGAGTTCCGGAGATCAATTCAAGTTCCTTCTTTCCGATCATGTCACTCAAGTCTTCTGTGACTTACGTACAAAATTTGGAGTCGTTCCTAGCCTTATAGGATCCTGTTTGGACCCGAATTGCAAACCAGTTGTTGCTGGTGCAAAAATTCAGCATTTTAGCAACATAAAAGAACATTATAAAAAGTAAAATTTGGTTATTTTGTTCCAAAAGTCGGTCCTAAGCAATTCCATACAGTTTCAAAGGAAAAATAGAGGTACCAAACTGCTACATATCATCAGGTGATGATCCTTTGATCTTTCAATTTCATTAAATCATGATTCTGAGTTAATTTTTTTGGAAAATTGAGTTAGGACCCAAAAATTTATGAAATTAGAAAATTTGATGAAATTGAATTCGAATATGAATATCAATGATACCATTGGACTCGTGAGATTATGAGGAGTCCGAGAATTTATAGTTTATGAATTTTTGGCTAAGCTCGACCCAGGTTTATTTTGATGATTTTTCTTCTTTCACCGTCTAAAGGTTAAATACTCTTTCTTCGGGCAATTATAAGTGTGAATATATTTCTTTGGCAGGGATTATTCTGTAGGACATCACACAGGAAAAGAAGCAGTTCAGTAGTTGTTTTAACCTAAGACTTAAAGTAGGTGATTTTATCCGCTTCTTTGATGGCATTTGACCCTTTAGTTGATCCGTACTTACTACGTCTCAACCTTGTTATGTATTTTCTGGTTATGTTTCTTGATTTTTAGGTTGTTATGTAATTTGAGGGCAGGAGGATTCCGCTCCTTGCATCATATTAAGGGTAGAAGGATTCCACCCCCGAGTAGGAGGATTCCGGTCCATTCATTGGGCACATGTGACCCCATTGCATAATGTTGCATTAATCTCATAACTTTCAATGTGTTTGCTAGCTGTTTATGAATGTTACTCGCCCATTTGTGCATTGTTTAACTGTTATATGCTGTTACTTTTTGTTTCCTGGCTCATTTGACTATTTTTCGAGTTAATAGCTATTCCTCACCTATTGAGTCCTTATAACTCATTCCCAACATGTTTCTTATTTTGTATTTTCATTTTGGCAGATTCCGCTCTTGGGCTTAGTCAGATGTAGCGTGATTGAGGAGCATGATCCCTTTTTTTACTGTCCACGCTGTGCCAACTTGTTCATTGAGGACACCAGTTGTAGATATTCTTGTTTTATCTTGTTTTTGTCCCTTCAGGAGATGTATATATTCTAGGCTTTCTTAGATGTCTGATTCGGGAACCTCTAGACCTTGGGACTAGGTAGGTAGCTGCATTATTTGGCAGCTTGAATGTATATAATTGTATTATATATCAACATTTGAGTCTTCAATGTGTTGTTTTAAGTTCCTTCTATCTTTTTATGATAAGTTAAATTTTATAGAGTTTGTCCGACAGGTCTAGAGGCGGTTTTCGGGTACCCGCACAACCTAACCAAAAATCTGGATCGTGTTATTAAGAAACTTTAGCTTCCTAACTAAACATGTCATGCGGATAATAGGTTAAAAAATTTAAAATCATAATCTGCTTTACTAACATTTTTTCCTTATTTATGCTATTTTATTGGACATTACAAAGTGAGTTTCCTACTAAATATCTTCTTCTTTATTCCTTTCTTTCTTTTTCACCATAGGTACGACTGTTGCTCCCAACGCACACGCAAGTATACGCGGTCGACAAGTAATAAAGTGATAAATCGAGTATCGTTCCCACGAGGACTATGCAGACTAATACTTAACAAACAATTTCTAAACAAACTACTCAGGGGGTCTTTTTCTTTGATGGTGAGAGTTGTAGTAACTAAAAAGCAGTAATTAAAGTGCTAGAAGTGTAGTCAAGCAGTGGTGCAATACTTTGGTTGTTAACAATATTAAGAGGACGGTCCAGGGTCAGAGTTACGAACAATCCAGTTGAGTTATCCAATTGATTCCACTTCTTAAATCCCGGGTTACTAACTGACAGAGTAAATGTAACTGGGAAAACCTTTCAGTTCTTCACAGTCTATGCAAGCTACTTCAATCCCTATATGTCTATGGGTTAAATCACATGCACGCATTAACGAATTCTGTAATGAGTTAAACTAGGCGAGCAAGTATATGTCTATCCTACTCACAAATTGGTTCCCCGATGCCCGGGTTAACAAACTAGTTCTATTCTTTCTTATTACGTAATTAAATTCTCTCTTTCGAGTTCAATCTAAAAACCATAGATAATGCATAATTATCGAGCTCTAATAATTATACAAGTGAAATCAAGAAAGAATAAGCAACCCGTTATGGGATTCAATTAATGGGAATCAATCTTCATACAATCAACTTTCATGTAATACTCTAACCCTAGAACGTAATGTTTAGCCACGCATATTCATAATCACAAGGCAAAGATTCGATGTAATAATGAAGTAAATGATGTAATGGATGAAAGATTAGGAATAAACCCCTGTTCAATGAAGTATGGTGCTCTCAAATTGCTCCAAAGTATAAACTCCTATCAAAAACTAAGTAAAGTAGTATTTACAAGGTTTACAAATACCTAGTAATAAGTTAGACCCAAGCCTAGACGAAATAGGAAGTAAAAATCCGCTCCAGGGGCACTATAACGGGCGCCCCGCGCCCACGATCGCGCTACAACAACCAGAAGACGTCGAAACTTGCACGCCTTAGGGGCGCGCCACGTGGGAAACCACACCAAACACTGTGCGCATTGGGCTGCGCGCTGCAGAGGCTACCGCGCCAGGCCAACTGCTTGCTCCTTGGTCCTAAATCTCGCCTCGCGTCGTGCCCTCGTGTGCTCAATCCAATCCTCAATCAATTTCCACTCATTCCTTGCTCAATCACGCTCCTAAAATCTCCAAATGCACTGCGTAACAACCTACACACGCACGACATCAAATAAGTGCAAAACCACATTAATAAACTATAAAACGAGCGAATAACAAGCTCAAACATGCGGAAATATTAAGGAAACCCTGGCATAAAATGCCAAACATCACCACTCAAAACTTGAACCTTTGCTCGCCCTCGAGCAAGTCACAACTAACTTCCCAACCTAGGTAAAACAGGTCTGCCTATGACTATGGTTGATACCGACCATTGAACCAATGCACACATGCCTACTATGGATCCAAAAACATGCCAACAATTTACCAAACTCAAAAATATGAGAACAACCACCCCAAAATAGCTCAAATGCACAAACTCAACTTATTGCAACCATGCTCCCACAAAATCATACCTATCTACTCAACCAAGAACCGTCAACTTCACCTATTTCATGCAAACCATGTGCCCTCACCAATATGAAGCAAAAGAGTGCCCCCCCCCCCAAAGATCACATACAACAATAAATATCATGAATAGAACGGGGCGATAACAAATGAATTCACTCACTCTCATGAAAGTCTCACATGTCACACACAATATATCATAGGCTTGCCCGTAGTGTAGGACTCCACTAATGTAAGCTCACTATAATCGGGATTAACTAGGACTTTAAAAAGATCTTAATGTAGGCTAAGGGGCGGGTAGGATACATATGGTAATAGTGACTACCTCCCTAAGCACTTTAATACATCACAAATATTTCAACACAATTCTCATCAAAGCTACCCAATCAACAACTTTCACACACACACCTTCTCAACAAGTAGCATTTTTTCTTTTAAACACACACTAGCAAGGAATGGATATTCTTTTCTCTTTATTTCTTTTTCCACAATTTTATTTTCGTTTCAACTTTGCTCTTTTTTTTTTTTCGATTTCATTATTTTCCAACCTTGCCAATGCTCATAAACAACTACTCCACAATTTTAACAATTATTCCCCTTCATTAGTTCCACTCAAAAACCTCTCAATATCCAACCACAACTCCAAAATAACAACACAATATCAACTAAAGTGCTTAAGGAGTAAAGGGCCAAAAGAGACAATTTAGAACAAATGGGTAAGCTCGGGGTGTTGGTGCCAACAAACGGGTCAAAGAAATCACAACTTTTTGTTTTTCCAAAGTATATATGTAAGGATAGGCAAATCAAAAGAAGGCCTTGTATCATTTCCCGACTAGAGCAAACCTAGGATTTCGCTTTGCGCACACACGAGGCAAGTTCTAGACATTGATATGCAAACATGGAGCAAACAAGAATATGCCTCACACACACACTGCACATGATCCACACAAAAAGGTTCCATCAACAACTCTCAATCAAGTATCTAGAGTGCAACTTGTGGAAAATTAAGCACTAATGCACAAAGGTTCACAATAAAGTCAAGCAAGTGGACTCAAGCATCTCAAGGGGGTCGTTCCATTTTTTCCTAGGCATGCATCACAATTTAAAACCCAAGGACACCACAAATAGCACATGTAATCAATTCAAGTCCACCGGTATCAAACAAATCAAAGGCACCTAGCATTCCACCTATTTCCTTCGTCTAGGGTCACCTATACTAACTATCCTAATCCTAAAAATAAAAAAACTACCCGGTTCAAAGGTCTCCCCGTCGAAAAGAACCGTGGCCATAAGAAAAACCACGGGGCGGATGACATGTACCACTAATAAAACTAAAAGGAAAATCTTTTTGGAATTTTTCATTGGTTTTCTAATTTTTTTTATATATATTAAAGCAAGAAACAAATCAAAATAAAGTCAAGTGACAAAAGAAAATTCTACGGTACATGCATCCCTAACCACTGATGTTTGGCATTTTATGCCAAGGTTTCCTTAATATATCCGCATGTTTGAGCTTGTTATTCGCTCATTTTATAGTTTATGAATGTGGTTTTGCACTAATTTGATGTCGTGCGTGTGTAGGTTGTTACGCAGTGCATTTGGAGCTTTTAGGAGCGTGATTGAGCAAGGAATGAGTTGAAATTGATTGAGGATTGGATTGAGCACACGAGGGCACGACACGAGGCGAGATTTCGGACCAAGGAGCAAGCAGTTGGCCTGGCGCGGTAGCCTCCGCAGCGCGCAGCCCAACGCACGCAGTGTCTGGCGCGGTTTCCACGCGGCGTGCCCCTAAGGCGTGCAAGTTTCGACGTCTTCTGGTTGCTGTAGCACGATCGTGGGCCCGGGGCGCCAGTTATAGTGCCCCTGGAGCGAATTTTTACTTCCTATTTCGTCTAGGCTTGGGTCTAACTTGTTACTAGGTGTTTGTAAACCTTATAAATACTACTTTACTTAGTTTTTGATAGGATTTCATACTTTAGAGCAATTTGAGAGCACCATACTTCATTGAACAGGGGTTTATTCCTAATCTTTCATCTATTACATCATTTACTTCATTATTACATCGAATCTTTGCCTTGTGATTATGAATATGTGTGTCTAAACATTACGTTCTAGGGTTAGAGTATTACATGAAAGTTGATTGTTTGAAGATTGATTCCCATTAATTGAATCCCATAACGGGTTGCTTATTCTTTCTTGATTTCACTTGTATAATTATTAGAGCTCGATAATTATGCATTATCTATGGTTTTTAGATTGAACTCGAAAGAGGGAATTTAATTACGTAATAAGAAAGAATAGAACTAGTTTGTGAACCCGGGCATCGGGGAACCAATTTGTGAGTAGGATAGACATATACTTGCTCGCCTAGTTTAACTCATTACATAATTCGTTAATGTGTGCATGTGATTTAACCCATAGACATATAGGGATTGAAGTAGCTTGCATAGACTGTGAAGAACTGAAAGGTTTTCACAGTTACATTTATTCTGTCAGTTAGTAAC
This sequence comes from Petunia x hybrida, assembly GCA_037355625.1. Taxonomy (NCBI): domain Eukaryota; kingdom Viridiplantae; phylum Streptophyta; class Magnoliopsida; order Solanales; family Solanaceae; genus Petunia; species Petunia x hybrida. The sequence continues at coordinate 6,191,459 of JBBBVM010000059.1, read as the reverse complement.
CCGGGATTTAAGAAGTGGAATCAATTGGATAACTCAACTGGATTGTTCGTAACTCTGACCCTGGACCGTCCTCTTAATATTGTTAACAACCAAAGTATTGCACCACTGCTTGACTACACTTCTAGCACTTTAATTACTGCTTTTTAGTTACTAAACCTCTCACCATCAAAGAAAAAGACCGCTGAGTAGTTTGTTTAGAAATTGTTTGTTAAGTATTAGTCTGCATAGTCCTCGTGGGAACGATACTCGATTAATCACTTTATTACTTGTCGACCGCGTATACTTGCGTGTGCGTTGGGAGCAACAAGTTTTTGGCGCCGTTGCCGGGGACTATTACTGACTAATTTCTTTTTGAACGATTACTTAATTCCTATTCAGGTTTAATTTTTTGTTGAGTTTCTTGTGCTATTTCAGGCTACAGGTTTTGCATGCAAAGGAATAGAAAGGACGAACCACTCGCACCTTTTGATCCCGAGCCTGAAAGAACCTTGAGAAGGGTAAGAATAGAGGCGAGAGATCGAAAAGCACTAGCAATCGTACTTGCTTCTTTACCTATTGAAATGGCAGAAGAACGAGCAGTAGCAGTGCGAGATGTTGCTCTTCCTAGCCTGGGAGGAGTAGCGTCGAGTATTGTGAGGCCCGCTATTACCGGGCACTTTGAGATCAAGCCCGGCATGATTCAGTTGCTGCATGTGACGGGGCAATATGCTGGATTACTTCATGAGGATCCGCAACAACACATTCAGAACTTTCTGGAGATCAGTGATACTTATACACCAGCGGGTGTTCCTACTGATTATGTTCGCTTGACTTTGTTCCCATTTTCACTGATTGGGACAGCAAGGAAGTGGTTAAAGGCTGAGAAGCCTGGGTCTATCACTACTTGGGAGGATTTGGCTAAGAAATTCTTGGCTAAATTTTATCCGTCTGCAAAGACAGCCCGGCTGAGGAGTGAGATCATGTCCTTCAGGCAGATAGAAGGAGAATCATTGTATTTAGACTGGGAGAGATTCAAAACTCTATTGAGAGATTGTCCACACCACAACCAATCTAATGAGGTTATTGCACACACTTTTGTTGAGGGGTTGAACCAACACACTAAGATCGTGGTAGATGCTGCTGCTGAAGGCCAAGTATTGGCTTTAAATTTTTATCAGATTTATGATTTACTTGACAAGTTTTCGCAGAGCAATCCTGATTGGCAGGGTGTCGGCAGAGCTACTACACAGAAGTCTGCTGGGGTACTTCAATTGGATGCAGTTACAGAGCTAAGGGCGAAAATGGATGCTATTTCCAATCAGATCAGCAAACTGACTCTGCAGGCTAAACCACCAGCAGCTCCAGTGCAACAACTTCAAGTCTTTTGTGAGGTTTGTGGAGAAGATCATACTACTAAAGTCTGTCCATCTAACCCAGAGTCAGTGTATTATGTGGGTAATCAGAACAGGTCACAGGGTCAGAATTGCAATCAATATGGTAATAGCTATAACACGGGTTGGCGTAATCACCCAAATTTTTCTTGGAGGGACAATCGTGAGCAGCCTCAAGGCAATGAGAGATCCAAAAATGCACCACAGCAGGGGTCTCAGACTCAACCACAGCAGTCTAATGAAGTGGAGGATATGCTTAGAAAAATTCTTGCAGGGCAGCAAAAGCTCATTGATGATCAAGCATCTCAAGCACAAACAATTAAAGATTTGAGCAATGCGCAGAAAGATCTTGAGAGACAATTGGGGCAGCTAGCTGGAGCACAAAATAATAGACCTCGGGGTGCTTTACCGAGTGATACAGAGAAGAATCCGAAAGAATTTGTGCAAGCAGTTACTTTGAGGAATGGAAGAGCTCTGGAAGAAGTTCCCCCAAAGCCAAAGAAGCCTGTTGGTGAGTTAGAGCCCAATGCTGATAGGGCAGTAGAGAAAGAAGTAGAGATAGTGATAGCAAAGCAGCCCGAGTCTGCTATTGTGAGACCACCACCACCTTTCCCTCGGAGACTTCAGAAGCAGAAAGTTGATGTAGCATGCAAGAAATTCTTGGAGATATTGAGTCAGATTCAGGTAAATATTCCTTTGGTGGAGCTTTTGCGGGATGTTCCCAAATATGCTAAATACATCAAGGATATTGTTGCTAATAAGAGAAGACTGACTGAGTTCGATACAGTTGCACTCACTGAGGAGTGTAGTTCCAGAGTTAGAAGCAAGCTTCCTCAGAAATTGAAAGATCCTGGCAGTTTTACTATTCCCTTGAAAATTGGGGAACATGAGGTTGGTCGAGCTTTATGTGATTTGGGTGCTAGTGTGAATTTAGTGCCTTCTTCAGTTTTCAGGAAGCTAGGCCTAGGTGAACCACGACCCACTACTGTGACTCTGCAGCTGGCTGATAGATCTTTGACATGCCTCGAGGGGATTATTGAGGATGTGCTTGTACAAGTGGGTCAGTTTATATTACCTGTTGATTTTATTATTCTTGATTATGAAGCTGATCCTGAGGTTCCTCTCATATTGGGAAGAGCATTTTTGGCTACTGCTGATGTTGTTATTAGAGTCAGAGCTGGAAAGATGATCATGAAGGTAAATGGGGAAGAAGCTGTGTTTAATGTGTTCAGAGCGACCCAGCTTCCTTCTCATTATGAAGAGTTGTATATGATAAAAGTGGTAGATGATGAGTTGACTGCTGATGAGAGGTCATTCTTGGCTTCTAATGTTGATTCTTTAGATATTGCACTCTTATGTGATGATGATGATATCCTGAAGGATGATGACATTGAAGAATATTTGGAGGTTCTTTATATGCAGAGTAGATTCATCCCAGGGTGGAAGAAATTTGAGGAGCTTGATAGACCGTTGACCTTAACTTCTGCTAAACCGTCTATTGAGAGAGCTCCTACTCTTGAGCTCAAACCTTTACCCACGCATTTACGTTATGCTTATTTGGGTGAAGGTAATACCTTGCCCGTGATCCTTTCTTCTTTGTTGTCTGATGTGCAGGTTGAAAAGGTGTTGAGGGTATTGCGACAGCGCAAGAGAGCTATTGGCTGGACTATTATTGATATTAGAGGGATTAGTCCTTCTTTCTGCATGCATAAAATTCTCTTGGAAGAAGACCATAAGCCACCTATAGAGCAGCAGAGGAGACTAAATCCAATTATGAAGGAGGTGGTGAAGAAAGAAGTTATCAAGTGGCTGGATGCTGGTATTATTTTTCTTATCTCTGACAGCAAGTGGGTGAGTCCAGTGCAATGTGTTCCAAAGAAGGGGGGGCATGACAGTGGTGAAGAATGAACATAATGAGTTCATTCCTACAAGAACAGTTACAGGGTGGAGAATTTGCATTGATTATAGGAAGCTGAACAAGGCCACCAGGAAAGATCACTTCCCACTCCCTTTTATTGATCAAATGCTGGATAGACTTGTAGGTCACGAGTATTACTGTTTCTTGGATGGGTATTTGATGTTAGGCTAAAAATGCATATATTTTAGTATTAGTTACATCATATTTTGGTGCTTTTGTGGATTATTTTAGCCTGAACAATAGTATTTTGTGCTTATATTGGGTGTTTGGATGTGTAGGAATCAAATGGTATGAAAAAGTGTTAAAGTTTAATGATTTGGAGCAAAATTGAAGTTAATTTACAGCGTTGTAAGGTGCCAAGGCCGTGGATTAGCCATGAAAGGAATTTGAAGACGAAGTGTCACGGCCCAGCCATCGTAAAGCCATGATTCAGCCATGAAGTTGAAAGCAGAATTTCGCAAGTGCATGGCCCAGGCATCGTAAGGCCATGATTCCAGCCATGAGGCAAATTTTCTGGCGAAAAGTGGCGAGGGGAAAACTTGTCCACGAGTTTCACACGAGGTATAAAAGGTTTTCTAACCTATTTTCAGCCCACATCTTGACTTGGGAGAGCAAGACCACCATTGTGGAAGAACTTTGGACTCTTGGAGGCAAGGAACACACAAGGAGGCGTGGGATTAAAGACTTGAAGATTAAGAGTTCTTTCTTCCATTATTTCTTCTCCTTTGTTGTTTATTCATTCATGATCATTCTTGATTTGTTTTTGATGACCATGAGTGGCTAATTCACCCATTCTAGGGTTGATTGAACCACTCCATTACTTATGTGCTATGAATATTGGTTTTGATGAATGAAACTTGTTTATTCTTCCTATCTAAGTGTTGATGTTTTGATTGCTATTAATTGGAAGAGCTCCCAATTGATTGTCCCCATTATTCTTGTGTGTCTAGGGATAGATTCATAGGTTTGGGTTCAACACTTAGCAATATTTCAACCTAAAATCAAGGTATTACTTAGGTTGTCAATAAGGTGATTTGTGACCATTGATCCTGATTGTGAACTAAACTTGTAGTCCTAGTTATCTTCATTAATTAATTGGAAAATTAGTTAGTGAAAGTTACAGTTATTACACGGAAGTGAATAGTTGTGAATTTGGAGCAAGTGTTCAATAGGAAGAACCAAGTTGAATTCGTTAAATCATTATTCTAATACATAGGTAGGAGTTGGGTAGATCAATCCTAGGCTTTACATTCTTGAATCAATTTTATTCTCTATTAATTGTTGTTTACTATATTATTAATTTTTATTACTTAGTTGTTACTACGCAATCAACCTTAAAGCAAACACCATTAGAAGTTAGTTGATAGGTAAATTAGTTAGAACAACAACTAGATTTTGAGTGTTCCCTGTGGGATTCGACCTCGGGACTTTAAGTACCGAGCTATATTTGCTGCGACCGCTTAGCCCCTTTTATAGGGCGTAGTTGGGCGAGATCAAATTTTGGCGCCGTTGCCGGGGAACACGGTGTTGTTTTAGTTGTTAAAATAACTAGTTTTAATTCTCAATTGACTTCACTTTTGTCATCTTGAGTTAACTCTTTTGAATTTGTGTGTTTCAGGTGTATGCGTAAAAGAAGATCTCAGTCTGCAGAGTTGAAACCATTTGACCCAGAGATTGAGAGGATATTCCACGCCTTAAAAAGGGAGAATACTGTTGGCAATACACTTCGGAAATCAGAAACCAAAGATATTGAGATGGCTGAAGATTTGGCACTTAATGCTTTTGCTCAGCCTGTGGCTGGAAACTTGGCTTCTGCTATTCGGCTTCCGGAATTTGAAGCTGAAAGTTTTTACATCACCCAAACTATGGTCAGTTTGTTGTCCAATGATGGACTTTTTGCGGGTAAATTGACTGATGATCCTCAAAAGCATTTGAAAAAGTTCATGAGGGTGTGTGAAACTCAGAAGCATGCCCGAGTTTCGGCTGAGGTCGTGCGATTGATGTTATTCCCGTTTTCTTTGACGGATGATGCTAGTGACTGGTTTGATTCTTTGCCAGTCAATTCTATCACTTCGTGGGATGAGTTGGTGATCAAGTTCATGAAGAAATTTTTCCCACCAAACAAAACTGCGAAGTTGGTTGATGAAATACTCATGTTCAGGCAGACCCCGCTCGAGACTCTGCCAGAAGCTTGGGAGAGGTTCAAGAGCTGCTTGCGAAAGTGTCCCCATCATGGAATTCCAGATCAGATGTTGGGACAAAGAATTTACATGGGCATGAGTGATCAAATCAAGGGCAATTTAGATGCAGCTACTGGAGGAGCATTCTTGAGTAAAACATTTACTGAAGCAAAAGCTCTCCTCGATACCATGGCTCAAAATTCAGGCTGGTTGACTAGAGATACATCTGCTGGTTCAGGCCCAAAGGTTTTGGCTGCTGGAATTGATAATGGGGTTGAAGAGCAAATGTCAAGGCTGCAGACTACACTGGATGTGGCTTTGAAACAATTTAATGAAAACATGCTGAAACCCGTTAACCAAGTGGACACACCTGATCCTGGTAATTTTGCTGACTCTGATTTATTGGGTTATACTGAAGATGCAAATTTTCTGAATTATGGGCAGAGGCAGCAATACAATCAGCAAGCCCCAGTTAGACAGGTACAACAACCAGCTCCATACAACACTGTCAGACAGCAGGGACAACAAGTTCCTTACCAGAGACAAGCAGCTTATAATAACCAGCAGGCAGTATTACCTACACAGCAAGCTAATGATATAGCTGACATTAAGAGTATGGTGCAGTCCATGGTGGGAGTACACAAGAAGCTGCAAGATCAAGTTACAGCCCATGACACTGCCATTAAGGGAATAGAGACACAGTTGGGACAACTAGCCATTGCTCTGAACAATAGACCTCAGGGTACCTTGCCAGCAGACACAAAGGTAAATCCAAAGGACGCAAATCCTAACCAAGTGATGGCAGTCAGCTTGAAAAGGATCACCCCTTTGTTTTTTCTGATGAGTGCAGGTTAGCTTTCAAGGAGCTAAAGGAGAGGTTGGTGTCAGCACCGATCATTGTAGCACCTAATTGGGAGGACCCCTTTGAGTTGATGTGTGACGCAAGTGACTATGCTGTGGGTGCCGTGCTTGGGCAAAGAAAAGATAAAATAATGCACCCAGTCTACTATGCCAGTCGCACACTAAATGGAGCACAACTGAATTATACCACTACTGAGAAGGAGATGCTAGCGGTAGTATTCGCCTTTGACAAGTTCCGTTCTTACCTACTTGGTTCGAAGGTGGTGGTGTATACAGACCATGGTGCAATCCGATACTTGGTGGAGAAAAAGGACTCTAAGCCCCGTTTGATACGGTGGGTGTTGCTGCTACAAGAGTTTGATCTGGAGATCCGTGATCGTAAAGGTACTGAGAACCAAGTTGCAGACCATTTGTCTAGACTTGAAGGAGCTGAGAAGCGAGTTGAGGAAGGTGAGATTTGGGAAAACTTTCCCGATGAACAATTGGTTGCTACTACAGTAGAAGAAATTTCATGGTACGCTGATATTGCAAATTATCTGGTAAGTGAAATAATTCCTCATGATTTTGACTCGGCGAAAAAGAAAAGGTTCTTGTATGAATGTAGATCTTATTTTTGGGATGAACCTTATTTGTTTAAGATATGTGTTGATAACATGATCCGGAGATGTGTCCCCGAGATAGAGCAATCTTCCATTTTGCAGGCATGTCATTCTTCACCTTATGGAGGACATTTTGGAGAGACCCGGACAGCTGCTAAGGTATTGGAAGCGGGCTTCTTTTGGCCTACTTTGTTCAAGGACGCTAACATTTGGGTCTGGGCTTGTGATGAGTGCCAGAGGACTGGCAATATCTCTCGTCGTCATGAGATGCCTATGAAACCAATCTTGGAGGTTGAGGTATTTTACGTGTGGGGGATAGATTTCATGGGTCCATTTGTTAGTTCCTATGGGAACAAGTACATACTTGTAGCAGTAGATTACGTCTCCAAGTAGGTCGAGGCTGCTGCTCTCCCCACTAATGATGCTAAGGGAGTTACTCAGTTCCTTAAAAGGAACATCTTCTCTAGGTTTGGTACTCCTCGGGCTATCATTAGTGATGGAGGAAGTCATTTTTGCAACCAAGTGTTCAAGAGGTTACTGGAAAAATATGGTGTTCATCATAAAGTTACCACACCTTACCACCCACAAACCAGCGGGCAAGTTGAGGTCTCAAATAGGGAGATTAAAAGTGTGCTTCAAAAGACTGTAAATGCTACCAGGACTGATTGGGCAAGGAAGCTGGATGACGCATTATGGGCTTATAGGACTGCTTGCAAGACACCTATAGGGATGACTCCCTACAAGATGGTGTTCGGGAAGGCATGTCACTTGCCTGTAGAGTTAGAGCATAGAGCTTTGTGGGCTCTTAGGAGAGTAAATTTGAATTATGACTCTGCAGCTTCTGGCAGGATCAACGAGCTGCATGAACTTGAGGAGAGAAGCTTTAACGCTTATGAGAGTGCGAGACTGTACAAGGAGAGGATGAAAAACTTGCATGACAAGAGGATAATAGATAGGAGCTTTGAATCGGGTGAACAGGTATTGCTTTATAATTCTAGACTTCGTTTGTTCCCTGGTAAGCTCAAGTCGAGGTGGTCTGGACCATTTAAGGTTGTGCAAGTGGCACCTCATGGAGCTGTGGAAGTAGAGACCGAAGATGGGTCAAGACGCTTTAAGGTAAATGGGCAAAGGTTGAAAAGTTACTATGGAATGGAAGAAGAGGTCAAGGTGATCTCTGTCTGGTATATTTACGAGTGATTGAAGCTTGCATAATGTCGTGCCACGACTTTAAATAAGGCGCTGTTTGGGAGGCAACCCAAAATTTTACCGCTTTCTATTTAGTTTTAATTTAAAGTTAAAAATAACAAAAACAAAAAATAATCAAAAATAATAAAAAAAAATTTTGTTTAGATTTCAGCATATTTAATGTATTAATATTTGTTCTTGGAGGTGTTTTGCAGGTTGGAAGATAATTTGAAGAATAAGGAATTGATGGTTTTTCAGGTGCAATGAAGAAAAAAAAAACTCATGGCCCAGGCATAGCCTTATGATGGTATGGCCATGAGGAGTAAACAATTCAGCTGAGAAAAAGGCAAGGAAATTTTTTTTTACAGCGTTGTAAGCCTAAAAATCGATGGGTATAGCGATGGGTAAGTTTATTCCAAATTTTTCTCTAAGGGAAAAGAATTTGGGACATAGCCCAAGCATGACTTTACGATGGGTTAGCCATGAGGAGTAGAAATTTCAGCTAAGTAAACAAAAAGAAAAAAAATTTAGCGTTTTAAGCCTAAAAATCGATGGGAAAAACGATGCCTCAGGTAAGTTTGGGTCAAAATATTTTCTAACTCCTAACATAGTCACTCTACATTGCACACACACTATTAAACAGAGCAAAAAACCCAACGTTCAAATAAAAAAAAACCCTTCCCCAATCCCCTGCGATCCCCGACGCCCCCACCACCCGTTCCCCCTCCCCCACCGCAGCTCCGGCGGCCCTGCTCTCGCCGGCGACGACAGGTAAGGCCGTCTCTCTTCTCTCTCTTCGTCTCTCGTTTCTCTCTCCTAAATCCCCCATCCCCTCCACCCCGCGCCTGTATCCCTTGCCCCTTACCCCGCGACTGAAACTCCCCATCCCCTCCACCCCGCGTCTGTAACCCACCCCCACTACCCCGTCGCACCACCCCCTCTGAATTTCTAGGGTTCTGCGTGACCCTGGATTACTATCAATCATTGATTTTGTTTTTATGCTTTGTGATTCTATTTGGCTAAGTGTTTGTTCGACTTTTGAGTCCTATGCGATAATGTTTTGATCAATATTGCGTAAGTGACTGAGCTAATTTTGTTTTCTCTATGGGGTGCGGGCTGAATTGTAAGCAATTGAAATCTCCTTATGAGTTGCTATGCTGAATCGCTTCCGTTAGGGCAGGGGAGGTTGTGTATTGTAGTTGTTGGCTTAGCTTGATATTGGTGTGTGTCTATTCGCTCGTCCGTACTTGCGAGCAACTTGCTTCTGGCATTGCATATAGGTAGTTTACATATTCTATACAAGTATAAGGTATGTTTTCTTGCTTATCATTATGAATTTCACCTACTTGTGTTGGATTTCAATGGTGCCCTAGCCTTTATATGCATGTTTTTGTTCACTAGTTCAACTAGCACTTTATCTTGCTTTTGGTTTATTGGGTGCATATACAATTTGAATGTGTTGTTCATATGGTTGGAGAGTGTGGTGATACACTAATGGGAGACTTGATACGTGCACATCGTTTGATTTTCCCATGAACGCAATTGTTTGATATGCTGGTTGTGGCTTTTATTTTTGCCTTCGTTGTCGCTACGGCTTCAATTCTAAGTGTGGGGTGCTTGCATCCCATTTGAGCACACTAGCCGATTTAAATAAGTTTGTTTGCTTGAAAAAGAAATTGCGCGCTAGTGGGGGAAGTCTGAGTACCTCGTTTACCACCCCTGATTAGTTACCTGCGTGCATTGAGGACATTGCACAATTTTAAGTGTGGGGTGGGGTATCTTGATTTGTAGCTGTATTTTTATTGCTTTAGTTTTTTTTTGTTTTGTTTAGATTAGTGGCTTAATCTTTGGGTTTTCTTTTGACCACGGTTCTTTCCCGATGATGCCTTTTGTTTTGAACCGAGTACTTTTGATGATTTTTTAATAGTAGTTAGTTGTAATAACAAAGAGAAGAAAGACAATTGCCTAGTTGGATTCATTGTGTCGGAAGCCTGATGACACATTGTACGATGGAAAAAATGAACCATTATGAGAGTAGAGAAGGGCCTGATTCCTAGCATTAACTCAAGCGCACTTGACTAAGTTTAGGGTGTCCACTATGGAATTATTGAGCACTTTGTTTTCCCCTATATATGTTGGTAGTATAAACATGACCTTTGATTAGCAAAGATGAAGAGAGTGAGCTTAAAAAAAATATGAGAGGTCAGTGAGCTAAAATGATTTAAAACAACCATTTGAGAGCCTATGAAAGGGTATGAAGCAAGGGGGTAGATGAAAAAGAAAGAAAAAAAAATTTAGAAAGAAATTGTGCAAAGAAAGAAAAAGTAGAGATGAACTAAGGATGGGGGAAATGTTCCTATGCTCGGTTAAGGGTGAATACAAAAGCCTCGAGTATGAACACGCCAAAGGCACCCTAGTGAGGTTGAATTTTTAGGGCCCCAATCATCCAAATATTGTGGAATGTATGAATAATACCCCATTGTTGACCCTTGAGGCTTGAGATGGAAGTTGTAAATTGAGCGTGTGATTATGAGTAAAAATATGTTGAATTGAGCAAACTCTCTATACACTTGCCGCTTAGGTCCGCTGTTTCATTATTGAAATTGTAGGGGGAACGAGCACACACATACTGTGGACCCTTGAATGTATGGTACTTGCGCAAGAGTTAAGCTAGTGCATCAATCTTGTTCTCAAATGTGCTTGATGGTTTGTGATCTTGATATTGCTGAGGGCTTTAGCATTTTGAGTTAGACTAAGGTATGTGAAAGAAGAACTCTTGTGTATTGAGCATGAATGAAGCCTGGTGTGTGGTAATATCGTTTGGAGTCTTGTATTAGTGGTTGATTTGTCCAAGTGGGTTGTGAGTTAGATTGCTCGAGGATGAGCAAAATCTTAAGTGTGGGGTGGTGATGTTAGGCTAAAAATGCATATATTTTAGTATTAGTTACATCATATTTTGGTGCTTTTGTGGATTATTTTAGCGTGAACAATAGTATTTTGTGCTTATATTGGGTGTTTGGATGTGTAGGAATCAAATGGTATGAAAAAGTGTTAAAGTTTGATGATTTGGAGCAAAATTGAAGTTAATTTACAGCGCTGTAAGGTGCCAAGGCCGTGGATTAGCCATGAAAGGAATTTGAAGACGAAATGTCACGGCCCAGCCATCGTAAAGCCATGATTCAGCCATGAAGTTGAAAGCAGAATTTCGCAAGTGCATGGCCCAGGCATCGTAAGGCCATGATCCAGCCATGAGGCAAATTTTCTGGCGAAAAGTGGGGAGGGGAAAACTTGTCCACGAGTTTCACACGAGGTATAAAAGGTTTTCTAACCTATTTTCAGCCCACATCTTGACTTGGGAGAGCAAGACCACCATTGTGGAAGCACTTTGGACTCTTGGAGGCAAGGAACACACAAGGAGGCGTGGGATTAAAGACTTGAAGATTAAGAGTTCTTTCTTCCATTATTTCTTCTCCTTTGTAGTTTATTCATTCATGATCATTCTTGATTTGTTTTTGATGACCATGAGTGGCTAATTCACCCATTCTAGGGTTGATTGAACCACTCCATTACTTATGTGCTATGAATATTGGTTTTGATGAATGAAACTTGTTTATTCTTCCTATCTAAGTGTTGATGTTTTGATTGCTATTAATTGGCAGAGCTCCCAATTGATTGTCCCCATTATTCTTGTGTGTCTAGGGATAGATTCATAGGTTTGGGTTCAACACTTAGCAATATTTCAACCTAAAATCAAGGTATTACTTAGGTTGTCAATAAGGTGATTTGTGACCATTGATCCTGATTGTGAACTAAACTTGTAGTCCTAGTTATCTTCATTAATTAATTGGAAAATTAGTTAGTGAAAGTTACAGTTATTACACGGAAGTGAATAGTTGTGAATTTGGAGCAAGTGTTCAATAGGAAGAACCAAGTTGAATTCGTTAAATCATTATTCTAATACATAGGTAGGAGTTGGGTAGATCAATCCTAGGCTCTACATTATTGAATCAATTTTATTCTCTATTAATTGTTGTTTACTATATTATTAATTTTTATTACTTAGTTGTTACTACACAATCAACCTTAAAGCAAACACCCTTAGAAGTTAGTTGATAGGTAAATTAGTTAGAACAACAACTAGATTTCGAGTGTTCCCTGTGGGATTCGACCTCGGGACTTTAAGTACCGAGCTATATTTGCTGCGACCGCTTAGCCCCTTTTATAGGACGTAGTTGGGCGTGATCAGTATTCGGGCTACAATCAAACTGTGATAGCTCCTGAAGATCAAGAGAAGACTACTTTTACTTGTCCATATGGCACCTATGCATTTAGGAGGATGCCATTTGGGTTGTGTAATGCCCCGGGGACTTTTTAGCGGTGCATGATGGCTATTTTCACCGATACGGTGAAAAAATTTGTGGAGGTATTTATGGATGATTTCTCAGTGGTTGGTGATTCTTTTGATGAATGTTTGAAAAATCTTGATGCTGTGCTGAGCAGTTGTGAAGAAAAAAACCTGGTGCTGAATTACGAAAAATGTCACTTTATGGTTCAAGAAGGCATAGTACTTGGGCACAAGGTGTCAAAGCAAGGGATCGAGGTTGATAAAGCGAAGATTGAGGCTATTGAGAAATTACCACCACCTATCTCTGTTAAGGGGGTGCGTAGTTTCTTGGGACATGCAGGGTTCTGTAGACGTTTCATAAAGGACTTCTCCAAAATTTCCACTCCCTTGTGCAAATTGTTAGAGAAGGATGTGAAATTTGTGTTCAATGATGCTTGTCTAAAGGCATTTGAAGAGTTGAAGAAAAGGTTGGTGACCGCACCAATCATCATTGCTCCTGACTGGTCTTTGCCATTTGAATTGATGTGTGATGCGAGTGATAATGCCATTGGGGCTGTTCTAGGCCAAAGAATTGGCAAAATCTTTCACTCTATCTACTATGCAAGCAAGACTCTTGATGCAGCCCAGTCTAATTATACCACCACTGAGAAGGAGTTGCTAGCCGTAGTGTATGCTTTTGATAAATTCAGATCTTATTTGGTTGGCACTCGTGTTGTTGTCTACACTGATCATGCCTCAATCTGGTATTTGTTTGAAAAGAAGGACTCCAAGCCTAGACTCATTAGATGTGTTCTCCTATTGCAAGAGTTTGATGTTGAAATTCGAGATCGCAAGGGGACTGAGAATCAAGTAGCTGATCATTTGCCAAGGCTGGAGAATAGAGATCATGTAGACGAGGGGCCTGAGATTAAAGAGGTATTCCCTGATGAGCAACTTTTTGCTCTAGATGCAGCTGAGGTGCCATGGTATGCTGATATGGTGAACTTACTTGTGAGTAATGTGTATCCCTCCGGGGCTACTGCTGAGCAGAAGCGTAAACTCCTTCATGAGAGCAGATTTTATGTATGGGATGAGCCCTATTTGTACAAGATAGGCGTTGATCAACTAGCTAGGAGATGCATTCCAAGGGAAGAAGTAGAGCCGATTCTACAGAGCTGCCATTCCTCTCCTTATGGTGGCCACCTTGGTGGAGATCGAACAGCTGCAAAGGTACTTCAGTCTGGTTTCTTTTGACCTACTTTATTTAAAGATGCTCATGCCTTAGTGAAGCAATGTGATCGTTTCCAAAGAATGGGTACTATTTCTAGGCGTCACGAGATGCCTTTGAACAATATCCTTGAGATTGAGCTGTTTGATTGTTGGGGGATTGATTTTATGGGTCCATTCCCACCTTCTATGGGCCATAAATACATCCTCGTAGCAGTTGATTATGTGTCTAAATGGGTGGAGGCTATTGCACTTCCAACAAATGATGCGAGTGTGGTGGTGAAGTTTGTGAAGAAAAATATTTTCACTCGTTTTGGGACACCGCGGGCTATAATCAGTGATGAAGGTACGCACTTTTATAACGGGTTGTTCAATAAATTGTTGGCCAAGTATGGGGTTCGTCACAAGGTGGCCACTGCTTATCATCCCCAAACTAGTGGCCAAGTGGAAGTATCTAATAGAGAGATCAAGCAAATCCTTGAGAAGACTGTGAATGCCTCGAGGAAGGATTGGGCTATGAAGTTAGATGATGCTCTCTGGGCCTATCGAACTGCATTTAAAACACCTATTGGAACCTCTCCATATAGGCTTGTTTATGGTAAGGCCTGTCACTTGCCTGTTGAACTAGAGCATAAGGCGTATTGGGCAATTGAAAAGCTCAACCTTGATATGGCCTTAGCGGGTGAAAAGAGGATGCTCCAATTGCATGAGCTTGAAGAGTTCCGGTTCCATGCGTATGAAAATGCAAAATTGTATAAGGAACGGACAAAGAAGTGGCATGACAAGCATATTGAGCGTCGTCAGTTTGAGCCCGAGCAGCTGCTGTTGTTGTTCAACTCGAGGTTGAAATTATTTCTGGACAAGTTGAAGACTAGATGGTCGAGGCCTTTTGAAGTTGTTCGTGTTACCGCACATGGAGCGGTTGAATTCAAAAGCCCCGGATTCTGAGAACACATTCTTGGTAAATGGTCAAAGGGTGAAGCATTATTGGGGAGGTTCGGTGAATCACCGTACTTCCATTACTTTGAGGGACCCTTGATTTATACCCGTCGTGCCACGACGTTAAATAAGGCGCTTCTCAGGAGGCAACCCGAGTTTGTACTTGGCCGGTGCATTGCCCTTTTGCTTTGTAGAAGAAGGCCCGGCTTGGAGTGCTCTCCTCGGGGCCGAGGCGGATGAAGAACTCTTGCTTGGTAGAGGTGCGGTCACCATGGTACCTACACAACAATAGATCAATGTGAGATGTCAAACTAAGCACCAAAAATACAAATCAAGCTCAATTGGTAGGGTACCACCCCACACTTATCACACACTCTATGTATCAATCAACTTAACTCAATGGCACAAGCAACCCCACACTTAAACAAAACTAGCTTCGGACAAAGTATGCCACGTTTGTGGTTTTTCAAGATCAAGCTAGTGTGGGTGCATCATAATCAATTCTTATGTGTATGCGACACTTAATGTTCATAATAAGCCTAAGGAATGCATTGCTACTCAAGAATTCACAATGTCATACAATTTTCATCATTGAGGCTTTTTCACAAACACTTAGTGTGCACACTTTGAAATTATCAAGTTCAATGATTTTGGAATGTGCCAACCCTCCCAAATTGTTTGGAGATCTCTTTTTACAAGTCACAAGCTAATTATCAAGCACAATAAACAATTTAATCACATCAAGAGTAATATTTAGACATAAACTTGCAACAAGTTAAGAAGCCTACCATGAAAAAGAATTAGTTCATCTTACATGTGATTGAGAGAGAAAAGTAGGAATTTACTTACTTGAAAATGGTAGAATGGATTGCAACAATATTGGGAATGATTCCAAGTGTTAGAGGTGATTTGGGGAGTGTTTAGAGAGTAATTAGAGAGAAAATAGTGAAGAAAATAGTGTAGGAATCGGGTATAAGGGGTTGGGGGAAACCGGGTCGCGGGTCAAAACCCGTTTGACCCGAAATTTTAAAAAAAATTGGCCGGGCGCGTTGGCCTCCTCGGCGCGGGCCGAACGCGCAACCCACTTTGAACATTCTGCCTAACCCGGCGCGTTGGGAGGCGCGGGGCACTCCCAAACACGCCAGGCCATTTTTTTCAGCTTACAACTTCGCGAGTTGGGAAGCGCGGGGCACTTCCAAACGCGCCCGAGCACGTTTTTTCGCACCAATTTTTGATTCCAAGTGCGAACCCAAGCGCGGGACATGTCTCGAGGCGTCCCGTACCCCTCAATACATTAATTTCACCTTGTTTTGCTCTCCCGATACCTACAAAAACGACACACAAAAACAAAAAAACTATGTGACACTGTAAAACAACAAAATACTAAACTATTGCAAGTACAAACTCGGGTTGCCTCCCGAGAAGCGCCTTATTTAACGTCGTGGCACGACGGGTATAAATCAAGGGCCCCTCAAAGTAATGGAAGTACGGTGATTTACCGAACCTCCCCAATAATGCTTCACCCTTTGACCATTTACCAAGAATATATTCTCAAAATTCGGGGCTTTCAATTAAACCGCTCCATGTGTGGTAATACGAACAACTTCAAAAGGCCCCGACCATCTAGACTTCAACTTGCCCGGAAATAATTTCAACCTCGAGTTGAACAACAACACCAGCGGCCCAGGCTCAAACTGACGACGCTCAATATGCTTAACATGCCACTTCTTTGTCCGTTCCTTATACAATTTCGCATTTTCATACGCATGGAACCGGAACTCTTCAAGCTCATGCAATTTGAGCATCCTCTTTTCACCCGCTAAGGCCATATCAAGGTTGAGCTTTTCAATTTCCCAATACGCCTTATGCTCTAGTTCAGCAGGCAAGTGACAGGCCTTACCATAAACAAGCCTATATGGAGAGGTTCCAATAGGTGTTTTAAATGCAGTTCGATAGGCCCAGAGAGCATCATCTAACTTCATAGCCCAATCCTTCCTCGAGGCATTCACAGTCTTCTCAAGGATTTGCTTGATCTCTCTATTAGATACTTCCACTTGGCCACTAGTTTGGGGATGAAAGCAGTGGCCACCTCGTGACGAACCCCATACTTGGCCAACAATTTATTGAACAACCGGTTATAAAAGTGCGTACCTTCATCACTGATTATAGCCCGCGGTGTCCCAAAACGAGTGAAAATATTTTTCTTCACGAACTTCACCACCACACTCGCATCATTTGTTGGAAGTGCAACAGCCTCCACCCATTTAGACACATAATCAACTGCTACGAGGATGTATTTATGGCCCATAGAAGGTGGGAATGGACCCATAAAATCAATCCCCCAACAATCAAACAGCTCAATCTCTAGGATATTGTTCAAAGGCATCTCGTGACGCCTAGAAATAGTACCCGTTCTTTGGAAACGATCACATTGCTTCACTAAGGCATGAGCATCTTTAAATAAAGTAGGCCAAAAGAAACCAGACTGAAGTACCTTTGCAGCTGTTCGATCTCCACCAAGGTGGCCACCATAAGGAGAGGAATGGCAGCTCTGTAGAATCGGCTCTACTTCTTCCCTTGGAATGCATCTCCTAGCTAGTTGATCAACGCCTATCTTGTACAAATAGGGCTCATCCCACACATAAAATCTGCTCTCATGAAGGAGTTTACGCTTCTGCTCAGCAGTAGCCCCAGGGGGATACACATTACTCACAAGTAAGTTCACCATATCAGCATACCATGGCACCTCAGGTGTATCTAGAGCAAAAAGTTGCTCATCAGGGAATACCTCTTTAATCTCAGGCCCCTCATCTACATGATCTCTATTCTCCAGCCTTGACAAATGATCAGCTACTTGATTCTCAGTCCCCTTGCGATCTTGAATTTCAACATCAACCTCTTGCAATCGGAGAACCTATCAAATGAGTCTAGGCTTGGAGTCCTTCTTTTCAAACAAATACCGGATTGCGGCATGATCAGTGAAGACAACAACACGAGTGCCAACCAAATAAGATCTGAATTTATCAAAAGCATACACTACGACTAGCAACTCCTTCTCAGTGGTGGTATAATTAGACTGGGCTGCATCAAGAGTCTTGCTTGCATAATAGATGGAGTGAAAGATTCTGCCAATTCTTTGGGCTAGAACAGCCCCAATAGCATTATCACTCGCATCACATATCAATTCAAATGGCAAAGACCAGTCAGGAGCAATGATGATTGGTGCGGTCACCAACCTTTTCTTCAACTCTTCAAATGCCTTTATGAAACGTCTATTGAACCCTGCATGTCCCAAGAAACTACGCACCCCCTTAATAGAGATAGGTGGTGGTAATTTCTCAATAGCCTCAATCTTCGCTTTATCAACCTCGATCCCTTGCTTTGACACCTTGTGCCCAAGTACTATGCCTTCTTGAACCAGAAAGTGACATTTTTCCTAATTCAGCACCAGGTTTGTTTCTTCACAACGGCTTAGCACAGCATCAAGATTTTTCAAACATTCATCAAAAGAATCACCAACCACTGAGAAATCATCCATAAATACCTCCACAAATTTTTCCACCATATCGGTGAAAATAGCCATCATGCACCGCTGAAAAGTCCCCGGGGCATTACACAACCCAAATGGCATCCTCCTAAATGCATAGGTGCCATATGGACAAGTAAAAGTAGTCTTCTCTTGGTCTTCAGGAGCTATCACAATTTGATTGTAGCCCGAATACCCATCCAAGAAACAGTAATACTCGTGCCCTGCAAGTCTATCCAGTATCTGATCAATAAAAGGGAGTGGGAAGTGATCTTTCCTGGTGGCCTTGTTCAGCTTCCTATAATCAATGCAAATTCTCCACCCTGTAACTGTTCCTGTAGGAATCAACTCATTATGTTCATTCTTCACCACTGTCATGCCCCCTTCTTTGGAACACATTGTACTGGACTCACCCACTTGCTGTCAGAGAGGAAAAATAATACCAGCATCCAGCCACTTGATAACTTCTTTCTTCGCCACCTCCTTCATAATTGGATTTAGTCTCCTCTGCTGCTCTATAGATAGCTTCTGGTCTTCTTCCAAGAGAATTTTATGCATGCAGAAAGAAGGACTAATCCCTCTGATATCAGCAATAGTCCAGCCAATAGCTCTCTTGCACTCTCGCAATACCCTCAACACCTTTTCAACCTGCACATCAGACAACAAAGAAGAAAGGATCACGGCAAGGTATTACCTTCACCCAAATAAGCATAACGTAAATGCGCGGGTAAAGGTTTGAGCTCAAGAGTAGGAGCTCTCTCAATAGACGGTTTAGCAGGAGTTAAGGTCAATGGTCTATCAAGCTCCTCAAATTTCTTCCACCCTGGGATGAATCTACTCTGTATATTAAGAACCTCCAAATATTCTTCAATGTCATCATCCTTCAGGATATCATCATCATCACATAAGAGTGCCCTTTATAAAGAATCAAAATTAGAAGCCAAGAATGACCTCTCATCAACAGTCAACTCATCATCTACCACTTTTATCATGCACAACTTTTCATACTGAGAAGGAAGCTGGGTCGCTCTGAACACATTAAACACAGCTTCTTCCCCATTTACCTTCATGATCATCTTTTCAGCTCTGACTCTAATAACAGCATCAGCAGTAGCCAAAAATCCTCTTCCCAATATGAGAGGAACCTCAGGATCAGCTTCATAATCAAGAATAATAAAATCAACAGGTAATATAAACTGACCCACTTGTACAAGCACATCCTCAATAATCCCCTCGGGGCATGTCAAAGATCTATCAGCCAGTTGCAGAGTCACAGTAGTGGGTCGTGGTTCACCTAGGCCTAGCTTCCTGAAAACTGAAGAAGGCATTAAATTCACACTAGCACCCAAATCACATAAAGCTAGACCAACCTCATGTTCCCCAATTTTCAAGGGAATAGTAAAACTGCCAGGATCTTTCAATTTCTGAGGAAGCTTGCTTCTAACTCTGGAACTACACTCCTCAGTGAGTGCAACATTCTCGAACTCAGTCAGTCTTCTCTTATTAGCAACAATATCCTTGATGTATTTAGCATATTTGGGAATATCCCGCAAAAGCTCCACTAAAGGAATATTTACCTGAATCTGACTCAATATCTCCAAGAATTTCTTTCATGCTGCATCAACTTTCTGCTTCTGAAGTCTCTGAGGGAAAGGTGGTGGTGGTCTCACAATAGCAGACTCGGGCTGCTTTGCTATCACTGTCTCTGCTTCTTTCTCCACTTCCCTATCAGCATTGGGCTCTAACTCACCAACAGGCTTCTTTGGCTTTGGGGGAACTTCTTCCAGAGCTCTTCCATTCCTCAAAGTAACTGCTTGCACAAATTCTTTCGAAATCTTCTCTGTATCACTCGGTAAAGCACCCCGAGGTCTATTATTTTGTGCTCCAGGTAGCTGCCCCAATTGTCTCTCAAGATCTTTCTGCGCATTGCTCAAATCTTTAATTGTTTGTGCTTGAGATGCTTGATCATCAATGAGCTTTTGCTGCCCTGCAAGAATTTTCCTAAGCGTATCCTCCACTGCATTAGACTGTTGTGGTTGAGTTTGTGACTGTGACCCCTGCTTGGTGCATTTTGGGATCTCTCATTGCCTTGAGGCTGCTCACGATTGTCCCTCCAAGAAAAATTTGGGTGATTACGCCAACCCGTGTTATAGCTATTACTATATTGATTGCGATTCTGACCCTGTGACCTGTTCTGATTACCCACATAATACACTGACTCTGGGTTAGATGGACAGACTTCAGTAGTATGATCTTCTCCACAAACCTCACAAAAGACTTGAAGTTGTTGCACTGGAGCTGCTGGTGGTTTAGCCTGCAGAGTCAGTTTGCTGATCTGATTGGAAATAGCATCCATTTTCGCCCTTAGCTCTGTAACTGCATCCAATTGAAGTACCCCAGCAGACTTCTGCGTAGTAGCTCTGCCGACACCCTGCCAATCAGGATTGCTCTGCGAAAACTTGTCAAGTAAATCATAAATCTGATCAAAATTTAAAGCCAATACTTGGCCTCCAGCAGCAGCATCTATCACGATCTTAGTGTGTTGGTTCAACCCCTCAACAAAAGTGTGTGCAATAACCTCATTAGATTGGTTGTGGTGTGGACAATCTCTCAATAGAGCTTTGAATCTCTCCCAGGCTGAATACAGCGATTCTCCTTCTATCTGCCTGAAGGACATGATCTCACTCCTCAGCCAGGCTGTCTTGGCAGCGGATAAAATTTAGCCAAGAATTTCTTAGTCAAATCCTCCTAAGTAGTGATAGACCCAGGCTACTCAGCCTTTAACCACTTCCTTGCTGTCCCAATCAGTGAAAATGGGAACAAAGTCAAGCGAACATAATCAGTAGGAACACCCGCTGGTGTATAAGTATCACTGATCTCCAGAAAGTTTTGAATGTGTTGCTGCGGATCCTCATGAAGTAATCCAGCATATTGCCCCATCACATGCAGCAACTGAATCATGCCGGGCTTGATCTCAAAGTGCCCGGTAATAGCGGACTTCACAATATTTGACGCTACTCCTCCCAGGCTAGGAAGAGCAACATCTCGTACTGCTACTGCTCGTTCTTCTGCCATTTCAATAGCTAAAGAAGCAAGTACGATTGCTAGTGCTTTTCGATCTCTCGCCTCTCTTCTTACCCTTCTCAAGGTTCTTTCAGACTCAGGATCAAAAGGTGCGACTGGTTCGTCCTTTCTATTCCTTTGCATGCAAAACCTGTAGCCTGAAATAGCACAAGAAACTCAACAAAAAATTAAACCTGAATATGAATTAAGTAATCGTGCAAAAAGAAATTATTCAGTAATAGTCTCCGACAACGGCGCCAAAAACTTGTTGCTCCCAACGCACACGCAAGTATACGCGGTCGACAAGTAATAAAGTGATAAATCGAGTATCGTTCCCACGAGGACTATGCAGACTAATACTTAACAAACAATTTCTAAACAAACTACTCAGGGGTCTTTTTCTTTGATGGTGAGAGGTTTAGTAACTAAAAAGCAGTAATTAAAGTGCTAGAAGTGTAGTCAAGCAGTGGTGCAATACTTTGGTTGTTAACAATATTAAGAGGACGGTCCAGGGTCAGAGTTACGAACAATCCAGTTGAGTTATCCAATTGATTCCACTTCTTAAATCCCGGGTTACTAACTGACAGAGTAAATGTAACTGTGAAAACCTTTCAGTTCTTCACAGTCTATGCAAGCTACTTCAATCCCTATATGTCTATGGGTTAAATCACATGCACGCATTAACGAATTCTGTAATGAGTTAAACTAGGCGAGCAAGTATATGTCTATCCTACTCACAAATTGGTTCCCCGATGCCCGGGTTCACAAACTAGTTCTATTCTTTCTTATTACGTAATTAAATTTCCTCTTTCGAGTTCAATCTAAAAACCATAGATGATGAATAATTATCGAGCTCTAATAATTATACAAGTGAAATCAAGAAAGAATAAGCAACCCATTATGGGATTCAATTAATGGGAATCAATCTTCAAACAATCAACTTTCATGTAATACTCTAACCCTAGAACGTAATGTTTAGCCACGCATATTCATAATCACAAGGCAAAGATTCGATGTAATAATGAAGTAAATGATGTAATAGATGAAAGATTAGGAATAAACCCCTGTTCAATGAAGTATGGTGCTCTCAAATTGCTCCAAAGTATGAACTCCTATCAAAAACTAAGTAAAGTAGTATTTATAAGGTTTACAAACACCTAGTAATAAGTTAGACCCAAGCCTAGACGAAATAGGAAGTAAAAATCCGCTCCAGGGGCGCTATAACGGGCGCCCCGCGCCCACGATCGCTCTACAACAACCAGAAGACGTCGAAACTTGCATGCCTTAGGGGCACACAGCGTGGGAAACCGCGCCAGACACTGCGCGCGTTGGGCTGCGCGCCGCAGAGGCTACTGCGCCAGGCCAACTGCTTGCTCCTTGGTCCGAAATCTCGCCTCGTGTCGTGCCCTCGTGTGCTCAATCCAATCCTCAATCAATTTCCACTCATTCCTTGCTCAATCACGCTCCTAAAAGCTCCAAATGCACTGCGTAACAACCTACACATGCACGACATCAAATTAGTGCAAAACCACATTCATAAAGTATAAAACGAGCGAATAACAAGCTCAAACATGCGGAAATATTAAGGAAACCTTGGCATAAAATGCCAAACATCAACGACCCCTTGTTTAATTTTAAAAAAGAAACTCTAAACATATAGTTGGGATGTTAACCGAATTCTTTACACTCTCTGATAAGGATTTAAAGATATTTCCTACTTATTCTCTTCGTCTTTTTCTTTTCTTTCCTTTACTAAAATAATGTAAATTATTAACTATTTTTATCTACAAATATATCCTATATAAAAGACACTTATAGAGATTATAAAAGGAATTTATAAAAATGCCCATCAAACCCTACTTATTTACATCTACATACCCATTACAATTTTATACACAAACTTATTTACAGTATACCCATTCCATTAAAACACACACTCTCTCTCCCCTGTAACCACTCTTTTCGCTCTGTTTCTCTCCCAAATTGAAATCATCACTCCTTCAGATTTTTCTCCCAATCTCATGCGATTTTTTTCAAATCAATTTCTCAGAGAATTCTTCATTATTTTGAAATTTTATCATCAAATTTTTCAATTGATCGTCCTAATTCACTAAATCAAAATCCTCATTTTATGAATTTTAGGTCAAAATTTATATAGAAGTGAATAGTTTGCTTGCCTCGAATGTTAAACTTTCAAATCTGTCAACTCCCAAATCTGTTGCCCACAATACAGTATACCACTATGGTATACTGTACTAGAGTGTATACATTGCATATGTGCCACTCTTTTGGTATACTCCAACCTAATTCAGCAGTGTATACCGTAGAGGTATACTGCTGAATTCTATATCATAGGGGGTATACAGTGCTTATTTGACCAAACAGTATATCATAGTGGTATACTGTTGAATGGAGTACACTGTAGGGGGTATACAGTGCATATGTGCTACTGCCTTTTATAGTGCATTTTCTTCTGTATACCTTTCTAGTATATAGTATACCCCCATGATATATTTCTTACAGTATACCCTCACCTCCATAAAGAAATATAATTAATTTGGTATACTAAAAAGATATACAGTATACTGCAAACGATATACAATTAAAATGGGGCGGGTGGGCTATACTAAAAAGGTATACAGTATACGGCAAACGATATACAATTAAAATGGGGCGAGTGGGCAGGGAGTGTAAATAAAATGGCCGGGTGGGCAGAGAGTGTAAATAAAATGGGGCGCATGTGTATTCCATGTAAACTAACTTCATTTGGACACAAACACGTAAATAATTTATTTTTGTGGGCAACCCATGTAAATTTCCCATTAAAAAAAGCAAATGTCATTTCACCTAAGGCTTTCGTGCTGCTAGTATTATAATTAAATAAATAAATAAATAAATAAATAAATAATAATAATAATAATAATAATAATAATAATAATAATAATAATAATAATAATAATAATAATAATAATAATAATAATATGATCGTTTTTGCTTGACGTAACTAAGGTTAACTAATTCTTTTTTGTATCTTTTAACATTGTATATTGATATGATTAATTTGGTTAAATTCAGATGCGGTAAACTGAAGGGTGGTTTCTTGTGATCTATCTACAATAGGTAGGCTGGGGTTAAGTCGTGGATCTTCTGCCCAATAAAATAATGTAAGTCGCAAAAGCATATTTGTTAGTTTAGTGTACACTCGACACAAGAGGGGGGGGGGGGAAGTGAATTGGGTCGATAACGATTTTGCCTCTTTTTAAACTTTAAACTAAGTTTCTTGACCTGTTGGAACAGCTTACTTGAAACAGTTCCTACGGGTGTTCCAACTGCAGTTTAACAAAGAAATTAAAGAGAAAAATTAGATAAGGCACATACGATTTTAACGTGGAAAACATCCTGGCTCAAAGGTGTAAAAAATCACGACCCACACCTCTGTGGGAATTTCAACCAATCCACTAAACTCACGAGCCAAAATCGGATTACAAAGATAACCCCAAGGACCTAACTCTAAGCCCTTACACAACAATCCTAGACTGTTGCTACCCTTCCAAACTACCCTAGTTTGGAACACAAAGAACTTAACTCTAAGCTATTTACCCAATGGGATTTTAACTCTAGATTACAACCTCAAAAAGTACTTCTTATAAACTGAACGAGATTACACTTTAATGCCTAATACATGAACTAAGCACTGGACTCAAACTATTTTAAATGACTTGATGAAACACTTGTCTAGACTGTTCCAACGCCCGTTCCAACTGCTTCAGAACTTTTCTCTCTTGTACGCTAAATTTTTCTTCTGTGCTGAAGTGTTTGGACGCTTTTTTTAACCTGTATGAAACTGTATTTATAGAAAAATATACCTGACAATAGAATATACAGTCCAACAAAGTTAGGGATAAAAATATACAGCTCATAGATTAATCCCTTCCTTATCAAAATAGAAGATTTCCTACAATCCTATTCCAACTCAAATTCCTTTATGGCCAACTCCTGAACTAACAAATAACTCAATTCCTTTTCAAATCAACTTAGCCTTATCAGTCTTATACAAGATATACGACACCATCAAGATCAATTACTTTAAGTATTATCTCAACCCATCAATAAGACTTATCCCACAATATAAAAATAGCACACAAATATCCTTGGAACACAGCTCAACCTTACTATTTTATTTACAGTAACTTTCAAAACCTATAGCTAAAATATCAACAAGTATATTTAATTTATCATCATCAAAACATCATATATACAACAAATTCCCCCTTTTTGATGATGACAAATTAAATGTGCTTGTTTCCATTTTGACAACCATAGAATTTTATAATTCAGTTCAAAAGAAGAGGAGAAACTTTAAACCATGACTGTAGCAGCACCAGAATACCAACAACACAGTTAAGCAAGAGAAACTTTTAAAGAAAATAAGGAACATAGAAAATTAAAAACTTAAAAAATTAAAAAAACTTAACTCAAGAACTCAAGCACATATTTCTTCCCCCTTTTGGCATCATCGAAAAGCACCAACCTGAGACATTCTATTAGTACAAGCATCTAAATTTTACTTTATCTAACTCACCACCACTTGGGCGCCAAACACATATAACCCAAGACAATTTTCTCAAGCATCAATCTATTGATATTGGCCATCCTAAAAAGATTGCAATAGTTAGCAAGCATTTCAACAAAAGTAATAACTAACAGAGAACCAAGTAGTTGTCTTTCCCAAAAGTAAAAAGCATAATGCATAACAATTGTTCAAATAAAATTTCAGAATTCTAACAAAAGGTAAAATAGGTTCACGACTGGAAAGGATGGGTAGACTTTTGGAAAACTCTTCGAACCATGGTGCTAAGGTCTTGATATCTCTTGGCCTGCTGCACCTTTTCTTCTTCAAATTTGTCATTCAATCTTAATAGTAGGTCTCGCTGGATAGTATTTTCATCACAAAGCTCAACAATTTCCCTTTTTAGGACTGCAATCTCACCACCACTTGCTCGACTACTGCTAGGTTCAACAACATAGGACCTTTTGTTGCCTTTCTTTCCACCAAAAGGCATATAATCAATGAATACCAGTATGTCCACCAGAGAGAAAATACAAATTGGGGACCTCAAAATATTCAAAAACTTGGTAAGGAAAAAAACCATAAGGTAGGGGAAATCAGAGGAATTAATTTTTTTTCTTCGAGTTGTTTAGTTCAATCAACAATGTATCATCATCACAACTCATTATATTCTTCCCTTTCAACATTAGATACGTTTTCATTCTCACTTTCTTCTTCATCAAACTTTCACTATTTTCATAATTTTCAATTACTTCTCTCCCTTCCCCCTTACTCTTATATCCCTCTATCTCACGCAATTTCTCGGGCACCATCTCACAGACAGAAGTACATGCAACAGTACGAGTGAAATGATTTACATCTTTCGCAGATATGTGCCCAGAAATTTGTGTGCCATCTACGCTTAAAAAAATTTTCCCCCTCAATCAAAGCCTTGGTATCATCCCCAATCTCATCAAAAAATCTTCTGAACTATCTGTCTTGTTTTCAATTTAGTCCTCCTCATCAATTTCTTTCTTCAGGCGCTGTCCAAATCTAACACAACAATGTTTTTTGAGTTTTTGTGTAATGAATTCTTTGGTGTGGGTCTGACTCTGCCAAGAGGGGTAGCTTTGCCCCTTGTTTTCACGCTAAAAGTAGAAGGTTTTTAATGAGAGTTTATGGAGGGAAGATGATGGGTTTAAGTGAATTTGGTTGAGCAAAGTCACATGGGATTTTGGTTTGGATTTTTTGCTAAACAATATTCTGAAACAAAATTGAACAGAGTTATACAAAAGCTTTAAAATTTTGAGAAGTATACTTGGACTTGTTCCATCACCTGTTTCATGCTCGCTGTACGTTCTTCAATGTAGGAAAGTAAGGACAATATCAATAGACATCAGCGAGAAAATTAAATCTCATGATATGTGAGTATACTTTTCACCGTACAAAAGTTGAGTTTGATAAAATCTTGCCATTTGAAGACACTTTAAACTGATAGAAATTCAAAAATAGCATTTCCTAGCCAATCATCGAGGGAAAAATCAATTTCCTAATTAATCAAGTAATTTTTATCATTCCAAGTTCTAATTTATTTTTCTCAAAGTTTTCTCGACTTAGTGCCTTGGCAAAAATGTAACCAATTTATTTTTTTTTAAGAAAAGGAAACACTAAACAAGAGTTAGAAAGAATGACATACCTCTAGTGCTATATTGATCAACCAAAAAAGAGTAGGGACAGTGACTTACCTTTCTCACCTATATAAATTATTTACATTTTTTTTATCTTCGCCAAGCGCCACACTCTCTTTATTGAAGGTTGTTAGTGAGAGGAACTTGATTTTACTCCAATAATTAGCTTCAAGCAACCACTAACCAAGTAACATAACTGGTTGTTCCCTCTTACCTTAACCTGCAAAACTAAAATAAGTGTTAGACTTAGGAACCCAAATCTTTTTGGGACCCTTTCCTTGAAAAACAGGAAACATCATCTCTTTTCTAACCCATCTAACAATATTTCTAATTTTTTCAAGAGCTTGGATTCTGGCTAAACATTCATACTTGTAGTGACCAGTGTGTCCACAATGGGTACATAAGCCATATTCAGACAAATTAATATTTTTTCTATTGATATCACATTTAACCTGATCACTTTTGTTACCCAGACCACTACGACTCCTACTTTGATGTTCAATTAGCCAATTTAAAGCTTTATTGGACTTGTTCCAGTTTTTTATATAGCAAGTTCATTGCTCACATTTTTCAAATTTTCTTGATGCTCTTTATTCTTTTCAATTTCATGACTCAACTCTCCTTTCAATGTAGTTAGATCAAATTCAAGAATTATTTGATCAATATTAAACTAATCCGTGATTTAGATTCCTTAAGTTCATGACTTTCTTCATGCAGAGATGAAACATTTCCATCCAATTTACAAATTTCCTCTTTGAGTACCTTATTAGCCTTTTCAAGTTCGATTTTATTTCTTTGCAAACATTGGCAATCAGACTTCAAACATGACACAACAGAAGCTAACTCATTTCTCTCGGCACTCACATTTTTAAATTCATCCATTAAAGAAAGCAAGAAATCAACTACTTTAATTTTTGATAAATTATGAATTTGCTCTTTAAGTTGAGTGAGACTTACCTTTAAGAATTCATCATCTGATTCAGAATCACTCATGGCCATTAAAGCAAGATCATCTGTTTCATCCTCATATTCTGATTCCTCATCAGAAGTGTCTCCCCAAGCGGCAATCATGGCCTTTTTAAGAGCTTTGAAAGTTTATTTCTGCTGCTTCTTGGAATGGTCAGTGGAATGTTCCATCCTCTGTTCCAACTGCTTTTGTGGGCAGTCTTTGATCATACGATCAAGCTTTCCGCACTTATAGCAACAATCAAAATGAGTATTTTCAGTAGACTTAGACCTGCTGGAGCTTCCTTTCTTCAGGTTGTTTTTCTTCTTGAGCAACTTTTTGAATGTGCGAGCAAGCTTTGTAAAGTCTTCTTCATCCAAATCTGAATCATCATTTTTCGTAGCATTCAAGACTAAGCTCTACTCATTCTTTAGTTCCTCCTTAGCCTGAAAATTTTTTCTGAGTTCATATGATTGAAGATTGCCTATCAGCTCATCCATAGCCATCTTGTCCATCTATTTGGCTTCTTGAATAGCCGTAACTTTGGGCTCCCACGAGGAAGGAAATATCCTCAATATTTTCCTGACACAATCTTCAGAAGAAAATTCTTTTCTAAGATATTTAAGCTCATTAGTATTATGAGTAAACCTAGTAAACATGTCCTTTATTGATTCTTGTTCATCCATACAACACAATTCATATTTTCTCATTAAAATTTCAATTCTGGACTGTTTACCTGGTTTGTACCTTCATGAGCTAGCTGCAGAGTCCCAAATTTCTTTGGCAGATGTGCATCCGGAGATTCTATTATATTCATCAGATCCGAGACCAAAATAAAGTATTTTGATCGCCTTAGCATTTTTCTCCATCATCTTGAAGTCCTCAACAGTGAATTCATCTTCTATTTTCGGGACCTTTGCACCATTAGCGCCTGCTTTCATGGGAATCAATGGACCTCTCATGGTCATTTACAAAAGTTGATAATCTTAAGCTTTCAAATAGATCTCCATACGATTTTTCCCCAAGCTATAGTGTTGACCATTAAAAAATGGAGGCCTAGCAACAGATTGACCCTCTAGTAGTCCTATTTGTGCACTCATTTTAAGGATCTCTCAAAGGTGTTAGCCTATATATGAGACACCCGCTCTGATATCAATTGTTAGTTTAGAGTACACTCAACACAAGAGGGGGGTAAATTGGGTCGATAACGATTTTGCCTCTTTTTAAACTTTAAACTAAGTTTCTTGACTTGTTGGAACAACTTACTTGAAACAGTTCCTACGGGTATTCCAACTGCAGTTTAACAAATCAATTAAAGAGCAAAAATAGATAAGGCGCACGCGATTTTAACGTGGAAAATATCCTGGCTCAAAGGTGTAAAAAACACGACCCACACCCCTGTGAGAATTTCAACCTATCAACTAAACTCGCGAGCCAAAATCGGATTACAAAGATAACCCCAAGGACCTAACTCTAAGCCCTTACACAACAATCCTAGACTGTTGCTACCCTTCCAAACTACCCTAGTTTGGAACACAAAGAACTTAACTCTAAGCTATTTACCCAATGGGATTTTAACTCTAGATTACAACCTCAAAAAGTACTTCTTATAAACTGAACGAGATTACACTTTAATGCCTAATACATGAACTAAGAAATGTACTCAAACTATTTTAAATGACTTGATGAAACACTTGTCCAGACTGTTCCAACTGCTTCAGAACTTTTCTCTCTTGTATGCTTAATTTCTCTTTTGTGCTGAAGTGTTTGAACGCTTTTTTCAACCTGTATGAAACTGTATTTATAGAAAAATATACCTGACAATAGAATATACAGTCCAACAAAGTTAGGGATAAAAATATACAGCTCATAGATTAATCCCTTCCTTATCAAAATAGAAGATTTCCTACAATCCTATTCCAACTCAAATTCCTTTATGGACAACTCCTGAACTAACAGATAATTCAATTCCTTTTCAAATCAACTTAGCCTTATCAGTCTTATACGAGATATACGACACCATCAAGATCAGTTACTTTAAGTATTATCTCAACCCATCAATAAGACTTATCCCACAACATAAAAATAGCTCACAAATATCCTTGGAACACAGCTCAAGCTTGCTATTTTATTTACAGTATCTTTCAAAACCTATAGCTAAAGTATTAACAAGTATATTTAATTTATCATCATCAAAACAACATATATACAACAATATTAATATATCGAAGCTAATCTCTAGACTAGCCAAGTTATTCAATTTTTGTGTGTACGTGTTGTGACTTTGTGTTGGAGTGAATCATTTGTCTAGCTTTTACTTCAAGACTTTTTGAGCATTCATAACTTTTTTTCAGCAATAAAACCAATTATCCGTTTGTTTCTTCCATATTTTGAACTTTAGTTCCATGAAAGAATATGTTATTGTTGCAACACGAAAGAAATAAAAATTCTAGATCAAAACTGTTATAATCTATGCACCTCCTAAGGACACTAGAAGGGGGGGTTGAATAGTGTCTACCGATTTTTGTTTTAAGAACCTGGTTCTTCTGAGTCAAGAACCCAGTTCTGGCCTTTGCAATTCTGATGTTCAAACACTGTGACACACGCCAACCACACACACAAAGAACACGAGGATTTTACGTGGAAAACTCCTTGCTCAAGGGAGAAAAACCACGACCCACACTCTGGGATTTTAGAACTCAATCCACTAACACAATGAGCAAGTTTCTGATTACAAGACTCTGTAACCAAGGGGCTACACTCTAGACCCTAACCACTAAATAAAGCTAAACTCTAGCTTTACAAAGCAATCTCTTACAAGTTAACCTAATACATATGCTTCTACAATAAGCCAATAGGTAAAAACAATGATCGCTCAAAATAAGACAACTTACAAAACAATGAACCTAGACAGAATATCTAGACTCAATCAACTCAAGCACACCAGTTGTCTTCTTCAGTTATCTCACGTAGAAAGATGCTAGATCGCCTTTATATGCTCTCAACTCTCTGTTTGTGAATAACTGAGTTACGGCTGCATCAACTACTTGTATTTATACGCGCCTTGAAACCTTAGCTGAGTCCTACAAGGAATCCTTGTAATTATGGTAAGACAGGATTCCTAGTAACTATTTTCCTTGTTGAAGTCCAACTCCTATTCACACTTCGAAGACACCACCTGGGCACCATCTCTTTTAGTCTGACTAGGATGCATATTCATTCACGCGCCACTATTCCTAGTTCCGCAGGGATTTGCAACCCGCAGCTCTTTTCGATCAGTCGTGCCCTTCTATTCAAGGACTAGGTTCTTCTCCAAGACCACTGAGTCCTTCACGTTTGTCATTCTTCAAAACCAGTAGTCAACAAATTCCCCCTTTTTGATGATGACAAACAAATGTTGCCAAAGAACCTGTAGACACACATTCCAAAAGCATACAAACGAAAAGTAACTAGTTCAAGAAATTGAAACAGATGAATTAGGTCAAAAACACCCCAACATTTCCTTTCTTTCCCCTTTTTGCATCATCGAAAAGATTCAAATACCTGTATGTACCTGTTTGTACTATCTAGTGTAGAGCACAAGGCCACAAGTCAGCAAAAAAAAAAACACACAGAAGCAAGAGTAAGGGCCCAACAAGAACCAAATACTGTAAAGCAACCAGTCATAAACATGAGAAAATTTAAAACCATTATCCAGGATGTGACAGCAGCACTACCCTATCCATTAGTACACAACAAAAGAAATAAATTATTTGAAACAACCATCACATGTGCAAGGGAGAATGGAAGGAATTAACAGCATGTAGGAGAAGGGACAGGAGGATAGGACATGAGGACTCAAGGCTGAAGGTTGAAGTGTTTGACAAGTGCCTCAAGATGCTTTGTATTTTTGGCCCTTTCCATCACCAGCTCGGCCTCATACTTGAGGCAGTCTATCTTTAAACGATCAATTTCTTGATCCTTCTACTTCAGCTGTCTGTAGAGCTCTGCATTTTCTGTATTCACTTCAAGAACATGAGTCTCCAGCTCCTTCACAGCATCAATGGCCTCCTCAGGTCCATAATCCTCACTCTCCTCAGCTAGCTCTTCCTTGACCTGCATAGGTTTCTTAGAAGCTCTCCCCTCCTTGAAGAAGTCACAGTTTTTAAGCACATTGTGCCCAAACATCTGATGAATGGTTGGCTTCTTCCCAGCTTCCAGTGGAACCCTAAAATGCTCTAGAACTTGCTGGAGGATATAGGAATACACTAAGGAATGTGGCTTCTGATCAGTATCTGCAATCCTCTTAATATGCCTAATAATTAGCCCATGTAAGTTGATTCTTACCCCCTATCCACCAAGTCCATGTATGTTAGGTCTAAAGCACTAGCTTCACTATTCCTTTCTCCTCTCGGCAGAAGGAACCTGTGCACAAACTCAAACAACAACTGGTGTGCAGGCTCCATCTCCTTTTTATCTACCTTCCTTTCCTTCCTCAGCTTGGGTTTTTTTGAGAATTTCTTGACCACACTCAGAGAGGTTACTCCATCTTTCCTCTTACGCCACTTCAGCCTTATATACCTGCAATAACCTTCAGTAGGTATGTCAAGGATCACCCCAAGCTCACTTCTCCCAAATTCTATCTCAACTCCCTTCACAGTGGTGAACACTCTCCTGGCATTGAATCTGCAGTTTGTGTAAAACTCCCTCACCTCATCAGCAAACAACATCCTATCTTTGTTTCCGAACAAACCAAGCCATCCTTGGTCACCAATCATTCTCAAAAGTAGTTTCATGTGATGTTCTTTCTCATCTTGCAAAATACTACCAGGTAGCACCTGATGCTTTGCAAAGAAGGCCATTCTATCAACTTCCTCTTCAGAACCTCTCCTTCTCTTCCTGTTCTCAGCTTCACTATCAGTCTCAGAATCACTTGGCTCCACATAACTGCCAGCCTCATCACTCTCTTCCTCTATTTCCTCAGCTCTCTTCTCTTCCATCTTTTTCTTTGCCTCTCTGTCTCTCACATTGGTAATTGTTCTTTCCAGCTTCCCAACCTTCTCCAGCTGTTGCTTCAAGGCAGACCTAGTGCCAACTCTCCTGGCCACTAGCTCAGCAACAGTTCTGTCACCATTTTCTTCACTTGATTCATCAACCAATTTAGTTTTTGACACTGACTTTCCCCCTTTCACCAATCTTCTCCTCTTTTTCGGCTCTACTCTGTTTTCCTTTACAAACACTACCTCTTCTTCCTCTTCCTCACACACCAGCCTCTCATCCTCCTCACCAAACTTCCTTTTCAACCTTTTCCTCTTTGTTTCTTCTGTTTTCTTGGTAACCTCTTCACTCTCAATTTTTTCTTTCTCAACCTCCTCATCATTTTCTTCTTCTGAATCTGTCCAATTGAGTCCTGCATCATCAGTCTCAGCAGGATCTGGGCAAGAAGCAGGTTCTTGACTCAAATCCTGTGAAGCCTCAGCAAGACTAGGTCCCCCAACTACTGGAACTTTAAGGACAGATACTCCTTCACTCTCCTCAGCACCCACAACACTAGTACTTGGTTCATTAACACGTTCCTTAAGGGACTCAACAAGATCATCCTCCCTTAGTTGTTCTATCACTCTCTCTGCTACATCCATCTCCAAATCAGTCTTTTCTACTAAAGGCACATGCAAATTTACCCTAGGTTCTTCCTGAACAACCTTTTGCTTTGCTTCAACTATGTTCCCCTATCAGTTTTGTCATCAGACTCTACTACTCTTGCAATTTCATCTAGTCCCGTTACTAGGGTTTCAGTATCCACTGTCTAATGGCTTTTTATCTCTTCTAAACCAACAAGAGTAGATGATATAGGATCAGGGGTTACCTTAGTAGATGGTTCGGATGACACTTATGCAGTAGGTGTAGTAGACAAGGATCTTGACAGCATTTTCTTCACCAATTTCTTTTCTCCTTTTTTAAGAAATTTTGTCCTGGCCTTAGCAATTCTTTCTGCGAGGGTAGATGGAGGTGGTTTTGAGGATGATTTCTTGAGAGTCTTTGTGGGTGAAGTGGATGAAGATTGTACTTGAGACATGATGAGATTTGTTAGGGTTTTGGCTGAGATTTCAAGAATTTTCAGTCTTGAACTTTTGAGAGAGAATGTAGAGTTGAAAAGACAATGTTGTTGAGTGTGTGAGTTTTGTGTATATTGACGAAGGGGAGAGGGTTTTAGTGATTAAAAAGTCTCTATGGAAGCCAAAGAAATAATGAGATAAAAGTGAAAAAAGCAGTTTTTTGAAATTTTTGAAAACCGGGAAGTGTTATGGATTTGACGGTTATGGACTTATTTGATTGAGCCTTTTCAAGTAGTGGGGTCCATACAATTCAAATAGAATTCTATCCCAAAAAAAATATGTTCCTATAATTTAGGACAGTTACAGGAACATGGAGGATCTCCCTTGACAACGTATAATTGACAATTTAATTTCAGTTATGACTTCTATCATGCAGGGTGGTGTAACTGTACCTGGACATGATTCCTCATGCTTTAGTCGGCTCCTTCTCAGTACATAGTAGGTTCTTTATGGGATCACATTATCCTCACCTGGTGCTTAAAGGCTAAACAAGTATACTTAATAAAGTACAAAATTAGACTGAACAATAGTAACAAAATTTTACACACAGACAATTGAATACTTAACTAACCAATCATAGAGGGACCACCTGCCGAATCATCCGTGTATTTTGGTCATCCCTAATTCCAACATGTTCCTCTCAAACTGTACCTTGTTCAATGCTTTGGTAAATATGTCAGCAATTTGATCTTCAGTCCTGCAAGAATTCATAGTGATCAGACCCTTTTCCACATTATCTCTAAGGAAATGGTGTCTAATATAAATATGCTTGGTTCTCTTGTGTTGGACTGGGTTCTAGGCAATATTCACTGCACTTGTGTTATCACAGAAAATTGGCACTGCTCCACATTTGATACCAAAGTCCTCCAATTGTTGTTTGATCCATAGCAGTTGTGAGCAGCATGATGCAGCTGCTACATACTCAGCTTCCGCAGTAGACAGGGCAACTGAGTTTTTCTTCTTTGTAGCCCAAGAGACCAAACAAGGACCAAGAAAGTGTGCCATTCCTGAAGTGCTTTTCCTATCCACCAAATGACCTGCATAATCTGCATCAGCAAAACCAATTAGTTCAAAAGTACCTCCCCTTGGGTACCAAAGACAAAGGTCCTGAGTTCCTTTCAAGTATCTCAGGATCCTCTTCACAGCTGTCAAATGTGTCTCCTTGGGCTTTGACTAAAATCTAGCACATAGTCCCACACTGTATACTATATCAGGTCGACTAGCTGTGAGATAGAGGAGTGAACCTATGATTCCTCTATATTTTGTCTCATTTGTCGAAGGACCTAGTTCATCTATATCCAGCTTGGTTCCAGGAGCAATGGGCGTAGTCATTTCTTTTGCTCCCTCCATGTCAAATTTCTTCAGAAGTTCTTTGACATATTTTTGCTGATGAATCATAGTCCCTTCAAGCATTTGCTTTATCTGCAATCCAAGGAAGAATTTTAGTTCACCCATCATGCTCATTTCAAATGCACTTCCCATCAGATCAGCAAACCCTTTGCATAGCTCCTGATCAGTGGCTCCAAAGATGATATCATCGACATACACTTGAACCACCAGTAGATCCTTTCCTTTCTTCTTGAGGAATAACGTGCTGTTAATCTTTCCTCTCAAGAAACCATTTTTCAGCAAGAATCCTGAGAGTCTTTCATACCAGGCTCTAAGAGCTTGCTTCAATCTGTAGAAAGCCTTGTCCAGCATGTAAACATGATCAGGAAATTCATTGTTCACAAAGCCTAGTGACTGTATTACATATATCTCTTCATTCAAGTAACCATTCAGGAAGGCGCTCTTCACATCCATCTGATATAGTGTGAACTCCATGTATGTAGCAAAGGCAATCAGTATTCTAATGGCTTCAATCCTTGCAACTGGTGTAAAGGTTTCATCATAGTCTATTCCTTCTTCCTGACTGTATCCTTGAACTACTAACCTTGCCTTATTCCTAGTCACTATACCATGCTCATCCAGTTTGTTCCTGAACACCCATTTTATTCCAATTACTGATCTGTCCTTCGGCTTAGGAACTAGGTGCCACACTTTGCTTCTTTCAAACTGATGAAGTTCCTCCTGCATGGCTAGAATCGAATCTGGATCTTCTAGAGCTTCTTTTACATTCTTTTCTTCCAGAGATGAGAGGAATGCAAAGAATGCACAGAAGTTCTTCAAGGCTGACCTGGTCATGATTCCTGTGTCCAGTTCAGATAACACATTCTCCAAGGGGTGAGAGCTTTGATGTTTCCATAGCCTGAGTTAAATATGACTGGAAGAACCTGCAGCATTATCTTGGGGGGTTCTTCCTGACTTGTTGGATCATCAGCTTCGTCTGCTGTTCCCTCTGTCATGTTGACTCCTCGTTCTAGTGTGCTCAGATTCTCACCTGATGTCTTTTTGTCTTCTGAGTCTTCCAGTTCATCTACACCATCTTCCCGACTTAGGCTAATCACTTGATCATCTGCCTCAGTTTCCCCCAATGCCTTATCAGATTCATCAAATACGACATGCATACTTTCCTCCACTGTTTGTGTTCTTTTGTTAAACACCTTGTATGCTTTGCTTTGTGTGGAATAACCAAGGAATATTGCTTCATCACTCCTAGCATCGAACTTCCCCAATGGTTCCTTGCCATTGTTGTGAACAAAGTACTTACAACCAAAGGGTTTCAGGTGAGCAATATTTAGTTTTCTTCCTCTGAGTATCTCATATGGAGTCTTGTCAAGAATTGCTCTGATGGAACACCTGTTCAATAAATAGCACGCAGTGTTTATTGCTTCAGCCCAAAAGTTTCTTGCAAGCCCACTTGACAACAGCGTAGTCCTTGCCATATCCTCCAGGGACCTGTTCTTCCTTTCAACTACACCATTTTGCTGGTGAGTTCTTGGTGCAGAGAAGTTATGATCAATGCTGTTTTTTGCACAATACTCAAAAAATTTTGAGTTTTCAAACTCAGTTCCTTGATCAGATCTGATGCTGATGAGTTGTAGACTTAACCTTTTCTGCACTACACCAACCCAGTCTTTAAAGCTGTCAAATGCTTCATCTTTAGATGCCAAGAACAAGGTCCATGTGTATCTAGAGTAGTCATCAATAATTACGAACACAAATCTTTTTCCTCCTCTGCTCCTGAATCTCATGGGTCCACACAGATCCATATGCAATAGTTCCAGTGGCTTTGATGTACTTACCACCTTCTTAGACTTAAAGGATGGTTTCACATGCTTCCCCCTTACACATGCATCACATTTTTATATTTTCAAATCTCTTGCTTGGCAATCCACGAACCAGCTCCTTAGATACGAGCTTGTTCAGTTGTGAGAGACTTGCATAACCCATCCTTTTATGCCACAGATGAGAATCACTTTCTTGCACATTCAAGCATGTTAATTTGTTTTCAGGTAATGACTTCAGCGATGCTTTGTATACGTTGTTCACCCTCTTTCCTTCCATAACAATTTCTCCATTCTGTAGATTCTTCACAATACATCCCACAGAGGAGAAACTCACTTCATTCCTCTATCACACAGTTGGGAGATGCTCAGCAGATTGTGTCTGAGACCGTCAACACAGTAAATATTTTTGATTGCATGATCCAAAGTTCTCCCAATCTTTCCAATTCCCACGATTTGACCACTTTTTCCTCCTCCGAAGGCCACACTGCCTCCCTGAAATGCTGCGAGTGAGAGAAAATTTCTTCTATCTCTTATCATGTGCCTTGAACAACCACTATCAAGAATCCAGCTTGGGTTGTTCTCCCTCACTCCAGCCTGCAAAATAAATTAGAGGTTAGCCTTAGGAACCCAGACAAGCTTGGGTCCCTTCTTACGAGAGAATGGATAAATCAAATCCTGTCTAGCCCATTTAGGTAGAACACTTCTTTTATTCTTGGCCTTTGTCTTGCTAACACTCATGCACTTTTGTTTGTAGTGTCCAGTTTCACCACAAAAGGTACACAACATGTTGCAAGGCAACACCACATACTTGCTCTTAGGATTATATGGAGGCAACGGTTTCTTAAATCCTAACCCTTGTTTTCCCTTGTTTTGATTTTCAAGAACCCAGTTCATTGCCTCCGATGATTTTTCCATTTAGTTAATCTGGTAAGCTCAAATTCAGATTTTTCAACCTTTTGGTTTAAAATCCTGTTCTTTTCAGTTTCCTGATACAAAATCTCATTAGCTCTTTTCAGTTCATTTTCCAGAAAGATTTGAACTTCACTTATTACTTGCTTACCATTTATACTCTCTCTGAGCTGATTGCATTCTAATTCTAGTTCAGTGATCTTAGAGTTTGACACAAGAGTCTGCCCTTTAAAGATGGCATTGACTTCTTCTAGTTCAATATTTTGTTCTAGGAGATTCCTGTGCTTGGTTCTGAAATCACCTAGCTCTTCAGTTAATTTATCCTTTTCAATTTTCTCTTTTTCATAACCCTCAATCAAAGTGGCAGTGATTAGAATCAAATTTTTTAGAAGAGTATGTATGTAAGGTTTCCTTAAGATTAGATAAACATACCTCTGCTGAATGAGCAGTTTCAGCTCCATCAGTTGCCATAAGGGCATAGTCCTTCTATTGGTTGTCATCTGTGTACAACTCCTTCAGCTTTTTCCAGACTTCCTTGGCGGACTTGTATTCAAGTATCCTTGCTAGCACATCATAGATAAGTCCTCTCCTCAGGTACAATTCAGCCTTGGAATTTGCCTGTAGCCAATCCAGAACTTGAGGATCTAGTTCTTCCACCTTCTTTGGCACCAGAACTCCATTTGCTGCTCTCTTTACAGGGACATGAGGTCCTCTCTTCACGATCAGCCAAAGACTATAATCAGTTGCTTGCAGGAAGTTTTTCATCTGTTTCTTCCAGCTCTTATAGTTAGTCCCGTTGAACACAGGTGGCTTTGACGGATCTCTCCCTCCTCTGAACTCTCGAGGGTCTTCTTCATCTGAACTGATGTCTGTCAGGCCCATCAGTGCCAGTGGTGAATCATCT
Source organism: Petunia x hybrida (assembly GCA_037355625.1). NCBI lineage: Eukaryota > Viridiplantae > Streptophyta > Magnoliopsida > Solanales > Solanaceae > Petunia > Petunia x hybrida. Next base: position 6,152,006 of record JBBBVM010000059.1, on the reverse strand, counting down.
CCTGGTTCCTTTTCATGATCAGATTCACTGTCAGTTGGTCCCCAAGTGGCATAGAAGGCTTCCTTCTTCTTTCTTCTTTCTGCTCTGAAGTTTGGAGGTCGTCTTGACTTCTTCTTATCTTTGTCATTCTCCTTTGACGTCTCCTTTTCCTTTTCTTTAGATGCTCTGTTTTTCATACATCTATTTCCCACATAGGACAATCCATAACAGCGTGATCTTTCTTGAAACACTTAAAGCATCCTGAGTAATCCGGACTGTCGACTATGTTCTTCCTGCCAGAATTCTCCTTGCCACTTATTTTGAAGCCTTTGAATCTACCAAGGTTAGGCTTCTTTCTTAGAGCACTAACCATTGCTGCTTCAACAGATTGCAAGTCAACATATTCATCAGTTTCCTCAGTTGCTTCAAGCGCAAGGGTCTCGTCCTTCTTCAAAGCTAGTTTAGCTTTTGAGTCTTTCATCATCTCATGAGTTTTCAAGCTACCAACCAGTTCTTCAAGTTTGATGGATCTTAGAGGTTTAGACTCAATGATAGCAGTCATCGTGGGTTCCCACGCTTCAGGAAGCACATTTAGAATCTTATCAACCATCTCCACTTCTGGTAATTCCATATCCAGGAATCTCATCTCATTAGTAATGATGGTCAACCTGGTCATCATATCCTGGATTGATTCCTTCTCACCCATAGAGAACAACTCAAATTGTCTCTTCAGCATTCTTCTCTTTGAGTCCTTTACTTCGGTGGTTCCTTCATGCGCAACCTGCAGGGCATCCCAAATTTTCTTAGCCGTCTTGTAAGATGATACTCTTTTAAACTCCTCAGGACCAAGACCACAAATGACCAGACGTTTGGCTTTGTGATTCTTTTCAATCATCTTATAATCTGCCTCATTGAACTTCTCTTTCAGTTTAGGTTCTTGTTTGGCAGTGGCTCCTTCACCAACTATTTTAGTGGGGACCAAGTTTCCTTCAGATACTATCAGCATGAGTTGATAGTCTTCAGCACATATGTAATTTTCCATCATGTTCTTCCACCAAGAATAGTACTGCCCATTAAACTGTGGGGGCCTTTGAACTGATTGTCCTTCAGTAATAGTAGGTGGTGCACTCATGATTCTGATTCTTCTCAAGGTGTTAACCTCATACGAGAAGACCTGCTCTGATATCACTTGTTATAATCTATGCACCTCCTAACGACACTAGAAGGGGGTTGAATAGTGTCGGATTTTCGTTTTAAGAACCTGGTTCTTCTGATTCAAGAACCCAGTTCTTGCCTTTGCAATTCTGCTGTTCAAACACTGCAACACACGCCAACCACACACACAGAGAACACGAGGATTTTACGTGGAAAACTCCTTGCTCAAGGGAGAAAAACCACGACCCACACTCTGGGATTTTAGAACTCAATCCACTAACACAATGAGCAAGTTTCTGATTACAAGACTCTGTAACCAAGGGGCTACACTCTATACCCTAACCACTAAATAAAGCTAAACTCTAGCTTTACAAAGCAATCTCTTACAAGTTCACCTAATACATATGCTTCTACAATAAGCCAATAGGTAAAAACAATGATCGCTCAAAATAAGACAACTTACAAAACAATGAACCTAGACAAAATATTTAGACTCAATCAACTCAAGCACACCAGTTGTCTTCTTCAGTTATCTCACGTAGAAAGATGCTAGATCACCTTTATATGCTCTCAACTCTCTGTTTGTGAATAACTGAGTTACGGCTGCATCAACTACTTGTATTTATACGGGCCTTGCAACCCTAGTTGAGTCCTACAAGGAATCCTTGTAATTATGGTAAGACAGGATTCCTAGTAACTCTTTTCCTTGTTGAAGTCCAACTCCTATTCACACTTCGAAGACACCGCCTGGGCACTGCCTCTTTTAGTCTGACTAGGATGCATATTCATTCACGCGCCATTATTCCTAGTTTGCAACCCGCAACTCTTTTCGATCAGTCGTGCCCTTCTATTCAAGAACTAGGTTCTTCTCCAAGACCACTGAGTCCTTCACGTTTGTCATTCTTCAAAACCAGTACTCAACGAAAACAATATATATGACTGAATGAATCACTTCTTTAAGAAGGCAATATGTAGTTGAACTTGGAAACTGAAGTCGAAATTGAAAAAGCTCACGTGCAAAATTTTCGTGGATATAAATTTCACTTTGAATTTCTCTAAGTGAAAACCATTATTTCACTCAAAATAGCACTCCTTCAGTTATATGATCTCATTACTTTTGCAATAGTGTTAGTGAATATCCATATGCATTTTAAATAATGAACTATATTATTTGGGATAATGAAGTTTTGTCCAAAATTGTTGGCTTGACTTCCAGTGGTTTGAACTAATCTGCTGCATGTTTTAAACACACCCGAAATTTTTATTAGTAACGTTTTTTAAACAATAAATGGTTAGCTATTTCGTTTTTAGGCAAACGATTGGTTTTTTGAAAGACTTTTGGGAAAGAGCTTTTTAGAAGGGATATTTGTCTTCTTGATATTTTATCCACTGATCAATAATCCCGAAATTGTTATAAAATATTGATTGTAGTTAAATAATCTCGTGATTGCTAATTTAGGATTAAAAATTCAATCAACCACATGTCCTACATTGTATACTGAGATTGTTATTCAACAAAAGAAATGACGCCTCAATGAATTAACACTTGATATTCCAAACTTCTTTTATTTATAAAGCTCATTGAGTAACTAGAGAAGAATGGGGCCATAAGATTTCAGATTGTAAATTTGTAATAGGAAAACTGTCAACTTTTTTGTCCTAAATGAATGACTGCCTGTTATGGTTATATTTAGGAATGATATTAGAATATTCCCAGTTTAAAATCCGTGCTACAAAACTTTAGTGTGCGCCCACTTACTTCATGCCTTCAACATGATCATGACCGAATTTATCTGATTATACCACTGCTCATAATAATCTATAGAAAATTGGTAGGTGAACTAGTTGTACCGTTCTCAAAATAATCTAAAGAGAAAATGACAATTTGCTCATGTACTATGAGACGTTGTTTAATTTTGTCATCAATTAAACTTTTTAATCTTGGCGTTTAAAAATTTCTCATATTTGTCCTTGTCGTCACTTGAAATCCAACGTGAAATGGTCTACTCCACGTAATTAAATCCTCTGTTAACAAAATTCAATATTTATCCATCCACTTCTGACTATAGTTTAAAATTTAACATCAATATTGAAATCCGTTTGAGGTTAAGGGCAAAGATGCAATTTTTTTCCTATAGCAAGGTAATATTAACCAAAACTTAAAAGAAGGCAAAGTTCCTCAATTTCAACCATACATGAACAAATTTGACACTTTCCCCTAATCTTTTATTTCATTTCTTTGTGGTGTGCCATTCTTATGTATGCACACTTTAGGATTTTTTATAGTGTCTTTAATGTTTAGCTTCAACTTAAAATAAGGATATACTTTAGGACTTCGTGTTATGAAGTTTTGAATACATTGCAACTCCTTGGAGCGGCTGCTGCTGGTGTCATTTTCTGCTAAATGCCGCCTGTCATATAGTAAGCTAGCATTTGGATATAGATTTTCAAATAATTTTTGAGAAATACTTTTTAGATGAAATTTAATATGAAAATAAAAAGTGTTTTGACATATCTTTCGGGAACAAATTTTTTGGCTCAAAAGAGTCTTTGAACTCTTATGAAAATGAAATTTGATGTGTAAATATTAGTTTTTGGCTCAAAAACAGCTCAAGGCCAGTTTTTGAGTTTTTGAAACAAGTTTTGCTCAAATAGTATAAACAAATATTTTTTAGCCCAAACATTCTCAAAAAATGCCTCCAAAAACTATGTCCAAACGGGAGATAAAAGAAAGTATTTATTTTTTACATTTTAAAAATTTTAGGTGCACGTGAAATGTATAAGCCCATAGTAAAGTCAGCAAAGAACAGCCACCTTCCAGCCTGCCAGCCAGATAGTGAGACACAACCAAATCAAACTCAATAAAATCTCAATCCAAAGATATTCATTCACCCTACACACACATAGTCAACAGGGAATCTAATTAACTCATGCTCGGCCTTTAAACAAAAATCACAAAAACACTTGAAAACAAAACATATCATGTTGGCATAGTCTTTTACAAACTCTCCGTTACATCAAAATCTGCTAAAACCCCATTTATTCAATATGGATGATTACTTGAATTTATTTGTTGAAGAAACATCATTTTACAATAAGATTGTTTTGAGTACATTCTTGCCTGAATCTTGGTGGGGTCCGTTACCTCATTGGTTTCAAGGCTGGCTTAGGAATTACATTGGCGGGATTTTACTTTACCTTGTTTCTGGTTCTCTTTGGTGTTTATACATTTATTACTTGAAACGCAATGTATACATCCCTAAAGGTATGATTTTTTTGTTCTCTCATGAAATTTATTTGATAAATACTCTTTGAACAGCGGCTAGGTCGCTTAAACAAAAATAGCATTTCTTTTGTATATTCGATGTATACTATGTGTATAGTAAGTGTATAAGCTGTGTATCCTGATTAGGGCTGCTATTTTGGTAAAGTTCCCATTATTGATTAAGGTCAATGAGATGTAGATTTATGTGTGTATTATGAATATGTACATTCATGTGGATGTAAAAGTCGATCTTGGGGAGATTAAATAAGTTAGAATCTGATCAGAGGCGGAGCCAGTTTTTGAAGTTTAGGAGTTCAGGATTTTAGTTTTTTCTTTTTTAAGTTATGGGTTCTATATTAATAATTTGTATATATTCTATGAACTTTTTAAGACAAATACAACTTCGGACCAAAGTTATGGACCCTATTTAAAACACTACTCCGCCCTTGAATCTGCAATAATGGGTTCAAAATTTAGTATTTGTTGAAACTTTGACGATTTGATGTTTCGTGTAAAAAATGTGGATCAGTTGGATAGGCAGTTGTGAATCCAGGAATTGTGCTAAGGGTGTTCGACATCTAATATATAGGTATAGAAAGTGATATTGGGCTATATCCGGATAATTTTTGGCAAAGGTTTGTTTAACTAACTGCCTTTTGCTGGTTGTAACTCTGTGCTGTCTGCAGACCTTGTACTGCCCCTGAGGATATTGATGTTTCCTTAAAAGAGGTAGTGCTTTAATTTGGAAAAGAAATGGGCCATGTTATATGTTAGCCAGATCTGAGCCCCTCTTCCCTAGTAGCTTGCCACAAATAGAGGAATTTGTCTATGTCAATTTTCTTTAGTGGCTAACGCTACTCATTTGGTTAGTGGTTACAGTTAATTAGATCCAAGTTTAGGTTATGACGCCTTAACATTGACAAGAGGATCATGACTGGAAATAATAGTTCTCACAGGTTGAGACTATGACAACACATTGTGTCTTGTGAAGGCAAGAAAACTGATCTATTGCAGACAAGTTAATGAGCTAGTTTAAGTACGTGTTGTTGCTGGAAGGAATGGACTTCTCGAGCTTTTGGATATCTACGAAAAACATCAACACTAGTCCCCCAGGGCTTTGGTCTAGTGGTAAGAGCGCAACACGTGATTTGTGAATTAGGCACACATCACGCGTTTGGACCCTGTATCAGACAAAAGCCTGGTATTTAAATGGGGAAGGGTAGACAAACAGACCTATTATTCACCAAGGTTGGAAGCGTGTGCAACTGACCTTTGGTAATTTCTCAGTTATCGATAAGAAAGAAAATGTCAACACTAGTGTCTAGTTAATGTCAATCTCCTAGAACATGCTAAGTGATCTTAGTTTTTTTTTCTATCAATGAGACAGCTTTGAAGTAGCACTGCATACTGATCGATGACCTCTTTGAGTTCTAAGCCATCAATTTCTGAATGAATATATCTGCTGCATTTTATTGTATGCTTTGATGAGGTAAATTTGCATCTTGCTTCAAATATTCGTATTGGTTGGAGATCACTTTGATTTATAATCAGCCACCGATTTCTCAATGAATATCTATAATGATAAACCTGCATCTTGCTTCAAATACTGTCATCTGATGTTGGTTTATAAGAAGATGCAAGAATTTCAGCCTCATGAACATTGTGATTGCAGATGCCATCCCTTCAAATAGAGCTATGCTTTTACAAATCGGAGTTGCCATGAAAGCTATGCCATGGTATTGTGCTCTTCCATCAGTTTCGGAGTACATGATTGAAAGAGGCTGGACTAAATGTTTCTCAAGAATAAGCGACGTTGGATGGCCTTCCTACCTTATCTATGTCGCACTTTATATGGTATTTGTAGAATTTACCATCTACTGGGTGCATCGAGAGTTGCATGACATAAAGCCTCTGTACAAATATCTCCATGCTACGCATCATATTTACAACAAGCAAAATACTCTCTCCCCATTTGCTGGTAAGTTCTATCTCATGATTGTGGTCTATCATGAAAACAACTTGTAGCTGCCCCAATAAGTAGACTTCTTCTTTCTCCTGCTTCTCAATAACTTGTCTATCTAATTGTGCTTCAATGTTTTCCTGTATGATTGGAAATAATGTTGAAAAGAGAGTCTTGTGTATGTATTCAAGGTGTAAACTTTTCGCATCTGTCTTTGGTCATACACCTTTTCCTTATTTGGTTAGCGGGGATAAAATGGTTACACATTGTAATTGAGTTATAGGCTCACTATTAGTCCCTCATTATTAATGCTAAGCTAAGCTGGTATTAGATAGCAGGGGAAGAAAACAATTTTTTGGAACTTCTCATCCGCTATTTGTTTAGTTTTCTAAAAATAAAATCCACTTTACCAATGCTCGACTTGCTTTATACATTTCATCGCTGTCTCAGGGTGTTATAGAAATCTAACTGCATGGCGATGGAAATTTGAATATTGCCGTTACACTAGACTGTTACTCCTTTGTAACATTCTAGGATCTTCTGACTGGAGGAATTGTATACAAAGTCTTACCTCTTTCCTGAGTTTCCAGGAAATTGCTTGTCAAATCCTCATTGCATTGCAAGCTAACAAATAAATAGATTCCAATGAAGCAATGATCTGCACTTATGCTTCTGTAGCTTCTTTCATAGTGTCTCTTGTCGTAAGTCTAAGAGTTTTGCTAATCGCTAACATGAACTTGCTGCTTTGCAAATCAGGTTTAGCATTCAACCCAATTGATGGAATACTACAAGGAGCACCACACGTGGTAGCTCTTTTCTTGTTGCCTATGCATTTTACCACACACATTGCCCTCTTATTCTTGGAAGGGATATGGACTGCAAATATCCATGACTGCATACACGCAAAGTTGTGGCCTGTAATGGGTGCTGGCTACCATACCATCCACCATACTACGTACCGCCACAATTATGGTCATTACACAATATGGATGGATTGGATGTTCGGAACTCTTCGTGATCCTGTTGAAGATGAGGGTAAGAAAATGTAATGTTCATCTCTTTTGTTTGTTGTCCAAGCTCTCGTTAGGCTGCCCAGTAACTGGTGCGATTCGTCGGGTATGCATTACATTGTTGTATATTTTATTATTATTGGTAGTTTCTCAAGATGTAGACTAAAAAGAACTATGCAGGGAAAAAAGGATGCTCTGCTTTTTGAGATGCTTTTTCCCTTGTCGTTCTAGTATTCATAAAAACTAGTGGGGAAGGAAGTTACGGAATAAAAAATATGCTAAGGCTGTGATAACTCATTGCCTATTAGCTTATTAGTTAATTACTACTATTATGTAACGTTTTAGTAGCGCTCTCTCTCTCTCTCTCTCTCTCTCTCTCTCTCTCTCTCTCTCTTTGTTTGCTTAAAAGCACTTCAAATTAGATAATCCATTAGACAAGGAAGAGATACTTTCAGATAAACACTTTTCGTATCACTGTGGAAGATGAACATTCCAAGAAAAAGGGACATCGATCTTCCAATTAATTCCAGCAGAGCCTACTCAAATGAGTACATACATGCCTTGTTGCTTCGCAGAGCCTACTGAAATGAAAATATTTCACCCCGCGTCCTCAAAATTGTCTGGTGCTGCTTTTTGTTCCTCATTTAAGATGATTTTAGTAAAGTGGTCTCGAGTTCATCCATAGGAAATACTTAAAGTTATCAGTCAATAAGTACCGCCTTTTAGGAAGTGGTCAAAGAGAAAGTGTTGCATTGGAGAATGTTGGAAGAGATTGAAGGGCAAGTGTTGTCTAAGTAAGAGGGTGTCAAAGATAAGTGTTGCCTCTTAGACTGTAGTTACGAAAAAGGGGGAGGGGGCAGGGATTCGGTCATAACTATAAGATTTGTAGGAGTATTTTTCTCCAGAATTTATTTATTAAACTTAGCGGGATCATTTTTTTTAAACTACGGTTACATAGGTTAAAAAAGTAAATTGTTACCAGTGGTGTCATAGTTCTGCATAGGGCTGTACAAACCAAACCGGAAAACCGAACCAAATCGAAAAACCAAACCGAACCGAAAAAAAACCCGACTAGTGGTTTGGTTTGACTTGGTTTGGTGTTGGCGAAAAAAAAACCCGACATTTTAGGTTTGGTTTGGTATAACCCCCAAAAAAACCGAACCGATACCAAACCGAACCGTATTACAAATATGTTATTTTTAAATTTTATATGTATAAAATTTATTCATTGAAAACTATTTTCTACTTTTGTTGCTGCAAATCATGTAAAACACTCTGCAATTAATCATTTTTAGGGCTTCACTCTATGAATTTCCTGAAGTAACACCAATGTTTGCCAAAGACTTACTACTTTTAATTATCTAGTTATACTTCTGCTGCATTAAATTGTGTAAACCACTAACTAATAATCACCTTTTTAGTGCTGCTCTATTTGAGTTTATCTAAAAGTGGTAAGCGTTTAGTTCAGAGTTCATAAAGATGTTTATGTGACCATTGTATTATAGGTGCAATACTTATATAAACAATGCTAAGTACTTTTGGCCTTTCAATTGGATTTTGTTTTTTTTTATTATTGTCTTTTTTATTGGTAAGTACTTTTTTCTTTTCAAAATTGTGCCTGCTCTACTGAGTTTATGTTACCATGTTAGTGGTAATATCATGTGTTATGGTTAGCACTCAGTCCTAATATATATACAAAATGTTCATGTAGCGAGTAGATATTATGAATGTTTCAAGGGAAGAGCATTAGTAGACAGTGAATTTTGAGGTACTTGAAGGGTATATCTTGGATGTTGGTCTGGCACTTGACAAAGTCAGGATTGAGTGTTTTCATCACAATTCTAATTGTGTGGAAGAAAGATATCTAATAAGATAATTTATTTACTCTTTCTGGCAATGCTATCAATTGGAATGGAGCATTGGAAGCCACAATTGATCTTTCTACCAAAGAGTCTGAGTGTCTGGTTTCTACTTTCTACAAAAGCAGTAAAAGTGGTTATATTGTTATAGAGTGTGAATGAACTATGGTTGACATATGAACAAGTTAGAAGGAATGTTATGAGATTACCAAAAGCATCATTCATCTCACAGAGGAATAAAAGTAATAGAGCACTAAGCACTTGGAGATTACTGCCATTTTAATTTCATAGTATAACTACTCTGTCACAGCTAAATACGTGCAACGACACCAGATCACGTGACAACGTTCTAAGCTAGAAAATACATCAACCTGTTTTTACTTTAGAATGCATCGTGTAATTGTTGTTACCAAAATAAAAATCGAATAAACCGATTAACCAGAATAAACCGAATAAAACCGATATTGAAAAAACCGACTTTGGTTGGTTTGGTTTGGTTTAAAGATTCAAAAACCCGAAATTATTGGTTTGGTTTGATAAATGAAAAAACCGAACCAACCCGCCCTATGTTCACCCCTAGTTCTTCTGCAATACTCCCACTTGTTAATTAAACACAAAATTTTGTTCAACAAAAAAACTTAAAAGTCAATTTGTCGAATGTCTTTTTATACTTTTTTAGTTCAATTTTTTTTTTCCTATCGGTGAGATGAAACAATTCTATTCATATTTGATATTCCCTCTGTCTCAATTTATGTGTCACACTTTCCTTTTTGGTTTGTCCCAAAAAGAATGTCACATTTCCTTATTTGTCAACTATTTAATGCACTATCTCTATTTTACTCCTATTGGGCCCTACTTACTTTAAAAGCTACCAACAACTTTTTTATTACTCCAATCTTCTTCTCTTTAAGTCAACTTCTATTTCTTAAACTCCGTGCCAAGTCAAACACCGCCACATAAATTGAGACGGAGGTAGTATATTTTTCTAGAACTTTTACATAATTTTATTTTTTTTGCAATGATGTAATATTAAATATGTATTCTTAAATTAATTAATAAAATAATAAATATTAAAGATTCATGGAGCTTACGTCACTACCTCAAGACTTACGTCATGTCTCATGCACAAGCAACATTCAAGGTTGGATCCAAGGATCGATCTTCTAGTATATGTTTGCTCTGATCCAATTAGGGGATCGAATAGCATTTGAAACACTGATTATAAGAAGCTGGCGTCCCCTCAAAGTTCCTCATTTAAATTAAAAACGTATGCCCAAGGTTCATGGATTATCAAAACCAGTGTGATTATGATCACATGACATTCAGTGATCGAAGGAGGCAGCTCTAGATTGAAAACTCCCATAATTAGATCTAACCATTCTGGAGATTAGCATTAACATGTGAAATCTGATACTTAATAGTTTTGTTTTCCTTAATAATGCTGCAATGAGCAGATATTAAATTTGTCAGTTAATTAAGTTGGATAAATTTCCCCATGTCGGCTTTTGCCATGTGAACCGAGCAAAAAAACCCGATAATAAGTAGCCAAACCTCTCTATAATGATTAATGATATAGCTTGGTCAGATGTTGTCAACTGGTATAACAAACTAATATTATAGAATATATATAACATTGCACATAATCTAAAAAATTGTCTCAAAAGAAAACTTGGCTGTTATCTAAAAAAATGTTGTAAAGAGGTTTCCTTGCAACAATTCGATACTTTAACAAAAGCAATGTGTGCTATATAACATCATTGAGATCCAGTGTTAGGATTAAGTTACTAAGGGATAATGTATGTACAAGTTGTTGATATAGGTTCAAGTTTAAATTCTAAGTCTGAATATATTTGTAAACTCACTTTGAGTGGTGACAGGATAGATCACATAGCAGAGTCCTATTCGATACTGAAGCTTCACTCCTTGTATATATAGAGTTTCTCAACCTCTCAATGAAATCAACGTAAATCCATTTATTCTCTCAATCTTGAATCCTTACATTCAGAATAACAAAAGAATGGTGAATTCAGTTATTCTCATGAAGACGGTAAAAGATATCGCAATTTAAATTATTGTGTATGGATTTTCGAAGACCAATGAACAAAAGGTTATGGTAATCATAAAAATGAAAATTAAGCTGTTATAATAGGATAAATTACTACTCCCTCCGGTCCACTTTATATGATTTTTTGGTATTTTTTCTTAAGTCCAAATTATTTGATTTTTTCAAAAATCAAGATGTTATTTGTTTGACTTTCCAAAGTTATCCTGGTTAATAAATTAAACACATAAAGCTCTCACAATTTTCTATGAGTAAATTTTGAAAGAAATGAAGGTTAATTTAGTAAATGACATCTTTAATTAATGCTAAAAGGTGGATTCCTTTGTCTGTGTAAAAGCAGTCAATAAATCAAATAATATAAACTGGAGGGAGTATCCCTTGTTCATCACATAATTTAAATCTATAATTTTATATCGAGCTTTAATTTCCCAAGGATGGGACATCATCCGACCAAGGCCTAGAAACCTGACCGTCCAAAACAAATAAAATCCTCCACGTACCACGTTATTATACCTTAGCCTCATCGAATGTATACTCACCTAAATGTTGTAAGATTTTTTATCACCATTACCAATATTCAGCACGCCAGCCAGATTAGTTCAGCTCATTGCATTTAATATTTCACACATTTAATCTTCAATCCCCTCCCTCTGCCCACAATTTTTTCTTTTTCAAGTTAAGTTTAACTTTTGTATTTTATCACGCAGCTTATAATATTTTCATGCAGCAGATCAAAGTCACATGCAATTCATAACTGACTTTAATAGAAATAATTTGATAACTCGAAAAGTATAGCAAATAAGATATTTAGTTGTTTACACGAATAGGTAAAGACTGTTAAAGGAGCTGATAGTTAGTTAATTGTGTAATTAGGACGCATTGTAGTTTAGACGTTTTACCGTATTTCCAGATTTAGTTAGATTATTTGAGTTAGTTAAATACCTAACTATGTGTATTAGTTGTAGTTTTTTCAATGGAATTGAATCAACTTTCTCTCTGCAATCTCTTCTCCCTTTCTTCATCTCTCTCGTTCAATCACCTTCTTCATTTCCTCTAAACAATTACATGGTATCAGAACTTTGGCCAGAATTAATCTGGTACTAAAATCAAAGTCGAACAAGTACTGTTCTTGTGTTCTTGAAGAAACCTATCAATTTTCTTTTCTGTGATGTTACAATTTCTAGAAGATTCTTGAAATAAATAATGGCGAACGCTCAAAACAATGGCAACAATGGCGCGATTCCCGCAATCCCACTACAACAACAAACTATGGATTACAATCATCCTTTCTTCTTGCATTCTTCAGATGTAAGTGGAATATTCCTAATTTCTATTCAGCTTTCTGGGTCTGAAAATTATGCTTTATGGAGTAGGTCAATGAAAATAGCCTTGTTTGGAAGGAACAAATTAGGGTTGGTCGAGGTAATATGTAAGGAAAAGGATTATCCAGAAACTTATTGGACACAGTGGGAAAGATATAATGCGATTGTACTTTCTTGGCTGATGAATTCTGCAAACAATACTCTTCTTGGAGGTGTTGTATATGCTACTAGTGCTCAAGCAGTGTGGGAAGATTTGCGTGAAGATTTGATAAGGCAAATGATTCTAGAATCTTTAATCTGCACAAAGAAATTGCAACATTAAGCCAAGGAACTAATTATGTATATGCGTATTACTCTAAACTGAAAGATCTGTGGGATGAATTTGAGGTGTTGTACCTCCTTCTAGTTGTAGTTGTGCTAAGTCAAAAGATTTTGTAGTCTATCTGCAGAGAGAAAAACTGTATCAGTTTCTGATGGTATTAAATGGCTCTTAGCAAGAAGTCAGATCTTGCTGATGAGTCCATTGCCCACTATAAATCAGGCTTATAACATGATAATAAGTGATGAGGGCCAGAAAGGAATAGTTACTAACTCTGGGGTTCTTGGTGCTGCACCTGCAATGGGTAATATGAATCCCTTAGCAATGTATACTAACAACAGAAATACTGGGAATACAAGATTCAATAAAAATCAGCATTTGTATTGTGATTTGTGTATATTTAGGGGTTATAACAGAGAAGGGTGCTGGAAAAAATTTGAAAATCCTCCAGATTATAAATCAAAGAAAAGGAAAGAGCCTTTCTCATACAAAACACCTGGTTCTACTGCATACAATGTCTTTATAGAAAGTTCTATCGGAAATACTGGAACAATGGTACAAAACCAAGGTTATCAAGGGAATCAACAGTGGCAGCCACAAACATCTCATTTGTAGGGGCCAGATGTGCCTCAACTAGATCAGACTAGGACATGTATTTTCTCAAAGGAGCAGTATGATCAAATACTTCAGATCCTAGGCAACAATGTCAACAACACATCCAACTCCTCAACCCACATAGCAGGTACCAACATTGCCCTATTAGTGTCTAACAGTGTACAAGAGTGGATTATAGATACTGGTGCAACAAATCATATGGTGTCTGATATTGGCCTGTTAGATCAGCAAACATTAGTCAAGAATGTTAATTCCAAAAGGGTGTTTCTGCCCAATGGAGATATCTCCCATGTCACACACACTGGGACAAGCACAATTTCTGACAGAAGTATTGCAGATAATGTCTTTCATATTCTTCAGTTCAAGTACAACCTTCTTTCAGTGTCTAAGATAACACATAAATTAGGATGCTCAGTAACTTTCTATCCTAAATTCTGTGTGTTTCAGGATCTTTACAATGGAAAGGTGAAGGAGATTGGTAAGAAGAAGAATGACTTGTATCTGTTGGTGAAACAAGATCAATCTACTAGAAGAAGTGAAGATGTCAGCTTAACTGTAAATAAGGTGAATAATGTGGATGTTAACCTATGGCATAGAAGGTTAGTACATGTTTCTTCTAATGTTCTCAAGAGAATAATACCTGCTATAGGTGGAAAAATAGTCAATGTAATAAATAGTTGTTCGGTGTGTCCATGTTCTAAACAAGTTAGATTGTCATTTCCTACTAGTCACATTACTAGCAAACGCTGTTTTGACTTGATTCATGCTGATGTCTGGGGGCCATATAAAGTGCTAACTACTCATGATCACAGATACTTTCTCATAATTGTTGATGATCTATCTAGAATGACTTGGGTATTCTTGTTAAAGCTACAATCTGATGTGTATGTAGTGCTACAATAATTCTTCTCATATATGGAAACTCAGTTCAACTGCATTGTTAGAATGCTTAGAACTGATAATGGAGCAGAATTCCTAAATTCTGTTTGTAGTGCTATGTTCAAGAAACTTGGGATAATTCATCAAAGGTCTTGTGCTTATACTCCTCATCAGAATGGAGTAGCTGAAAGAAAGCATAAATATATCCTAGAGGTCACTAGAGCTGTAAGATTTCAAGCCAACATTCCTCTAAAGTTCTGGGGAAGTTGCGTATTAGCACCTGTTTATCTAATTAATAGAATGCCCACAGCAGTTCTAGGTCATGTTTCTCCATATGAAAAACTGTATAAAAAGAAACCATCTCTAGGACACCTCAGATGCCAGGGTGCCTGTGCTATGCAAAAATCTTGAATAAAGCTGACAAGCTAAAGCCAATGAGTAAACCATCTATTCTCATGGGTTAAATAATCATAAGTTCAAGTTAAAAAGGATATATCCTCTATGATCTAGGAAACACGCAATTCTTTATTAATACAGATGTGATATTTAGAGAAAATACATTTCCCTTTAAGTCACTACAAGAACCCTCTCTTCTATTTGTTCATAATCCCATAATGACACATGCAGAATCACTACAGTTAATTGAAGATAGTAACTTTATCAAGATATTCTGGAAGCTGGTCAAGAGATAGATCTGGACTATCACCTACAAGACAATGAAGAAGAAACTGCATCTACTGATGTGATATTTGTAGTGGATCAACCAGTAACACCTCTACCCAATGCTACCAGGTCAGGTAGGCACACTAACCGTCCAGTATGGATGAAAGATTTTGTATCCCTGAATGTACATCAAGATCATCCCTACTTCATGGACAAATATCTCTCCTAAATACCAAGCATACATATAATATTCTCCTGTACTGTAGAACCTAGATCCTATTCAGAGGCTGCTAAGGATCCTAAGTAGATAGAAGATATGAAAATTGAGATTGAATCACTGGAGAACAATCATACCTGGGAGATAGTTCCTCTTCCTAAAGGTAAAAAACCTATAGGATGCAAATGAATTTACAAAGTAAAGTACAAGGCTTCAGGGAAAATAGAAAGGTACAAAGCCTGATTATTAGTTAAAGGATATGTCAAAAAGAGGGCATTGATTATCAAGAAACTTTCTCACCTGTAGTGAAGATGGCGACGGTTAGAATTGTTTAGTCCATTCCAGCTGCAAAGCTATTGCACATTCACCAAATGGATGTATATAATGCATTCCTTCATGGTGACTTATATGAAGAAATTTACATGGACCTGCCATAAGGTTTTAAGAGCTAGGGGGAGAGTCAAGTATGCAGGCATATAAAATCCTTGTATGGGCTTAAGCAGGCTATAAGGCGGTGTAATGCCAAGTTATCAGAATCTTTGCTAAGGTTTGGCTTTATTAAGAGTCAGCTGGATCATTCACTGTTTACAAAAAGAACTAGTAGTGGAATGGTAGTAGTACTAGTCTATGTGGATGACATGCTGATAACTAGAGACAATCTGGAAGTGATTCAACATACTAAGGAAGCTATACAATAAGCTTTCAAGATGAAAGACTTGGGAGAATTGAAGTATTTTCTGGGAATTGAGTTTGCAAGATCATCTCAATGAATTCTTATGCATCAGAGAAAGAATGCTATAGAACTAATCTCTGAATCTGCGCTAAGTGGGGCAAAGCCTGCACCTACTTCTATAGACCCTAACACAAAGCTTACTACTAAGAAATATAATGAGTTTGTGAGAAACAAGGGCACATGTAAGAATGTATCTGATAATAGACTGCTTCCTAATCCAACAATTTATCAGAGATTAATTGGGAAGTTATTGTACTTAACTATCGCAAGACCTAATATTGCATATAGTGTACAAACCTTGAGCCAGTTTCTTCAACAACCCAAACAGTCACACATGGACTAAACATTAAAAATTGTCAAGTATGTGAAGAATCAACCAAGACAAGATATACTTCTATCCAGCAAAATGCATGACTCTATCACTGCCTACTGTGATGCAGACTGGGCTGCATGCCCATTCTCTAGGAGACTAGTCTCTGGATTTTTTGTAAAGATAGGTGACTCATTAGTATCTTGGAAATCTAAGAAACAGGCCATCATATCTAGAAGTTCTATAGAAGCAAAATATAGGAGCCTAGCTTCAGTTACTGAAAATTGACTTGGCTTACAGCTCTTGTAAGGAAATTGGAATGGAAATTAAGGCACCTATCAAGGTGTTTAGTGACAGAAAAACAACCTTACTGATAGCAGCCAATCATGTCTTTCATGAGAGAACAAAACACATTGAAATAGACTGCCATTTCATAAGAGAAAATTTTTAGAAAGGATTGATTAGAACTTAACACAGTTCCACCACAAACCAGCCTGCAAATCTCTTAACAAAAGGAGTTCAATACTCATACTTGATGTCCAGGCTAGGATTGTCTAATGTCTTTGCACCACCTAGCTTGAGGCGAAGTGTTAAAGGAGCTGATAGTTAGTTAATTATGTAATTAAGACGCAGGGGTCATTTTACCGTATTTCCAGATTTTAGTTAGGTTTGTTGAGTTAGTTAAATACCTAACAATGTGTATTAGTTTTAGTTTAGTTCAATGGAATTGAATCAACTTTCACTCTGCAATCTATTCTCCCTTTCTTCATCTTCAATCACCTTCTTCATTTCCTCTAAACAATTACAAAGATAATTTTAGTCGTATAGTTTAACTTCTTAATACTTAATTACTCCCATAAAAAAAGGATCTAGAAGACACAACTACTATTTAGAGAGTAAAAAAAAAGTTCAATTTTGACAAGATTTTTTTAATCCATCTGTTTCTTTTTCCGTGGCAAGGTTCCAAGTACGAGGGTTAAATTTGTTAATTTTGATTGCGAATTAGGACATAAATTATTCAAGTTTTTGAAAATATAATTTATATTTAGAAACTACATAAGCATACTATTATAAACTGTAATAATTTATTATTCAAAATATTTATAAAATATTTAAGACCTCGTAGATAGTAATATTGACACATAAAGTGAACGGGGAGAGTAAAATTTTGACTTATTAACAATTTTGACTTATATAGTATTAATTTTTGTGTAGTTTCTTATTAATGTGTTTTTTTTTTCGAAAAATATGAAGAGTCAATGTCCAAATTTTAACCCCAGAAAATTAGATACTTCAATCCTTGTGCTTTGAACTAGCAAGAAAATAGAAAAAGTCAATGTCCAAATTAACACAAAAAATTAAATACTTCAATCCTTGTACTCCGAACTATGAAATATAAACTGGAACGAAGAAGTAGTATTTATAGAAAGTCGGTACAATTTTTCTTAGATTACTAAAGTGCTTATCATAGGAATTGAACAATAATTGTGACTTGATTACAAAAAAAAAAAAACAACTGTAATTGTGACACGGTGGTGTTAATATTTTTTTACCCGTACAATATATAAATCTTAAACTCAAACAAATGATCTGCTATCATAACGGATTAAATACATTAATTAAATAAATATAAAAACTATTTACACACAGTCAACAAGTTTAAAATATAGGCCGGCGGTATAGTTCATACTAAGCAGCTTTTTGGGAGTATTGTGTCATTGTGTGGACTGTGGTATATAATATACACACATCATCCCTCTTCCCTAAAAGACTAAGGTATAGTTCACATATATAAATTAGAGGCCATACCATTCCTTTCCCTTCATTGGCTTCTGAATAAACTTACCAGTGTATAAAATTTTTGATAACCATGAACTACTACAAGCTACTTGGACGGACCAAAGCTCAAGATTCAAACAATCCGAAGTTGCAACATAATCCACTAGCTGCTAATTTTCCAGCAGAATTTCTCTGCCATGCTATTTTTGCTGGAGGTAAATCTGTCAATATAGATGCAAATATTTCGTCGATACTGTTTAATAAGACATTTTTTTTAATTTGATTAAAAAAGAATAATATATTTTTATATTTAGATACTCTTTAACTTTAACTTTTTATTTTTGTTTAATGAGACAACTTGTAACTATAAAAATATCATAACATGTTTGAGACCATAAGTTCAAACAGTATATTTTATGTGTCAAAGGTTTTTCTTTTTTATTGAACTCCATGTCAACTCAGAGGGACTAATTAGGTAATT
The DNA here is from genome assembly GCA_037355625.1 of Petunia x hybrida. Taxonomy (NCBI): domain Eukaryota; kingdom Viridiplantae; phylum Streptophyta; class Magnoliopsida; order Solanales; family Solanaceae; genus Petunia; species Petunia x hybrida. The sequence continues at coordinate 6,133,398 of JBBBVM010000059.1, read as the reverse complement.
ACATGTATAATGGTAACTAACCTTTTCTTCTATCACATATTAAAATTCATTGATAGTACATAAAATGTTTACCCTGTTAGTGTGTATATAATTTAAATCCATCTTTTTAACCGTTTCATTGGTTGATGTGGTTTGGACTTTGGAAATATTGCAGATAATTTCCATGATCTTGAAGATGCATATGGTCGAGTAGGAGGAGTTGTAACAACTGCTGCTGGATACTGTGGAGGAACTACAAGGAAACTTTCCTACAGTGAGGTTTCTGAAGGAAGAACAGGTCACACTGAAGCAGTAAAGATTACATGTGACAAGAGAGTTGTTTCTTACAGATCTCTTTGTGATTTTTTCTGGGAAACTCATGATCCAACCAATAAACATTTCCTTGTAAGTGTCTGAAGTTCCTCTTAAAAATTATTTGATGAACTGCACATATTGCATTGTACCTTTATTGTTTCTTGTAGCTTTGAACATACTACTACATGTTATTGTCCCGGAAGCATGACCTTCTTTTTCCTATGATCAACGTAAGTGTCCTAAAACCTTTGTGATTCGTGCAAAACCTAGTCTCCATCTTTAAGCTTCTCGTTGATGAGACCAAAGACGACTCACTTAAGAAGTAAAACACAAACCTATTTCCGCTATAACATGTAGTTGTTGAGGGTAGCAAAATCAAAGTTGATGATACAGTCCGTTTCCATATAGGCTTTTGTGTAGTCTTATTGGGAAGCTTTAGGGGTGTGGTGAAGTAATTGTAGAGGTTCCTCCATCCTTAGCTAGTTAGCTATATCAGGTCTCTTTGTTAGGGAGCACTAAAACCTCTGATAATGAGCTTCAACATGAATCTAATTAGTCGGCTCAGTGAAATCTGGACACCCAATGTTTAAGCAAACAACAAAAAAACTGCTTGTCTTGTTTCATTGTAGCATATTGAAGCAATAACTGATAAATACTTGTACTATCAAAACAAATATTGTATTTAGAGTAATAATAGAAACGAACATTGTTTTTAAAAACAATTAATAAAAGTTTTTGACGTTAATTATTATAATATGAAAGTTTAATATCAGCGCTTACGTTATGCATGTCAATTTGCAGAATTTCGGGTTAAGTACCCACCTGAGATCTGCAATATTCTGTTCAACAGAAGAAGAGAGGAAACAAGCACAACAATCAAAGATAAGGCGACAAATGAAGCTGGATAGGAGGATTGTCACAAAGATCACTACATTCTCTAATGAAAATTGTGAATTTTTTCTTGCTGAGAACCAACATCAGAAGTATCATTTACAGAAGAACTACAGGCTTTGTGAGAGTTTGAACCTAAGGAGCACTGAACAATTTGTGGAGTCCTACATCGCTTGCAAACTCAATGGGTATATGTCATATCATTTTAACTTATATATACTGACAATATATTTCAAATTGTTGTAGTAGGTAAAACTCATGTTATCTAAAAGTCAACATTCTTGTCTTTCTATCCTTCTTTCTTAGTTTAGTAATTGTGCTCCTAATATTGTCCTGGAATTTCGCCTTTCATTAAAGCATGATTTGGGACGCATGAATAGACAGTTGTCATTTGACCATATTAGTCTTCTAAAAATTGAATAACACATGTACTTCTAAGAATTTCTTATATTGCTAGTAGTTTGGATCAAATGACAGTGCTTGTCGACTATTCTATCAAGTAAATGCTACCTCTCATCAGTATCGATATGTGAAACTTTGGCCACCAATATCCAACTATATTTGTAGAGCTCAATCTCAGAACATTGGATTTTATCGAACCTTTAAACTCATTGTTTGATTTATCAATTAAAATCAGATCAGTTCTGGAAGTGAAACTCTAAGCAGATGGGCTAAACCTTATTAATTAGTGTAAACACATGTACTTGTTTTAATTTGTCCGCTTGTCTAATTAGATTTCATTGTCATGTGCAGAGTATTGGCTTTGGAGGGGGAACTCATCGTGGACAAATTACCACAATTAGCGAGGACTTGTCTGTTACCCAATCAATGCAGGTCGACTTGTGATGATATTATACAAGATCTAAAAAGAAGCTTAGTCAGCCAGGGGCAGGCTTAGCTAGAAGTATGGAGGTTCAATTGAATGTAGAGTTTGTCGATAATTTATACTATGCAAATTGTGAAAATACGAGATCTTTTTTGTTATATATGAACTAATGAAGTCGCTTAACATAATAGTGTAATGGAGTTCAAAAATTACTTTTGGTTACAAATTGAAGGAATACATACATGCATATATCACAAATCTATACTAAATAGATTGTTTAAACATAAACCGAGAACTTGTTCTCTTAAGTGGAAGCGGTAGGATCTTGAACCGTGGCTGGAATTACTGGCCGTCAGTGGTTGTCACGTACTTGACGGATCAACCCATTTATCCACAGTCTAAACACCTAGTTATTTGAGAGAGAAGTAGAAAGAGCAGTAGGAAAAGTGTCTCGTTTATCTGAGCCTTTTACTGTATTTATAACTGTATAAAATAGTAGTTGTCCTCTTATAGGACTCTATCAGGTAACTTATCTATTTACCAGGATAAGCTTTAAGAGCACCCCTTATGGGTGGACTCTTAACAGATAATTCCAACATCTCCCACTCACACATAATGGGAGTGCTCTTATAATACGAGAAACATATTCTCTCCTCATCTCTACAAATATTCATACAGTGAAATAGACCGTGTGACCAGCATACTGTGAGAGCTACGTGCTATACATATGTTAGGAGTATATAGCCTCTCGTCGAGTACAAACCTGCAAGTAGATTATAAAGTATGCAATACCCTAGATCATATGAATCACATTTTGATATCCTCTCAAAATCTCAAATATCATTTTTATGTATTCACAATTATAACTCATAAGTTATAACTGGTGCACCTGTGAATACAAAATTAATGAGATTCCTTTAATGATCTTCCTCTTCTCACGATTCTCTTAACATTAGCTCAACTGCTTTTCTAGATTTGTCCCGCCAGACCGCATCCATTTTCATGGTCTTTTGGAAACACACTAAGATAGCTAACATTAGACTAAGTCTCAAGTATCTGATCGGAGTCACTGAGGGTATTTAATTTTGAGCCACCATAAAGGCTCTGGATCTCACGCAACAGTAAATTGAGATCAAACTTATGTTAACCCATGGTCGTCATTAGCACACGTGGTATGAAACACATGCTGCAATATTTTTTTCCTTTCTTTAAGGAGCATATGTCTTTATAAAATAATGTTGTATAGATGAAATTCAGACACCATATGTATCTAAATTCGAGTTCCTTAAACTTACATCTAGCTCACAAAGTAGACTAGGTGAACATCCTTTCACCTTAATAACCTTATGTCATTATTTAAGCGACTCTAATGATTTTAAGCATATATAGCTCTCAAATTATCCATTTGATAATTTTTTCTTAAAATCAAGTCTCATCTCCACTTATCACTAAGATAAGGAGGCGGTTGCCTGTGTGAGAAGGCCAACCTCTTGTCTACCCGACATACTAAAATATAATTGAAGAATGTACTAAACACTCAATAAATCATGAATATGTATGTAAGTAAATCAACTTTATTGATTATCAAAGAACATAGTTTTGTGAACTACTGGAAAAATAAAGAATAATACGAAATCACTCAAAGTCTATGCAAGCCTTGAGACCTAGTGTGTCTCACAAATGCATCTCTAGCTAAAGGCTTGGTTAATGGGTCTGCTACCATATCTTCTGTAGATATTTTCACCAGGTTCAACCTTTTGCATTTATACACGTCTCTTGCATAGTTATACTAGATATCTATGTGCTTAGTATCACAATGATGCTTAGGATTCTTGGTTGCATCAACTGCAACCTTACTATCACAGTAGACCAACACTGGTTCATCATTAGTGTTTCCCAACAAGCTTTTGAAGAGCCTATTCAACCAAACAGCTTCTTGTGTTGCTTTTGACAGAGCCACATATTCGGCTTCCATCGTGGATAGTGCTACACATGATTGCTTCTTACTCTTTCATGATATGGTACCATTACTAAGTAAGAAGACATATCCTGAGGTAGACTTCCTCTCATCTAAATCTCCTCCATGATCAGCATCAGTGTATCCAACTAATCGCAAATCTTTGCTGCCTTGATAACAAAGTGCGTAGTCAGTTGTTCCTCTCAGATATCTCATGATCCTCTTTACTGCTTGCCAATGTGCTGGACCTAGATCGGACTGATATCTACTTACCAAGCCAACTGCTTGACAAATATCAGGTATAGTACACACCATAGCATACATTAGACATCCGATTGCGCTTCTATAAGGCACTCGCTTTATCTTTTCTGTCTCTTCAGGAGTCTGAGGACACAAATGATTTCCCAAGTTATGGCCTTTGCTGATAGGAGTGTCAATTGGGTTGCTATTCTGCATATTAAATCGTTCAAGAATTTTCTTAATATAATTCTCCTGAGAGAGATACAATAGTTTCTTAGGGCGATCTCTTGAAATCTTGATTCCAAGAATATATGCAGCTTCACCCATATCTTTCATCTCAAATTGAGACGACAGCCAGGCCTTTACCTCGTTTAATAACTCCTTATAATTTCCAGCTATATGTATATCATCGACATACAATGTCAGAATTACAAGCTTATTTCTTGATATCTTGGTATAAACACAATGGTCTTCATCAACCATAGTAAAACCATTCGATATGATCACATTTTGAAAGTGTATATATCACTGCCTTGAAGATTGTTTGAGGCCATAAATAGACTTCAAAAGTCTACAAACCTTTTGTTCGTGGCCTTTTTCAATGAAACATTCGGGTTGTTCCATATAAATTTCTTCATCTAATTCTCCATTGAGAAAGGCAGTCTTTACATCCATCTGATGTAATTCAAGATCTAAACTTGCTACTATAGCTAGAATCAGGCGAATTGAGTTAAATCGCACAACAGGTGAGAAAGTCTCTTCGTAGTCTATTCCTTCCTGTTGTGTATAACCTTTCGCTACCAGTCGAGCCTTATATCTCTCAACTGTGCCATCAGCCTTGAGCTTAATCTTGAGAACCCATTTGCTCCCAATAGCTCTGCGTTCTTTTGGGAGATCAACTAGTTCCCAGACTTTGTTGACTCTCATTGACTCTATTTCATCTTCCATTGCTTTTATCCATTTTTCCTTTGAAGGGCATGAGAGAGCCTCTTTTGCATTTTTAGGCTCGTTTTCTACTTGTAAGAACAACATAAAAAGTTCAGCACCTTCGACATCAAATCGTCGGCGGGGAATCCTTTTACGTAAACCACGTCCTTTTTGTGATTCTTCTTCGTTGCTCCCATTTGGATCAACGTTGCTCCCACTTAGATCAAGAACATCTATCCTGCTCCCACTTGGAACAAGATCAGTGACCATCTCGCTCCCACTTGGAACAAGATCCATTCGGTCACTGTTTGATGTCAAATGATTACTTACATTCGCATCCGATGATGAAGGATGTTGTTGATGTGAAACTAATTCATCATCTGTTAAATTTCTCCCACTCGAATGAAGTGATCTTTGTACATCTTGATCCTCTATCTCAAACAAGGTCAGGTCTTGACCTACCTCTCCCTTTTTAGGAAAATCATCCTCTAAGAATGTGACATCTCGTGATTCAAACTCAGTTACGCTCCCACTGTCTTGCTGACCTATAAACACATAACCCTTAGAGGTTTCTGAGTATCTTATAAAGATACTTTTCTTTCCTCTCGGGCCTAATTTGCCATGTTTGTGAGAAGAATCATGTGTATAGGCAGCGCAACCCCAAGGTCTTAATACACTTAGGTTGGGTGCTCTTCCACTCCACAACTCATATGGAGTGGTTGCAACTGATTTTGTAGGCACTCGGTTAAGTACATAGGTAGCAGTAAGCAATGCATCACCCCAATAACTAATTGGGAGGTTAGCTTGTGCCATCATTGACCTAACCATTTCTAGAAGCGTCCTGTTTCTTCTCTCCGCAACACCATTTTGTTGTGGAGTATTTGGGATAGTCAACTGATGAACAATTCCCTTTCCATCACATAATTCGTTAAATTAGGTTGACAAGTACTCTCGACCTCGGTCAGTTTGAAGAACTTTTATCTTCTTATCTAATTGATTTTCCACTAAGCTCATATAGCGTTGGAAACAACTTATTGCTTCTGATTTGTGGAAAATTAAATAGACATAATCGAAACGAGTGTAGTCATCTATAAATGTGATGAAATAGTATGCTCCATACCTAGCCCTGATATTCATAGGCCCACAGATATCCGAATGGACTAATTGTAAGGGATATTCAGCTCTAGTCGCTTTACCGAAGGGTTTTCTTGCAGATTTTCCTGCTAGACAACTTTCACAAGTGGACAATTCCACATGTTCAATGCCAGTAAGCAAACCTTGTTTTGCTAACCTTTGCATTCTTTGTTGGCCAATATGACCAAGTCTAGCATGCCATATGTTTACATCACTATTATATTTATGTGAAGAAGCAAACATAGAAAAACTAGCATTATTATTAAATAAATCATAATCCAAATCCATAATAATAAAACCTCCGGTCACATGACCAAAACCAAATAAAGTTGAACCTAAAGTCAATTTGACAGAATTGTCATGGAAAAACAAGCTAAAGCCAAGCCTAAGCAAAACAATAACAGAAATAATATTCCGGCGAATTCCTGGAGCATAGAGGACATCATGTAGTAGTAGGTGTCGACCACCATGCAAGACTAACTTGTATGTACCGATCCCTTCAACAACAACCTTATTGTTGTTGCCCACATAAATCCACTTTGTTCCACGTAAAATACGCCGAAACTCCACAAAAGAATTGCGTTCCCTCGTTATGTGGTCCGTTGCTCCCGAGTCTACAATCCACAAAGGATTAGATTCAGTCAAAAACACGGAACTAGAAACACAAAGTTCACTAGTCTGAGTTTTGTGAAATACCTTTCTAGGAAGCTCAGAGCAATCTTTAGCATAGTGACCCTTTTTGTCACAGTTAAAGCATTTTACCTTTGCAACGTTGACACGTTTGGGACGTTTGTTATTGCCTTGTTGTCTTGCCCTTGCTCTTTTAGCAGGCTGAGACTGAGTTGGTCCTCTTTTCTTAACTCAATTCTTTTTCTTTGAGCCACCTTTGGCCTTAGAGGATGTTGTCATATGCAACTCAGCTGTTGGCTTAGAAGCCTCAAGCCGATCCTCTTCAAGCTCAAGAGATCTCCGGACATCTTCCAGAGTCTTGATTAGCTGATTGTGGGTCAAATGCATCTTCATATGATCCCAAGAATTAGGTAAGGACCGTATGACAGCTTGAACTTGTTGCTCATCGGTCAATACATGACCAGCATCTTTTAACTCCCCAATCATGTTTGTCATAAGCCTCAGATGAGTTCTCACTGAATTTTCTGGGCGCTTCTTGTATGAGTCAAACTTGATTGTTAAGGATCGTAGCCTTTCAATAGAACAGGTACCAAACCTATTCTTCAAAGCAACCCAAAGACCCATAGCTCTTTGGTGATCCTTAAATTCCCTTAAGATATCATCATCTAAGGTGCTCAGCAACGTAATGCGAGCCAAGGAGTCCTTCTTTTTCCAAGTGTCATAAGCCGCACGGTCACGCCTATGCTGAGCCGTGGTGCCTTCCTCAGGCTCATCCATGACGATGTTAATTGCCTCTAGAGCCTCTTGCTCTTCAAGCACATATTGGACTTTTAAGCTCCAGGTTTCATAGTTGTCACCATTGAGTTTCAACCCTTTGTTGAGCTCAGCAACAATGTTCTTAGCAGCAGTAGACATTTTCTTTTAACAAAATTAAAAAAATATAGTGAGGATCCAAAGAAGGAATTTCTAAACGCAAGTACTATGTTCAACATACATATTCGGACAATAAGTACTAAGTTGAGTAAGTTAATAAACGCATATATTAATAATGGAGTCGAAAGTTCACTATGTTCCCAGTCATCGTCCAAAAATTAAACACATGTAAATTAACCTAGTCAACTACTTAGCTTAATGTCTAATCATGTTTAAAAAATAACCTTTTATTTTCATGATCTTATAATCCCGTATGGATCTAAGTTAAACAAATTAACTTAATTAATTTAAATTTTATTTAACATATTAAATAAAATAAGTCAAATATTAAACTAATTACTATTTATGTATTCATTAATTAATTAACAAATATATTTAATATTAAACTAATTAATATTTCTAACATGTTAAACAAATTAACAATAATAAATTAATGTTAAAGTAATTAACATTTTAGGCATTTTTATTTTTAACTAATTAACAAATCATGCAATTGTTAAACTAATTAAAATTTATGTATTCGTTAAATAAATTAATAAATAGAGTAATATTAAACTCATTAATATTTCTAATATGTTAAAAAAAATTAACAATATTAATTAATAATTAAAATAAATGTTAAACTAATTAACATTTCATTCAATTTGTTAAACTAATCAACAAATATACTTAATGTTAAGCTAATTAATATTTCATATAATTGAGTTAATAATATATATTTATCAAGAATATAAATACTTAACTTATATTGAGAAAATTAAGCTTACTTAACTAATTTTCTCAAATTAAGAACCAACTAGACAATTTTAGGCCATTAGCCCAAAAACAAACCAAGACAGGGCCATTTGCCTATCCTTTTCTGAAACTACCGAAAAAACAAATAAGTTAGTGGGCCTATAGCCCATTTAATATTTCTCCTGCCTAATCATTAAACAAAAAACTTTATTTTTTGGTCAAACGTGAGAAACATTTGGCTGTGAAGCCATGTCATTTATTTATTCTTATTTAACACAAAGAAGCCAGATAGATGTTTATCTACTTTTTCTTCTTTATTTCTGCGCCGCCTGTTACAGGGATGAGAGTAAACATTGTGCCTCTTATCTTCTTCTTCCTCTTTGCTCTACTAATCCACCATACTCAGATTGGTATGTTTTTTATTTTGAGAAAAAAGAAAGACAAAAACTTTTTTTGGTTTCTCTTCACTGCCATCGTCACTATTGTTGGAGCACCAAGCTCCCAAGAAAAATTAATGGATATTTTCGCTATTTATAGTAGTTCCGACGGTGGCTCACGGTGGATTAAAGCGGCGGCGTCAGGGCAGTGAGAAAAAATACTTTTTTTTTTATGTAATAAGCCGCTCCTTGCCGGAGCCTCTTCCGGTGGTGAACAGTTTTTCGAAAGTATATGTATAATAATAATTTAGATCTGATTTGAAAACTAATTTCAAATCCGACATCAAACAAACTATTCAGTCTCCATAATTTAACAAACAATAGTATCATTCGTCCAATGGAATTTGTTATTTGATTTTTCTGCTTATAGAAAAATCATATGAAGCAACGTTCATACATCCGTGTTTAGGCATAACTTATTGCTACCCTATTGCAGACTGCATATATATTACATAGTTCTAAACTCACGGTGATAAACAGAACAAATGGCATATATATATATATATATATATATATATATATATATATATATATATATATATATATATATATATATATATATATATATATATATATATTTTCAGAAAACCAGCCTATTGACATCTGATACCAGTGAATGACTACATACATGCATATAACATAAAATCTATACTAAATAGATTGTTTAAACATAAACCGAGAACTTACTTGTTCTCGTAAGTGGAAGCGGTAGGATTTTGAACCGTGGCTGGAATTACTGGCCGTCGGTGGTTGTCACGTGCTTGACGGATCAATCCCTTTATCCAAAGTCTAAACACCTAGTTATTTGAGAGAGAAGTAGAAAGAGCAGTAGGAAAAGTGTATCGTTATCTGAGCCTTTTACTGTATTTATAACTGTATAAAACAGTAGTTGTCCTCTTATAGGACTCTATCAGCTAACTTATTTATTTACCAGGATAAGCTTTAAGAGCACCCCTTATGGGTGGACTCTTAACAGATAATTCCAACACAAATCCAAATCATAAATGTGATACTGCAATATTTTCTCCTATATATAAATTCCTGACTCTTCCATAGTCAGCACTCTGCAGTACTTCTTAATTATGCTCAGCCGGGTAGTCAGCACTCAACCATACTTCTTAATTATACTCCGCTATTTCTTCAATCATTTTTTTCATTTTTTTTCTTTTAAACCAGAACTAATATTTTGGTGAATGACATGCAGTGTACAATTTTCTAAAGCATTTAGCATACTACGTACTCCTATAATCTGTTAGCAATCCGTTGCTAAATTACTGTCATACATCTTATCTGCAATATTTACCAACAGAATTATCAGCTGATCAAGTTTGGTTGGTAAACCATTAGTAATATGTTGCTAAATTGTTTGGAAGAAATGGTCTTGTTTCTAAGTTTTTGGTAACCCTCAGTAACTTACCAACGAAAATTGGTTGGTAAAATCTGCTTGATAATTTTAGTTTTTCTTGGAGTGCTACACCTAAGCAACCATTGAACAATCTAGCTAAAATCAAGACCTCTTGATAGACAAATAAGTGGGGGGAAAAAAACAGAAAGAGAAAATTGAATTAATTAAGGTTGTTACAGCAATAGCTTCACAACGATTTTTATTTAGGTAAAATATGTATTTCCATAGTACAAGCAACACGTAACAAAGGGTTTATTTTATACATAATTTCTCTAACAACGTGGAATGGGAACTCCACAGGCACTAACAACCTTTCTAGCATTAGGAGTATTGACATACTGACTTAGGGATGGATCTTTCATGTACCCACAAAGACAAGGTTGTTGCTCCCTTAGCTTGGCGCAGCACGTAGAAGACGGGGACTGTGCCGACGTGATTGCCCCCACGCAATCACTCAGCTGCGAGGCACTGCATGTCACTGCCTCAGACGCCTGAAGTTCTCCGAGAAGGAGCACTGTTACAACCAAGAACATTGAAAGAAACGTAGAACTCTTCATTTTCGTGAATTTTCAGAACTTAACTTGAGCTATATAGTTACGGAATAAAAAGAAAATTATAACAGAAGTGAACTGAAGACATTGTACAACATTGTGCTCAATTTATAGATAGCGTGGGTGCAATTACTTATTTAAATTGACTTGTACAAGCCCATGATGAGGAAAGAAAAGGGCCTACATTTTAGAACTTGTTGAGTAAATGCCATATAAGAGGATGTCATTGTAATTAATACTAATATGGTTTGTGGTTTGCACTGTTAGGAGTAGTTTGCCGGTAGCTAGTATTTTGGTAGGTGGAAAAATGGTGTAAACACAAGACAACAATCTTTGCCGAGGACGACGTAAATTTAACAACGTTTAATGTCTTTGGTGTGAAAATTAAAGTTCAAATGAGTTATACGAATTGATATGGAGTTTGAGAATAGATTGATGGAGTATATTATACAAGTAGAACAACGTTACCTAGTATGATTTCATAAGTGGGATTTCGAGAGGGTGACTGTATGCATATCTTACCCCTATCAATATGAGGTAGAGAGGTTGTTTCTCATAAACCTTCAGCTCAAGAAAAATATTTTCAAACGAGATTTGAAAAATATAAGAGCAAGTACTAATTTAGGACAAATGCCTTATTTGTTTGCATTTTGAAGGATTACACGCAATTCATGAATACATGGTTCACTCAAAATCATTACGTATTTGTTTCACTAGTCCACAATACAATCACATGTAAAACACGAACCATAAAGATTACTTTCACAGTCTATGTCGTATCTGAATTACAGAAATTGTTCCAATTCGTAGAAGACCATTTCCGTTCTTCTCAGGAATCTTCAAGATGAAGTTCTTTGAAGAGAGTTTCTATAAGGAGGGAGGGAGAGCGCGTTATTTTTCTGTATTTCAAAAGAAACATCCATTTTTCAGATTAGGAGTTCCTACTAATAGGACTTCTTTTATCTTTTCCAAATAAACACAACTTTTCAACCATATTCAATGGTTTTGCCTTTTCCCCTCTTCCTTATTATTTATTATTACATATCTAATAAAGATATATAATTTATTTATTTGGACATAGATCTGGGTTGACCCATATGGGTGCCCCGAATCCAATTTCTAACATCTCCAATTCACACATGATAAGTCAACTTCATCCCGTTCGATAACTTTCTTACCCCATGTGGCCAGTGCATACTTCGAGAGCTTAGTTGCTATACATCTGTTAGGAATATATAGCATATCGATTAACGAACCTTGGAGTAGATTGTAGTTTGAAATACTCTAGATCATTTATCACATTCACATCTCTCACAATCTCTTTGTATTAATTTGAGTTCATCATTATGTCATTACGTTCCTGTCTCAAAGACAAACATAATTGGTGCACCAATTGAACATAATTAATGTGATAATACTCAATGATCTTTCTCATCTCATGAACCCCTTAATCTCAGTCTGACTTGTTTTTCTAGACATGTCCCGCTAGACTGAATCATCCATGATCTCTTGGCAATATACTAAGATAGCAAACATCAAACTGAATCTCCAGAAATTGGTCAAAGTTATGAGGGTACAAAGAAAGAAAATTACTTATAATTTTCAGGGCTTCACACGATAAGCAAGTAGAGATTAAACTTGTGTCGTCCATAGGTCACTTTATGCATACTTGATATGAATCACGTATCACAGTACTGACTCTCTTCCCGTGGAGCGTAAGTCTTTCGCAAATTAAATACGGTGCAGATGATAGTTTAGATAACTCATGTCTAACTTTGAGGTCACATATCTACTCATACATTTTATCCTTCAGAACTCACATCTGGCATTAAGACAAACTATCATATTTAATCAAATATAATTAACCATAAACCAAATGACATTCATATCATAAATTTCAAGCTCTTTATTATTACCACATCTGATAATAATGAGTTTATAATTGTCTCATCCTTTTTAGTCACCTAGACAATAGAGGCGATTACCTGTGAGAATAGGTCAATCTTTAGTTTGTCCGACGTACTTTTTACACTTATGTAATAAACATACTGACACGACCCGAAATCCGGTTAGGCCGTGCGGGCATCCGACATCTTCCCCTAGACCCGTCGGGCGAACCCTTACCAATTAAATCAGGAAAATAAATATAATAATTCATAAATAAGGACAAGACTTTAAAAAAAAAAAATTACAGACATAATGATACCTCTAAGCTGTACAACAGAAATTACAGCTGACTACCCAACATGCTAGGTTTAGGGCTATCCAGACTAGGCATCTAAGAGTACAAAAGAAAACAGATACCTCCTGAAGGGAGCAGAATGCAACTGGAATAATAAACAATGAACTGGTGGCCATCCGGAATAAAAGCTGGCTCACCCTGACAGCTGAAGTCGTCTTCGCTCCTTCACAACGTGGCGAACTCAATCCTGGAGCGAACCTGCCGAAACGAAATAGATAGACAAGAAACAAACAACAAACAAGGGTGAGTCAAAAGGACTCAATAAGTGGGGCAGACTAGCCACCTCAAAGAATAGGATAGCTAGCCAGGGAGAAGAAACAGATAAACCAAATTCCTTTTATTTAAAAAAAGCAGAGCCAATTAATAACTAGAAACACGTATGGAATCACAAACTCATTAAAACCAGGAACGTAAGATAGCCAGAACATATAGGTATCCCGAACCTATCAACAATCAGAAATACTTCCTGTTGCGGTGTGCAACCCGATCCATATATTCATCCTGTCGTGGCGTGCAACCCGATCCCCACAACTCAGAATACAAGCCAGAAATATATAGGCAAACTGAAATATGTCCACCATATGGTATACATACTGCTTACACAAAACACAGCATGATAGTCACACAATAGTCAGCACGCGATGCAATGAAATGGGATGAATGCCGTATGATGCAATGGTGTCACATGTGCCAAATAGATGGAGCGGAATCCTCCTGCTCCGAGGGCGGAATCCTCCTACCCTCAATATGATGCAATGGAGCGGAATCCTCCTGCTCCAAGGGCGGAATCCTCCTACCCTCAATATGATGCAATGGAGCGGAATCCTCCTGCTCCGAGGGCGGAATCCTCCTACCCTCAATATGATGCAATGGAGCGGAATCCTCCTGCTCCGAGGGCGGAATCCTCCTACCCTCAATATGATGCAATTTGCATACAAATGCAACATGATGCAATAATAACCCATCACCAGCGCGGGAGTCTCATTGACAGCTGGAAAGTGTATACCAACTCACAGCCAGAGTACAATGTTCAGATCCTCAATGCAATACCAATAACAGGACATAACATATAATGTATAATGTAAATCCAAAGCTAAGGCGTAATGAGTACGCCTATCGGCAGCTACACACGTAAGGAACACGTAGTAGAAAATCCACGAGGCCAGGTGCCTCCAAAGAAATGGATATAAACACTTACCTCTTCCAAAAGTTAACACAGCCTCTCAATAACCGCTTTGTCCTTTGGTTTCATTGCCAAACGATCCCACTCTATTCAATAAGCAGAAAATTATATCACATTAGGCTAAAGGCTTCATTCCTCACATCTTAGGGCAATCCAGGTAGGAACCTGATACCCTATTCGCATACGCAATACGCAGGCCAGGCCTATATACAGGGTTTAGGGTCACATGACCAAACCCTAAATAAATTACATTTATATGTTGCCCATAACTTACTGAGTACGAATATATAATCAATTTCATTATCGGGGTCCATTTGACCCTTTAAACTATCAATTTACGTCATTAGGGCGATGTCTAAGATCCCTATTTTTACCGTAAAAATATATTCAAACACACGTAATAAACTCAAATAATATATTAGGATCATTACCTGAATGTTTCAGACTGAAAATTCTACTTTTCTCCGGGCTCTTTTCTTATTTTCTGGCATTTTTCCGCTGCGTACTTTCCATTTTCTCTGTTTTGCGTTTCTGTTCTAGTTACTTTTTGAGCTTACTCACTTTCTACGTTATACTGGTCCTTAGCAATATGCTAAGGACCCACCGCCCATATATTTTGTCTTTTTGTCCTTTTTCTCTCTTTTTTTTTTCTTTTTTTCTTTAAAATTCGCTGCTACGGCAAAAATTAAAACGGTACCCTACGATATTCGAAATAATCTCAACTTTTGAATAGCAGTTATACAAAATATATGTAACATACTCGCGAAGGCGGATTTCAAATCGAACTCCCGAAACTCAAGATACGAATTTAAATGAAAAAGAAGTCAAATTATTTAACTTACGGCATTTTAGCGGAAACTAGCCGAACAACATCGAAATTCACTTTCGAAGTTCACAAAAGTCATAAATAATCATACGAACCTAACGGCGCTTTCGGATTTCGAATCGGAGCTCATTCGGCAAAAACCGAGCTTGAAAATCTCTTTTTAATATTTATCGCCAATAAAAACTGAAACCTTCTTCCGATGCCTACCAAACGAGGTCTGATTTAGCTCAAATTTTACAGACAGGTTCTAATGGACATTACAAATATTTTTAAAATTATTGGCACGCCAATAGGAGTCCTAACTTCCGAAACGACTGACCGAGGTCGTTTCACATACACGACATTGTATGTACATGAACCAACAATAAGCAATTTAGACTTCAACTACATTAACTTCAATAATGTAGTTTATGTGAACATGCTTGAAAAAAAAAGTATAAATACATCTACATCTATGCAAACACAATACCTTCACATATCATTCATAAGCACCAAATGCTATGAATTTTATTATCGGGTCTATTATCGTATAATGTGTAGAGATGTATTTCATGTTTATTTTTTATGTACAACTATGTCTCTAAGGAAGTTATACTTTATATCAATATGTTTTGTCTTCTAGCGATACTTGGGATTCTTGTGTAAGCTTTAGAGACCTGATGATTACACTTTATTGTCACTAATTAATTAGCACTGCTCATACACACACCAAAATTTATCATAAAGACATTTAAGCCGACCAGCTTAATGCACAATTGCTAATAAACTACTAAGGCTAATGAATGTTTCTTGCTACTCAACAATATAAACATCGTTGTTGTTTAGCAAAGAAGGACATGCTCTTATTTAGAATTTCTCCTCTAAATTTCCTTCCTAATCATCATAAATATAGTCTTTGAGTCGTAGATCCTTTCCTTTCATTACAAGGATAATCGCAAGTGCCTTTGAGATACCTTAATATTCTTTAACTACTTTCTATTATTCCATTTCTAAGTCAGATTGATATCTGCTAACAAACATAACAAATATCAAGCATCATGAGCCAAATCATATTCTTATGGGTTTACGAGGACACATCCTCCAACTTAGCCCTTCGACTCTAGAAATAGGAGTATATATGGGTACGCACTCTTGCATATTAAATCATTTAAGAAAATTTCTTAATATAAAATTATTTTGAAAGAGACAATGATCTTGGAACGATTTCTCGAAATCTTAACATCAAGAATTCACCCATATTTTTTCAATACTACAATAGATCTTTCGCATATATTAAGAATCCACTTTTTCCCAATGGTGTTAGGCTCAAAGGTAGACTAACCAATTCCAACACTTGGTTTGAACTCACCACAGAAATATTTGAACTCACCACTATTATATTTGTACAAACTTGTATACAATAAAATTGGTGATAATGAAGTTTTTCCCCCAAAAAAAAAAAAAAAAAAAAACTCTTATAAGGTGCTTAATGTTTCTTGTAACATATACAAAAGAAATCCAAGAAACAAATGACAATTTGTGAGATTGTATGCCGTTAGGCTATATATTTTGTTTGGGATACTTTTCAGTCTTCCCCATGCTATGGCATTCTGATTTTGAACAGGCACCATTGCACCATTTCTTAGTGATATCAAGAATGGCCAAGTCAAACACAACACTTTGTTTAACTCTCAAAATTACTTTCGTGCAACATATACGAGAGAAAAGTTTACATGGAAACTTATACACTATATGTTTACTTATGCTCTTGGATAGGATTCCATTCCCATCTATATCATGAAAGCCAAATAAAGAAATCACTTGATAATTTCATTTAAGAGCAAACATTGTCACATAGACAATTCTGAAGTCCCTTCTAAAATAAAGTGTACCTAATCTTTGTTGTAAATTTATTCCAACACCTTACCAAAACCTTTTGGAATAGAAACTAGTACTCATGTAGAAATTGCATACTTTGATTTTTGTGGATTTGGAGTTGGAATGAATAAAAGGAAATAATGTGGGCACATATGTTTGAGACTCATAGAGGTGTATCCTGCTGTGTGTCCATTATGGATTCTCAAAAACCTAAAAACTTAACAAAACTTTGTCATTATCTCAAGAACAATTCTTAAGAAAAAAACATTGGAATTGTAGAGATCCATTCCCATCTCATGATTAGGTTCCTCCTGAAGCATTATGAAACTTTTGCCTAAACCCTTAGGCATAAAATCAGTTTTACCTTTTAATTTATTTCATTCATTTCATATAACAAAGAATCACAAAGATCCTTAACTGTCTTGTCATGTAGCAGAATGCTTCAGTCATCCTCACTTTGGCTCTCTTCCTCCAAGTTAATTTTTAAACACGCATCAGCGA
Source organism: Petunia x hybrida (assembly GCA_037355625.1). Lineage (NCBI taxonomy): Eukaryota > Viridiplantae > Streptophyta > Magnoliopsida > Solanales > Solanaceae > Petunia > Petunia x hybrida. Next base: position 6,115,829 of record JBBBVM010000059.1, on the reverse strand, counting down.
CCATTAACTTATGTGTTGTTGCTTCCTAACACACACGCAAGTATACGTGGTCGACAAGTAATAAAGTGATAAGATCAAGTATCGTCCCACAGAGACTTGTGATTACCCATTAAATAAGTCAAACAATTACGAATTATCTAGTCAAAAAAAGATTGCAATAGTTTATTGAGAATTAATCTAAAGTAGAATTTACTTATAAAACTAAGTAATTATCTAGCAAATAGAAAAAGTACGAAGTCGAGTTAAATAGGAGAGAATGTTCCAAGGTTATGAAAAATCTATCAATCCTGTTGAATTCTTCAGTTAATTTGACTAACTAATTTATCTGGGTTGGAACACAAGAAAGTGAGACCCTGCTTCGTTGTGAGACCGCCAGACTTCCCGTTTAACTCCCCTGTACATACATGTCTCTCTTGGAATTCCCATTTACATCCCCTGTACATACTCTGAGACCGCCGGTTACGCCCTTTTCGAACATGTATTTCTTCTCTCTCTCCTCTGTACTCTATCCTCTCTCTACCTTCTCCCCTTTCGTCTCTCCTCTCTCGTTTCTGGCTGCACCGGCGATCATATTACGCCGAAGACCAATCGCAACTTCAAGACTATCTCTGACCGCCTGCCACTGTCGCACCACCGGAGCACATCAGAGTACGCCGGGATTTCAAGATACCTATACGGGAAAAGCTGCCCAGATTTGGGGCAGCCCAAGTAAGATCCCTTTTTTTGCTTTGAATTACTTTTATGTATATTCAATTATTATTTACGCTCTTGTTAAGTCTCCCAAATTTTTCAAAATCTTAAGTTCCCTGAATCTTGATCTATTTGTGGGCTGTTTGCTAGTGTATGTTGTTCTCATTCCATAGAGAAGCATCTACTTTAGTATTGTTGCTCATATTTTCTTTAAAGCTAGTTTAGTTCATCCCAAATTGTAATTTGCCTTGTAGTCATAGTAGTGGCTTTATAGAATTTAATTGCTCTGCTTTGCTTATTTATAATTTTTGTATCTTGAACAGATACTCCCTTTCTTGCTTATTTTTTATTCCAGAGTGTTTCATTGGGTAGTTCCTTTAGTGTGTTCCTTTTTGAGCAATTTTTATTCTCGCATATATATTCTAGGCTTGCTTATTCGTAGTGGCTTTATCGAATGATGTTAGTTTAAGGTCGTTTCCTCGGTTGGGGTTGAGGGTGGGGTCCAAGGGTTCCAAGGGAGGCGCTAGGATTAAAATTGGGTCATGGAATATCGGGTCATTGTCGAGGAAATCCATCGAGTTAGTGAAGATTCTCAAGAAGAGGAGGGTAAGCATTGCTTGTGTCCAGGAGACCGGGTGGGTGGGTTCTAAGGCGTGAGATATTGATAGGTATAAGTTGTGGTACTCTAGCATCTCGAGAGATAGGAATGGTGTAGGCATCCTTGTCGATAAGTACCTTCACGATCAGGTTGTAGAGGTCAAGAGGGTGAATGATAGGATGATGCTTTTTAAGCTGGTTGTTGGAGGGCTTACCTATACTATAATTAGTGCTTATGCACCTCAAGCAGGCTTGGACAATGATTTCAAGAAGAACTTTTGGGAGGAGTTAGATGAGGTAGTTCGAAGTATCCCTATCACAGAGAAGCTTGTCATATGAGGAGATTTCATTGGCCACATTAGGGCGTCTGTGGGGGGCTATGATGATGTGCATGGTGGCTACGGCTTTGGGGTTAGAAATGATGGAGGAGTCGGTCTTTTGGATTTTTCTAGAGCTTTTGAGTTGGTGATAGCCAACTCGAGTTTTCAGAAGAAGAGTCACCTTCAGTTCGGTGGCGAAGACTCAACTCGACTTCCTACTCCTTAGAAAGAGTGATAGAAGATTATGTGAGGATTGTAAAGTTCTCCCTAGTGAGAACCTTGTAACCCGACATAGGATCTTGGTTATGGATCTTGAGATCCAAGGGGAGAAGAAGAAGAGGGCTTCAGATATTTTGCCTAGAATCAAGTGGGGGGCCTTGACCAGTGGTAAGATTCAAGATTTGGGAGAGATATATGTGGTTCAGGATAGCAGATTGTATTAGGAGGGATGCTAAAGAGGTCTTAGGGGTATCGAAAGGCAACCCTAACAGACACATAGGGGATTGGTGGTAGAATGACGAAGTCAAAGAAAAAACTAAAGGCAAAGAAGGCAACCTACCTAAAGTTAGTAGAGAGTAAAGATAAGGAGGAGGAGAGGTCAATTAGTGAGAAGTATAAGAATGCGAAGAAGGAAGCGAAGTTAGCGATTTCAGACGCTAAAACGGCAGCTTTTGGACGCTTGTATCAAGAGATAGCAGACAAAACTGGAGAAAAGAAGCTGTATAAGCTTGCCAAGGTGAGGGAGAGGCGGGGACGTGACCTATACCAAGTAAAGTGCATCAAAGATGAGGATGGCACGGTCGTAGTTGAAGAGGCCCACGTTAGAAGGAGATGGCAGGAGCACTTTCATAGACTTTTAAATGAAGAGGCAGACAAGAGCATCGAGCTGGCTCATCTAGAGCACTCAGAGAGTCGCTGTGATTTAGGGCACAGTAGGTGTATTGGAGTTAAAGAGGTTCAGGAGACAATTCACAAGATAAGAGGCAGAAGAGCAACCGGCCTTGATGAGATCGTAGTGGAGTTTTGGAAGTGTGCAGGAAGAGCATGTTTAGCCTGGCTGACTGAGTTGTTTGATGTTATCCTGAAGACATCCAAGATACCCGAAGAATGGAGTGGAGTACTATCATTCCATTGTACAAGAACAAGGGAGATGTTCAAAATTACAACAATTATAGGGGCATCAAACTATTAAGCCACACCATGAAAGCCTAGGAGAGGGTGGTTAAGAAGAGGATGAGGAATAATGTATCCATGGTGTATGTTATTTACCGACGACATAGTTTTGGTTGATGAGACTCGCGGTGGAGTTTAGAATAAGTTGGAGGTTTGGAGGCATACCCTAGAGTCTAAAGGTTTCAGGCTGAGAAGAATGAAGACAGAATGTATGGAGTGCAAGTTTAGTGATGCATCTTAGAAGTCAGAGGTGGAAGTGACGCTTGATTCTCAGACCATCCCCCAAAAGAGAAGCTTCAAGTACCTTGGTTCGATCATCCAAGGTAATGGAGAAATTGACGATAATGTCACCCACATTATAGGGGCAGACTGTATGAAGTGGAGACTCGCGTTCGGTGTACTATGCAATAAGAAAGTAGCTCCTAGACTTAAAGGTAAGTTTTACAAAGCGGTTGTTAGACCAGCTATGTTGTACGGTACAGAGTGTTGGCCAGTCAAGATCACACATATCCGAAAGATAAGCATAGCAGAGATGGGAATGCTTAGATGGATGGTTGGGCACACGAGGTTGGATAAGATTAAGAATTATTTCATCCGTGACAAGGTGGGAATAGCCTCAGTGGTGGACAAGATGCGTGAAGTGAGGCTGCGATGGTTCGGCCATGTGAAGAGAAGGAGCACAGATTCTCCCTTCAGGAGGTGCGAGAGTCCGGCTGTGCTGGGTCTTTGGAGAGGTAGAGGAAGACCGAAGAAGAATTTGGGCGAGGTGATTTGATAAGACATGGCTCACCTCAAGATCACCGAGGACAGTGACCCTGGACAGCAAAGCGTGGAGGTCTTGGATTAGGGTTATGGGTGTCAAACGGGTATACGGGTCCGGGTTCGGGTTTTAAAATTGTAACCCCACAGGTTCCGGGTACGGGTCGGGTACGGGTTTAAATTACGGGTTTTTAACGGATACGGGTTTCGGCTAGAAAAAAAAAAACCCGTGCGGGTTCGGGTCTTAGCGGGTAGGGGTACGGGTCGGGTCTTAACAAATCGGGTTTGGCTACGGGTTATAATTTTATTTTTTAATAATATTATTTTAAATACTTAAAATAAATTAAGAAAAGATCAATAGGAAAAACTCAAAGAGTTACTTTATTTAAGATACTTGAACTATTAAAGTCTTAAATATTAAACTTCCAAATTTAAAAAGTGCAACATCAAAACTTAATGAAAATTCAAATTACAAATTTAAATATGCCTAATTCTTTGTGTAATTTCTTCCATGTCATTTCCATCATGCTCCGGTGTAGGTGCCATTGATGGTGCTTGATCACATAACAAAATTTCTTCAAGGTTATCATCTTGTTCTAGTGAGTCTTCAATTTCTTGATTTCTGAGGTATATATCGAAATTAATAGTTGAAGTTCTATACCATATTAGAGTAATATATATTCAAACTTCAAAGTGTTGATTTATTAAGGAATATAAAGTATTTTTTTAATTAAATAAATAATTTGTTTCTCTTGAACATATTTCACTACTAACAATATGGACACAAAACAAATTAAACCATGAGTGGAAAACTTGTGTATACATTTCTCTCCACGTACAAGTTTTATTACTCAGTTTATTTTAACGGGTATGGGTACGGGTATATCCATTAATACCCCATAATTTTGACGGGTCTTAACGGATACGGGTATTTGTTAAGAAAAAAAAAACCCGTTCGGGTAGGGGTATTTTAGGGGGTCTACGGGTTCGGGTCCGGGTTTTTGCGGGTCCGGGTGGGGTCGGGTTTTAATGAGTCCGGGTCCGGGTTTTGACGGGTAGACCCCTACCCGTTTGACACCCATAATTAGGGTAGAAGGTTAGGTAGAAAGTAATTGGTTGTTGGCATTCTAGGTTTATTATTCTTATGCATAGTAGTTTTATCTTGGCATGTGTCCTTTTCGCTATTAGTGTCTTCTGTTTGCTCTGGTTATTGTAGTTTTTATATAAGTACTTGAGCATTAGTGGTGTTTCTTACCTTGTTTGTTTTTATAATATTTTCAAATTATTTCGTTTGTTTTCAGAATATTTTTTAAATTCTTTTTTCTTGGCCGAAGGTCTATCAGACCCCACTCTGGTGGAGGTAAGGTCTGCGTACATCTCACTCTCAGACCCCACTTTGTGGGATTACACTGGGTATATTGTTCTTGTTGTTAATTTATCTGGGTTACTGATCGACATGGTTAATATTGCTCACAGGACTCTTCTGATATCCTGCTCGCCTATTCAAGTCAATCCAACGCCTATATTACTATAGAATCAGAAGTTAACAAGAACACATTAATGATTCCTATATAATGATTAAGCAAGGCAAATAGGTATATTCCTATCCTTATCTGTGAATCTATTCCCCGATGTCTAGGTTCAAGAACAAGCTCTATTAAATCCTATTGCAATTAAGAATTCTCTTTCCCAAGTTCAATTCAAGATTCGTAAATTGTATTCAATTAGTGATCAAATAATCAAATAATTAAGCCCATAAATTAATAAATAACTCAATATGATAAACTAATAAAATCAAATTAACATCCAAAATTCAACATTCATAGACATCCCACAACTCCAGAACTAACAAATCAAATAAAGAAAAAGAGAAGGAAATAAAACTTGGTTGTTGCTGGAGCTGCCGTGTCTGCTGCCTTTCTCCCTAGCAACGTGACCAACGTGACTCCCCCTCCCCAATGTGAAAATCTTATTTATAGCCTGTTTGGCATTGCTTCTCCAAAGCCAAAAGCGCTTTTTTTCAAGAAAAGTACTTTTTTAGAATTTTGAGGTGTTTGGTAACAAAAAAAAAGTACTTTTAGGTAGAAGTAGAAGCAGTTTTTCTGCTGTTGGAGAGAAAGCTACAAATATCTACTTCTCTCTAGAAGCAGAAGCAGTTTATTAATTTTTTCAAGACAAAAATATCCTTAATAAAATTCAAATTTACCAAATTATCCCTCATTAATTAACCATATCTCTCTCTAGATAAAATTACATTTCTCGGTTTCCCATTTTTTTCCTACTATATACTTTTTTAAATCTTCTTCCTGTTAGGACTAGTTTTTATTTCTAGTTATTTCTATCAACCGTACACAAGATCTCCTATTCTTTAAATCATTTTTTAAAATTAAATAATTACTAGCAATTTTTAATTCCGTTATCACTACGATTTAACTATATTTTATATTTTTCAATAGCATAAATTTATATATTTTACTTTATGTTTTACATTTAGCTAAATAATTTTTTTAATTAAAGTCTTTTATGATAAATATTTAAAATTATTTTTTTATTTTTATTAATCCAAATGTAAAATGAATTTGGATGTCCATTTCGTAATTTAACACTCAAAAGTACTTTTCGTAAAAATTAGCCAAACACAAATTATTAATCAAAAGTACTTCTCCAATGAGTTGTCCAAACACAAATTTCTTATTATCTAAAAGTACTTGTTTAAAAAGTACTTATATCAAAAGTATTTCTCAAATTAAGCAGTTTTTTGCAGCATTCCAAACTGGCTATTAGTTATATAGGGGTCCTTGGACCATCTTCTTCCTTTCCTAATTTAAACTAGGACTGACGTACTCCATGTACACTTCTAATTTGGCCAAACTTTTCTTTTCCTTTCTGGATTGGGAAAGTTGTTTGCTGTAAGTCAATTTTATAACATCTAATCTACTTTCCATCCCTTGCATCCTTATGCTTAGCCAGCGTTCTCCTGAAACTTTGTACTTCCATGTGAACATGTACCATAATGTATCTAAGCCATTCAAAACTGTTAATTAGTGTATATATCAATAATTGCATAACGTTGGGCATGTTTACTACTAGAATTAACGAATAACACATAAAATCGAAGGCAAATTAATACCAAAACATGTATAATATGCCCCACATCAGGTGTCATCAAACTCCCAACTATTAAGCATTTTGAGAATTTTCTACTTGCATAAAACTTCACACAACAAGGATAATTACGAATTAAAAGAAAATCACAGTGAAGCGGTGACACAACTGTTGTCATCGAACAACTCTTTTTCAGCGAGTAAGTCGCTTAAAACGTCAAAAACAATTTCAAACGATGTTGGACTTCTTCCAACAATTTAGAGTTGTTATAAAAGGGACAAATTATTTATGATAATTGACTAGGAAATAAATAACTCAGGCTCTGATATCAATGAAGGATTACACACAATCCATTGACACACGGTTCGCTCAAGATCATTCCGTATTTGTTTCACTAGTCCACAATATAATCACATGCAAAACACGAACTATTAAGATTAGTTTCAAAGTCTATATCGTACCTGAGAAATAAAAATTGTTCCAATTCGTAGAAGACGGCTTTCGTTCTTTTCGAGAATCTTCACGATGAAGTTCTTTGAAGATAGTTTCTATAAGGAGGGAGCGAGAGAGCGTTCTATTTATGTATTTCAAAAGAAGTGTCCGTTTTTCAGATTAGAAGTTCCTACTAATATGACTTCTTTTATCTTTTCTACATAGACACTTTTCAAAAATATCCCATGTTTGTGTTGTGTATGCCTTTTCTCCTTTTCCTTATTATTTTTATTGCATGTATAACAAATATATATAATTTATTTATTTGGACATGGATTCAGGTTGACCCACATGGGTGCCCCGAATCCAATTTCCAACACACTTAATAGATATCTTAGTCTCAAAAAATCTGACCTCAAAGAATTAAGTACATTCGTCTTTATTAAGATTTAACCATTTAATCAGTTTGAATAGATCCGGCGGGCATTACTTTACCAAAAAAAAAAATAAATGAAAATACAACATAAAAATAATAAAATTACAATTGCTAATTTGCTATCCCAAGTTTACACGCTTCCTAACGTGATGAGCCGGTCACTTCTCTAATTGGAGGTCATCACTCAGATTTCGAGCAAAGTCTTAATATCACCATATCAAAGATGAATTTTAATCGCCACTTTATTTATAACCACAACTAGCCACCACTTCACTGCCCGATGGTCAAGCTCCATCACAATTAGCTATCACCAACAACCACCAGCCACTACAACTCGAACCACCTCGAACATCACACACACCATCACTGTTGTTAACCACCACCACCTCTATCATCTCCACTACTAGCTAGTAACACCAACTGTAACTAAAACCACCGCCAGCTCCACCATAATAGCCACTGATGCCGCTACTAACCATCACCATTCATGTCAACCAATGACTATCAGTCACCTACCACTACCGCCAATCACTTTTAACATGAAAGCGGATATTTCTAATAATTTATAGGCATTTAATTAGGGGTTAAATGGAAATTAACTAATGTGATAATCCGCTAGCTCCCAAGTTATCAAGTCACTAATTTTTTTTTTTTGGATTTTCCGCATTTAGAAGGAGAGGCATATCCAAAAGGGAAAATCACAATAAAAGAACAAAAAGTCCCCCATATATATTTTGTTAGCCCCTTCTTTTCAAAACTATCCTAAACAAATATTTAACTACACCTCCTTACTTTTTGTAGCCATCCCCATTTCTAGGGTTTCTGCCTCTCCTTTCTTCTTCTTCTCTCTCACATCCAGCCGTCGCCTCCCCTTTTTTTCTCTACCATTCGACGTTGCTTCCATCTTTCTCTCTCTTTACTGTGCCACCGCCACCGCCATAGCCTCTCCCTCCTCCTCCTTCCTCTCTTTGCTCTGCCGCCTCTGCCTCTTCTTTCTCTCTCTTCATCCGCCAGTGCTTGGGCTTTCTCTCTCTACTTTTTCTTGTTTTCTTCTTTTTTTTGGTAGATTTGATGTATACATGATGTATTCTCTGAGTTTTTTAGCGTACACAGTATATACCCGCTGGTATACACTGTGTATCTTGAAATACATTGAGTATACATCATGTACACATTAAATTTTATCATATATGTGGTGTGAAATCGGAATGTATACTCTATGTATACTCAATGTATCTTCAAATATATAGAGTATACATATAGTAAACATTCTGTATACATCGATTTTCATTCTAAAAAATGAAAAAATTACCATCTAAATATGTGTATACATACACAGGAATACCTTGGTATACAAGACAAAATGCATTTCCAAATGAATGTATACATTTCTGATATAACACTTTTTCATATGTGTAAATACAAAACAAGAAAATAAAGAAAAAAAATCAGATATGTGAGTGAAAATGACGAAGAAGATGGAGAATGAGGAGAGAGAAGAAGTGAAGAAGAACAACAACAGTCGAGGAAGAAGGAGAAGAAAGGGGTGGCAGCGGCAGCGCGCATCAGATCTAGGGTTTTTTCTTGTATGGCTATTAGAAAGTTAGGGGAGGATGTTGACCCGATCTTTTTGTAATTATCCCTATCCAAAACTTAAAGTTGACATGCTCAATTTCATTCTCACCATGAAACTGTTACACTTTTATAAATTTTGGTCCAGAAATGAACTATAAAAATTGTTGAACGGTGATATACATTCGATATTCTAACCACTTAAATCTTACTTATTAGCTTAACTATCAATTATTCAATCAGTATTATGATTTCTCCAGAAAAAACAAGAAGTTAATTTGTTGTGAATAGGAACAAAGAAGATATGCAGTATGAATTCTTTCAAAAGTCAATTGACTACAGCATTTAAAATTTAAAGGGAAGTAAATTAGTTGTGAATAGGAACAAAGAAGACATGCAATATGAGTTTTTCTTTTTCTTTCAAAAGCCAGTTGACTACACCATTTAAAATTAAAAGCAATCTAAACAAACAATATTGCATATCTTTCTTAACAAAATATATATTATATAAAGGTAGAAAAGAGGCTAATCTAGTTTAAAATAGACAATGAACTAGAGACAAGGAACGATGGATAAATAATTGCATCCCAGGATTTACTTGGCCTATCTGATTACAGAAATGGCAGCCAAGAATGTCAACACCATCTTGTTTGATTCTCTTCATCACCACTCCATTCCCTCAATGGCAGAGTGATGGCCCGTCTTCCCGTTCTTTAACGGGCTGAGTCACCGAGGAACCCTAATTCTTCAATTAATTTCTATTCGTCTCTCCTTCCCTTACTATTTACAAGTATGTGCTAATTTTACATTTGTTCTATGAAAAATTACGTTAAATGTTACTTTAGGTAGTTTATTTGTCAAACATAAAAATATTTTCTCACTTTAAACAAAACAAAAAAAAAAAAAAGCCAATTTTTTTAAACTATGCTACAAACGTAACAAAAATAATAAAAAATATGGGTAAAAGAAAATTATTAACCCTTATATCACCCTTTCTCCGTCTCTCTCTCATGTTTTCTGGCATCGACGATGTCGCCGTCCTTTGATCCATAACCCCTCTCTCCTAGCATTGACATATTCTCCTTCAGAACAGATGCAGAGAAAATAGCTCCTACAAAACTCCGATAATCATTGGGAAACATATTAGAAGAAATAGTCGAGAAACGGACACGACAAATCTAACTCTGACCAAACACTCTCTAGTGAGGCAGGCAGTGGTCACTGCTTACTTCTATTTCTTTTCTCCGGTGAGACAGTAGTGACGGTCGTTGCTCTTTTCCTTTT